>CP092087.1:2387500-2485000 GCA_029203775.1 Neoneuromus ignobilis | reverse complement strand
AATACTTTAAATTATTGTGGTGTTGGGGTTAAAATTCATTTGTGTAAAATAAGATTTTTTATTACAAATTTCAACAAAATTGGATATTTTTGCTTGTAAAGGGTTTGTTATAATAATTTATTATCATTTTATTCACATATTATCTTAAGATATTTAATTTATATGCGAAATTGTGTCTACATATTAAAATTTGAATAAATTTTCATCTGATTAAAAAAATTAATTATAATTTCTTAGTCATAAAAATTATTAAAAATTTAATAACTAAATTTAAATTTTCATTCGATTTATCATTTAACTCAAAAATTAATTATGTAATTTTAGTTGTTTTTAACTAAAAAAATAATCTAATAAAAATTAAAATTAATTTAATAAAAATTTTTTGTATAGAAATGAATGATTAATTTAAATATTTTTTATTATACTTTGTCATATCCAGTTTTGAAAATTTTATTTAATAAAAAATATAAAAATACATCATAGTATAATATATATGCTTAAAAAATCTGTTTTATTCTTTTTAACAAAAATATTTTAATTATTTAATTATGTTACTTTATATCAATGAATTATATCACTTTTACATTTTTATATATACAAGGGTCGTTTGATAAGTATGGTAAATTTATTTATTGTTTAATTTAATTAATAAATTAATTAAATTAAATTTTTCATTTTTTTTGTTTTTCTTACTTTTTTACCATACTTATCAAACGACCCTCTTATATATATATATATATATATATATATATATATATATATATATATATATAACATTATTTTGAGTTCAATGTTATCGTCGAAGCTATTTTCGTAAACACTATCTTTGAAATAGTGACACTGAAAAATTCAAGACCATATACGTATCTTCTTTTTAGTAGTGATCCGATCAGTAAAGTGGTCTCGAAACCAATCCATTGTTTGCGATACAGCATACAATAAACCACCATCTTGTACATACCGATCCTTATATAAGCTGATATTCTCAGGAAATTTTAAGCTTGCCGTCTATTTTTGAAAAACATTTTCTATCTAACAGTTTAATATAGCACTATTTTTATAGAAAACTTACTTTGAAAACTCTATTATAGCAAATCGATTTGATATTTTATTTTTAAAATGTTCGATGTTTTTTTTTACTTTGGACAGTTAGTTGATACTTTTTTAAATATAAATATCAGAATAATAAAATTGAATCAATTTCGTTAAATAATTGATAAATTTAAATTCTTATATATATACATACATACATACATAGAGAGAGCTGCTCATTATCCAAATCGAATAACCCCACAAAACGAAATTTAAAGAAATTGATAAAATAATATATAGGATCATCCAAATGTGGCGCCTAGATTTGTGTTTTATTAAAAAGAAACTATACAAATGTTTTCTTATACACAAGTTTCTTTTTAATAAAACACAAATCTAAGCATCACGTTTAGATGACCCTCTTTCTCTCTCTCTGTATGTATGTATGTATATATATATATATATATATATATATATATATATATATATATATGTGCGTTTGTGTGTATGTGTTAATAATTACTCAATAATTATAAAATATGTAAACTGTCTACTTTTCATTCAAATACTATTTATATTTAAAAAATGGTGATAATGAACTATTCCCATTTATTTTTCTTTTAAAATGAACTTAAATGAAAAAAAGTTTGTTACAAAACCAGAAGCAATTATACGATTTTAAACTAAACCCAAATCACAGTTCAATTTATATTTACACATTGTAATTAGGAAGTTGTTACATTGAAATAAAGCAGCCATTCATGAAATTAAACAGTTTTTTTCTGTTCATCCTCGTCATCGTTTTAAACTTTAAAAAACCGTCGACCCAAACTTGACTACAAATTTCAACAACGACAACGTCAAATATAATTCTGTACCAAATATGCACGTAGTGGATACTGGTCTACATCAATTCTGGCATCTATCTAATGGATTTTTAATGAATGAACAAAGAGAAACGTATCGTATCGTCGCTCTAAGCCTCGTTTCACCATTTTAATGGAATATCATTTTTGTTAATATTTAAAACGAAAAAGCTGAAAGAAAAATAAAACATAACATGGTTTGAATGTTGCGTTTACTGCCGACACCTACGTATTTTTTTGTGGAAATTTATGTAAATATTTGTATGTTATTAAATGTATGCATATATAATGTGGTAAACACACCAACTGGTATTTACACTAGCTGCATATTAATTATATTTTAGTATTTTTTAATGCTATTAAATATTGCATTATCGATTTGATTCTATCTTTAAACCACTGAATTTTAATAAATGGTTTAAATAGAATTCATTTAAGAATATTCGGTTGTAGTTTTGAAATAATTGATTTTTTTATTTAAAATTTGGTCAAACCAGTAATTTCTATTGAGTTATTTTAAATAATAAAGTTTTCACAAATAAAAAAGATCAATAAAATAAACAACAATTTTCTATTTGTATTATTTTAATATTTAACATCATTTATTATATATATATATATATATATATATATATATATATATATATATATATATAGGTAACTCTCGTATAACGTGGTTTTGATATAATGCGATATACAAATTCTAGTAACCCTTTATATTTTCATATATTTTTCACCGTATGACTTAAAAATCAAATTTTATCTTCGTTAAATTTGTATCTGTCTGTATCACGCATATAGTAATAAGTAGAAAATTTATATTAAGAGAAATGACTTTTTTACCGCCTAATACTATTTCACTTATTCAATCACTCGACCATAAATAATATCAGTATTTAAGTCATATTATATTTGTCGAACATTCCAATTAATTTTTGAAAAAGTGAAATCTAATCCAAACATGATACTGCCTCAAGCGTAAAAATAGCTTTCAATATTGAATTGTATGAAAATTATTTCTCTGTGTATTAAAGAATTAAAACCCTCTACACTGAATGCTTGCTGAAAAAAATATAGCCTGAAGTCGTTCTTGAATAAAATTTCGTTCCGCCAGTGGATGCTGAGTTGAGTCGTTTAATAAAAATCGTACACATTTTTGGTAGAGAGGGTATTTGTGATATGGTTGAAAAGAAATTCGTGAAATAATTAATAGAGAAACAATTTAAAAAAAGGAACTGGTATAATTAAAGATGATATCGAATTGAATAGAAATGACTAGGAAAGTTCTGCCAAAGATTCTGATTGTGATGAATCAATTAAAAATTCAGTTTAAAGAAATTATCAGAAGGATTGGACTTAGGAAGAAAGTTAGAAAGTTATTTGACGAATAATGATTCCTCAATGGAGCACTCTGAAAAATTAACGAGAGAATAAAATAGTTGTTTTGGTCCATATTACGAACCTAATAAAAAATTGCAGCATAGTGGTAAGCAAGGTCTTATTAGTGACTTTTTGATAATCAACCACTCGGCCACTTCATTATATCCAAGAGATTTTAAGTGATGACGATGTTTAGCCACTCGTAAATAGAAAACATCTACGAAATGTTATTTTTAAAGAAAGTAATGACGAATAAAATATGCATTTTATTTTATTTTACCTAAAACATGTATACATTATGTGCAATGAAGTTTTTGTACAATTTGTAAATTTTATAATTTTATACTCTGTATTTGTTGCATCGTTTATATATTTTCTTAACGTACACGAAATACCTAAATTTAATAAAAAAAAAATTTTGAAACATGTCATTGTTGTTTATATAATTTAATAAAAAACGAATTCAGAATATAACCCTAATTTTTCTATGCAAACTGAGTCTCGCATAACGCGGAATTACTATAGAACCTAACATTCGTGTTATACGAGGATTATCTGTATATATATATATATATATATATATATATATATATATATATATATATATATATATATATATATATATCATCAGAATTTTTCTCTCTACTGCTAGATAAAGACATCTCTTAAAATTTTTCACTTGGACCGATTTAATGTCCTATTTCAAAGAATTTTTGTTATATCACTGTCTCATCTGTCCATTTATTTTTTCCTAAACCTTCTTACCCATTTAGGTTTCTAATAAATAACTTTTTGTCTCTTGGTGGGTATCTCTTCTTGATATATGATTAGTTTATTTAAATTTCAAACTTTAATTTTTGTTACAACATTCGTATATATGTATGTGTGTATATACATGCATGCATATATATATATATATATATATATATATATATATATATATATACTTAACAAACATCTTTAATAAAATATGTTATCAAATCAAATCTAATATTTTCTTAATTTATTACAGATGTCATTACAAGTGTCATGGGTTCGTCATCGAGACGTTCATCTCTTAACAGTAGGCCGTTATACATACACATCGGATCAACGTTTTAGAGCAATTCATCAACCACATTCCGAAGACTGGACATTGCAGATTAAATACCCGCAACATCGCGATTCAGGAATCTACGAATGTCAGATCAGTACTACTCCACATATGAGCCATTTTATACACTTGAACGTTGTCGGTGAGTGAATTATTTAAATCTTATTTATATTTGTTTTTAAAATGAATTTTATCTCTATATATGTTATTTTTTATTTATTGTTAATAATTTAATAAATATTTGAAGAACACGATTTATCGAATAGGATTCGTAGGAAGGAAAATAATTTTCCATGATTAAACAACAAATTCTATACAACATTGAATATTTAAATTCGAAAATCATTCATATTAATAAACAGTTTCAAATACCAACGGAATACAATATTAAAAAAAATCGTTTTTATATTTTCTATCTTCCAAAACGTGACCTTCTTACAATATGTAAGCTATTTAAGCATTTACGACAGTAAAATTCTTTATTTGATATTTCGTATGTTTTACTTCAAAAATTGAATAAGTTTATTTTCCACAAGTTTCAAATAAATATTATATATTCATTGCCATTTTAATATCTTTGCCAAGTTTATATTTTTCTTTTATTACACAAATACCATAAAAGTTTTTATAGGCAACAACTCAATTGAGTTTGCACTTAAAAAGTTTTTTTTGTAATATTTTCAATACATAAACGTTTTTATTGGTTTTAATTATTTCGATTTATATTTGTCTAATTTTAATATCATCTTCTTGTATTCATAAAACACTTCTCAATACATATATATATATATATATATATATATATTTAATTTTCCAATTTGTAACGATTATAGTTATATATTTTTTTTAAAATTACTACAGTCACTTTTAATCAACTATTGTTATAAATTTGGTTCTAATTGATTAAAAATACGCTTTTTTTAAAAAAAACTCATACATTAAATATTAGTTTCTAAATGATATTAATTCACTTTTAATAAATAAAAGACCTTATTTGATGTATAATTTTAAAATATTACTCCACAAAGAAAATTGTGAAGAAATTCTCTTTATTTTATATTAGAGGTAAACAAGATATAAAACAGTACTAGCTATTGAATAGACTAACGATTTCAACATTCTGATAGGATCAACAGCAATAACTGAATAAAAAGAATTCGAGGTGAAATATATTACTGTGTAGAATAAATGCTGAAGTATCTTAACTACATGTTAAGAATAAAATATGATAAATGAATGTGTAAAATAAATGACTAGATAGTACTGTAAAAAATACAATAGGAAACTTGACATTTGAGATAATATTAAAAAAGAGGGTAGCTGAAGAAGATAATGTAATTGTAAATGCATAAGAGATATCATTGTTGTGAAGGGGAGAATGAAAAATAACTAGTAAATTTATGAAATATAGAAGAATTTTAAATAACAATAGAGTATATTTTAATAAACATGTATATTTTTTGTGAATTAAGTACTTTGTTGAAATTTTATAATTTAAAAAAATGTTTTCCTATTTTTAAGACATCAAACAATTTAAACATTAATAGCAGATAGTTAATATAATTTATATGTGTATCTTCAAATTTTTCATTGTTAATTGAATTAAATGTTTAAAATATCAATCATTATCCATATTATTAACATATATTTTTAATTTGTTTATTTTGTAAAGTATTGTTTAATTCCATTCAGATAGGAAAAATTATTATTTTTTATTTTCTTTTTGTTCTCCCAGAGATAAACGATTATTCCAAAAATATGTTTTAAATACTTAATTTTTACATATTTAAAGTTAAATCATTTATTTTTCTTTTCTTTACCTTTATGTATTTTTATTTTTTGAATAATATGAAAACATACATACATGTGGTTTAAATGAGATTGAAGAATATAATTTTGAATTGAAAGTTACATCCTTCAATTTCATTTGGGTCAGCCTATATGTATGTGTGTATTGTATATACCTACATATATAGGTGTTTTTTTAATCGTGCTAAATCTTTAAATTGAATTCCTATTGAAAGTTTTGTCACGCTTAAAAACATCCTCTATATATATGTATATATATAAAGTATTTATAATTCATATTTTAATATACAAAAATATTTTTCTACTTTCCAATACCGTCTTAAAATATTCTTGAATTTTCTACTTCGACAAAAAATTCTGTGAAGAATGTAACCGAAACGGATAAATTACACTCACGATGATCAGGTATTTCAATCGGTACTATTTAAAATACTCTTGAGAATTTTAGACGCAAGATAGTTGATAGTACGATTAACGTCACGATGAAAATCTATTCAAGAAGTCGTTGAAATTGTAAGATTAAATCTCTAGCGGAAAAAAGTTTGCTTGCTTTCTTAGTTTTTGTAAGATTTTTTTTCACATCAAAGTTATATTTGATTTACAAACGATTTAAAAATGTATTAAAGTTTTTTAAGCTATTTGCGTTTATTGAACACTGTGCTGTCATATAATGAAATATAATATTGATAAAGTTATTTTAAATAGATTTGCATTTTAAATAAAATTTATTATAATTATTCAAAAGAAACACTATTAAAACCACTTTTGTATACAACATCGAAACAATAAATAGATATTTATATTTATTATAGGAGAATGTAAAAAAAAATTACCATTTTAACACACCAATAAATTATCCAAGAATTGATAAGAAAAAAAATAAATTTAGTGTAATATTATTTTAACAAATGAAATTGAATGAAAAAGAATTCACAGGAAGATGGTTCAGTCACGAAAACGTAATTTATTATGTTTATTGTTACTAATCTAGATTATGGCGTACAAAAGCACGCTTTAATTGATATATCTTGAATATATACGAGTAATTAACTTTCTACAGAATTGATATCGAAAAAAGTGTAAAACAGAAATATTATTACGTTTTTGACTATATTTTTATTTATATATTTGAAACTATTTATTTTTATATTAACATTCTCTGTCCTTATATATATATATATATATATATATATATATATATATATATATATATATATACATAAATTTTTAAAACTTTTACTTTTGAACAAATTCTAATTTTTATATAAAAATCATTCATTAATAAATAATGAAATATTTATTAGATTTCTATCAATTAAATGAATTTAAAAATAATCATTTTTGTTTATTGAGGCTTAATATTTTGTAAAACTATTTAATTTATGAAAGTATCAAATTTTTATTAATTTTTTTGTACTACAATTCGTGATATCTTTTTGACCGAAAAACGAAAGTGAAAATAATAACGATTTTTTAAGTTAAAACAGTTACTTACCCTTAATGAAATAAGTTTCTGTTAAAAATAGCATTAAAATTTTATTGTATTTATTTTTTTAATAACCAAGCAAAATTTATCATTTTTCACTATTTCATGAAGCATTGTAAATTATTTTTCTTGATTTATATCAATCAAATTTCATTAAAATTACTTATACGTCCCATATAACATAATTTGAACACATTTTTTGAAAATAATCATATTAAATTTACTTGAATGTTTTGATTTGAAATTTTTCATTTTTTTGACAATTTTTCCATACTATAGGTCGTGGTATTTTTTTAACCAAAAATTGAAAGTGAAAATAGTACCGATTTTTAATGCTAAATCAGTTATTTACTCCTATTTAAAAAGATTTTTACCAAAAATAGTATCAGAATTTTATTACATTAATTTTTTTATTAGTCGATCAAAATTGTTCATTTTTCACTATTTCATGAAACACAAAAAATCATTTTTCTTTATTTATATCAATAAAATGTAATTAAAAATGTGTACTTGTTTCATAAAACATCATTTTCAAATATTAGTATGCAATATTTTCTTGAAATTTTTGGTTTTGAAAGTTTTTATTTTTTTGACCAATTTTCCATACTATAGGTCGTGGTATTTTTTTTTGACCAAAAATCTAAAGTGAAAATAGTAGCGATTTTTTATCTTAAATCAGTTATTTATTATTAATTAAATAGATTTCTATTAAAAATAACATTATAATATCATTACATTTATTTTTTTAATAGTCAAGCAAAATTACTTACTTTCCACTAGTTTATGAAAGACAAAAAATCGTTTTTATTAGTTTATTTTAATCAAACTTATTTAAAATACAAGTATGTTGTATAAAACAACATTTTTGAACATAGAAATGTAATATTTAATTGAAATTTTGGATTTTGGAATTTTTCTTTTTTTTGGTAAATTTTTAATACTATAGGTCAGGATATTTTTTTGACCAATTATGTTAAGTGAAAATAATAGTAATTTTCTATACTAAATCAATTGTTTATCAATAAGTAAATTGATTTTTCTTGAAAATAGTATTGGAATTTGATTATATTTATTTTTTTAACAATCAAGCAAAATTATTAATTTTTTGAAAATTCATAAAATTTAAAAATTAAATTTTCTTCGTTTAAATTAATTAAATAGACTTCAAACGTTTATAAACTTCATAAAATATTTTTTTTCTAAACAGGCATTAAATATTTCATTGAATTTTTGGGTTTTTAATTTTTTTTACTTTTTTACCAAATTTTCAATAGTAGAATTTTTTCAACCCAATATTATAAAAATAATAATGACTCTTAAAACAAAAAAAATATTATTTTTCTAGAAGTTTGATGGTATTTTAATTTGATTTTTTTATATCATCAATTTCTACATTTCATCCAAAATCAGTAAAAAAGTATTTTACTTGTTTTAGTTAAATAAACTTCATATGAAAATATTATTTAATCATTTACTTCGTTTCCGAAGTAAATAAAATAAAAAAATCTCACATATATCCGGTTTGAATAGTTATTTTTCCATGTTTTATACGGCATCGTTTATTTTTCATTCTCAATTTTTGAATCAAAAAGAAAAACTGCTGTAGAAATTATTCTATATTAACGACATATGACTACATGTTTTTCATCGAAGAAATATTCAGTCAATTAACGTGGTCTTTAAAATTATATATATATATATATATATATATATATATATACATACAAATGTATACATGTAGAACTATCATCATATCTCATTATGTCTGACAAGGAAAGACACTATTTTTTCAGCACCGTATGCCGTGGAGAATTCATGGGCACGAACTGTAAACTAATCGACTTTAGCAGTATATCTGTTGTGGTATCTACATCGATTAAAGCGATATTTGTCTGGCATGCGGTGGGACGCGATAGAACACACCGGATGTGAACGTTGAACGGTACCGTTCCGAACATCCTCTCGTATCAACGTCGACTATTATATCGAACCAACGGCGTTTCGGTTCTTCGCCAATTGGTAGACAGACACGCGCGTACCCCGACTTGTTTATGTTATTATCTCGTTTGTAAATATATTATCAAGTCGCTTGTGCGTGAATCCACTTTCGCCTTTTACGGATATGGATGCGTAGTAATGCAGGAAGATTTCAGGGGATTTTCGACTGCTTCTCTTACATGCGGAATTGAAAAACACAGTAGGGTCTTTTTGCTTTATATACATATTATCGGAATTTCATACCATTCAAGTATTTGCGCGTTGATGGAGCTTATGAGTTATGAACTATGAGTTATGTTTTATTATTTCTGATAAAAATTATAAAATACTACTTCGAAAGCACATTATTGATCAAATAGTTTACTTTTTAATTTCTACAATAAATTATTTTTTAAAAAAATAACAATTTGCAATTTCTAGTAAATATTTCATAAAATTAGTAAATAGGTGCAAAAATTTATCTAATTCACTAATTCGTCAGGTTTATTTCTCAGTGACTTTATTGCTTCAGAGTATTTTTTATAAAAAAATACGAAAAACATAAGAGAAACATTTTCTCTTTGATAACAAAATTAAAAATGTATTTTACGAACGACTGAACAAATTATCAAAGAAATTCTTGCATAAACTCCATGCATTGATTTTATGTTAATGGATGTACATGACAGAAAAAGAACTCTGGTGGAAAATAAATCATTGTTTTGTAAAAATCATGAACACAAAACCATTTTTGCAACCGGTTATCGATAATATTTAAACAAGTTGTTAAAAATAACAAAAAATATTTTCAATGAAATACAAAAAATACCACTTTGCAAAGTACGATAAATTTGAATTTAATATTTTCAAATTGATATTAATTTCCATATTCAAAATTATTTATATTTTTTAACATAGAGAAAAAATGATTATTGTAAATTAAAAAAAAACTATTTTGAGCTAAAAAGACGACAAAAAATAATATAAATATATAATAGGGTTATGTATGATTAAGTGCATTTATATTTATTTTTTTAAAAAAAAAGGATGATCTTTGAAAAATCCTTTTATACTTAAATTTCTTTGACTTAGACATCATTTTTCTTATTAGACTAGAATCGCAAAAATGGTTAAATCAATGCACTAATTCTGAAGAGGATACTCCAGTGGAAGAAATGTTTCATAAAATCATTTTTTGTAATATTTGAAAATTTCACTAATCAACCCAGTTTCACTTTTATCTATATTTTTGGTAACCCAATTTTTTTAAAAAAATGATACATTTTTAGAATAGTTAGGTCTCTGAGTTGTTCTTTTCTGGGTTATTCCCCCTCTTCTTAACTCCAAAATTATGTCCTGTTTAATTTCGACTATACTTGAGCTTTTTCACTCAGAAATTCATTTTCTTATTAAACTAGAATCACAAAAAAGGTTAAATCAAAGTACTACATACGAAAAAAAATTATATATAAATCCAGTAAAAAAAATTCTCCTAAAATATTTCTTATAATATTTGAAAATTTCGTCAATCGATCTTGCCTCTTTTTTCACTTACAATTTTGGTATCTCAATTTAAGAACATTTTTAACTATAGTTTTACAACAATTGAGCTCCTGGGATATTCTTTTCTGGGTTATTCCTTCTCTCCTTAAATTGAAAATTAGTTGATATTTGATTTCGATTAACTCTTTATGTCATAGCAGATCAGAACTCTTTATTTCATTTTGAGATCAGAACATAAATGGAATTTTGATAGATACAGAATATAATTGGCATTTTGAAAAATACAGAATGTAATAAAATGTTTTAAATTGACTAATGTTCAATTTTGATTGCAATAAATGATAACAGCAATTAATAAAAGACAAAAAACAACTGAAATGTCTTAAACCCAGCTGTCAAAGTTTGGACATTCTTATTAGAAAACCCTATATATATATATATATATATATATATATATGTTTGTGTGTTTGAAGTGCCAATATAAACTATATAAAAAATGATATCAAATCAAACGAACATACTTTTTGTATTTTGTTAAAATACATTACGTTATTAATAAAGATAAAGTTTCACTTTATTGTAAGGATGTGTTTTTTAATATACATATATATGTGTGTATATATATATATATATATATATATATATATATATATGTATAAAATTGGAAAGTATCTTTGACATATGAATTATTTGAAAGAAGCCTGTGGAATTATTTATAGCAAACGTAACATTCAATCAAGAATACGTGTTCTGTAATATAACTCGTAACAAATCCCGCAACCGGCAATTTCTGCAACAATACGCAACGCGATCACATAAGACCTTATCAAATCAACACACGAAAACTACTAATAACCACAATCAATGGCGCGTTAACACAATATCGCTGCCCCCGCACATTGTACGCCTGTTGGCGAAAACGTGAGCTTCTGTTACGTGGAAAGTGCTTTACTTCCCAGATAACACGAATTCGCAAATGTAATAAAATCAAAACAAATATACATCAACATCAATGGATACAACTGTAACCGTATATAGAGTTTCGAACTTCGCCATATATCTCTTTAATTAATATAATAATACAATTTAATGTAATGTTTTACATTTACGTGTTACATATTTTATCATAAGATAATATGAGTTTGTTTAATTAGTTTATTTGGGTGAGTAAATTTATTTGACATCAATATCAAAATTTAGTAGGAAAGTTAGAATATGTATTTTGAAAAATAATTATATCTCATTCTGTACCATAGTCTAAAATATATATGGTTTATGATTAGAATAGAGAGAGTAGTGTATTTCAAAAATAGTATATCATTAAAAAAATATAAAAAACACCATTTTATAATTTTAATTAAACTTCATATATGATTGATTATTTATTTCATTTTCTTAACTAATTATCAAATTTATTCTTGATTTATTTTTTAGAATTGATTAATTTTTATTAAAATATCTTTTTTAATTGCCAGTGAACTGCATATATATTTAATTAATTAATTAAATTAAATTTTTCAATTTAGTTTTCCTTACTTTTTTACCGACTTATCAAACGATCCTCGTATATATATATTCATGTATGTAATTTAATAAGACATTTTGTTCTATGGAACAATTTGTTATAAAAATTTGATGGAAGAACTCAATATAACAAAGTTTAAAATTATTTAAAATAAATTAATATAATACTGCTTTAAAATTTTTAATATTCCATATTTATATATAACTATTTTATGAAATAAAATAAATATTTTTCCGTTATCATGATTTTTTGTATTTAAAATAGAAGAAATATAAATCAAGTATGATCAAAATTTAACTACTGTATTTTAATTCAAGTTTTGCTTTTAAAAATATCATCGTTTAATAATGAAGTCAGTATTACAACAAGAATATTTAATTCAATAGATTTTTAAGTAATAAAAGCAGTACTTTATTATATTTCCAATTTAATTCATTGAAAATAATTATATTGGATGTAAAAGTCACAGAACAATTTTTTTATAATTATATTTATTATCTGTATTATATTTATTATTTAAAATACTTGCATTTTTTTTTTGAAGTCACTTATTTTTTTTAATTTAAAGTTCATATATTATCAACTATTAATCTAATTCTTTTACTTAACAAATTATCAAATGTGTTTAATTTTTTTAGAACCATTCAATTTTTATCAAACTATTTTTTATCTTCTTGAAATTTGATATACGAGTATTATACATTTATGTAAGAAATAAATCTGACTAATAAGATTTAAAAACTCTAATCTATACCTTGAATTTTTTTTTAATTTTGTGGTAATAAATAAATATTTGAATTCCATTAGCAAAAAACTATTACTTGTTAAAACTATTTTTTTTAATAGTTGTATATTTCAATCAACTAATTTACTTCCTTTACCAAACTGTAATCTTGAATATCACTATTTTTTACATACACCTATACCATAACCTAATTATAACAATAGCTCATGTTTCATGATAGCTCTCGGAACCATTCAAACAAAATATCCACGAATTGATCATCTGTAACGCATACTACTGATATTTTATAGCCGTATCTGTACCTTGAGTACCAAGCACGAAAATTATGTCTCTCATCCATCACGAATAGAGAAAGTGTGGCGGTTGGTCGTCAGTTGGGAACGTTTGTGAGAATAGCTGGGATGGAATGGGACCGATGGAGTTCCAGCACGCAATAATAAGTTGTTCCGTCTAACTGGCCCGTGTCTTGGGATCGAATCGTAAATCTTCTCGTGATCTTTGAATAATAGATGAAGTTCTTGGTTTCTGTATTTGGTTACAGTTATTTTAAACTAAACGTTAACGATATTTATTACACATAAACGTAAACTGATCTTTGTATAAAATATTTCTATTAGTTGTAGTTGAACATTTTACATAAAAAATATTAGATTTCATGTTAAACTGAAAGATATAAAGCTTTTTACAAAATGAAACGTCTGCTTTATTATTTTTAAATTTTAATCAAACATACAAATACTGATTCAATTTTAATTCAACTTTTCCAATCGTTCAATATGTAAAATAAAACGGTGTTACATGTGAATTCATAGTTTAATAATTAACGTTATGTTTATCTAAAGTAATTAAATGGATTTAGAAAAAAAACATACAACAAATTATAATTGTTTGTTGGAAGTTGCATTCGTTAAATGTTATTTCACGTAACTTCAAATGGATGTACAACACGAATACATATTCAATAGAATGTAAAAACCTTCACCGATTTGGTTTTTCAATGAGTTCAACTAATTGTATTTCCGCTTTTGCTACGTTAATGTGGTTTTTGCAACTGGAATTTGCTAACCTTTCTACTTTCTACAGTATGCTAACACAATGTGCACAGTGGCGAATTTAATAGTCAGCAATGTCAGCAGTTATTGAGTAAGCAGGGACGATTTTACAGTTTGTATTCGAATCTATGTTGTAAAAGTATATATTTAAGTTTTAAATTAGTGTTTGAAAGAAGGCAGGTGTCTTAACGATAGAAATTCGTTTTATCCACAAAAAAATTAAAGTCTTGTTTCATGATTTACAGAAGAGTCTATAAATAATTAATAAATGATTTTTAAAAAAATTAACTGAAAATATTAAGTTGGTATTTTATTGACTTAAATAAAACATAATTAATTTCTTATTTCATTGATAACGATTTATTGATTTTTAAAAAATTCCTTTTCTGCATACTACATATAGTCATTTTTTGTAAAATAAAAAAAAATTAATTTCCAGTAAGTGAAACTTTTTTGTCATAAATCGATTGATATATAAATAAAGAAAATTACTATTTTCTACCGAAAGTAACATTCATTATTAAAAGAAATAATTTTAAAACTATAAGTAGATTTTCAATCATTTTAAATTTTTGCTTATAACTCAAAATTTCATAAAAAGAATCATATATATTAAAATATCATTGTAAATAATCTTTACTGTGATATTTTTAATAAAAAAGATGAAAATATTTTCGCACTAAATGAATTATCACTCTACCACACAAACATACACTACAAGATTTTAGAAAGTGATCATTAATTATTTATTGTTCACTTTGTTCATAACAACAATGAGCTAATGCACATTTCGGTGACAATTTTGTCATCAGAACGTTGTGTTATTAAATCTAAATGAGAGATAAAAACTAAAGTTGAAATATAGAGATAAAAATTTAGGGATAAAAATCTAGCGATAAAAATCCAAGGATGAAGATCTAGGAACAAAAATCTAGGGATAAAAATCTAAGATTAAAATTTAGAATAAAAATCTAAGAAAAATCTAGAGGTAAAATCTAAAGATAAAGATCTTGGGACAAAAATCTAAGGATAAAAATCTATACAAAAATCTAGAAATAAAAATCAAGAGAAGTTTATTACTTATATATTCAATATACTTATATTAGTTTTAATAATAAAACCTTTATCGAATAGTAATATCCTTCAAGAATACATGACAGTTTTTTTCAGTTAAACATCAAAATGTATTCAGATAGAAATACCCCATGTATATATATATATATATATATATATATATATATATATATATATATACACATATGTATATAGTTAATTTACTTTATTTCATAGCTGATTATTTAATTAAGATGAAAAAATAAATTTTTAAAAATGTTATTTTTTACCAAATTTTGCATTGTATATATTTTTTGTAGGTTAATTTTTTTAAAAAAAATGTATATATATATATATATATATATATTCACATTTAAATGGAGAAAGATCTTAAAATCTGTAGTTCAAGAATTCAGTGTTAAAGGGCAAGTACATTTTGAAGATTATTTCCGTAGATAATTTTGCATTTTCTTTTATTATTATGCACAATTTAGTATCGCTGCCGTGAATTGTAAGACACATCATATGATAATACAAACGTTTACCTAACCAAAACTGGAGGACTGTTAAATTACAGGCAATATAATCACAAGAAGAGCGCACTAAGTAGACATAGTTCTCTAGTTGCATCTCTTTCTTTCTCCCACATACGTACACATAAATACTTATACGTACAATTTCGGTAAGTAAATTGAAGTAGTTTACTTGTAGCGGGGGTTTTGTGATCTGGAGTTGGCAACATGCCACAGCCGCAAGCATACTGCAGAATTGGACAATTTTCTGGAATGGTACGGCTGTTATTACCGACTTTAGACGCATGCGCGTCGACGATTTATGTTGAAAATAATACACTTTGATATTGTTTTTATGTCTTGCGTTTGAATAAGGTCATGTTGAAGTTTCACAAACATAAATTTAAACACCTTGTGCAAGCTTTCGCGTGAACTATAAAGTCATGCAAGATAACGTTTGTTAAATAATCGATATAAATGAAATAACCGACCGCGGTCTTGTTTGCAGTTATATTAAAATTATTATGTGGAAAAGTTTTATTACTGACAGGAGTACACAAAAAATTATTAGATATTTCGTTAAATAGACCATTTTATGCACAATATTCCACTTTTTACTAAAGCTATTATATTATATATATATATATATATATATATATATATATATATATATATATATATATTTATTATGTATGATATAAAAATATGCTGTAAACATATTATGATGATAATACTCGTTAAGAAAATATAATGTATGTTATTATCTCGTATACATATATAATAATATGAAATATATTTTTTTTATTTTGTATCATATAGAAATATAATATAATATGAATTATTTAATATTTCTAATGTATAGAATATTTATAAGCTTTAAATATATTTGCATAACTAATTCTAATCAAAGTTATTTTATTAATTTATTTATAAAATATGTCTTTTGAATTGTATGTGATTATATATATATATATATATGTATGTATGTAAGTGGGAAGCTAGATTTGTTTTGATGTACAGTTGGAATAAAAATATAAAAGATTTTATAGATAATTTATAGAAAAATAGAATATTATATATAAAAATACCATTTTTTAAAAAAATGCTGTAATCAGAAAGTTGATTCAATCATTGATCAATTCAGAAAGTTGATTTTTCTATTTTATAAATTTTTATTTTTTTATTAAAATGAAATTTCATAAAATCTAAATTAACACAAAACATATAAAGGTATATGAATTGATCTTATCAAACATTTTTATTCAGTATAAACATAATCAGTAATTCAAAATTTCACCTACTGATACTAATTTTTCTCACGATGAGTATTTTAGAAATGAAGATATTTTTATTACACATTGCTCTAGTCTGAATTTATTTTTAATCCTAGATGTTTATCCTTATATTTTTATTCTTAGATTTTTATCCTCAAATTTTTATCCCCAGATTTTTATCCCTAGATTTTATACCCAGATTTTTATACCCAGATTTTTATACCCAGATTTTTATACCCAGATTTTTATACCCAGATTTTTATCTCTAGATTTTATAAAATAATTGATGACAGTATCGCAACGTGTAATCACACCCAATAATCCTAGTTAAATGTAATAATCTAAAATACAATAAACGAAAACATTTTTTTTTAATTAAAAAGTAGCAGTTCTATTTAAGCGATATTTTTTTCGTTTAATGAAATTCAATTTATTCTTATCTTAATAATTTTATAAATCATATGTTTTATTAGAAATTTTAGTTTTATGAAGAATTCAGTACTCTTAGGTCATTTTTAGAGGATTTTTTGGACATATAAAAGTAGAACTATGTAGAAAAGAGGTAGTTCCATGGTAGGATACCTGTGAAGTGAGTTAAAAATTGTTTCTGAAAAAGTGGTTAATTGTGAATCTATATTTTTCAAGGTGTAATGCATCTGTGCATTTAAAATAATAAGTATATGCAAATATTTGTATATATGTAAATTCATTTGTATAAAATAATGTTATAAAAATCAAAATTTACAGTCAGTAATATGAATAATAAATTTCACACAAAAATATAACATATATATATATATATATATATATATATATTTATTTATTTATTTATTTAACTCGTTCTCTAAAAGCCTTTATAAAATAATATCAGTTTGTGTAGATCTTTGTATATTACATATATATATATATATATATATATATATATATATATATATATATATGAATGTATGTACTTATATATAACATAATAGTTTATAACAATAATAACAAATATTATACATTCTCAAGATAATTAGAAAACAATTGGTGATAAATAAATAGCACTATACAATTTAATGAGAACACATAGATGTACAACACTACATAAATTGTGTTTATAATTAATTAGTTGCGAAACGGAACTCTCATTTTCAATAGGTATACACTTATAGTGTAATTATCTAATTCGATAGCATTGCAGTTGTAATTAATATTTAATTAATATCGCATTGTGTTTGAAATTTAGTCAATATGATGTTTAAATATTTCAACAATGATAATACGATTGGTGAGAAGCTGCATAATGGGCGATAAAAATATAATTATTAGTGAAAAATGCATATAGTACAACTATACAAATGTAAATTTGATATTGTAATGAATTTCAATTTATCAAAGATGATAAGGCTTATATGATACATTATATTGATTTCACTCAACTGTTTATATCATATAATAGCACCAATGTATATATTTATATATATATATATTAGATTGTATCATATGAAATGTCTAAATTTGAATGATGAATTGAAAACACATTATTTTAAGGAAAAAATATTTTATTTAATCGAAATATCCATCATTCACATGAAAAATTTTTCACCAATATAAAACTAAACTATAGATCACTCTCTTATTAAACACTGCATTTTAAGAAAAAATAAAATCTGTAAATGCATCAACTGTGGCCTTTTATTTTATAAATATTTTATTTCCAAAAAAAATATCAAGATGGATAAAAAGATGAAAATCAGTTGATCACAAGTCGGTTTAGAATGGAAGATACTCTAAAATTTCTTAAATCAGCTCTATTCATTTCTTTAAAATGATTAAAAATGTATGTGGTCAGATGTTGTCATGAAGCAATATCAATCCAACTCTGTTTGATTAGTCTAGATTGTTAAGAACTTAATTTTTAATGCATTATTTCAATTTCTTAATAGTAAGATGCAACAATAACTGATTATTCTTGCAGATAACAACAACAGTATATGATTCCTTGTACAAACCACTACATAATCACCACCAAAACTTTACGATGATAGTTTTGGAACATTCTTTGATATCTCACTAGAGTTTAACCACTCCAAATCATATCCTGTTACGGTACAATATCTATTTCTCATCATATTTAAAGATACAATCCAAAAATAGCTATTATTATTTCGAATAACCAGTAATGAACAAATTTCCATGCACTATTCTTTCTGAACTTTCATTAATTCATGTGAGACCTATTTGTGTATTTTTTACCTTTTTTATTGCAACTAAATGAAAGGAAACTGTTATGGATGAAACTTCTAGGTGTACAAAAAATTTTCGTATTGTAATCACACGATTGTATTCGATAATTTTGTTTAATCTATCATTATTTATGGCGATTGTGGATTTTCCACATGGATCATTTTCAAGACTCAGGTTGGAATTTGAAATTTCTGACATCATCTTTGTATTATTCGTTGATTAACAGTTCCTTCTTTGAATGCTGAATTAATAATTTTCTTTGCTTCGACTGCACTATGCCTCAATTTAAATTTGTACAAAAAGAGTTCATTTTTCCTCCACAGACAACATATTTTGAGGGTTAATAAAAAAACACTTGTTGAAATGCTAAGTGAATAATAACAGCACTAAATGAAGTAGTTGCTTTCATAATAAATAATGGCCAAACAGAAATAAACCTGTAAACATTTTCTAGCGTTTGAAGAAAAATGAATAATCAGAAATCTTTATAAAAAATCGCATATTTTTCATTATTAACGTTTTATAATTTTCTTAAAACTTTCAATATTTCTTAATATAAAAATAGTTTATATAGCAATATTCCTTAGAACCATATTTTGTACAAAAAAATATATAAAACATAGCTAACACAAAATACTTTCTAGAAATAAATGTACAAAAATCCAATTTTCTCACTACATACTCACTGATTTTATTTGTAAAAAAAACTTTTCATATATCTTATAAGCTATAAAACATCTTAAAATTGTTTAATAACCTATTCAAACCGCATCTTTCTTCATAGCGAGTGAAATTAAGCCTGTAATAATTTTATCGTGTACTTTTTAAACAGTAATCCTCTTTTGATCCAGACATTATGTTTTTAAAACTTTTTGAATTAGTGTTTGAACTTTTTAATCAAAATAATTTGTAAGTAATGATATTCTAAATGGATTTAATACCTACTACATGATATAAAATAACGATGTTGTACGTAAATCAATTATTTTAATTGAAACAGGAATTAAAAGTATGCAATACTTTAATGTATTTTTATAAATTTTTACTTGGTAGTATTTTGGTACTTAAATATGTTCATAAATTTACACAAGTCAATCTGCACATTCATTTTTGAGATAAGTAAAATTTACATTTATTGTATAGACAGATACAATAAATGTTTTTTTTAAAAAAATAATATACAAAAAATATATTATTCTTAATAATAAAAATTCTCATATATTTAAAGTTGAAATTACAAAAAAATGTATGATATTTAATTAAATTAAAAATTCATTAAATCTTTTAATTAATTTTTTCAAATACTGATTCATTATACATTTCTAACTATAATAAAAAATCTAAAGTACAAATACTTTTATGAAAAGTTATTTCATTGTAGTTTCTAAAAAACTAATCAAATTAAAATTTTATATAATATAGTCTACTGTTATTGAAATATTTCACATTTTTTTTAAAAAAAAATAATGTATTTTAATAACAAATTCAATTTTTCATAGGATTAAATAATTATACATCGTATAATTTTCAACAAATTTATGAATTCAAATTAAGTCCTAAAGCTGCATAATATTTTCCGAAAGGTATGACTTTATTAAAAAAAATGTGTAGAGTGTAGACATTTCATAGTATTATACGTATTAAATTATGATGTCATAAACGAAAAGAGGCCGAGTAAAATAAAATCGAAAATCGACCGACTTTCTCGAATAAGGAATTTGCATTGCAAGAGTTCATTATTTGTGGATTATGGAACACTACTTGCAAGGCACGCATAAAACCAACGTGTTTACGTACTCTTACAGGTTTGCCAATGAAAAATTATTTTTCCACGTCAACATTTATTATATTCTCATATCTTTAAATGCGATTTATATTAAATTTTTTCGATTTTTTTTTGTATCATCGACGTTCTGTACCAAATTAGAGGTAGAATAAATCTTTCATATAATCATCCTAAATTATATAATATACTTATATATAAAAATGTCGTACAGAAATTTATGCGAGGATTCATATCTTTTAGCTTACATATATAATACACACATACATACATACATATATATATATATATATATATATATATATATATATATATATATATATATAACTCAATATCAAATACGATATAATGATGATGTAATATGTTAAGCCCTTCAATTAATTCTGTGCTTGAATTTTTATTTCTTTATTTTATTTATCATTGATTCATTATTTTTTATATAAAAAATAATGCATAAAAACTAATGTTACAATAATAATTGATTGGTTCTATAAATAAAACTTAATTTTGTATTGAAAAGTTATTTTACAAAATGTGTAAATCATAAAATCTGTAGTCAAAATAACAACGAATAAAAAATAATTAATTAAATTTTATTTAATAAACAGATAAAAATAATGTTTGTTACTTTTGAAAATTACATTTAATTTTATATATATATATATATATATATATATATATGTATTTGATTTAAATTACAAAAAGAACTAATCTAGTACTAATTACCTTCATCATTACTTATTTTAATCAAAATTGATATATTTATAAATGTAAACTTGTTTACTTGATAATTAGTCAATATGAATACTCTGATAAAAGTAATAAAATAACCAGAAAACTCAATTAAATGATTTATTCTAGTGTAAAATTAAAATATCAGCTGATGTTATATTAGTTGAATTAATCGATGGATTCATTTTTTACAAAAAAAAATTTTTTTCCATAATATTTTTTAAAAATTATCAATAAAAATTGTTATTTCAATTTATTTAAATATTTTTTTAATATATACACATGTACATACTCGTATGTGTATATATATATTAGGTTGTCAAATATCTCCCTTCCGCCTTTTTGTCTTTTGAATTTCGCAGCTATGTACAAAAAAAAAGCGGAAGGGAGATATATATATATATATATATATATATATATATATATATATATATATATATATATATATGGAATCACAAATTAATATACAAAAAATAAAGGTATCTTTTATTATTGAATTTTTTGAAATTTGTAATGAGTTGCAAAAGTATGTTTTCTCAATACTCAACTTAATAAATTAGGAAATTTATTTTGTGAATTAATAGTATTTTATAAAGCTCTATTTTTCTATTTTTTAATAGTTAATCAGTAACAAGTATATCACTTAGTTCTCAACCTGAGTAATCAGGAAAATTTATTTGTGACAATATTCTAATAGCTTTTAACAAATCAATAATAAATAAGTATCAGGAGTTAAACGACGAAATTAAACATAGTTAAAAATAAATACTCTAATAAATATTTAAAAAAAAATAAAACTGATTTTAAATGATGAAAAAATGTTTCTACGAAACTATAAATAGTTTTCAACTAGTTTTTTTGGAAATTATTTTTTTATTTTAAAAGTTTCAATATTATTTTCTTATTTAAAAAATTCTACTTTTATTCCTTTATTTTTTTAAAAATTTAGAATATTTAAATAAAATATTATTTTATTGAAAAACAATAATAAACGGCCTTTATTGGGAATATCTAATGATAAAGAAATTAAAAATTTGGAATATATATATACAAAATGTAAATTTATATGTGTGTATTCAATATCTTTATTATTAATAAAATTATTTTTAAAAAAATCTTCCTAAACTCTAAACTAAAAATCCGATAATTCCGTATATTTTAAACAAAAAATAATTATTAATTTTTTTATAAATGATAGTATTTTCAATACATTTTGTAAGAATATAATTTAAAACTTGTAAAATAATTCTTTGAAATAAATTTCAACACAAGTCTAATTAAAATTACGCAAAAAAATAATAGATTTCAAGCAGTAGAATTTTATATTTTCGCTCGTACATCTTTCAGTTTTCTCTTAGGGTACAACTTGCTAATTACGTTTCTAGAACGTCGGGCAAGCGGCAAATGGGTATAAGGGGGGTCGTGTGCACTTTTCGTGAATGCGCACAATACGTATGAAAGAAGTACCACATAGCACAGAAATGGCGGAATAACTGAAGCACTAGTAGCACAACGAATGAACAAAATGAACGACACGTCCTTAGGGAAATCCTAAGCGATTTACGCGATGGTAAATTCGTCTCTTCGAGGAACGTTTTTATTTCACAGAACGAAATTTTAATTTTGTTGTAATTTTCGTCGAATGCAAAGAAGATTTTTTTTTCTACACTGTGGAATGTAATTCTGTTTGGATGTCAAGTTTTTATACTAAACAGTTTCTATTTTCGTCTTTAAAATCTTTGTTTAATAAACATTATGTACTTGGACTTTTTTTTTAAAAAAAAAACAAAACAAAGAATTTTCAATTTAAATATATATATATATATATATATATATATATATATAAATATTAGATAAAAGATTTGAGTGAAGATTATATTTTTAATTTAGGTTTAAATCTTGAAATTAACAATGAATACATTTTAATAATCTGATTTATTCAAAGTAGAAATATAATTATCATATCTGGTAAAAAACTTAAGGAATTTTAAAAAATATATTAATGTTAATTTATTTTTGAATAATTTTTTTTTCTTAAAATTCATGTAATTAAATATATATATCAAAAAATAGGTGCATCTAATTAAAACTTTCTAAGAAAATACAAAAAATAAATTAGTATACACTTAATCAAAAGTTTTAATTGATTTTGTTAGAATATATATTTTTTTTTGTTTTAGAATGTTATTTCAATATGAATCATAAAAATCATACTTGTATATTTTTTCGATAATAAATCATGAATTATTTTTGTATTTATTATAAACAATATAAATTTTACTGAAATATTTTAATATTACTTCAATATTTTATTTACAGTTAAAGAATACTTTTGATTTGATTTACTTTTATTTGTTTTACTAAAGAATTATTTATTATTATTTAGTTTTGCTCTAAAAAATATTAAAATAATATTGATATCACAACAGTGGAAGAATGGAAGCATAAATCTAAACGTTTGTGATTCTATACATACAAATACATATATATATATATATATATATATATATATATATATATATATATATATCTTTGTTCTGTTTTGTGTACGAGTATGGTTATATTTGTGTTTGTGATGTACATTTTTATGAAAGGAATGTAGACATGGAAATCACAATATCTGTTTAACGTAAACATGGAAAATCACGCTTTTCGTATCTGTCATATAGTAAAATATTGTAAAAATTATGTTTTGAAAAATATTTCTGTTGATGGGAGTTTTATTTTCAATCAGAACAGATTCGATTTACGAAAAATACACATACTTTCAGATCTTCAGATCGAACATAAAGCAATTTTGATCACAAACATCTAAAGAATTCTGAAATGGAAAAAGTATAGGAACACGTATATATGTGTGAATGGTATGAGGTGTGGTTGATATAGAACAGGAGTGGTGGTAATATCACACGGTGAGAGGGGGTTAGAAAAGAATGGTATGAGCTTCAATGGAGAAGCTACATTCCATATTGATTGGTACTTGGAACGAAAAACTTATTGGCGATAAATTTCAAATGAATGCTCGAATGGCTTCGATATATTTTTGTGAAATGAAAGTTTGTGTTTTCATTGTCCAAGCCTTGATTATATCTGTCACATAATTGCGTTAGTTTATCGAGTAAATCGTTCGATTTTTGACGTACAGAACGTACGATTTGAAATTCTTTACATTTTGAGAATTATGTACGTTATTTATCCGTTCCTTGTTTCGACTCGTTACGATGTTTTGGTGAAATCTGAAACTCGAATTCAATTTACATTTTTTTTTTTTTTTGTTTAATAATATCAGATTGTAGAGTGACAATTTTTCGTTATGATTATTCATAGCCCTGTGCTAAAAACACAATAATTTATATTCGATATTTATTCAAATTGATTACATCATAAATAAAATCGTAAATTTCATCTTTCAGCACGTCGGTTTTAAATTTATGAACAAACTTCTATTATAGAAAATATATATTCTATAACAAGATCATAAAAAGAATTATAATTATGTATTTTATGATACAATGTAATAACTATCTTAATCATTTCATAGAAAAAAATATCTAAAAAAATCAATAAATTTAATAAATATACACATTTCTATATTTTGAAAAATTAAATGTTTTTTTAAAAAATATTATATTAAATATGTAAAAATTTTAAATTATTAAAAATTGATAAGAGGTGAATACAAATAAAGAAAATGAATTTTAATAACATATTTATCTAGATTAAGAAATCAAAAGAAAATGACAAAAGCATCTAACGGATAGTATTTTCAATTATAATTTGAAATTTTTCAACACATCTTTTAAATATACTCGTACATTCAAATGAACTTTTCTTCGATGTAACTTTTCTCATTATATTTTATATACTTCAACTGAATTAATAACTATAATGATTTATCAAAATTAAAATAATATTTTCTACAAATATTATAATTAATCATTTTATATATATATATATATATATATATATATATATTGTATCTTTGATAAATTAAACATTGTTTGTAACTGCACATTAGCTTAATGCATTTTTAATTACCGTAAGATATTTGTATCTTTTTATTCAAAACTATCCGAAGTCTTCTTGTTTATAACTATACAAAATTAAAACGTTTCACTTCATTGTCTAGTAAAATGCCATCCAGTTTGAATTAAGAAGACTGTGAACTATACAGCCAGCAGCTAGCTGCAAGAAATGAAATGAGCTCACTTAACAGCACCAGCAATATAATGAGTACTTTAACATTCAGGGCTGGTAAATGGGTCAGGAAATTACCTTAATTATTACCTTTTTAAACTGAAACTATAATTAAATATTCTCACAAGAAAGCACCTCTTTAAAATACAGAAAACGTATAGAAAAAAAACTTTACATGTTAACTAGAGGCGAAAGGACGTATTCGTTACATATATTATAGCTGTAATCTGGCACAGTTATTCGTAAATCTGTTTGAAAGTGTTTTATTACAAAAAATATAATTAAACATATAGAACAGACAAAGGCAAAGAATAATTACATTACACACATATGTGCATATATATATATATATATATATATATCAAACTTTCAATTTGTCTGTCAACAGATATTCATAATAAAAATCATTCATTTTTATATATTATATAATATTTTATAAAAATATTCGATTTAAAAATTCTCAATTTTAAAAAAATGAAGGAACAAAAAAATGGAATTTTATTAAACAAAAAAAATATTGAATCTATAAAATAAAAAAAAAATAGTTTAAAAATATTTATTGTATCATAAAATTAATTTTTTTCATTTAGAAAACAATTTAATTTTTAAAAAAAATCATTTATCACAGTATTTATTTTTAACTATTTTTAATGCTGCCACAAAACATATTTTCTTCATCCCTCAGGTTAAAAATTGAAGGACTTGCTTGTTACTCATTATCTATTAAAGAAATTAATCTCTCTAATAAATTTCCTGATTTATTAGATCAATGATTCAAAAAACATACTTTTGTGACTCATTACTTGTGTTAAAAAATCAAGTTCCAGAAAACTATAATTTTTGTGTATTAATTTATGATTTATTCAGTAAAACCATTTAATTTATATTTTTTGTATAATTTTAACTTCTAAAACCATATATACTATTTTCAAAGCAGATATCTTGCAAATATATAGAGTGACCCAAATAAATCAAGGTTTAGACTTACATTTACTTCCTTACTATTATTTTTTATCCTTTACTAGCCTTTAGTCTCAATTTGGGCCATTATATATATATATATATATATATATATATATATATATATATATATATATATATATATGTATATGTATTAGTATAGTATTTTTTCAGTTTAATATTTTATTTTTTATAATATTAATATTTACTATTAATTAATAATTCAAAAAAAATCAACTAACTAATTTAAAAAATATATATCTTTTTAAAAGAAAAATAAATTATATTTTATTCTTATACCAATTTAAAAAAATCGATCAAAACGTAAATAATTAATTTATTTTAAAACTATACACATCTGTTTATATTTTTGCTTCAGTAATTTAAAATATTTGATTTGACGTTTAAAACCCGTACAATTCCTAAATACAATTCAGCCATATTAAGAATAGCTGAAATTTAATAGCTGTAATTTTATACAACCCTGCATGAATTAATTTATCATTTTACGGGTATGAGTCGACAACCACTCTAAATATATAAGTGATGACTTAATAAGGGACACAGACACTCAAGAGCAGCACATTACAATCGTTGAACGAAAGACGATTTCCTTTTCCACCCGAACTCGTCTACTGAAGTATACACTTCTACCGCCACCATGAGCGTAACTTAATTACATAGAAATTGTAAACAGAAGACAGTGGCGCTACTAGCTAACTCAACGTCTATAGAACTTCTTATTCATTTTCCACAATTCGCGTGAATTATGCTCTTTCATTTGAACGAAGAAATGGAGTAAGAAATGCACCGTTTCACAAGTAAGAAACTCTAAACAGATATACAAACACACATAACATATATAGACACACACACACATACGCATATATATATATATATATATATATATATATATATATATATATATATAAACGCATAAACAGAAACGCACGTAAGATATAAATACAGACAAAATAACGCACACGCATACTCACTTAATATAATAAATTGTCTTTGAAGCAAAACTCTACATTTCTCGTTCTCTCGTTGTTATATTATTTTATACGAACTGCTGTAGACTTTTCATTGGATATTCATGATATAACAGAGCCGTCCTTGGCAGCCTGGAGGAAATGCAAACAACGGCTGTTGTATTTTTAAAAATAGAAAAATATCTTTTGAATATATTTTTAGAAACTATAATGTACTTATATATATAGTGTGTGTTTGTATGTGTGTATGTATTTGTATTTAACTTTTTCCGCCCTTGACATTTCTTTAAACAAGTGATGAGTTAATTTTATGTGTATTTTCTTTTTAATTAAAAATAAATTGACTTAAAATATTTGCCATCTGTTGAAATTTAAAAATCAACACAAAATTAAAAAATAGGCAGATTTTCATTGGAATATAATGATACTTTTTTATAGAAATGAAACGAAATTTCAAATAATTTAATATTTCATATGTAAGATTATAAATTTTATACAATTTTATTTTTTAAGAAATGAATAATTATATCCATACACACACACACGTATATATATATATATATATATATATATATATATATATATATATATATATATATAATTAATTAATTAAACTTGAATATCTGTTTAATTTAAAAAATTCTGAAAATATAAAGAAACGTAGCAAGATGTATATTGGAAATAATACAAAGAAATGAGAAGAGAAACTAATGAATCAGAGAAAAACACAAATTACAACAGAATACAAACTTATTAAATATTATTTTTCAATTATTATATTATAGAAGAGAAAAGTGAAAATTTTAAAATGGAAATAGGCCAGTAACATAGCAAATAGAGAGGACCAACAATGGACAAAAAAAGTTATTGACTGAAAATGAAGAATAGAATAATAAAAAGATCCAGAAAGAGTCCAATGAATATGATGTGATAGAGAGATAAGGAAATTTACCGTTTTATAACAAAAACGATGGAAGAAAAAAATAAAAAAAATTTCAAATTTACAATAAATGAAATTATTTTTGTACTAATACTCATTAAACTCACTTTATTATATATATATATATAGATATATATATATATATAAATATAAATATATAATTGGTGATTTATATTAATTGATAATGAGGAAGGCATTTAAAAGGATATTGTGAGAGGCCTTCACTTAGCAGTGGATTGGGAGAGAGACTAATGTTGATGATAATGTTGTTGATGATGATGATATATACACATATTGAAAAAATCGTTAATCATTTTTAAAGTCATAAATATTAATAGTTTTTTTTTATAATTTCATTTTGATTACAAAATAAATTTTATGTGAAATAAAAACATAATTTTTTGGAATACAGTTCATAGCTTCAAAAAATCTATATTTTTTCTAAATTTAATAACCTTAAATAAAAATTAAATACTAAAATATTTAGGGCAGGTTTGATAATTACATATATAAGTAACCCTCGCATAACGCGTATGTTAGGTTTCATAAAAATGCTGTTTTATATAAACGGCGTTATGCAAGATCCAGATCACAAAAAAATTTGATTATATTCCAAAATCGTTTATTATTAAATTATATAATCAACAATGACATATTAGCAAAAAATATTTTTATTTAATTGAGGTAATTCATGTAAATTAATAAAACATATAAACTGTGAAACAAATAGGTATAATAAAATTATAAAAATTACAAAAGACCTTGTTATATCAATTTGTAGACAGATGATTTGTATCAATTTATATATATATATATATATATATATATATATATATATATAAATGTAAAAAATATTTCAACTATTTTAATAAAATAATCATAAGATATTTAATTTGTCAAAAATGCAATTTATTTTCTTTCTTCTATTCCTGTATTTTTCATTTTGTTAAACTAACAGTACAATCCTAATCCAATAAATGTTATCGTTCTTTTTCTGATCGTTCTCAATTCATCATTAATCATTTTTATTATAAAATTTATAAACCATTCACTTTCACATATTTCATATAGAAACAAACATTTCAGTTTTTATAACGCTAAATGAACCTATAACGTAAATTATCGTGCAGATTTCTAACAGCTATATTTTTTGAACGTCTATACTTTTCAATTTATCGAGTCTTAGAAATTTATCGAATCGGTCGTGTGCACTCCATGTATGTGTACATGTGTGAGCACGTGTATATGTATAACCTAAACTTGTGTAGACTACCCTCACAGTCGTTCCTTTGCGTAGGTTAACATAAAAAATTCAATGCGTAATTCAATTTTACTCAAACATACACCGACTATTTTAGAACTTTTACGCCCACATATTAAACTCTGTGGAGGAATTGGAAAGTTATTGTTACTTCATCTCGAAATAATACGGTACTCATACACCTACCATTATTTAAAGTGTTTGATAGTTGTATTTAATTTAAAGTTGATAATACAATTATCAAAAATATTTTATTTATTTTAATATCAATAAATATTTTAATAAGATTTCATATAACATTATGCATGACATTTTTATATAGAATATATAAACTTTTTTATAATCCAACAATACTCTTTCGATTTACGGCGATTTTCCGGTTTTATAACATTGAAAAGTATTCACTACTTTATTATTTATTTTCAATCCAAACAATTTGCAACTACTTTAAATGAATATAAAGTAAATAGTTTCGAATAAAATAAAACGAATTTACTAGAAATGCAGTTGTTTGAATTTCAAGAAGTTTTTCAACTGTAGACTGAAATAAATAAAATATGAAAATTAAAGAGAGGAATATCAATTAATAATACATATCGCAACTCAGTCTGATACTGTATATAATTATATGTATAAAGGCAAACAAAACTGGATACATAATTCTAACATTTCTGTTCATAATAAAATATTTTTTTATTGATAATAAAATTAATTATTATTATTTCATACTCTTATAGCTAATATATTAAGTAACTTATTTACAAAAAATTAAAAAAAAATATAAAAATAAAATATAAAACGCGAAAAACATCCTGATCTTTATTTATCCAGTTTTGCATATTTTTTTATTTCTTTTTAATTCAAAAAATTAATACTTTTTCCAATAATCGTTATTCTTTATCACATTTCTCACTTTTCTAGGCATATTCAACTAAATTTTGAATATTTTCATTATTGATATCGTGCTATTCCCTCTGTATTGTACTCCATAACTCATTTGAGTTTGTAGATAGTTCTTAGTATTAGCACAAAATCCAGGCTCTATGGAGGCCATTTTAGACGTTGAAATTGTTGCTTCTGGAACCAACTTGTCACTATTTTTGCAATATGTTTAGAGTGGCCCAGCATTCTAGAAAATTATTTCATCGATTTAATAAGCACATTTGTAAAGAAATTTAGGCAAGTAGGTCTACTGAATACCAAGATAATCTTCTTTCTTTATTATCAAATTAATTTTCACCAATAGACCTACATATTACCAAATAAAGTTCCCAATACCATCAAATGTTTTCTTGTTTCTTTTACTTAATGTCTTTCAATTCCTTTTTCCAAGTAAATTATGTCAATAAATGTTTTCCATCGAACTGTAAAAGATTTTCTCTGGTCTTATAATCATCGTGGATCAAATGTTTATATTTCTTGCAAAATTCTAATCGAGCCTTTCTGTTTTTTCTATTATGTCTGATTTTTTTTATTTTACTGCGGACACTAAACCAATCCTCCTCAATTCTTTTCTTGCGATCCATTAACTAACGTTTTTACACAGAGCTTTGACAGCTTGATCCTTTCATTTTTCAGTAATCATCTCATTAAACGGGTTTTTCGCTATAATAAAAGTTCAGGACGGTTTCTTGCATTTATTTTGAGCAATAAATTATTTCTTTACCCAAAAAAACAGTTTTGTAACATACTTTTATCATCTCAATAATTATTCTTGAAGAATACTCCTGATTACTTAAAGAAACAATTTTGTTTTCTAAATCAACTATTTTTTTTTTACTTTTTCTAAATATTATTAACTTAGATGTTAAGAAAACACTTCTAATGTACTGATTAGCTTTAATATAACTGATGACAAATGTTGTAATATTCATAAAAATTCAAAAATATGTAATTCCCTAAAAAACGAGCAACATTGAAAAATTCCAAACTAGATAAATAAAGATAAAGATGTTTTTCTTGTTGTATATTTTATTTTTAGAATAATTTTTTATTTCTTGTAAATAAGTTACATAATATATTAAAAATAGAAATATGAAATAATAATATTTAATTTGGTTTCTCATAATATATTATTTTAATATTAATGAAATTGTTTGAATCATGTATATAACTTTTCTCGACACTATATATATATATATATATATATATATATATATATATATATATATATATATATATATATAATATACTTTTTTTATTAAAATGACATTTGATTTATTTAGCATTTAGTTTTAACGACATTCAAACAATTACTATTTTTTAATATAAATCAAACTCTCTTAAACTCGTGAATAAATGATTTACAATAAAATGACAGTTATTAAACTATGATTATTTTTTCGAATTGAGAGAAAAATATATAAGTAAATGACTAATCATTATAATTACTTTCCCAGTTAATTCATTTTCATTTATGTTTCTCTGTAAAGTGTTGAGCAGTTTCTTTTCTGAGTTTAAATTACGTTTAATTTTAGTGGAGTGAAACTTTTCATTGCAGCTTTAAGAACATTTCAGTCGTATTTAATTGACAATGTAAAGAGGGCGCCTTATTGTCATCTTCTTTAACTGTCTCTAAAGAATAATTGATTACTACTTGCAAGTTCTTCTGTCTCGCCATAAATATTTAAGTAATGACATACACGTTACGCCATATTTTGAACTTTCTAGACTCGAATGTAACGTGTTATTATTTACACCATACGTAAACATTTAACGACTAGTAATTACACTTAAATGACTGTCAAAGAGTTACAATTATTGGTATTTATACAAAAAATCGTACAAGGAACAAGGAAATATTTTTCATTAAATTACATTAAATGTATACTCAGCTTGTACAACTTATTTTGATCTTTTTATAAATATTCATACTTTTTTATTATGTGTTTTTTCCACAAATTCACAAAATTTTATTATTTTTATTAATACTCTTATTTTTTACACTTTCCTGATTTGAAGACGTAATTTTTGAATAATTTCTGATATATATATATATAATCCTCGAATAACGCGGTATTTATACAAATTTTCGATATGAGCGTTTTAAAAATTAGAATAACCTTTATTCAGAACAGGTATAAAATTTGTTACTATACAGTTGTAGAAAGTTTCTCTTATAGTAGTGTTTGAATAAAAAGCTGTGTGCAAAAATTGTATGCAATTTTTTCGTACGTGTAAAACTAAAATAAATTACTTCCGTTTTTATTTATCTCGTGTTTTACATAACATAAATCGTAAGTCACAGGAAGGATATTTGAATGAAATTGTTCGAGAATTAATGACAGGACTAGGTACGAAAAATGTGCATATGCACTTTTTACGACATAAAATTATTCATTGTCTGTTGCATGGAACGAAATACGTTACAAATGAAATAATGTTTATTTCGCACGTACTTTATCTCGACATACCATCAGTTTTCAACATAAATAACAAATCATAAAGGAACACGAAGTGCAAACAAATGAACAGGGAGACATAATAGCACTTAAATAATAAACCATAATTTTCCTGACCTACTTCATGCGAACGTCGCACCGTACTTGAAAACAATACACCGAAAACACGATACTTAACGAGTCAAATCGCGTCCCATATAATAATATATACCTGTTATAATAGTTGCCTTGTCACCATCTTATATACTTTTCATCAGTAGCAAAATAGGCGTCCGTACAGTGACGACGCTCCCTTTCAATGGTGTAAGTAAATATAACAAAAACAGCAACAGCAGGAATGATTAATCAACTTCTTTTTGTGAATGATAGATGGCGCCGAGAGAAAGATTAAGTATATTTAAGTGACAGTTTCGGCACAAAATGGAAAGTTTTCACTTTAAATCTCTTTTCGGGAATTACGGTTTATAAATAAACTAGTTAAGTGAAGCAATCGTTTAAAATAAATTAGTCGTTATTATCTGAGTAAATGAGTTGAATTATGATTTCAAATTGGCTCGTTTGAAAGTTTCTCTCTTTGTTACTCGTACTCAATTAGATAAATTTCATATAATATTGTAAACAACTTTTTTTAAAACCCAACATTAAAATAAAATATACTTGTTAAATTTTTCGTATTCTATTATTTAATACAATTGAGTAACATAAAAAGACATATTTTTATTTTATTTCAAAACAAAACTATATTTTCTAGCAAAATTTCGTATTAAAAATATAAATTATTAAATTACTAATTCAATAAGTATTTTATTTAAATTACAATCTATTTTTTCTGTTTTTGATGACAAACAAAAAATAATTTTCAAACAATTCCAAATAAAAATATCCTACTTTTTATTACTTATAATTTTTATTTTTTAATAATTTAAATTTCATATAACTATTATTTCTCTAAACAAATTAAGATTTTAAATTCTATATACTTTTTAAATAGACGTACTCAAATACTCTTTCGAAATAAACATCTTATTTCATGAGAAATAACTATTTTCTCTTATATTGAAATTCATAATTTCACCAAATTTTCTAATACTAAAATATAGGGTTATCGAAATGTATTTTATTAAGATTTGTATTTTATTAAGAATAAACATGTGTATAGAGTGGTGTATAGGGAAACATATGTATAATTTCTTTTGTTTCTTTAATATCAAGTCGGGTGATGCGCATTTCAATGGCAATGCCATCATCGTCAGAGCTTTTTTGTTAAAATCCAAAAATTTCACAAAACTTGTTATTGGCCCTTTCGTTCAAAATATTGCATGGGGCTGATTTACAATTTATAAACTGATATATTTATTAATCAAAAACATAGATAAAAAATTGATTTCATTTTCAAATATTCAAAATTTAATCTTACTATGTTTTCAGTGATAAATGTACAATTAAAATATATTTACTTGCTTTATTATTTTTACGAAATATTAAAGTTATACTATTCAATCTCGAAATGAATGACACAAATTTATCTCAACATTTTAAATGAACATATATATGTCCATTTGTATATATATATATATATATATATATATATATATATATATATATATATATATCGTACAGCAGGGAACAACGAAGCTTAAAAAGCGTTTTTTCGTTGATATTCAACACAGGCCAATTTTGAATACGTGGTTTGTGAAAATCACAAAGAATCTTATTCAGGATAATCAGTCAAGCGCACATTTTACCCTGACCTGCAAATAAAATGAATGCATCATTCATTAAACCACGTACTTTACTTTTACAAACACATCAACTTTCTCATATCATATTCCTTCACTATGAATATTTATATCTGCATAAATGTTTATATATATATATATATATATATATATATATATATATATAAATGAAAATAATACTCATATATACTGTTTTATATACATTCCTCGTTTTATTTTTCCTTTTGTAATATTTTATATACATATATATAGAGTGTCCCATCATTAGCGCACACTCATCATCGTTCACTCAAAAAAAATATGAGTTTTATTTAAAAATCAGTTGTATCCTCTTGATGGGACACCTTATATATATATATATATATATATATATATATATATATGTATTTGTGTGTCTTTATACAAATTGATTACTTTTCGACTCATTTCTTACATTCTTGTTATAGATTTTATAATTTTAATATAAAATAATTCCTATTATTTTAATGATTTTTATTGACAGTAGAGTGAAAATCTAAACAATGCTTTTAAAAAGTGATTGAACCGGTATTAATTGATATCTTAGTACTATCCTATCAAATTATACAAAACCACCTGCGATGCGACAATTCTTGACATGAGATAGGCATCCAGCGTCGTTCAACAACACTATCGGCCTATTTTAGGCGCTCGTTGCTTGAATGTCTGATGGGAATGATTAAACCGCCACACGCTGTCAGAGAAAAGCGTCTTCAAGTGACAGCCAGTCGACACTTCCACTACTTCTGATGAGGGTTGAACAACCAAAATACGACCTGAGTTCGACAGAGACAAAATCATTTGTCGACAGTGTCAAGTGTGCGGTATGTCTTTATTGTTCGACGGTGTAATATATATATAAGTGTTTATAACATGCGCTCGCGTTTGATGACTTCATACAATGGCTTTGTGTCGTGGCAATTTTGATCCCCTTCAAAATGTGGTCATGTTAAAACGTTTAAGATGTTCGTGCGTAGAGAAAAATCACCAGTTTGTTGTGATTTTATAATCGGCTTTTTGCTTCTATGAATTTGCCAGTTAACGTTTACAAACATATATATATATATATATATATATATATATATATATATATATATATATATATATATAGGTGTTTTTTAACCGTGATGGAATTTTATATTAAATCCCTATCGAAAGTTCTATCTAACCTAAAAAAAATTTATATATATAAAGGTATGATAAAGGTGTTTTTAGGTTAGATAAAATTTTCGATTTGGATTTAATTTAAACTTCTATACTTAAAAACATACTTAAAATATATATATATATATATATATATATATATATATATATATATATATATATATATATATATGATACTGTATTTATAAATCATTCGATACAAATCAAAAATAAATAAAACTGTACGAAATTAATTAATTTAAAACGTTTCTTTTTTTAATTCATAATTGTGTACGATCTATCCAGTAGCAACAAAAAATTCTTGTTACTCTATTTTTAATGAAAGATTTTCAAATAAAATTAAATTAAAAAAAATGTTTTTTCTGACAACTGCATTGTTTACTTGGATGTTTTATCAGAATACGACTTTTAACAATTACGAATTGTTTTCAAAAATTAAATTAAATTGAGTAACATAATATTTGATTAAATAGTTCAAAAAATATTTTAAAACATGCTAGGTTATTTCTATGTACATTTTAGTATAATAGAGATAAATTTGATCCAATTAAAGTAATTCGTTTGAAAGTATTGTATATAAAATTTTCATTTTATATAGCGAATTAAATTATCAATTTATTACACACACACGTATATATATATATATATATATATATATATATATTTATATGTGTATGTATGTACGTATGTATGATCAATGAATTTTACCTATTCTTATGATAGTCAAACGTGAATCTTATAGATCAGAATATTCAGAGGTTCCAGACAACAAACAGAAGCAAAAAAATGCATGTTAATGAATGATTAATAGACAAAATGAATAATAAATAATAAATGTAATGAATAATAAATAGACAAAAAGATCATCAAATTTATAGGAAGTAAACAAACTTATAATTAATTACAATAAAAATCTGAGTTTAAAATAAAAAAAAATCACCAATGGAAGAAAATATTAATTGGAAATTCAAAAAGTCTTGAAGGAGATTGATAGAGAAATGAATAGACATGTAAGATAATTAATCGGAGTTAAAGAGAAGTCTTTAGATCGAAATAGAAAATTTTGAGAAAGATTTTCATCCAGTAATGGTAGAAAGAGAGTACTACTCTCTCTCTCTCTCTCTCTCTATATATATATATATATATATATATATATATATATATAAAGATATTCATTATTAAATTCATTAATAAAAATATTTATCCATGATATAAAATAAAATCATGATTTCATTAAAAATAACATTAAATTCAAAATAATTATATAGGAATAAATATTTTGTAATTTTCTTCTCCAAAATTAAAATTAAATTTCATATGTGTATATATATATATATATATATACATATATATATATATATATATATATACATATATGTATGTACTTTGTATTTAAGATCAAAGATTACAGATTAATTAACTTAAATTGAAAAAAATTCAGCTCATACAATAAAAAACGCTTCTAAATTCATATTTTTTAATGGCTTTTACAAAAAAGTTTTAAAATCTAAAAATATTTGTATTCAAATACAAAGTAATTTATTCATATATATATGCATATATTAAAAATATTCAGTATTAAATTCGTTAATAAAAATATTTATCCACAATATAAAATCAACTCAAAAATTCATTAAAAATACATTTAATTCCAGATATAAATTATATCAGAAATAAATATTTTGTAACTTTTATATATATATATATATATGTGTGTGTGTGTGTGTATGTGTTTGTGTGTGTACATACATATATGTATATATATATATATATATATGTATTTATGTATGTATGTATTTTTATTCGAAATAAAAAATTTCAAATTAATGAACTTAAATGGAAAAAATTTAATCTGGTAAAATAAAAAACCACTCTAAATTTATACTTTTTAATAACTTAAACAAAGAAATTTGGAGAATTAAAAATTGTATTTCTATGTTTTAAAAATTAAACATATTCTGCATTCAAAGATAAAATAATTTTTATTTGTATATATACATACATACATACATATATTCAAACTTATATATATATATATATATATATATATATATATATATGTGTGTGTGGGTTTGTTTGTGTGTGGGTGTGTGTATGTGTGTTTGCGATTGAGTGAGTGAAAGGGTGTATTTATGTGGGATTGTGGGTATACAACTAGCAAATATAAAGCTTCTCTGAACTCGGTACAAAGCTAAAGTTCCAACTCTATTATCTAGTTCACGTTCGCTGTTGTAAACACACATCAAATATATAAATACTTTTTCATATTTTCAACTCGATCTAATATGAAAAATGATCTTTTTAAATAAATAGAAGATACGTATCAAAACATAATTTTATTTTCACAACTCGCCAAATAAAACTGAAGTACATGTTTGTATCTTTTATTGCACGACGATTACATAGAACGAAATGTCATCTCATAGAATCATCTTCAATTTGTCGAAATACTACGTTCGTATCTGTATCACAGCTGCACATTCTGCATTCACGAAGCCATTGCAATGTAACACACACGCCAGATATATATATATATATATATATATATATACATGTACATGTACATGTACATAAAGAGATATATGGGAAGGATGTAGAGAAGACATTCCGTACGGGAAGTGTTCAGCAGTCTGTAGATATGGACTGTGTACCGGATGTAGCAGTGTCGTCGCAAACACCGCCCTGCTTCCTTTTACGACTCATACCACAATAACAACACGACTGTCTTCATCTTGTGCTGAATCCAAAGCTCCATCCCATCTTATTCAGTCGTGCTCATCGTTGATGTCTTCCCATTGACGTCTGGCGATCACAATGACTGTTATGTTCAAGAGGATGCTGTTTCTACAGTACGAGGGTGTTATGGTCGTAAAGACGTGCGATGATGATGTCTTTGAAATTGTGCCGTTATGACGTCACTTGCATTTGAATGATTTGTATGCGAACGAATGGATGTGCAGTGTTCGTATTTGTTCGTGTCAAACGTCTACTAATTTATGATAATAATTAACGACGACATTTTAATCAAGCAAATAAATGTCCTACATTTATGCAATGATATATGAAAATATACATTTCAAACTCAAACATCACACAAAATAATCTTAATCGAAGATTTATTATATATTTTACGACATATGAAATATAAATGGAAATATTTTACTATACATTATATATATATATATATATATATATATATATATATTTATTTTTTTATTGATTATAATTTTTAAAGTACATGGATAACATTCTATCCATTTAAACAATATTATATAGTATTATGTTGCACATTAACTTAAAAATGTATATTTAAATAAATTCTCGAAGGAAACAAAAAATAATATAAAAGATGGAAAAGTAAATAAATGGTATAAAATTATGTAAAAATCAACATTAAATATATAATATATATTGACAGAATAGTACAGTCCATTAATATAAAAGCATAACTGTTTTAAATGTTTGAGCTTTTTGTGAACATAGTTATTACATTTTCATTTAAATGATTCGTATAAATAATAACAGCTTTTATTTACTGGACAATATTTTTTTTTGAATATATTGTAAACTAATAATTATTATTAACAAATTTTCAATTATTTTATTCCAATTTTCATGTTTCATATTAATTAAATAAATTAAATATCGAAATTTATATATATATTCATAAATTATTTATTCACATAACCTTAAATTTTTAATTAAATAATGTATTTTAATTCAATAGTTACTAAATTATAAAGGCTTATAAAAATTTTATTATACTAAAAGATACCATTTTTATTATTTATATGATATGACTCTGTACACTGATATTTATTTCAAGTTAAATATTTTTTTATTTATATTTTGAAACCAAACAGGTGTATTAGACAATAAAGATGCTTATTTCATATATTTTTTTTATTTTAAATAATATGAAAAAAATATAGGATCATCCAAATGAAACGCCTAGATTTTTTTTATTTAAAAGAAAAATATGTATAGGGAAACATGAGTACAGTTTCTGTTTTCTTTTTAATAAAACACAAATCTAAGTATCACATTCAGATGATCGTATATTATTGTCTTTAAATAGGACCATAGTAATTTTCATTGCACTTAATCTTGACACAATTATTTTTTAGTTTAATGGTAAATCGAGTAATAATTTATTTATTAGATTTTTAATCATTTTTACGATTAAAAAATCATGACTAAATTTTTAATCATATTTTTATCGAATGAATATTTAATCGGATAATGCTATACTTTGATTGAAATAAACTAAAATGGAAAGTTTTGAGAGAGACTTTCATCCAACAGTGAATTAAAAAATAAATAGAAAATGATAGTTAAATAAAAAAATGAAATAAAAAACATTTTTACAGAATGTTTAAAAAATTTAATTGAAATTGTCAAAGACAAATATAGATAGGATTGAATGACACTGATATATTTTCTGATTAAGTTGAATTAGTCTATAAATTTAGTTGTATAAAATAATTAAGGTCTCTTTCTTTGATTGAAAATTGTATGAAAGTTAATGTTATATATATATATATATATATATATATATATATATATATATATATATTTGTGTGTGTATTTGTAAATGTAATATTAATACAATATTCTGATGAAGTAGAGATATTGATTAAAGTAACTGTAGCATAAACTTTCTTTAACTAATTAAAATTAATCATTTTCCATCCAAAAGTCAGACTAGCGTAAAATGTATAAAGAATTCTATCAAAAAATCTAATTTCACCAATAAAACACTTTCAATGATAAAATTCACAACGTGCCGTATTCATCACGTAAAGTAATGGTTTTTAATCTTTTGCAGCTCACGTACCTTATTAGGAGTTAAAATTGTTCACGTAGTTTTTTATCTGATCACAGACATTTTATGTTGAGGCGATTGTTGATGTAAAAAGATACGTTTCTTATATACTATGACTTTTTTGTATACAGATATGTTCGTTGTTATTGAAATAATTGACTTTTTACTTTAATTTCGTATTTTATTCTATTTTTGGATTTGTTTAGAAAATTGGTTAAATGATTTATGTTCTTGTACTGTGAATAAATAACATTTTAGAAAAAAGTTTTATATTGTCACATGATTTTATTGGACAAACTAAGGCATTATTCGACTAAATTTTCATCTAATTAAAAATATGATTAAAAATTTAGTCATTATTTCTTAACTGTAAAAATGATTAAAAATCTAATGACTAAATTTTCATCTAATTAATCATTTGATTAAAAATATTGTCTTTTTAATCGTTTTTTTTAACTAAAAAAATAATGAAATAAAAATAAAAGTCTGGTAAAAAATATAAAAAAAATGTCTAAAATCTCTAATTAGATTTCTTTTCTTCATTTAAAAAATTACTTCTTTTTCAGAAATGAACTTTTTTGTTAAACAGGATTCATCTCATTTTACCTCCTAGAAGGTGAGATGAAAAATGTAAATAAAACTCTTGTCTTTTATTTTAACTATTTTATACTCTCTCATGAAAATAATTAAGACAGTTTTATATTTATAATTTCTTCAAAAAATAATTTTAATTGAAAATTTGTATTTTTAAATTTAAATAATTTTTCTTGATGATTTAATCAATAGTCATATTTAATTCATATTAAATTTAACTAACATCACGAAATTTTTAATGTCAAAATCAATTAGTTTTTTAACCGCTTAAAACGATTAAGTACTAAAAAACAATCGATTTATTGATTTTTAGTCCTTAATCGTCACCGATTGATTTCAAATCAATCATTTAAAACGATTAGCAACTAATAAATTAATCGTAATTAACAATTATTTTTACGCGATTAAAATTAAAATTTAAAATCAATCTTTTTATCAATCTCCAGAAATGACTAACGACTAATAAACTAATAATTTTCCACGACTAAAATTAGTTGTCAATCGGATAATTTTTGCTCTACTATGATTTCAATGAACTTTCTTATTTCTTTATATCATCTATTTATGTTTTTTTTCTGGACATTTTTATATATTAGGTTTCCAGTCAAATATATAGGTGTCTCATTAGTAGAACATAATTTAATTTTTAAATAAAACATATCTTTTTTGACTGAGCAATAATTTTTTTTCAGCGATGAGGAGTGTTCGTTCCTGATGGGCAACCCTATATATTTATATATAGGTAAATAGATAGAGAGAGTTGTTATTTTAAGAAATAATTGTATGATTTTTACTATAATAATTATGTTTTGTAAGAATTTTTCCCATCTGATTTTCCATTTTAAATAAAAGTGTTTTAATAATAATTACATATACTTATATATATATATATATATGTGTGTGTGTGTGTATGTGTAAAATGTAACTATGTTTTTATGTATGCACTGTTTTAAACACAAGAGAATATCTGTTTAAACATCAAAGTTAAATAACATTGCACGCAAGTGATGATATTTAAATAGGTAATCACCGGGGAATACAACAAAATGTTTCATTTGGTTTCACTGAAACGCAATTATACTCAATGAAATGAACAATAAAAGCCTTATTTTTAAATTTTGATTATTTTCAAATGTTGCCGAAATCCAAACGTTACTTTTATGTTCACAAATACATACGAACATTATATGTTTATGTATATGAGCACATATACATTTACATATTGTCTGACCATTAATTTTTGAAAACAGAAGCACATGTGAAAAATTTAACGAATTCCTGTCGAAATTATGTTCGTAATTACTAAAAATAGCTTGTATTATGATTCTATATGCATGTAAGCTGTGATAAGTGTATATTTTATATATAATATTTTTTTATATAATTTTAATCTCTAATTAATATTACATCAATATCAAATAATTTTTTCAAAAATAATATTCTTTGATCAAATGTGTTGAGAACTCTAAAAATTCAATTATATTTTGAATTCAATAACAATCATTTTATTGATTTTCACAACACTGGAATTATTAATTTTTTTATAAAGGAAAAATATACAAAAATTCATCTTTCGATTTTTACTCAATTTTATTGACCTCGATTGAAACGTACTGAATCAATCATAAAATTTAATAGAATTTTATTTCCATAAAATATGTGAACAAGTGCATGTGTTATTAGGAATTAGTATTTATAGAGCATATTCTAACAATTTCACGCATCAGACCACATCTTGTGCTTATATATCATAGTATGAAACAGAGCTTAACACATCTTACATGTGGGTTATCCGTTCTTCCGAATGAACGGCTGTTGCAAGCTTCTCATCAGAAAACAGCTATCTTATTAGACATTCCATTACAACATTCAATATTATCCTTTGACGTCGTTATCTTAAACGAAACGCGTGATTGTAAATCTATATTATGACACAAATGGATGCGACAAAACAGGATCTTACAATGCGACAAAAAAATAAATCACAGCAAGTAAAATATGCGATGGACATATTTAGTGACATGGTATAAATTAAAAGGTTTTTTCAATATCTAAAATTAAATATTATATTATATTCTGAATATATATATATATATATATATAGAGAGAGAGAGAGAGAGAGAGAGATTTTTTCAATAAACTTTAGAAATTTAAATGGAAATAAAACAAAAAAAATTAATTAATTAGTTATTAATTTTTTTTATTTTAAAGCATATTCTATGTCATTAATAATGAAACACAATTTCATGAATTATACATTTAATGTTTATTTTTAATGATTCTGTTATTTGTGATTTATCAGCATAAACCAATGATTTCACATAATCCCACAGAAAATAATCCAATGGAGTTAGATCACATGATCTTGGTGGTAAATTTTGTGAAATAATAGACTCATTAAAATCTTGTTCCAATGATTTTATTGAAGTTTTTTACAATTTCAAAGCATTGTTAAAATTTTAAACATTCCATGATAATTTACCATACTATACTTAATTGAAATGTCAAAATGAGCTTAAAAAAATTGAAACATGTTTACCACCAACTGTTAAAATTCTTATATTTTTAATGAAAAACCCTATATATATATATATATATATATATATAATCAACAACTGTTTTAAGGCTATTTAGTAACTTAAAAAAATAAAATTTTATTCCATAATTATTTTTAAGTAATTTAATAAATTCCATGCAGACATATGAAGTTACTAAACTTGATTTGTTCATTCATGATACTTTTTTAATATACTAGATGATTTTCCAAAAATATTTATATAACAATTGTACTCGATATGAAATGATTAATTCAGTCGAATTTAAAAATAAATATCTAACGAATTAATACCATTTAAATGTTTAAATCTTATTTGAAATACTTTAAACAATCTTCAAATTGTATACATAAAACTATTGTGTCGTTTTATATCCGTACATTATTGCAAAAGTTTACAAATACAACGATTTTCCGTCGTAAAATTCGTTGATTCAATTCCAAAAGCAAAACTTGTTTTATTCATCGCAAGATGGCGCCAGTCGTCGCCTTGTATTCAAATTACAAGTCACTTAAAAACACGTACATTAAAAAACAATTGGCAACACTGGCATGACCGAAACTAGCGCTCCAGTTGGTAAGAGTGAATCAAGCTTGCCAACACCATCACCATAACTACCAACTAAGTAGACAAGCGACCAAGCAGCCATACCCAACAATCACTGAATGCAAAACTTGCCCGTTACAATGCCATTCATTAAAAAAGTACAGCGCGACACAGTGTGCTGCTGGCACGGAGGAACCCACTATATTCTAAGAACATAGGATTACATCTCCGGATTTCAATTGTCTGCCGTTGTTGTATAAATGCGCCGTTAATGCTGGCGTTTTGTGCGTAATCGCCTCACGATGCCGATTCGCTCTTTCTTGTCCGTTTTCCTTTCCGCCATATCGCGGTAGTTCGAATAACTACACTCGTTGGAATCTCTAATGGGTTAATATTATGACTTTTTTCGTTCCGATTCTTGTTGCGTTCTCGAGCTCACTTTACCTTTACCTTCATCATTTCGTTTAAAAACTTCAAGCATTGTTCGATAGCAATAATACTTTAAATGTTAATTTTATAACGAACATTTATAAATTAATACTTCGTTTTAATGGTGGATATTTTGAATTCATTGTGTTTTTCAATCAACGCGCTCAAGAATGCTTGTAATTCTCGACATAAAAGTACCGTTAAGCTCATTAAATGTACACGTTGAAATTCTTCTAATGTTCGCAAAATCATAACAAAAAAAGAACTTAATTATTATTATTATGACTTAGATAATAATTCATTACTGAAATTTCATAACAATTTCAAAATGATTTAGACTATAAAAATATTTATTTTTTTCAGGAAAATAATATAAACAAATTTTTATAAATTATATGCTAGAACAGAGTAGGGCATTAATCGATTAAATTTTCATTCGATTAAAAATATGATTAAAAATTTAGTCAAAATTTCTTAGTCGTAAAAATTATTAAAAATTTAATAACTAAATTATTTAAATCGTTTTTTAAACTGAAAAATTATTTAAAAAATATTTAGTAGGATAAAAAAATATAAAAACCGACTAAAATCACAAATTATGTTTTTTCCTTGCATATTTACTGCTTTTTTGGAATGAATTTCATTATTAACCAGAATTTATTCAATTCCATTTGAACAGCAAAAATATGGGAAGAAAGAATTTTTTATTTGTCTACTATTTTAATTGTTTTACATAATCTCTCAAAACTAAGTTAGAAATTAATATATTTAATTGATAATTATTTAAATTTCAATTTCATTAAAATTTAAAATCAAATTAAAAATTATTTGTAATTTCTTTAGGCAAATTATTTTTTTAAAATGTGTTTTTTAAATTGTAAATAATTTTAATATTTCGTTGAACTAATATTGCACAATTTAAAAATTAAAGTCAATCGGTTTATTATTCTCTTAAAATGATTGATTGAAAAATTTATCACAACTAACGATTAATCTTTTAATCATTAGTCACCGATTTATTTAAAAACGATTAATTTCAAATCAGTTGTTTTATCAATCGCATGATATGACTGAAAATCGTAACTAACGATTAATTTTACTCGACTAAGATTTTAGTCGTTAGTTGTCAATTTGATATTTTTTTCCCTATATTGTGTATTCTTAAAAAAACAATGTTAGTGTAAAATCTAATTTTCTAAGAAAAAATGTATAATAAAGTTAAAAATATTTATCACAATTCCAAATTAACCACTTAACAAAACAAGTAGTGGGTATATACCATGTAGACATATATATATATATATATATATAGATATATATATATATATATATATATATATATATATGCAGAATATGTAAGAGTGTGTTGTTCTAACTTGATTATGTATGCAAGGAGTCTGTGTTCGTAGCGTTCGCGTAACCAAGTAACAAAATCAGAGTGTGAGGGTTCTTTGCGATGTGAAATAACTTTTGTACAATTTGTGTAACTGTTTAAGCAAATTAATAGCAGCTAGAATGAGAGAGGTACGTGGAAAACACAACAAGATGGTTGCGTAATTTTCTAAAGTGGCAATTTAAACGTCGATATCAAAACGAGAAGCGTGGAAAATGAATTTCACGAAAAAAGATTTTGACAGTATTTCTAAATTAAATTTTGATTGAAGTTCTGATTTCCGTAATAAATTCTGTTTCGTTTGATATTCAAATATTTGTAATTGTTTCAAAATATACGCAAGCATATATATTGTACATACATTTAAATGTATTTACACACACATACGTACATACACACACATATATATATATATATATATGTGTGTGTGTGTTTGTGTGTGTAAGAAGCATGTTTTATTCCAATTTTTTAATAAAATCTTTTTTTATACATTTAAATCACTTAAACAGTACATTTTAATATCCTTGTAAATAAAAAAATATATTCTTCTTTAAGAAAAAAATTCTAATGTGAATAAATTTATTAAATAAAATATTTTTTACTATACAAAAAATTGAATTTACAATGACTGATGATACGATATTAATCTTATTGTTTTTTTGCATATCTATTATATATAATGTTCTATCAGAAGTGCACATTCATCATCACTTAAAAAAACATCAAACTCCAAAAAAGATGTTTTATTTAAAAATTACATTGTGCGTTCCTGATAATACATCCTGTATATATATATATACATATATATATATAAAGAGAGAGAGAGAGAGAGAGAGAAAGAGATCTATATGACAAGCGAGTGTTTTTTAATATTAGGGAAGATAACCTGCCTATGAGACAAAACCCTGAATAAAAACATTTTAATGAAATTAATCATAAAATTCAAATATTTACAAAGTGTACTCAAGATAAATTATTGTAAAATAATAATTTTTTTTGGAATTTGTTTTTCACTTCTTACATACATATATTATTTATATAGGCAGGTAAATATCAAAAAATGTATTTTTCACACATAGACAAAAAAAAATTCATGCATAAATTTATCAAAAAGTCGTTTTCGAATTTTCAACTAAAAAATAGAAATCAAAAATATATAAGAATTATGATAAATATTTTTTTTATAACATATATAGTTCTATAAAAGAGAAAAATAAATAATTTAACACTAAATATACCAATTAGTCAAAATAACCAGTTTCAAAATTACGCTAAAGAAAATGAAAAATGAAGTAAAAGGGCTTCTATTACTACCATTTATCATATTATGCAATTTCAATATTTAAGTGAAAAATATAATTTCTTATTATTTGAAGCTCTTTTTTATTACTTCTTGCACTAATTGTTTATAAATTACATTTTTTTCAGGTAAATACCAACCGGTTAAAATGACCTGTTGGTAGAGATAGGTTTATAGCAATTCTTTGTATATCTATTGTTAAAAAATATCTTTTTCATTACATATATTATTATTCAGGTCACTTATATGAAAAATAATTTCAGATGTAATAAACAAATTATATTATATTTTGTAAATATAGAATCATTAGCTTTTTCTATCGACTACAAATATATAAGGAAAGAAAAACTTAACTTGAGATTTTAATCATTTTTTTATACTTTGTTCCGAATAATTTTTAATTCGATTAATTTTTTTGTTTAGAAACGACCAAGTGGCATGATTACTTTTTTAATCGGATAATTAATCGCATAAAAATTTAGTTGTTAGATTTTAATTCATTTTGTGACCAAAAAATTATAACTACATTTTTAATCATATTTTTAATTAAATGGAAATTTAGGCAAATAATTTCTTACTCTAACAATATAATTGCATTTTTTATTTTATAAAATATTTTTAATTATTTTTTTACTTTTAATATTTACTACTATAAAACATATTAAAATATTTGTACATATATTCAAAATATTTGATAATCCATCTAATGTTGAACTATTATAATAGATTTAATGTGGATATAAATAAATTATATTTTTTCAATAAACTGATAATAAATTATATCAGTCATAAACGTGTACTAACATATATACATATATATATATATATATATATATATATATATATATATATATATGTTTATATGTTGATAAATGTATGCGAACAGTAACAAATCATTGCAAAACAGAAATTATATACGACTGGATGAGAGAACATGTTACAATATATCAATTTCAATTTCGCTTCTTTGACATGTGTATATACTGAAATATTTACAATTATGACTGATTGAAATTCGAGTATCATTTACGATGTTACAGTGTTCGCATTTGATCTCACGGTGTCAGATTATTTTCCCTTAATATCTTCAACCGACCCAATCATCCTAATGGCCTAATGTGAACCGTCTCTCTACCCAAAACTTTAACAGCTGTGCACTGAATAACGCTAACTAGCTGTAATTAATATCGCTGTTAAAATTAGTTACAACTTTAAATCATGTCATACGCCACTGGAAGTTTCAATAAAAGGTTTTAGATATTTCCTAACTGTCAAACTCATTGCTAATACCTTACAGAATGTGGGTTTAGATTTCAGCAATAGTGGACGTAATTTATTTCCGAATTCATTCACGTGAATTATTTAATGATAAAGTTATTTTACTAGTTACATGTGCAATAAGTGATTTAGATTCGAATCTTTTAATTTGGGACAAAATCATGATTATAATTTTCAAGAATATTGTTCATTCTATACTTTGAATGGAATTAGTATACCCAATTTTTTTAAAAAATATATATAAAAAATATTTCTAATTGACTAGCACAAAATTATAATCCAAGATTTTTATAAAAAAAAGAATGTTTTAACCCTCAATGAGTAACACAACTCATAGTACATATGTGTAATTTAGGCAAAAAAAGTAAAATAGGCTTAATTGATTAGTCATATTTACATTTTTTGATACAAATAAATATAAATGTTTTAAAAATAAACGAAAAAACTAATTTGTTAACTGTGATTACTAAAATAAAAAATAAATTACCTTAAACAATTAAAATCAATAAAACAACCTTAAAAAAGTCAAGAGACAATGTAGAAACTAAGAACACAATTAAAAACATATTTAAAAAAATAATTTTAATATTTAATGAGTTTTTTTTTTGATCCCATCACTTTATTTAATCTTCTTGGCAATGAATTTATTAAGTAATTAGTTACTTGGGTGGGAGTAGTGGCTCATTCATCTATTAAAATATTTTTGAATACCTAATTATATGTTTTCTAACTCTTTTTTCAAGTAACTAGTAACGTAATAAAATCAATGTTAAAAATAATCAATAAAATCTTAGTATTAAAGAAAACCCTCACTAAATATCAAAATAATTAAAAGAAATTTATTGTTGTAATTGTGTTTTTAGTACTATATTACCCTACGACTTTTATAAAATCGATTTGTCATTTTTAATTGTGTAATTTTATTTATTTTCTATAAAATTAATTAGAATTGTGAAATCAGTTTTTTCCCTAATTTGAAATGTTTATTTATATTAAAAAAAAAATTATTTTAATTTATCATTTAAGCCTATTTTATTGTTTTATATCTTATAACTTTTGTAACTCACTGTATATTTTATCAATATATTTTTAAATCAACATCTAATATATACACACTTACAAATAATATCGAACTGCATTACTCCTAATAATAAAAATAGTAGGTAAATTGGTCCTTTATAAAATTTCATTATTTAAACATACAAACTCGTTGATTATAATAACTGATTCGATTTGATGTTAATTTCATATAAACTATGAAAATTCAGCAAATATAATGTGTGTGTTGTAATTGATTAGCTATGACGAATTACAAATAAATAAATACGAATAGTAGTACAATAATTACCTATGTAATTTGTATGACATTCGCATAATACACTCTTTGTATTGACAATTTTTCGCTAATTACTCAAAAAGCAATTGTAGTAAAATTGTCAACAAAACGTGTTGGTGGAACAATAGATCAATAGCAGAACTAATGTTATCTGTGACATTTATTGTAATTTGCATCATATAATTTTTGTAATAATCATTGACTAGAAAATAATTGTATAATTATGAAAATGAAAGCGTTTCACTAACTTCGTTTTTATATTAATGAAATTGAAATGTGTGGAAATTTTTAAAATTTACACGAATTTTTAATTTTTTCTATTATATTGCAATTAAGCATAATATATACATATTATAATAATAAAATGATAAATTTAGAACAATAATATTACTGATTTATTAAAATATAAAATAAATATATTTCATATTTAAATTTATTATTTAAACAAATATTTCTAAATAAAAAAGTCTTTCTTTTTATTGTAAAGCAAATACAATCATCACTTTAAATAACACATTTCTATTTATAAAATAAAAAAAATGAGAGAATTATATATGAACACTGAATATATTTCAATAAAAACAAAATATAATTTCTTAATTATTAAGTATTAATTAATTAATTAATTTTTCTAAATAATAAAATTTTAATTTGATGTATGTTTTTAATTATAATTGGTTGCAATTTATACTTAAATAAATTAATAATAGAATTAAATATTTACTTCGATCAATATTTTATCCTTAATAATAAAAAAATACTCTTGATATTGAAATTAATAAATCTTTTTCACATATTTTCTCAATAAAACTTTTTAAACATTTTTCAAATGAATCTATATGACTAAGAAACCACTTATACTTAATCAAACAATTTGTATGATAAAAATAACAACATAAATCAATTTATTTATCTTTAATATACGTTAAGTTTTATTAATTTTTACATATTTTATAAATATAGAAAATTAACATTTTTATTGAACTCATAAAGTAAACAATTTTTAATTTAATTTTTCTGCAATTCTTTTCATTGGATTATCGATTAAATTCTTTGTTTAACTTAAAAGTGAAAAAAGTAATGAATCTTTTGTACATATTTTAAAATAAATTTTCAGTATGAAAAATAGATATCAATTAATATAAATTTACATTTTATAAATATATATGATCTATTTATTTTAATGATTTTATTATAGTTCAATTTACATGTAAAAATAATTTCTAATTCAACTATTTTTACACACGATTTGAAAATTTTGATTTATTTTAAAATAGAAATGAATATTTATAATTATTTTCTAAAGATGAACTATTTTTGGGTTTGTATTTTTTATCGATTTTAAATTAATATAAAAAGTAGTAGAAAGCTCTTCTAAATATATTGTGATATATTGTAACCAATTATTGTGCAAACGATTTTCAAATTTTTGTGTGTGTTAAACTTTCCATGATGATTTCATAAAATAATGGACTCATTAAACTTTTGTTTCTATAAGTCTATTGTTTCCATAGATGTACATAGCGGTATATAACACCGTCCTATTGAAACCAATTATTGTGCAAACGATTTTCAAATTTTTGTGTGTGTTAAACTTTCCATGATGATTTGCAAAACTATACTCAGTTAAAATGTCAAAATGAGCTTAAAAAAATTCAAACATGGCTGCCAACATCTGTCAAAGTTCTGATATTCTTATTGAAAAACTATATATTTTTAAATATTTTCTTTTTTACCCTAAAATTAATTTATTGCGTAAAATATATTTATTATAATGGGTAGCTGGATATTTTTGTAATCCACTATATATATATATATATATATATATATATATATATATATATATATATATATATATATATATGTGTGTGTGTGTGTATATATATATATATATATATATATATATATATATGTATTTATGTCAAGTTTTATTTTCTCCAAAAATATATGCATTCATTACTTTTCATAGGGAAATTAATTAAATTCAGACTTTGTTAATATAATTTTAATTACAAACCATTGTGTGTAACGTGTCTGCAAGTAGTAATTATATACTGACAACAACGAAATTAAAACAATTTAGATAAACAATAAATATGGATTACGGCAACGTATGTTAAGTTAGTTATGTCGGACCGTTACACAAAGTGTTAGCCATCTAAAGCGAAAACAAGACATGAATGTATTCATGAGTCAGCCCAATAATACTATGGATTCGGGTTAGTTCACTGACAGACGCTTTGTCGTCGCGGCGGTCCGATTGTCGCAGGCGACAATGGAGTGCGCTTCTATGTGCACGGCAATGCGTCTCCATATTTCATTGCATTTGGTTCACGAACGAAATTCACTATTTATGACCGAGATAAAATTTAATATGAAAGTAAAATTCAAGAATGATCACGTTTAATAAATCCGAACAATAGGTAGAAATAGACTATTCCTATCGGCCTAAATTGCACTTGGACTGATTTACTAAATTAATTAAAAATTGAAAAAGAGTAATTATGTAATCATGAAAATATAATTCATTATTAATATTATTATTTCAAGACGATCTACTGAAAAACCACACCAGATGAATTAAAAAATATAAAGGTAATTGAAGTATTCTAGTAAATAGACCATTGCTAAATTCAAAGAGTATATTATTATTTCAGCTTTTTTTCCAATCATTATTTATTAATTTTGATACGTATTTTAAATCACATTATTAAAATTTTATACATTAAAAATGAGGGAAACACTATTTTTCAACTAAAATTAATTTCTAAACTACATATAATTGAAAAAGAAAAATGTGAATTCTAAAAAAAATAAAGTTATGGTTGTTATAACAAGAATGAGAAATTTAAAGTGGAAATAGATTGATCATATGGAAAAGAAAATACCATAGATGGATAAGAGAAATTTTTGACTGAAAGTCTAGAGATATAAAAAGATTCAAAAAGAGACTTGTGGATAGATGAGATAGACATAAGAAAATTTGTGGAATGGAAAAGAAAATAACTGGATATCATTGAAAAATCATCGGATTTTTGTGTTTGAAATTTGATTAAAATATTTGTTTAGTTTGAAAATTATAAAACACGGCATTTAATAAATTAAGTCACTCACAGATGAAATCAGATATTTATATATAAAGAAGTAATAAAAATTCTTGAATTTAAATTCGCATTGATTTTTTCTTCCGTTTTTACATTTAATTTGAATGCATACGTGATTATAGTTGTTACGGTCTCGTTTTAATTATATATGTACACATACATTTGAATAAATTATCTGAACATACATTTGAATACAAACTGCTCAAATGTAGACCACATCAAAACAAAGCCGATTCCAAATATCAACTATACCATTCAGTTGATATTAACAATTAACATTGATCGACACAAAAAAAATATTATACGTTTAATGTTTTATTGAATTAAAACATAAAATGGTAACATGTGATGACATCAAATATCAACATTAATGAATTTAACATACATTTATCTCAATTGTATAAACGTGGAATAATCAAAAAAAAAAAAAAAAAAAAACAGATAAAATACAGACTATTCTCATTTATTCGTCCAATATTTATTATCTGCTTTGTGATTTAATTAATAAAAAATATAAACGTCTCGTATTGTATTTCAAAGTAAATAAAAAATTACGTCACAAATCTGATTGTGTACAATCACAATGTTTAAAGAAAGAAAACACTTCACAAAGAAAATTTAATTATATTTTTCTTACAAGGGAAATCACAATCAATTAAGTATATGAAATACAAAAGACAAAATTACGTTTTAATAACAACAGGTCACAATTGAAATTAATTTATTAATCGAGATAAGCTATTCAATTCAACAAGTAGAGCACAACAAATGTATCAAATTATAATTATGTTTTTTATCACATACGGAAGTGTCCAAGCTGAACTTATTTTACAGTAACTTATAATTAAAAAATGATTTATGATACAAAATATGTGGTTACGACGAAAATAATGTTTAAAATAACTAATTAAATTTTATTGCTTCATTAATGTTTTTCAGTTATTCCTTTTCATCTCAATTTTCTTAATTACTTTATCGTAGAATAAATATTTGTAAAAATTCAACAAGTACTACGTTCTAATCAAATTTCATCTTAAATCGTCGATTTTGTATTTTTGACAGCACCAAATGTAGATATTAAATTAATAAACATTTTTATCACTTAATGGATAGTTGTTAAAAATTTTCAAAAATGCAAAACCATTTAAATAAATATAAATCATAGAATGGCATTTCTTAAGCAATCTCTGTTTTTCATGTTTGTCTATGTAAACTTGCCAAAATTTACACATGCGTTCCTAACTGATACCATTGTTTCGTTTAGAAGTGATGTATTAGTGTGTATGTAAATTTCGGTTGATGATAAATGTTGCTTCGTGCGTAGGCTGTTAAAATAACATGGAATACGTAAAGGAGCATCAAGACATGTACTATTTCACTTAGTTCTAAAAATAACTAATATTACAAAAAAATGTCATTTGATTCATTTATTAAATAAATATTAATCGAATAAAAATGTAGTCTAATAAAAAATGTAAAGAAACAACTATAATCTTAACTTTTTCTTCCCTTGTATATTTGATTTTTCTTCTGAAATGAATTTATTTGTTAAATAGAATTCATCCCATTTCACTATCAATGAAATGAAATCAAAAATGTGAATTAAACCCTTTAAAATAATTTAGAAATGATTATATTTCATTAATAATGATTTAAATTCAATTTCATTAAAATTACAAATTAATTTCATTAAAAATGGTTTATAATTCCTTCAAACAGAATAAATTTGTTTAAAAATTTGATTTTTTAATTTTAATTTTTTTTGAGCGATTTAATTAATAGTCGTATTCAATTAATATCATATTTAACTAATATGAGACAAATTTTAAATATTCAAATCAATTAGTTTATTAATCGCTTAAAACAATCAATGACTAAAAAATAAATCACGACTAATATTTAATTTATTAGTCGTTATTAACTGTTTATCACAAATGATTTTTTATTCCAAACACCACAATGGTTATAAAATGTTCAATAATCACTTATTGTTTATATACATATATGTGTCAGCTAATGCGCATTTCGATGGCGATGCCATCATCGTCAGAGCCTTTATGTTAAAATCTAGACTAATTGTTTGACTTGTTTATATATATATTTACTAATTTGTGTATTTTTATCTTTATTTAATTCATTTGTGTTAATGTGAATCAACCACAGTTCCAAAACAATCGTCATTAACTAATTGATTTAAAAACGACTAATTTCAATTCAATCATTTTATCAATTACTTAAAACGATTAACTGCTAATTTTACATGACTAAATTTCAGTCATTAGCCATCAATTAAATAATTTTTGTCCTAATCTGACCAAGGCAAATATTATGACCATTTTGTTCAATTTGTTTATTCTTTAACTGAAGAAATCTTAAACAATTTCACTAAACTTAAAAATTCAATTAAATTCGATATATTTTCTGTTCTAGCTCATATACAACAATAAAAAAAATATAAAAAGACAAAGATATACTATTTATTTTCAGAAAGTAAAAATAAATGCATTTTACTGTATTCTCGAGACTTTTAAACTCAATAATTAGGTCTCTTCTTACTAAATGGAAATTAAATATTGTGTCATAAAATTTTACATCAGAAATGGAGCTTTGTTCAAAAAAACTATGTAAGGAATTATTTTCTATGAAAAAATACAATATATTTAATGAACTTGCAATTCAATTCGTAATATTAAAAAGGAGTTAAATAATAAAATCTAAAATAGACTATCAGATATTGCAATGTTGGAATGGTGCATTGCGACAAAACGTCGTTTTTTGGTTAAATTAATGTACGTATTGTGTTATCAGAATAACGGTGGTCTCTACCATCTGTATTTTATTAACTTTAATTGAAAAAGTATATTGTGTTGAATAGTAATGTTAGTCATACTCTGTTTAATTTATACTAATAGGTTAATGTTAAAAAAATACAAAATAAATACTACTAGTTATAAATGATAAATTTAGAAATTTAATATAAAATTGAAATAGTTTATAGAACAGCTTGTATTGATTAAACAATATTATTATGTAATCAACGGACGAAAATTTTTCAAGAAAAAATGTGTTTCCTATAAACATCACTGGAAACTTTTAAAACTGAAACCAATAAAAACACGATCTTCTAAAAAAGCAACAGTAAATGTTTAACGACAAAAGTTTTATTGTAAACAGTAAACTTTATTCGTACTAGTAAACTTTTAGGACATTTCCGCTAGTGATTTTACTAACAAAACTCTTTATAGTGCATATGAATCTATTTATGGGGATAATATAGTACGTAATGAGCACAATTTACACACGAAATTTAACATATTATACAATAATATAACGTTAATGTTGAAAATTATCAGTGATAATAACGATGGGTTATTTGAAGTGTCATTATATCAACATGGTTTTATGATGATGACAGCGTCTACATAATGAATATGTGAAGGACTTGTCAATTGGCATTTACATCTGTATTTAAAATTATTGTCTGGCGTATTGAATGCAAATTTGTCGTGCGATATGCAAATTGCTCAAAATGAAGTTATACAGTCACGTGTTCATATAAATATAATCACGTATTCATATAAATAGTTTTAAATAAATTTACACATTCAAATAACAAAACTATATACATATATGAGAAAGAGAGAGGAAATTTTCGAAAATAAAGATATTAACATAAATAGAAAATATTTGTAACATCGACGATTTATAGACAATGTACTATTTACAAGTGGAAATCTGAAAGAACTCAAAATACTATTTGAAACACTTTCAGAAAAAAGTACAAAAGTTGGATTGAAAATACATACAGTGAATATCTCCTAAAATCGTACAGCTAGAATTCTTAAGAAACTTTTGATCGAATTTTTTTTAGTATTACATATATATTTAATAAAACAAGTTGTTTTTTATTTAATTATATGTTAAAATTTAATTTAATAATAAACAATTACACAATTCGATTTGAAATAATAATACAAAAAATAATTCATTGATTTTGATACAAAATCCATCAGTTAATTGAAATCGTACAGCAAAATTTATGATAAAAAGGAACTCAAAAATGAGTTTGAAAAATCATTTGTTGTTTTCTACAGTTTGTAGTTGTCTAGGCATGGAAGAAACTAATTTTTCACAATAATCTCTTGTTGTGTTTTTACAATTTTCTTGTAAGGACTTTTTATTTAAATTTGTTTGGACTTTTTTTCTTATTCATTTCAAATATGCTCAATCACATTAAAATATGGAGACTGAGTTGGGATTTGTATCACTTTTGGGTAGTTATACAATTTCCACATTCGTATATCGTGTGAAAAATGCTTTTAATAATTTTCTGACTTGTAATTTAAAAATTTTGTGGTTACGCATTCCTCCAGCGCTTTTTTTTAAATTCTCTATTATATTTAATTATTTCCATTTATCTATTATTCCATTGATAAACACTAAATTGCTTACTCCGTATGCTGACATGCAACCCCATACCATTAGCAATCCTCCACTATATTTCACTATTGATCATAAATATTTAAGATTTATTATTTTATAATTTATTTCCTATACGATTTTCTTCATTGTATCTTTTCATTATGTATTAAACTATACTATTGTAACGAATTATAGTTTTAGATATTTCTACATAGCTTTTTCTATTTTATGATGAAGAATAACTAATTCACGTACTACTGTAAATATTTTTTTCATTTTTAAATTTGATGAAAAAAATGTACTTCTATGAGCATTAAAACTGCTCTGAATTATCTTAAGTATAGAAAAAATGTTCCTTTTTACTTCCCGAAAAAATTTTTTGATGGATTCCCCAAATATGTACACTAAAAGTCGCTATATGACTTTAAGTGACGCTTAGTTCTTGTACTTACAAAAAAAATCCAAATTACAATTAATTAATTGAAAAAAAATCTGCCAAAATGGTATATTGCATTTTAAAACATTTATTTGTTGTAATAAAAATTATTATATTCTTTTATTTGGTATTTACGATAAAATAAATTTTAAATAAAACGTATTTTCATAAATACTGTACGATTGCGATACTCACTGTATGGGAAAAACTAAAATTATGTTTTAAAGATTTCTAGAGAAAAAAATATACAGTTGGGGAAACAATATTTAGAACAAGTAGATGAAATAAAATACCTGGGAAAAATTATACAGTGTGATGATGATTTATGATTGGAAATTGAATCGAAATTTATGACAACATAGACAGTAGTTGGAAAAATGGATAATGAAAAGTAAAATATCATTGAACCTGAAGTGAAAAACATACAGCCAATGTATATTACCTGCTTGTATTTATAGATCATAAACTTGGATAATAAATGCAAAAATTAAGCAAAAATTATTGACAAACAAACAGAGGATGGAAAGGGTAATGTTAGGAATTTCTAAACATAATCAAAAAACTTGTAAATGGATATGAGAAGAGATAAGAGAAAATATGATAAGATATGAGAAATTTATATCCAATTTTTGTAAATATTTTTAATGCAATTATCTAAAACTTGTTACTGCATACATTTTTCATATTTTTTTTTTATTTTAATGTTCTGCTTTTATCTACTGAAATTATTTAATTACATAGCTTATAAACAGTCTGCATCTTTATACATCACTAATACTTTAAATTATCAAACAGAAGACTAAAATCTGATATATTCATAGTGATTTTACAAACACAAAAATTACCATTATATAAAGAAATATAAGTGACAGATATAACAAAAAACCCATGTTGAAAACAACCTCCGGTAATCACGCAAAGTAGTAGAAGCACGAACAGTTAAATAAGAGGGTTGTTTAAGTTACAACCAAGCTACAACTATATAATATGTTCTTCGGTACTTCCTTTATTTTCAGCACCCTCCGTGATTCTAAAAACGTCCCCTCGGCAGACGCTTTTATTTTCCACCTCCCAAAGGTTCTTAAACACTTCCTGTCAAACGATGGCACCCTAGTTAAACGCCATACTCGCTTTTGAATTTAAGTAATTGAATTACTTGCAATAAAATTTATATTTTTGTTGTTTCAAATGTCTTTGAAATTTATGATAATGTCAGTATTAATAAATTAATGGATATTTGTGTGTAGTTACACGAATTAAAATTACTTGTTTGTTTTTTTTAAAAAAAAAAATAAACACCAAACGTGATGAAAATTAATAAAATTTATTTAACTTCTTATAAACATACATGTAGAAGAAATAAGTTAATATATAATTATGTACTTAATTAGATCAGGAATGAAATATATTTTTATTTTGACGGTCTTTCTGTTCCAAATGTCGTTAATACTACATTATTTCTTGGAAATATTCAATAAAAATAACTTTCATTACAATTATTTTAAGTGCTATTACCTCAAATAAATTTATATTTAATTGTAAGCGACCTTTTAACTTTTTCTGAGAATATTATTTTATAACATTTTTTATTTGAACAGTGTAATTATGTTAAATATTCACATCGTTTACTAAAAATATATGTAAACATAATAATGTTTTAGAAATATATTTCAGTATAATAAAATTGTTTAATGCAAAATAAAAAACATAACCTCAATTGAAATCCGAAACATGAGTTTAGTTCAAGTATTTGTTTCATAATTTTAGAATAAAACAGTTTGAAGACTGCTTACGTAATATCAGGCGTGATATCAGAGTATAAGGGGATGCTTTTGTAAACCGTATATCACTAGAGATGAAGCGTGGGTGTATCATTGTGAACCCAAAAGCAAACATCAGAATCTTAAATGGAAGCAAACAGTACTAGTATAGATACAAGTACAACCAAAACAGTTCTTTGTAGTTGGCATCAAGATACTTTTGTGTTGCTAGATTATGTACATAAAACAACAAAGAAAATATAGAAAAGAATAATATTATACATTTAAATTTCATCCGCACGTTTTATTCTTTGATTCTGTCTCTTAATATTTTTCAATGACTTTTATATAAATCTCATATTACTTACATATATAAATATAAATATATATATATATATATATATATATATATATATATATAAGAGAAATTGAAAAAAGTTAATATAAATTGTCTTTTCCAATAAAAATCATGATGTATTATATTTAAATTCAATTTACAACTTTACAAAATAAGAAATAAAAGTATTTCTTTTACAATTGAATATAATTAAAAATTTTAATAGATATTTATTATTTTTTTAAACATATGTGGAAATAACAAAGTTGTATAATAATTTTTAATCATTAATTCAAGAGAATGTCTTTACATAAAACATAAATTTCCTTTAAATAATCCTGAAAAAAGTTAATAATAAAATATGACACTTTATTGGAAAAATTTTTATGTTTTATTATCAAGTTTTTTTAGGATTAGAAATTATATATTTGAGATTGGAATATTATATGATATTATAAATACATAATCTTTTTTCTGAATATCACGTGTGTTTTTCTCGGCAATTTTCTAAATTTCTTTTCTTAATGATTTGTTAATAAAAGAAAATTATTTTTTTGAATATCAATCCACATAAAAAAACATATTATCTATCTATCTTACATATATATATATATATATATATATATATATATATATATAGAGAGAGAGAGAGAGAGAGAGAGAGAGAGAATTAAAATTAGAAGAAAAACATTTTTTACATTTTGTAAACTAATCTTTCCTATGAAAAGAAAAATGTATTACATTTGAATTAAATTTAAAACTTCACCAAGTAACAGAAAAAATAGTTTTTTTACAATTAAATATAATATGAAAATTTAATAAATGTCTTTATTTTTTTATGTAAAAATAACAAAATTTTATAATAATATTTACCCATTAATTCAAGAAAATATTTTTGTATCAATCACAAATTTTTTTATACAATTCTAAGAAAATAATTGATAATAAAACACAACACATTATTGAAAAATATAAATCATATAATCTTTTTTTGTATATCACACTTTGTTTTTCTATTTAATATTTCTAATTTTTTTTAACGATTTGTCAACTCCAGAAAATCAATCACATGACATAAAAACCTTTAATTGGAAAATTTTGTGTATATTATTTTTAATAAAAAAAATTATTATAAATTTAATTTCATATTTATATTTTTTAAGAAAAAATATTTTAACATGTTTTTTCATATTATTACAAAGTAAGGATTATTTTTAACTGAATTAGTTGTATTGAAAATATTGCCATTTCAGATATTTGTTCATGTATTTATATTATTTAAATAAACAATATTCCATTAATCTCATCAACTGTTAATAATATACATATGTAACACTATTATCTAAACCCAAAAACTCATAAATGAAAATTAATTACAAGAATATAGTACAATGTACAGAATGCACAACAGAATCATTATGAAGAGTCATTTGATTAGACATCCATGTTTACGATAAGTATCAGGATAAACAGCCCGTCATTTCCGACAACATCGGACTGAAAGCCCCCTGTGAATACGACACATTATTCCTTAATAGTTTGTATATGGTGTGAGTGTACAGGGAACTCCGCAAATCGCAGCAACACCATACACTATGAACGATGATGACGAGTTAATGTCCCTTGCTCCGTGATAATGTTGTACAGTGTTACAGACTGTATTGCGACTGCAATTAGTTTTATCGAATTTCTGAAATTCTCGTGTACGAGCAAACGAGAACGTTTAATGTCTTTTTTATGGTATTTAAATTATTACATCGAACTCTAATAGGTTTTAAGTTTGATGTTGTCGATGAAATAGTTTTGCACATTATACAAACATATTAAATAGATATATAGTCTCTCTATAATTTTATACATCATTTTTTATATAAAAGACTCACTTTTAACAAATTTAAAAACATGTGTACATATATATATACATATATATATATATATATATATATATATATATAATAATTTTTTATACCAAAAATATATATCAAAATTATTAAATTTTCTAACAGAATATTATAATGTTGCAAAAATGTAAAGAAATATTATTTAAAATTGTAAATAATTAGAAATAAAATTTACTACTGAATAAACAAAAATTGATATCTGACTATTTTAGAACTGTTTTACAAATTATAAAAATTTATCTTATGTTCCTCTTATACGAAAATATTTATTAATGACTATTTAAAATTTAAACAATATAATTTATAAATATTATTTCAAGACGAAATAAAGAACAAAATCCAAATAAAATACCTTTAGAAATATTTATTTACAGAAATAAAAAATATTTTTAGAAAATATGATGAATACTTTTATAATGGTTAAATTAACAAATTATTATATTTTTAAAATTGTTTAACACTTTAATAAATCATTTTAATAATTTATATATATGAAATACTCTTCAAGCATTTCGTTTAAAACTAAATAGATATTTCAAAGAAAATAGTCCTAGTGAAATGGTAGAGAAACTAGGTTAAGATAATTGCAACAAGAAACGAAAAATTTCAACTTTAATTAGCATTTGTATAGGCCTAATGGAATTGATGACCTATGAAGATTTTAATCAAATGGTTTTTTTTTATTTTATGCAAAAATGATAATGGATAATTGGCAAAGACTGTTAATTTTGTTTATAAAGATCTTCAGGTAAAATATTTTTTTTTATTTCAATATATAAAATTTATTATCTTCTACAATGAAAAATTTTAAATTCAGATTAAAAAAAACACATGACATAAAAATATGTCATGTGTTTTCATTTCATTTATATATTTTGATTAGTATAAAAGTAAAGATAAATTATGTATTTTTAAATATATTTCCTACTAATAACGTAACGTTTCTTGAGAACTATTCAGTTAATTCAATTTCTATTTTAGAACAGCATAGAATTAAAAGTATTATAGAATTAAAATTTTTAATCTGATTGTAAATATTAGCAAGTTAGTCCAAAATAATTTATTTTTGTAAAATATATAATTATTCAAATTGCCTGTGTATTATTTATTCTATTATTGAATAAATGTTTACTCAAATTATTGAATACAAAATATAATATATATTAAAATATGGACAATGTTATCAAACGTGAATAAATGTATATAATTTAGTGTGACTGACAATGCACTATGATTAAAACACATTGCATGCACAGCAAATATGTTCACTATAAAGCCCTCTAGTGGTTCGTTAGACAGCGCTGTGTAAATCGTTGTAACGATATTCCTATCTATAGAACTACAGACAACAATGAATCAAACTATCACCGTTGTATGTTACTGATGTATTACTGAATATGAATAGTAATAGACAACACTACACTATCGATTCGTAAAAGATATTATGAGCAAGTGTAGGTGATTGTGACTGCTGGATAATTGATGTACTATTAATCATTTTTGTGTCCCATTTTCCATATACGAAACCAATTATTAACGGTACGATTATTTTTTATACCGAACAAAGTTTCAAAAGTAAATTGTGAGTGAACATCAAGAGAAATATTTGATGATACAACAATATCGTTAATTTATTGTAGAAATTATTATAACATTTTTTTTATAAATATATACACAACAAAAAATACAATATACTTTATTATACCAGTATTGAATCATTATAAAAAAGTAATCACAGTCTTTTATGTCCAATTATTATTTAATATTTTCAAAATTTTCATGAATTAATTCATTATTTTATAAATGGAAGAAACTTAACCTCAATTCCACTTAGTTACTATATTAATCAAAGTTAAAAAATAATTTGGTATTACAATTAAATGATCAATGTACATTTTCTGAATTTTAAAAAACATATTTTATAATCATTATTTTTTAATTAATTTCTTATAAGTAGTTTGATTAGGATTACTTTTTATAACAATATAATTTTTTTAACACACCATTTTTATAACTTCTAAATAATGTCATCTTATCTACATTAAAAAACATCAAATTTAATTTGCTTTTACAAGTCTCTATTGTTAGTTTTAATCGTCGACAATTTTGATTAGTTCAAGTGGTACTCGATCAAAATTTTATTTTGGATTGCTGCTAGTGCTGACATTGATTGGCTCAGTTGTAATTGATAATTGACTTTTACTAAAATTCCAATATTGGTAATAATCTACAATTTTTTAAAAAACTTGTAATAGCTATATATATATATATATATATATATATATATATATATATATATATATAAGAGAAAGAGAGAAACAAGTGTATTGACAAATAATTTTAAATTAAAAAATTAACATCATATTTAAAATGTACATTAATGATAAAATTCCCTAATTAATATATTGTAGAACCAAATTTTCAAAACATCTACTTTATTTAATTATTATTATTTCTATTTTAATAATAAAACTTTACAAATTCATTAAAATATATTTATTTACATACTATAATGAATATAAAAAAATGTTTTTTTATACATTTATTTTTCTTATTAATTATAAAGCAATTTGTATATATATTTTACTTTAACAGTAAATAACTATATATATTCAACAAAAAATACATCTTAGGTGTTTTTGAGGTAAATTGATGTATACATACATGCACACATTATATACATATATATATATATATATATATATATATATATATATATATATATATATATATAAAGAAATAATATATATATATATATATATATATATATATATATAAGAAAGAAAAATAAGTACAAAATTATGAAAATATTGACAAATAATTTTAAATTGAAAAATCAATAAAATATTGAAATCGTACAGTAATAACAAAATGCCTTAATTAATTTATGGCCAAATATTTTTTTTAAAAAAAACACTGATTTATTATTATTTTTTCTATTTAAATAATATAATTCTGAAAATCTTCAAAATATATCAAAATTATAACTGTAATGAATAGGAAACAGATTTTTTCTATACATTGTATATTTTTTTAACATTTTTAAAATGATTAAAATATTTTTACTTTATCAATAAAAAATGTTAAATTTGGCACAAAATACAGTTTGTTTTTTGAAGAAAATTAATGTGTACATACACACACATTTATATATATATATATATATATATATATATATATATTCTATTCACTTCTAGATAAAAGTCTCTCCCAAAACTGTATTTTCAGCAATCCAATACATTTTTCGTTCCGTCAATGTTCATAATTTTTTACAAAAAATTCATTAACTTCGTTGAAAAAAGAAAGGAATTGAATCGCTGGAAGTAAAGTTTTGAAAGAGACTTTTATGATAAATTTTTTTTATAAAAATTTCGTTGATATTCCACCTTTCCAAAGATTTCTTTTTAAGCTATTTTGTGTCTTTGGATTCTTAATCAATCTAGAAGACTATAATATTTCCTGGACAACTTATAAGGTCAAAGTGACATTATTCTATATTTAAATTGAAAGTTAATTATTAATTAGTATATTATTTCAATTATTTATTGAACAGTACTCATTCACCATCAGTATATTTATCAAGATCTTAATATAATATAGTTATTAGGGTATTGATGAACATTATGTGTATATATATATATATATATATATATATATATATATATATATATATATATATATATATATATATATATGATTCAGTTTATAACATCGACTCAAAATGAAAGTAAAACAATAATAAATTACACGAGGTATTTTTTATTAAATCCTTATACAAATACATACTAATATTAATTGAATGGAATAAACGGCATATAATAAGCTATCAAATATCTTGAAAGAATTGAACAAAAGAAAATAATTATCGAAACGAAAATTCATCGAAACATAGTTTGTCACGCGAGCACACGACATTTTCAGCGGCAACAATGTTACGATGGCGCTGCCAGTTCATTTTTAATTGTGCATCAATTACCTGGATAGCGCAAGCGACGCTTAAAAACCCTACCACCGACGCCGGTGGTTAACTCAAAACACAATAAAACTGTCAGCCAGATATGAATCTAATTGTATTAGTGCTAAATTGTTGATTTATGGTCGCGTTTGAATGTGTTTTGTGTAGCTGTGTATCGTTCTCGCTTTATACCATATTAATTCCACGGGTCACCGAGTTTTACTAGATTCTTAGTGGGGTTTAGTATAATTAATTGATTCTCTTTTTACTTTTACAATTTACACCTTTTTCTTAACGATATCTTTAATATTAATACAATTATTATAGCCTAGTATTTGGACAATTTAATTTTTGTATAAATATTCATTTATCTTGTTTTCAACACATGATATTAGTTTTGTATACATTTAATATTTACATACAGTAAATGAATATTTATATACGTTAATTTTATCGCAAATCGTACTAATTCACATAAATTTTTGGTCATCATTAATCATTATTTTCATTTCATTCTCTGATTTATTCTGTTTGTCTAAATTTTAAATACGAATTGAAAAGAATTTCACTTATTTTATTATTTAAAAAAATGTTATTAACAATCGAATACTACTTAAATATTTCAAATAAATAAAAATTTAATAATTAAACATATAATATACTTACGAAAAAAATAAATTTCAATGATAAAGATTCCAATAAATAATAATCTTTACTTATCTTTAACCTGAATTTATAAACCTCTATTCAATATATTGAGATAAAAAAATCTCAACTCGAGAATCTCTATGAAAAATTAAATTTTCCTAACTTATTTTTTTAAAATTTCCATTTAGTTATAATTATTTTACTGTATAAAAAAGAAACTATTTGATTAAAATTGTCCTACACTAGATAATCTATAAAAACTATAAAAATTCAAATCAAGGTTGAGATTTTCCATTTATTTTTTCAAATATCCTATCCGAGGTGCTCTTTTATTTCACTGGGACTATCCATCCTGAGATATATCTATTTAGCACGAAGCAAGTAGCTTTTTACAAAATACGTTCTCTTTTATACTTTTATTACCTAATGTTGATTTGATATATTTTCACTCTATTGAAATAATAAATTCAACAAATACAAGTAGATTTTTTTAACTACCTTACTAAATTCTTTTTACAAGCCAGAGAGCTCCACTCCCTACTCATTTCGCTTGTCGATCCCCAAATTTGCTTCTATTTAACGATGTAAATAAGTTATGGAAAATAAAATATTTACAAAACTATGTTATTGCTTCTATGTAAACGATTTATTTTAATGTAGAATGTTTATTTTAAGCGTAATAAAAATTTAAATTGATTTCAATCTAAATTTATATCACGCTCAAACTCTCTCTCTTTATATATATATATATATATATATATATATATATATATATATATATATATATATAATGTAATAGTAATACAATTAAAATGTTATTGACACGAAAATCTGTAAGAAAATTCTTCCTAAAAATTTATCTTTCTCCAATTGTTTGTTAATATAAATATTTCATAAAATTTGTATTTCGGTAATTTTCGAAAACGAAATTTTCTTATCAATGAGGAGGAGATGGAAGCGGACCATTATTCTTTTTTGAATAAAAATATTTACTATATTACACTTTACTTGCAATATAAGAAAAATAATAAATCCCATAATCAGTTTTATTATATTATAAAAAATATCTAATGTAATTTCAAGTTATAGATACTGATATTTAAATTCATTCGATAGAATAGGCGAACAAAAAAAATGAACAATTAATAAAACATACAATGATCTTTTTCAAGAGATATAATTACAATCCATTATATGTAGTTTGTCCATTATATGTTTTTGCTTTTATAACACTTTTGTTGATATCCAATTGTCAAACAAAGATCTATGACAATTTCATTATAAATAATTTAATCATTAGCAAAAAGTATGATTTTTTAATTTATTTCATCTTGAAATTTTTTCTAAAATAATAAATAAACGAGAATTATTTACAAATACCTGGAGTTGTCCTTAAAATTAATGAACTGTCTTATCTCAAAACATATTTTCACTTTCAATTCTTTGATTTGTATTTTAATGTCTGCTTAATTCTATCGAAAAACTTATTATCAAAATCATAGAATATTATTAAGTCCTCTTAAATAATTTTCGAACATTTTTCCATTGTTTCTTGACGACAGATAATCATATTCAACCCTCACCTCAACTATATTTCACAATTTTCCCCTTTCATCTTTGATAGAATCTTTATTTGATCTTTTGTGGTCTCTAATCTATCATTCAATAATTATTTTTGTACATCTATTGTCTTCTGTTCTTAATATGTGTCTTACTTACAATAAATTTTATTTGTTCTGTTATGTCAATTATTGTTATCTATTCTTGTATCCATTTATAGGTTATATATATATATATATATATATATATATATATATATATATATATATATATAATTGACACATCTCTTTGTAAAAAATTGAAATGACACCAAAAAGAATAATAATTTTATAACCAATAATTTTAATATTATAAAATAAATCTAGTTCATTTATATATCATTATTAATCATTAAATTTGGAGAAGTTATATATTTTATTATACACCTTATCTATTAAATTTATTCAATAGTTGATCCAACAAATTTATTACAAAATAAAATTAAATTGCTTTTATATCGTTAGCTCCATTTCTACCTTATTCTTTGTTTCCTAGTACATTAATCTTCTTTATAGGTGTTATAACTGATTTCAACAATAACATCAAATTCATTTTGAAGATTACGTTCTTATTAAAACTATATTTAACAATAAAAAGATCATAATAAAAGTTGACATGATTTTAACTACTAGTTTCTAACATATTATTCGTATTAAAGAGATTATTTCAAATATATGATAATTTTCTTTATTCAGCAATATAAATTAATTCAGACTGAATGTTATCTATTGTATTTACACTTAAATGGTAATCAACATCTTTTTATTTTTTTATTTATTATAGAAAAAATATATTAACTTTTCTTAAAATTATTTCGAAATATGTGTTTACATTGTTATATATATATATATATATGTATATATATATATATATATATATGTATATATGTATGTATGTGTGTGTGTATGTACATATAAAGGTATGATAAAAAATGTTTTTTTTGTTAGATACAAATTTTGATAGGGATTCAATTTAAAGTTCTATCACGCTTAAAAAAACACGTATATATATATATTCTTCATCCAGTATAATATTCTTTATTTATCACATGCCCACTCTATTTTCATTTCAAAATTTTTATTTTGGTTATCTCGTTCGAAACAGTTTTTTCTGATCCATTTATTTCTTTCTTTGTTTCTGTGTGATATTTTGTTGCATTTTCTGGAACCGCTAAATTATTTTGGCATTTGAAAAAGAAGTTTCACTAATAAAGTGAAAATAAGTCGGTTAGATTGATCGAAGAATTTTTCTTTAAATACTCGTATAAAGGATTATTCGACTCATTTATATATATATATATATATATATATATATATATATATATATATATATATATATATATATATGTATATATGTATATATATATATATATATATATATATATATATATATATATATATATAGGCTCATCCAAATGTGACGCCTACATTTGTGTTTTATTAAAAAAAATAACTATACACATGTTTTCCTATCATCATCCTACACATATGTTTCTTTTTAATAAAACACAAATCTAAGCGTCACATTTGGATGACCTTCTATATATATATATATATATATATATATATATATATCATCATCATCATCATAACGCCCACATCAGTCCACTACTATTACAATGAATGCTAACATTCATTGGTATTTGGTCATATTCACCACGCTGATAAAATTGGTGAAGATTTTTTATTCGGGGTTTACTCCCTTCTCGACATATTTTTTATAAGATGATATGTCGGCCTTATATATATATATATATATATATATATATATATATATATATATAAATATAAATTCAGAATAAATCCGCATAATGAATGAGTCGAATAATCGTTTATACGAGTATTTAAAGAAAAATTCTTCGATCAATCTAACCAACTTATTTTCACTTTATCAGTGAAACTTCTTTTTCAAATGCCAAAATAATTTAGCAATTCCAGATAATGCAACAAAATATCACACAGAAACAAAGAGAGAAATAAATGGATCAGAAAAAACTGTTTCGAACGAAATAACCAGAATAAAAATTTTGAAATGAAAATAGAATGGACATGTAATAAATAAAGAATATAATACTGGATGAAAACCCTAAGATATAAAAAGTCCATAATAATAATAATGATTTATTGTGGCTGAGTACTTACATATACATTGGTGTATACAAAGTTTTTGACTTAACTTAGCTTATTATTATTTATATTATGCTATATGGGTTGGGATGGAGGAGTGATGAAATTTTGAGGATGGTGAATGTTTTGAGGTATTTGCAGGAAAGTTTCAAAAACCTGCGTTTTGTATGTGTGTTTTTTTTCCTTAATTAACTTAACTAGACTTAACTAACTTATACTAGGCTTAACTAACTTATCTAGGTTATTTGTTTATGTATCGTTGTTTCGTTACTTAGTATGTTGTGTCTCGATTACATTTTGTACTTGGTATTTTAGCATAAGCACTGTGTTTTATATGTCATTGTTTTAAGTTTAGGTGTTTGTTGCGTTTGGTTTTGTTTTGGTTTTGATTGTGGGTTGATTCGGCTCCTGGCGATTTATGGGGTTTCGTAAAATCTTGTTTTTGAGTGGAAGATGACGGCCTTCCTCTTCTTGGAATAGTAGTTTTGTGTGATTTTTTCAAGGGATCGGATGAGGGGATTCTCGTGGCGGCTAGCGCGGGTAAGGTATCTTGTCGTAGTTGTGGTGATATAGTCTTTTAATCGTTTCAGGCTTGCTTTGGCGTGTAATGTCGTTATGCGGGTGGAGCGTTTTGCGTGAAGTATGTATCTGAGTACCTTATTTTGGAAGGTTTGCAGTTTTGAGATGTAAGTTTTTGGTACTGTGCGCCAGATTGGCACCCTGTAAGTGAGTGTCGACATAATACATTATACAAATATAAAAAGTTCAAAAGAAATCTATATATTTATAGAGTACACATCAGAAAATGAGTCAAAACAAAATGGACGAGAAATACATTAGATCGTTTGAAGTGGGTAGTTTTAGGAGAGATCTTCATCCACCAATTAATAAAAAGGGGATGATTATATATATATATATATATATATATATATATATATATATATGGACTTTTTTAATAAATAAAATAACCGTATATGAACAAAGCAAAATCTTACAATTTTCGTTCAATTACAACAATGACATTTAGAAGTATACACGATGGGACAAACTGTCGATAAAAAATATATCAGTTTTATCTACAGGGAGTGAATTTGCAGTCGACCTGTCACGACACGTAAATTTACCGACTGATCGCTCGACCGAGCCTACCTACACCTGTTGTTGTTTAATGTGCATAGTGAAACACAGATGGCGTCACTTACGTCACCGCCATAAATCTAGGGTGCGCTCGCGCTTGGTTAACCCCTTGACTAGAAAAAGGGTGCCCCATGCGGAGGTCATCGCATGCCACAAATGGTCGCTTTTGTATATTTACGTTTTTCCGTTATATGCTGTCGGTCTAGTAACAATATTTCGTAACCGGATTGATAAAAAAGGCACAACGCAACATGTCTACATTTCAGTACGAACATAAATAATCACGTCTTTGTCTCGCGTTTAGTCACAAATACTCTGAGCGGCTTTCGCGAACGTCGTATATTAAATACTGTACCAAGAAAATTGTTTTTAGGTTGCTAGTTATTTTTAATGAGTTAATTTTGATGTAGTAAGTTCTAAATTATGGCTGAAATTGTGGTTGGTGTTTCTTGTGTATATGCAACGTCTTATGGTTAAATTTTACTGCTTTTAGAGGAATGGAAAAGGTTGTTAAAATTAAACATAATATATATGTACACAAAGATCTCTTTTGAATGTTAGAAAATAAGTTTTATCATAAATATATTTCACTCATTTTATAAATAGAAGTGAATAACATTTGCATATATTTTAAGAGTTTTCACGCGGATGTAAAACGAGTATAAAAATTAAGGGATGATTAATATTTTACTAACGTTATTATATTGTTATCCATGAATATTTTAAATTTTATATTCTTACACAGGGAAGGACAAAAATTATCCGATTGACGACTAATGACTGAAATTTCAGTAATGTAATTAATCGTTAGTTACGATTAATTTATTAGTCAAGTGATTAATAATAAGTCGTTTTTAAATCAATCAGTTGATAACGATTAAAAAAATTAATCGTCAGTTGTGATTGATTTCTTAGTCGTTTTAAGTAACTTATAAACTAATCGATTTCAATATTCAAAATGTTGCAGTATTAATTAAATTAAATAATTATTTAATACAACTATTAATGAAATCACCACGAAAAATTACATAAAATTGATAAATTGAACTTTCAAATAAATTTATTTTGTTTGAAAAAATTACAAGTAATTTTTAATGACATTTAATTTGTAATTCTAATAAAATTGAACTTTATATGACTTTAATGAAATATAATAATATTTAAATTATTTTTACGGAAGTATGTAAAACAATTAAAATAAAGGTTTCGTATACACTTTTGCGGTGAAATGGGATGAATTCTGTTTAACAAAGAAATTTACTTCCAAAAAGAAGGAAATATGTATTTTTGTACGACTAAATTTTCATCTGACAAAAAATTTTGAATACTCATTTTTTAATAAAAAAACGACTAAAATTACATGATTAATTTTTTTAGACGAATGAAAATTCAGTCAATAGATTTTTAATCATTTCTACGACTAAGAAATTATGACTAAATTTTTAATCATATATTTATAATGTTCTACTCTGGTACAAAATAATTAATAAGCCACTTTGCTCTTCAAAATGTTTTCTTTTACTATAATATACTGATTATTTTGTTAATTTTACTAAAAATTTGATATTAATACTTTGTTGATGTTTACATTGATAATTTTTTTATTACATTTGCCGAGGAATAATTTCATGTACTAAAAAAATTGAAAAGTCTATTTATTCATTTCTTATGCTCTACTTTATATAAAAAGGTAAATATTAAAAAATGTTTTTTCACACATGAATAAATTTCAAAAAAAACACACAAAAGTAAAGAACCTTTCATGTATGAATTTATCAAAAATTCATCTTTGATTTTTCAACTAAAAAAATACAAATCAAAAAAATATAAGAGTAATATGGATAATATTTTTTATTTTTATTATATATATATATTTATAAATGGGAAGAATAAATAATTTAAAGAAATTCTTTTTCATTGCGTATGTTATTGTTCAGTTCACTTATATGTATAATTAACATTTTGAAACCTATTAATTTCTTATTTATTCCAATGTATTAATTAATGAAAAAAAAATAATTTTTAATATTATTTTCGATCAAATAAACGTATTGTAGTTTATAAACTAGACTAAAAATAATTATTTTATACTATGAATAAAATTTGGCTAAAATTATTATTTATTTCCAAAAACCCTCTTTTATTAAATAAATATTTTTTTTAAAAAAAAATATCTATTTAAAATCGTACAGAACAAATTTTCCCTGATTAATAAAGTTAAACAGCTAAAGTAATGCTAAATCAAACATTTCCTTGTATTGTGTTACCTTTTGGAGATGGTTAATTGTAATAGCTTGCGTTTAATTGTGATTGGCTGTGTTTACTTTTGAGTAGTTACGTTTAAATGTTCTTAATTGTAATTAGTTACGTTTACTTGGAGCAATTGCGTTCAAATGCAGTTAATTGTAATTAGTCTTTCCCCTGCGTAAATTGTTGCGTTCGTATACTATTAATTGTGATTGGCTGAGTTTGTTTGCAAATAGTTACGTTTAAATGCAAATAATTCCATTATGATGCGCTGATATTTGGTTATATACAATTATGTTAATGTATTTAATTTTGTTAATTTACTGATCAATTTTTTCATCCAATATATTTAAACATAATACGTTGGAAACTTTATTTTACTTAAATTAAATCATGTAAAATATTTTTAAAATAAATTAAATATTAAAAGTATCAGAAATTAAACTGTTTTTTATAAAAAAATATAACTTTTATAACTTTAATTAATAAATTTATTATTAATTTTAGATATTCTTAGTATTATCTCTCTATTAATTTATATACTCGTATATATATATATGGAATATAATGTTCCAAGAAAATATATTTTTAATAAGTCTATTAGTTGTAAATTTTTCGATATTGTAATTTCGTTATTTTTAAAAATACAATATTTCAAAATATTTTCATTTGTTGATATGAAGTTAATTAACTGATTCTAAATAAAAGAACATTAATTAAAATTGATCAACACTCCTTACAATTCAATTATTAATTTAAGTATATATCTCGATAAAATTTGATTACTTGAAAAATATTATCACAAAAATATTTCTTGTTATTCGTAATAAGTTATTATGCATATTCTGAAGTATTAAGAGAAATTTGTCATTTTAATTCAAGGTGACGTTTATAATTTTGTGAACGAAGCAAGTCAAAGAGATATCACTGATAAAATTCATTCGTTGTACCGAAGTGATTAATGCTTGCTTGAAAAATTAACTTTTAACGTTTAATTGCCTTTCCACGTGTTTACAATTAATGCGCTGCTTCTGTGTATCACTTAGTCATTGTCTCTAGTCAATTGTAAATGTATTCTTTCTCAAACTTTCGACATTTACCTGATAGTCTTATAAACCATCCTTAAGTAACAACTTTAACTGAAATTTCTTGCTATACTCGTGTTTCGTGAAAAACATGTAAAATTTACAGTTTCTCTAGAGATTTATGTTTAAAATTAATACTGAATTTATTTCTATAATAAAATATTTGGTTATTTTTTATTTATTGTATATTATTTAGTACTATTGAAATTTGATTATAATGAATGTAGTAATAAAAAAATATATTAAAATTCTTCTTTAAAAATGCAACATTTTTGCTCTTTAACATTACATTAAATATAAATTTCAATTTAATTAATAATTTTTAATTTATATTTCACTGTATTTAAAAAATATTCATATATTTATAAAACTATTTTTAGAGTACAAAATAATAAATCAGTCACTATGTCGTTAAAAACATTTCCTTTTACTTCGACATGCTGGAAGTTTTGTTAGTTTCAATAAAAATTTATTATTAATACTTTGTTGATATTCTACATTGAAGATTTTTCTATTACACTCGTCGAGGAATAATTCTGTGTACTGAAGAGATTGAAACATGTATACATTCATTACTCATGCTCTACTTTATACAAACTTTTTTGGTAGAGTAAATGTACTTGCTGTGAAATATGTCTTTGTAACGTTACTTTGTGAACGTAATCATTACTTTATATAAAGTACGAAGTTATTCAAGTCAATTTTCATTCAATTAATAATATGAATAAAAATTTAGTCGCAATTTCTGAATCTTAAAGTTATAAAAAATATATAGTCATCCAAATATAACGCCTAGATTTGTGTTTTATTAAAAAAAGCAAAAGAAACTATACAAATGTTTCCCTATTCACGACCTTATACACACGTTTTTTTATAATAAAACACAAATCTAGGCATTACATTTGAATAACCCTATATATATATATATATATATATATATATATATATATATATATGAAAAAAGAACCATCACAAGTCTAATAAAAATATATGACATATATAATATGTAGTTAGTAATTATGTGAACGAACGTAAATACCTAAATATAACGGAGAATATTATATGTTTTATAGGAGAAAGGAAATGACATTCTATTCATGTCTTTTTATTTAATACGTTCCATTTAATTACCGTGTTGAAATAGCTGAGTACTTTCTTTGTGCCCTCTTATATAATTACATCTATACATTCGGTATTTATAAATGAAGATTTATATATATATATATATATATGTGTGTGTGTGTGTGTGTATGTGTGTGTGTGTGTGTGTATATAGAAATGAGATCAAACTTTCATAAATATGAACGTTATATATTATTGAAAACTTAAAAACTTCTATACAAATGCATATAATATATTGTAAAAAGGTTTTTTGAGCATGATAGAAATTTACACTAAAATCGAATTAAATTTCTATCACGGTTAGACTCTTTCTATTTCTCTCTTTCTCTCTCTCTATATATATATATATATATACATATATACATATATATATATATATATATATATATATATATATATTTGTATTGAAATTACCATTATTTTAAAAGCCCATATCAATCTATTAATGGACAAAAGCCTTATCGAATATCATTAAGTCCTCTTAAATTCTTCTAATGATTCTTCTGTTTGTGGTTAATTTTATACAACCTTTGTTACCAAATTGCTTTACAAAATTATTCATATGACGATTTTTTGACAAAGACATATTGTTGAGGATTCGTAGGTGAACGTATAAGTGTCAGAAATCGGCATCGACACCTATGACACTCATAAACGAATCTTGAATGTTTGATGTTGTCCGACTGACAAAACATCAAAATATTAAAACACCGCTGCTAAGCCATTGTGTACGTTAGATCGAAACCAACGCTTAATCGCTAATACATAAGCCCTAGAGAATAATATGCCACTGTTAGATTCGCCGATTTTGAAAAAAAAATTTTGGTCAAAAAAATCAAAAAACGCAAAGGGTATGACCTTAAATTTTTGGCGAAAAATTTCAAAATTTTTTTTGCTGATTTTTTGGCATGGGCATATTGCTAACAGTCCTTAGATGTGCGTATAAGTGTTAGAAATCAACGCCGACACCTAGGACGCTCATGAACGAGCTTTGAATATTTTACGTCCGTCAGATGGCAAAACATAAAAATGTTAAAATACCACTGCTATTCCATTGCTGATGTTAGGTCGAAACTAATACCTAATCAGTAATTCATAGGCGTTAGATAATAGCATGCCACCGTTAGATTCACCAATTTCGAAAAAAAAATTTTGGTCAAAAAAATCAAAAAACACAAAGGGTATGACCTTAAATTTTTGACGAAAAATTTCAAAAAAAAATCTGTTGATTTTTTTAGCAAAATCGCGTTATTAACAGTCCTTAGATGTGCGTATAAGTATTAGAAATCAGTACCGACACCTACGACACTCATAAACGAGCCTTGAATATTTGAGATCAACTGACTGAAAAAAGTGAAAATCTTAAAATGCTGTTAAGTTGAAAATCTTAAAACACTATTACGCCTTAAATCAAAACAGATGCCTAATTACTAATACATAGACTCTATACAATATAATTTCGAAAAAAAATTGATCATTACAATATACAATCTTTTGTAAATATTATTAATTTTTCTATCTTCTTTAAAAATTGATTGTGAAAATCTATTTTCTGAACATTTTAAAAGAAACCTTATTCACGTTTAAATTGTAATAAGTATAATAATTACTTATACTTAAAAAACAATTATTTTAATTTGACATTAAATAATAATACATAACATATTTTCATATAAATAAAAACGAAAAATATAGAACTTTATTTATGTATACTCGTACATATTATATAAAACTGGAATGAAACTTTATTTCTCTTATATTTCTTTAGTACAATATTCGTTTTTAATGTTTATATAATATATAAGAAAAGAAAAACTGATGAGTTAAACAGAAAACATACAAACGTTTGTAAAGTTTAAATTTATACACAAATGTTATCAACAATAATTTATTCAATTTGCAATCTGTGCAACGTCGTATAAATGTTCTTGACTCTATGAAAAATCTGCATTCCTGATAGTTTGACTATTATTTCAGTTAAAATATTCTACATTGAAAAATGCTATCATAAATTTTAAAATTATACTTTTATTTTTCTGTATACTGACTCTTAAAATAGTTACTTTTTATAAAAATTCTTCATTCCTGTGATTAATTATAATATAAAATAATAATATAATAATTAAAAAATATATTCTTGTTTAATAAAACCTATAAAAACTAATAAATTTATTATTAAATTTTATAACAAATAGATTCAAAATCAAATTTCACAACATGACTCTGCTCATATTTGCATTTCCATTGAAATTTCTATCAGATTAATATTGTTATAAAAAGACAATAGAAATTTATTAAACATTTTTTGGTATATAATGTTCTTGAGGTAATAATTAATTTGTGTAATTTATTAAAAAAGCATTCTCTTATTTAATATAATTTTATTTGATTAAAAAAAGTATATATTATTTTTTTAATCAAAAATCGTCCAAATATATATGTTTCAATTTTGTATAAAAAATGAAATTAATTATGTAATAAAATAATAATTAATATCTTATTTTACTTTATGTCAATAAATTTAAATATCTGATTAGTAAAATCCGGTAATATATCTGTAAAAAGTGTGAAAATATATTTGTAGGTTAATATCAATATCAACAATCTTTTTATCGTGGTTGTCCGTAAACTATAAATTTCGTTCGAATATCTGTTACAAGTAAGGAAAAAAATCCCATATCTTCTGGGAGCTATACACGACGTGTACGTCATTGGCCTTCATCACAACTCGTACCATTCTGCGTACCAAGTCATTGAGCCAAAGCAGCTCAACTGTTAGCCTGACGCCTAGCGAGAGACAGTTTATACGAGAGCTGTCACATTTAATAGTCGGTTACGTCTGAACAGAGCAGAAAAGTAAATTTTCTGTATATCATTGCTGGCAATGAGGTCATGTGCGTTATACGAAGACGACGACATTGCAATGTTTTCTACAAAACACGTTTTTACATTGAAAGCATGTTGTGTATTTACTACCCGTTTATTTTTTTGACGATGAGCCAAAATCGTAGAACATCCTTTTTACATAATTTTAAAATAAATACTAATATATATGTACATATTCCAACATACATTTGCAACAACAGATATATATATATATATATATATATATATATATATATATACCCACACACACACACACACAATTATTTATTACAATGTTCATTACTATTTATTATGTATACAAATAAAAACCAATACACAATTTAATTTCAATGTTACACAGTTAAAATAACCTTTCTTAACCAATTTTCAACATATGTAATTAAAAAACTGATCAATAAAGTGAATCACTTTTAAAGGAAAAATTAGTTTTCTCTTATTTTTAAAAAAATCTCAATCAAAATATTATATAGTGAGTCACACAAGTCATGGATCATATATATAACTTGGAAAAAAATATTTACATAGGTATAATTAATAAATTATATCATTTTTTTCTAATATAAACAACCATAAGTATCTCAAAAATAAAGGAAAAACTAATTTCTCAACTTTGATTTGAAAAATAAAAATTAATAAAATCAAACGATTAAAAGTAACAAATCGATCTCACAAAAATATTAGGACAATAGAGAACTAAGAAGAAAATTACAATCATACTTTTTTCAATTCATTTTAATATTTACTGAAGTTTTTTTTCAATCTCAGTATTTTTTTAGCATTGATTTCACTAAGTTAGTAGTTATTTGAGTGGAAATAATGACCAATTCATCTCCTAAAATATTTTTCAGTATCTCTTTTGAAGTAATTATATATTTCCTAACTCTTTTTCCAAAATATCTCAAAAGTGTTCAATTGGGTTAAGGTCATTAAACTTGAACAACGTTTCGGTAACTTTTAAGCAGTTATATAATAACCAAAAAGGCACTGTATACGATTTATGCTTTGTGTTATTATCCCGAAAATAATTAAAAGCGTTTTTAGCCCCAATTTCTTGCACTTTGCCTTAAATGATTTTTGAGAATATTTAAATATACATTCTGATTCATTATTCCATCAATAAAAAACAAATCTCTAACACCAGTCGATAACATACATCCCCGAGCCATAACACCCCCACCACCATACTTCACAGTCAGTATTAAATTTTCTTTCTTCAATTTGTCATTAAGCCTTTGTCACACAGTTATGTAACCATTATTCTCAAAAATATTGAACATGCTTTCATTTGCAAATATGATATATTTCCAATATTAAAAATCAAAATTTTCAATAATTTTTGCAATTTTTTTTATAAAACCTATATTTTATAATGCAACCCTCTGACGATAATGACATGTTTATAGAAATATGTATCAGTGAATTAAGTAAATAATAACTGATTATTAAACATTTATATCTTTCGGTGTATAGGGGTGGATGATTTATTTATGTTAAATAAATTTTCATAATATCAAAACAAACAGTTTTTATAAAAAAATACTTCTGTAAAATTATTTCCGGCAGAAAATCGATTTCAATAAAATACTAACCTCAATTTCAATTATTCTGACCAATAACTACAATATCTAACAATTCAATGAAAATTATTTAATATTTGTTGCTTATTTCTCACACTATTATGAAAATTAAATCATGTATATAAAAGTACCAAAAACTCTTTCAAAAAATGCAAGAAACATATTACAGTCAAGCAAACTTGTTATAAAAAATTACCTTAAAAGTACAAGCAGTCATGTTATATCCATTATATTGTCCACGTATGTCAGGAAAATTCTTTTCTAGTCTTCTTGCTGCATAGGATTTATCTTTGTATAAATTCTTTATCTTTATAAGAGTCGTCTAAACTATGACCTGCTCACAAGACTAAAAATAGAGTTATGTTGTATATAAAACTTTAAAAGTACTTTAAACTACTTTGAAGGAAAGCACTAACTCATCTCAGATAAAAAAGAATGATCTTAAGATAGATTAAGATTTACTCGTATAATTTATTTTATTAAAGTTTTAAATTCAAGTGTCAGAGGTATAATTCTCTTTAATTGTTTTTGTATTAAATTATTTAATTATTTGATGAAACTAAATATTCGTTGAAAATACTTACTGATGATAGATACAAGAGATATTTTATCATATAATTATTTTAGATACTGTAGAAAATAATATTAAGAGAAAATTAAAAAATTATTGTTACAAAATTTTATATCAAAAATCATAAATTTTAGAAATTAATTATAAAAATGAATTAAATATAAAATAATTTCTAAAAAAATTGTTAAATTTTTCTTTAAAAAATACCTAAATAAATAATTTGTTATATTTATTAATGCTTTATTTTATACTCTCATTATATCAATTAATAAAATTAAATTTTAAATAAGTTCATTTTTTGAAATAATATCTAAAAAATATTTTTTAATTATTCAATTCTGACAATTTAGATGAAAACTTTAGTTTTGTTTAAAATATATACATATATTATCATTATAAAAATCTATATTAGTCCAGTGCTAAACGAAAGCCTCATTGAACATCATTAAAGCCTCTCAAATGATTTCCTAAGATCTTTTAATTATTTCTTGATCACTGCTAATTTCATCAAACTCTCACCTCCACTATACTTGATAATATTATCCCTCTATATTAGAAAGGATCTCTACTTAATTGTTTTTTTGTCTCTTAGTCTTCACTTCATAATAATTTTCATCTATCTGTTGTCTTCTCTTCTTTCTATATATCTTACTCATTTCCATTTCATCGATTTTATTTGTTCTATCAATTATTCTTATTTATTCTCATATCCTTTAAGTTTTCCAATCATGTTTAGAATTTTTTACATTATTTGTTCCTTGCTTATCTAAGTTGTTAAAAGTATTTGCTTCCTTTTTACATTCAGTATTTAAGTCTATGATCCATAAATATAGAAATTTAGTACACATTTGTTATATTTATTATATTATTCATTCTTTCAAATACTATCCATGTTGGCACATTTCTCGATTTAACCCCTGGCCATAAATCAAATCATATAATTATTCTTAAGTATTTTATGTCATCCACTTATACCAAGCATTATCTCTCTAATTATTATATTTTTTTCTTTACAAATATTTTAAATATATGTTTAATTTTTTCCATACTTATTTTTAATCAAAATTTCCTATTTTTCTAAAAGCGTTATAAAAAATAAATCAGATTTTTTTTTACCATGACTTTTTTAAAAGTAGCTTCCATTCTCATATTTATATGAAAAGCTATTTTACCTTCATATTATTTTACTCCATAAAAAACTATATCATTCGATGGTAATTGATCTTACCACGCTGATCAAACACATTGATAAGAGTTTTTCATTCAATGTTTACTTCTGTAGAACGATTACCTCTATCAGTCTTTCCTGCCTATTTGGGAAATTTTCTAATCTGATCCCTTCCATTCTACTTTTCTAACTTGGGAGACCCTACTGGTTGCTAGATTACCACTAATATAGCTTTTGGAGTTTTGGAGTTCTGAAGATACACAAATTCCATTATCAACAACAAAGTCTTGTACTCCTTAGGTAATATATATATATATATATATATATATATATATATATATATATATATATATATATATAATTAGTACATACATAAATTTCAACATTTGAAATTCAAAAGAACTTAAAATGAATACTAAAAGATATACTGAAATTAAATTGAAATGCGTACAAATTTAAATACAATTTTTGTCGAGCTGTTTAAAATGTCTCTACACGTAATTATAATTGAAATCTGTAGTATAAATTGAAAAAAGCCGACGTACAAAAATCTGTAAATGAGTAATAAAAAATTGTGAACTATATATAATTTCGTTTTTGCATGCCATGCGACCGAGAAAGTTCATAAAACATTTGCATGAATGGATTAAAAGTAAACTTTTCTGTATTTCAGTGAATATTTTACGCAAATTAATTAGTGATTTCGGGTTAGTCATTAATCATACACCCCAACATGAAGTATTTTATATTGCTCGCGGAAAAATGAATCAATGCAATATAAATTTGATTCATAACTTCAATTTTTATGTCGAATTAAAATTTGTGGTGGTTTTAATTAATCAAGTATATACATATATATATATAAATATATATATATATATATATAATTTTCATCGGATAAAATTTTAATAAATTTATTTCATCATTTATTTAATAAACATTAATTTATAAACCATTTCATCACACTAATTAAAAATGTTTAACAATTTTATACTTTAATAAAAAAAGGTAAATTTGTCTTTTTTATCCTCAGTTTTAACTTATTATTTGACTTTAGAAATCTATTGAATTATCACGATATTAAAAATAAAGTCGAAAAGTAAACATGTTCAATTAATGTTGTAAATCAAAATGGAAGGTAGATTTTACTGAATGTTTTCAAGGTGAATAATTAATATATAGTAGAGTAGGTATATTTTGTAGACACAACAATTTATTTGTATGTTTATCATACAATAAAATTGTTTAAAAAATCTGCTTCTTGTTTTATAATCTCATATTACGTTTCAACAAATAAATAATTTATAAATAAGAGATATTTTTAAAGATTTATTTTAAAGTGATTTTCCATTGAAAAAAAACAATTACAGTGAATCAGAAAAGGCATGGGAAACATGTGTAATTTGAAAAAAATATTAATAACAAAATAAGCTTATTTGATATGTTATACTCAAATTTTTTTAATATAAACAAACCTAAACATCTCAAATATAAGAGAAAAAATAATTTCTCAACTTTAATTATTATAATAAAAAATAAATAAATTTAAACGATTAAAAGTAACAAATCGATTTCACAAAACTCATGTAACAATGTAGTACTAAGAACACAATTATAATTTTTTAAATAAATTTCAATTTTTAATAAAGTCTTTTTTTAATCCCAGAATTTTATTTGATCTTTTTGGTATTGATTTTATAAGTTAGTAATTACTTGAGTAGGAATAGTGAGCGATTTATCTATGAATTTTTTTTAAAATACCTCTTTTGAAGTAATTGTATGTTTTCTAACTCTTTTTCAAAAATATTCCTAAAGTATTCAATTGGGTTAAAGTAGGGAAACTGGAGCAACGTTTCAATTACTTTTGAGCAATTACACGAGGATCGTTTGATAAGTATGGTAAAAAAGTAAGAAAACCTAAATTGAAAAATTTAATTAAACAATAAATAAATTTACCATACTTATCAAACGACCCTCGTATAGTAACCAAAAACGGACCATATGTGATTTGTGCTTTGTGTCATTCTGGTAATATTTAAAAGTGTCTTACATATGTTTCATTTGTGTTTTAATAAAAAGAAACATGTGTATAGTTTCTTTTTAATAAAACACAAATCTAGGCGTCACATTTGGATGACTCTATATAAAAAAAATTGAATATAATTTATCAACTAAGCCTATTTTATTATTTTTCCCCCACATTACAAGTGTTTCATGACTTTTGTGACTGACCTTATTTTTCTATTGAAAAATAGCAATTATTTCATTTCAAAACAAATATTTGACGTCCACTCTAAAAAAACGAACGTACTGAAATATCAATAAATCATAAACTACACACAAAGTAAAACCAAGTAATAAAAGATAAAACGTAGCTAAATTCGAGCATTTTATCGCATTAAGCGACCAGTCGTGCGATGTCAAATAAATCAAAGTACATATACATAAATCATATGCACAGAACGATGCGATAATCTGCGATCATAACATTTTTTTTTTTTTTGGAATAAACTATGCAGGTATTCAAAAAGAAAATAATGTCGTCTGTCAAACATTGATAAGGTATTCAAATATTTTCGTTATGTGCCATATTTGCTAGATATGTATATGTGAATATATGTATATATAGTTTTTCATGTGTGTGTGTGTGTAAAAGTGTATAGACAATGTGGTGGCACGCAAGCACGTCGTGGCGCAATGGCACGTCTATCGACCTCAACCGCCTCTCGCGCGATTGATTCAGATCTCAGTGTGATTGACGTTTGGCGCGAACATAAATTTAGTGCGGCGCTCGTGTCGTTTTTTCCCCACCGACGCCGATCGTCTTATCTTATTCGCGCGCGTCAAAACCAAAGCCGGTTGCGACATAAATTATTGGATGGATTTGCGTTTGTGCACACTTTTCACTCGCGCGCAAGTCATTTTCATCATGGATTGCTTTTTTCCCGTTAGAAAATCCTACCGAAATCTATTGACTCTCTACACTGTCTGCGTGTATTATTCACATCGATATATCTTCGGTTTTATCAATTTATACGAATGATATGAAAGGTCACCACAGATAAAATATCTTCTTTTACGTATGGATTCTTCCATTCAGGAGATTAGACGACGATCCTTGTACGTTTTCCTGTATTGATAAACGAGAAAGTTAAACATATTTTTATTGATTTATATAAGCTGACATTATATATATATATATATATATATATATATATATATATATATATATATATATATATATATAAAGAAACGTTCAAAGAGTTCTCGGAAAATGTAAATAAAAACATAGCAAATTAAAATAAAAACTTAATTTTTCAACATATGTTCTATTTATTGTAAATTAAAGTATTTTTCCACACGGTATAGCCATCTTTCTAAGTCCTTCCGGTAAAAATCAGCGCTCTTTAATTCTAGCCACTACCCTACAAAAGTCTATCTTCATTTATCAACTCCCAGTAAACACCCTTTAATGTATTTTTTAAAATTTTGGAATAAAAAAAATCTGATAGGGCTAAATTCTAACTATATGAAGGATTTGGTAAAATATCTCATCGGTATTCACGCAATACTGCATTGATAAAACTTCTAGTATTAACCGGCGTGTTATCATAGTAAAAAAAGACGAGATGATGAAATTTTACGGTCAATTTTTCTTTTAAAGCTGCGTTCAATTTTCTTATAACTGTTTCATAATTACTTACAATTATTGTTCTTTGGATTTCTAGAAATATATGAGCAATACACCATCGAAATACCAGAAAATGATGAAAATTACCTTAATTGTTGATCTTCTTGCTTTAGTTTTATGGGAGTACTTGAATCCCTTAGTAGTCATTGCTTTGGTTATTATTTGCTTTCATAATCAAACTGATAAATCCAAGTTTCGTTACTCGTGACAATCTTGTTTAGAAAAACATCAGAAATATGGGTTTAAGGAAAGAAAGAAACATGTGTACAGTCTCTTTTTAATAAAACACAAATCTAGGCGTCTACATAATGGAAAATTCATCAGATTGATCGAAGTGAACAATTTTGAAAAATGCCTTCATTCAGCAGTTGATAGAAATAAAATTAATGTTATATATAAAAGTTTTTTTAGAGAATTTCGCCATTTTTCACACCTTTTTCCAATTATTTAAGGGTTTTTCAAGAATAGATTTTTTATGAAGCTGAATTTCAGCCTCATCATCTCAATCCTCATTCTAGAAAATCAAACTAGTTTTAATTCGCTTTGAGTATTTTATTTTTCCGGTACCTAACCAAATCCACCACTTGGGAAAACATCTGATAGGGGAATAACAACCCCACATGAGTACATTGTAACATTGTATTTAACACTAATAAAAATCTGTATTACACGTTAACATTGTATTTAACACTAGTAAAAATCGGTACTAAAACCAGCTGTTCTTCTTTTCAAATCTCAATCAATAAATTCAAGTATCGAGTGTAGAATTTTTCTTGTAATAGTTTTTATATATTTTTCTTCTATAAAACAATACAGATTTAATGTTCTAACTAATTTAAATATACAAATAAATAAACATATAATTGATATTATTATATACTTGATAATTTCAGATTTCAATTTTAATACATAATATCTTCTCTTAAATAACGTATTTTGACACTTACTCAGGATGAATCAAATAATACTAAAAGTTTAGACGAATATTTACATATTATATCCTTTAATATTATTTGGGTCATCCTATAAACTTCTATAAAATAATAATTAAGTCTACTCAAGCTTAAAAGATTCAACTTATTGTTATTTTTCTACTGTCTTATATTTATATTTTACAATAAAATGTTACTTTCTAAAATAACTTTTAAAAGTTACTTTCTGCTAGAATGAAACTATTTTAAAAATTAAAAAAAATGTAATCACTAACAATTATTAATTCTAGTAAAACCTTTGTCACAGATTTTTCTATTTTATATAACGTAAAATAATTTTTATTTATCAAATTTAATTAAAAAAATGAATTTTACTTATTCCTTTTAATTACTTTCTTAAATTTCTGTTAATTAACGTAACTAATTGTTTTTAAACAAATAAAAAAATATATTATTATTGAGTAGCTCAAATGTGACTGAAAATAATAAAAAATTGTAAATAATAATAAGCAAAAGTCAATATATATATATATATATATATATATATATATATATATATATATAAATATTTTGATATTAAATAAGTACACCATTTTTTTAAATAAAAGTACAAAAATATCTTAGGATAACCCTGATCGAAAAAAATTATTTTAATTTTTATATTTATATATTTAATTCATTTTTTAAAAAATGTTTTTTGCAATAAATATTAAAAGAATAATTATTTTAATATAAAATACGTACACAATTTCTTTACATAAAAATATATATTTATTTTTTCTTCTTACTCTGAAAATAAAACAATTTTTTTAATTGAAAGTACAAAAATATCTCAAAACAACCCAGATTGAACAAATTTTTATTATAAACTATTTTCATATAATCAATTAAATGATTTTTAAAAAAAAAATATTTTATGCAATAAATATTAAACTTGGTCATTAAATTTCCATTTTTCAAAAAAATTATTATTATTAACTTTGTTTACTTATTATATCTACTAAGAATAATTCATAAAAATTACCTTTTTAATATAATAATTGCTAATTAAAATATTTAATATAACAACGTTGTTAAAAAATGTGAAACATAAATTTAAACCGAAATCAGTGAACGAACTACAAAGTAAATTATGATAATAACGTATAAAATTTATTTTTACTTACCTGTACTTTGTTTAAAAACCACTACATGTCGAAGCTTAATTTGCATAATTATATTTTACGAGACATGTGTGTACGTAAATTGAATACATCTATAACAAAAATCTATGAAGAAAAAAACATTGATTCTCAAATATGAAAGAAACGAAATTTAATAATATCATAAAAAAATTCAGAAACCGTATTACATTACATATTCTTATTCAACTTTTGAGAAAATTGCACGAGTTACTTTTATAAACCGCATTTCTTTTTTGGTTAAACAGTACAACAGAGATAATATATTAGAAAACGCGGTAGTCGCGGAGTTCTTATCTTTATTTCAAAAAATCGTTTACTAGTTCCCATACGCTTTGGTCGAGTTCATGCAAGAGAAAAAATTTAATGATCCCGACTTAAAAGTCTGAAATTGTGTTGCTGTGTTTTTATTTTGTGATACGCTGTTTTCCTCTTTACCATACGAAACGTTTTTAAACGAAAATATTTATACGCCGAGTAGTTTTTCATGTAGTGAAAATGGAAAGAAAAATTATTATTTCTAAATGGAAACGGGTTCACAAGAAACTTATAGAAAATAGTAAGGTCGGTGTACTTCATTATATAGAAAATAAGTGTTTATTTTTTAATTTTTTAAAAAATAGACATTTTTTGTAACCGCAAATAATTTCATTTCGCAAAAATATGTGTAGTCAACTAACTTATAATGTTTTAACTTAAAATTTTCATTCCCAGATAATTAACACTGAATTATTAAAATATCAAATATTATTCTAGACTATTTTTTCAGAGTAGGGCATTATCTGACTAAATTTTCATCCGATTAAAAATTTAGTTACAAAATCTTAGTCTTAAAAATGATTAAAAATCTAATGAGTAAATTTCATCTAAAAATCTTGTGACTAAAAAAAATAATCATGTTATTTTAATTTTTTTTTTTCAAATAAAAAATTAGTCTGTTGAAAAATATAAAAAACCGACTAGAATCGCAAATTAAGTTTTTTTTCCTTTACACATTTGCTTCTTCTACAGGAATTTTTTTTGTTAAATAGAATTCATCCCATTTCACTGCATAAAAAATGAGATGAAAATTGTGAACGAAATCATAATTTATCTTTTATTTTATTTTTTTTAAATCCTCCCGTGAAAATAATTTAGAAATTATTATATTTTATTAATAATTACTCAAAACTCAATTTCAAATTTCATTAAAAATTATTTGCAACTTTTTTTCAAAGAAAATAATTTTATCTGAAAATTAATTTTTTTAATTTCAAATAATTTTTCATGACAATTTGATTAATGATCATATTCATTTAATATTGCATTTAACTAATATTGCACAATTTTGAATATTCAAATCAATTGATTTGTTAATTCCTCCCTAAAAAAATCAATAACGATTAACAATTAATTTTTTTGTTTCTTTAGAGGTAAATTTAAATAACAAAATCAAAATATTCAAAAAATATCATGTTTTAACTTCCAGTAATTTAATTTTTTTTATAAAATAGTTGAAATAAAAAAAATATTTAATACATAAAATGCTACAAATACCTCTCATATATTCAATTTTTATCTGTTTCTGAAAATAACTGTTATTACCAAATATCTTATTCAATTGAATTGTCAGTACTATACAAAATTCAAAGAAACAAAAAGATTTACACATAAGTCTTAGACGAATCCTAGTTGAAAATATATGTCGATATGAATCTCCTAACACATTCCCTAGAGATGACCGAATGGCCTTGTATGCATATGTCGACACCGAATACGGAAAATATTCCCGAACCAATGAAATTCAAATGAAACGCTGATCTGTTATTGATGCTATTCGATATCTATTTGAAGTTTCTGATATATATATATATATATATTGTCGTAAATAAAAAATAACTTTACTGAATCATTTTTTTCTTCAAAATCTTTTGCCAACTCATACCATTGTAATATTTTCCACTTTGTTTATACATAATATAAAATATCTCTTAGAAATAATTTACAACATAAATAATTCAGTAAAATGAGCGAATAAATTCTCAATCAGAGTCTATATAAGAATTAAATTGAAAAATATATGACACTTATCAAATAGATAAAAAACAAATAATAAAATCGCTTAAAATTAAAATTTATAATAAAAAAATAATACTTTGTTATATTTAATTAAATTTACTGTAATATATAATAAATTTAATATCTTGGAAATAATTTGAATATTTCTAAACAAGAAAATATATATATTGAATAAGATTAGCAAAATTTGAAATTTATATCTAAAACTTTCAAAATTTATTTCAATTTTTTAAGTATAACTTTTGTAAATGTTTTACACATACAACAATATATTTTCAGACAAGTTTATTTTAATTCTCAAAAAGGAAACGTGCGTAAAAAAGAAGTAAAAAAAACTATAAAACAAATAAAAAAAAGTATATACCTCGATGAGTACAGTAAAAAAACGTCCGTATTTTAAATCTAAAATAATGTCAATTATTGTTCGTTAAGAGTTATCCACTCAGTAATATGACTTAGTTATCCGACAGTATGCTTTGATTAAATTGTCAACCTTACTTTGTTACAGTTCGTCAGTTCACGTAATCGGTTTTCCAAGACAAACTTAATCCTTAACATTGGTTTTCCCGAGTTTGCATATCTTAAAGTTTAGTACTCAATGATTTACTATACTTCGATCAGTACACTAATCACCATAAACATTTGTAATCTCTATTAATGTTTAGTTAAAAGGCACCGATTAAATCTTTTTATTTAACTTAATTATTTTTTATTATAATGGATATTAAAAGTTCTTATAACACACACATACATATGTAGACTTTTATTTTTTTTTATAAAATCCTTTGATAATAAAATCGTTACTATAAATAATAAAAAAGATCTCCTCTTAAGACAATTTTATTTCTGCATATATATATATATATATATATATATATATATATATATATATATATATATATATATACGTAGAGAATATATATTAGATACTGACAAAATGAAATATTAAATTCGAATTCTTAAAATATTGATGAAACAGCAAGACAAAGTCATACAGCCATATGTAATTGTTCACAGCGAAAAAAATAATACCCATTTTCTTTACATTAAAAAAAATACTGTTTTCGTCCGATAAGCGACGCGATATTAAATATAAACGTTAAAAACTAACTGAACGCAACAGTTTATAATAATTATTGTATTTAAAAACGATTCGATTCACATTTTCACACGCCATGAAGTGAATCGCGAAGAATGTGGGAAAAAGACACTGACAAAGTATGATAAGGATTAAGGTCTGGATGACAACACTGCAGTGGTGAGATAACGCGGACGCTCTACCACGAACAGCTTTAACGGCATGATGAATTGTCTTCGGTCACGTCTTTAAAAACAACCATTTGTGCGGTTATTACAGCACCCAACACAATTTACTGTTTGGATACCAATTTATATATATATATATATATATATATATATATATATATATATACAGAGTACTATTCAATTTAATAAACACACGCTCCATTTACAGATATTTATTCGACTTATATGTAGTGTAAATATAAAACTTTAATGGCTACATCAATTGCACGCACGCTTTACACTAAGTAATGGTTCAAGGAAAGGATAATAGTATTAACCAATGAATAAATAAATATTCAAGTGAAAAATAGCTTTATATATATAGAGAGAGAGAGGGAGAAAGAAAGAAAGAAAAAGGCTGAGTATATATATATATATATATATATATATATATATATACATATACAAATACACATATACATCAGCTTCTTTCCATCCATTACTGAAATAAGGCCTTTACCAAAATTTTCCACTTTAACCGATTCTATTTTATTTTCTCTTCCAGTGCATTCAGAAAGATTTTCTTGTCTCTGTTTCATCTAACCTTGAATATTTTTCTAACCCTTTTTATATTTCTCGATTTAAAATCAATAGTTTCTCTTGTCGAACATTTGTCTTCTCTTTTTGTTCTATGATCAACTCATTTCCATTTCAAACTCCTCACAATTGTTAAAACGTTGACAACTTTTTTTGTGATTCACTCGGTTCTCTTTCTATCTGTTTATTTTTTCCTAACATATATCCTTTTGTACTTCTTTATATAGGGTCATGCAAATATAATGCCTAGATTTGTGTTTTATTAAAGAGAAACAAAATAAACTATACACATATTTCTTTATAATAAAACACAAATCTAAGCGTCACATTTGGATGACCTTATATTTCCTAAAACCGTTGAATTATTTTAGAATTCAAAATCCATGTTTCATTGCCATAAATAAATACAGATAGGATGCATTGATCAAACACTATTTTTAAAAAACATTAATGAATATTTAATTTCATAATATGAGAATTTCTTTCAAATTAACATAATTCCATTTTTGTTCTCCTGTTCATTTCATCTATACATTTTCCTTAAATAATAATGAATTGCATATAACAATATAATCATATTAACCATTGGGTTTATTTAACACAAATGAATTTCCACCTAAAAATTTATTTTTCTTAATGAATTGTCTCAGATATATATAATTTTCAACTTCTACTTCTATTCCTTTTGGTTAGATTCTTCTTTGATCTAAAAAATTAATAAACATTCATTTTGTCTTACCAAGGTTTATCATTTTATATATATATATATATATATATATATATATATATATATGTATTATATATATATAGGGTTTTTCAATAAAAATGTCAAAACTTTGACAGCTTGTGGCAGCCATGTTGAATTTTTTAAACTCATTTTAACATTTTAACTTAATATAGTTTTTCAACAATACTTAGGAATTGCAAAAACTTCAATAAACTTATTGAAATAAAAGTTTAATAAGTCCATTATTTCACGAAATGGACTCATCAATTGGCCACTAAGATCATGTGATGTAACTTTATTAGATTATTTTCTGTGAAATTATGTAAAATCGTTGATTTATGCTGATAAACCACAAACAATGGAAGCATTAAAAATAAATATTAAACGAGTGATTCATGAAATTAGACCACAGTTATGTGAAAGAGTGACTAAAAATTGGACTAAACGAACACACTATGTTAAGCGAAGTTATGCTCGTCATATGAGTGAAATTGTGTTCCATCATTAATGCCATAGAATATGCTCGAAAATAAAAAATAAATAAATGACTAATTATTTAAATACTTTTTTTTAAATTTTCATTTAAACTTCTGAAGCGCTTATTGGAAAACCCTATATATATATATATATATATATATATATATATATATATATATATATATATATGTATATATATATATATTCTATATTAAAATATGAACATAACTTTCATACTTATTGGTTTAATAGCTATAGCAATGTATTATGGTCGTCTTATAATGTAATGTACATTTTCTAAGGCTTCTTTATCTTGTAGTGAAAAAGCTTTAATATTATAACAATTCAGAGAATTATTCTGAAGCTATAGTAAACCATGAACACAAAACCAAGTAAACATCAGAGAGTTCTTAAACTGGAAATTAGTGTCTTCGAAAAATATGACATTATTTATAATAAAATTTAATAATATACTATAATTTAATTGTACTTATAAAGTTATGAAACTGAAAATCTTATTTATTTTTATAATTAAAAAAGATATTTTTTAGAATTGAACTAAATAGAATAACAATTAAATAATATTTAATAATAAAAGGTTCTTTATAACTTATTACAATAATTATATATGATCAAATGGGACTAAAAAGTTTAAATATACATTTACTTGCTATCATTTAATATTCTTCAGTATCATTTGAATCCCCTATATATGAGGTCTATAAAAGAAATATTTTTTCCAAAAAAAATTATTACAATCAACACAAAACTCCAAATACAATATTTGATAATTATTATTTACTTTTATTTTTGTCATACAAGCTATTATTACAATTTTGTCATTTACAAAATGCATGAATATAAAATTGAGTAATAAAATTAGATTCTACTTATAAATAATTCCATTTAAACAATACCAAATAAAAATAAATAAAATGCCAAACATAATATATAAATTCAATTAAAACTTTATAATTAATTAAAAAAAAGATGTATTTTGAATTGAAAATTTTATATTATCTCCCCAAACAAATAGTATAAATGTAACTTTTTATGTAAATTAAACAATTTTTTTAAGACAGCAATAGAGAGAAAAAAACAATTATATCTGATATTTAACAATAAGAGAATAATTTTATACATTAAACAATATATAAAATTAAAAATATATTTTATAACAATAATTATTTTGTTCTAAAGTTCATACAAAAGTCAAGAAATTTATTTAAATTCATCTTTACTGAATTATTTAATTAAAAAAAAGAAAAATGTATTTCTTTACTTAATTCAAAATAGAATAGAAAAAGTTTTACTTACCTCTAAATAAACAAGCACAGTGTGAAAATGTACTTAAATAAATCATGTATATTTTTGGTTAAAACTGAAAATTCACTTTAAATAAAAATTCAATATAAATATTATTGCATTTTATTAAATCTTTAAAATACATTAAATATTAATTTCTTTTTAAAATTCATACAAAAATTAACAAATTTATATATATTCGTATTTACTAATTATTAATTTAATAAAAAAGAAAACTGTATTTCATTACTAAATTCAAAATACAATAGAAACTTTTTGCTTATTTCTAAATAAACAAACGCAGCATAAAAATGTACTTAGATAAATCATGTAAATTTTTAGTCGATTCAATTCAAATAACAATTCAAAATAAACATTATTGTATTTCATTAATTCTCTAAAATACATTTTTACTATAATTTGATTATAAATACCTATGTTACCAAATATCAAACTAATTTGTCATCAAGAGACAGATATTTGCCTTAATTAAGTTTGAATTAATAATTTTCTATTAATTAAAGATAGTTCAACTTTGAAAACATAGACAACTTTCCCTAATTCTATTCCCAACTAATTATGTTATTATTAATTGACACTATTAATTATGCACGCTTTGGTGGCAATTAATAACTGTTGCTAGGAAGTATATAATTACACCATTAACTATATACACTACTTTATAAGAATTACATATATATATATATATATATATATATATATATATATATATATATATATATATATATATATATATATATATATATATATATATATATATATATATATATATATATATATATAAATGTAAAAATACAATTTAATATATTTTTAAAATACATTTGTTACTTATTACAGTATTAAATATAAAATAAATTTAAATTATTATTTAATAAACAAGTTTATAATTTTAATCTAAAGTTATAAGCCCATAAAAAAAATTACAAATTTTATTTAATATGAAAATATTCACGATATAATACAAATCCATTATAGCTGACATTTCATTCAATTTACATTAAATGAATTTCAGACATATTATGCTATTACAATAAACATTAATTTCTTATCGCATTATATTATTATTTATGCAAATTTTTTTTATAAATTTTTAAACATACTCTACATATATAAATAACATTTACTTTTGTCTCATTACCATATATCCTCAGTTTTTATTACTTGGAATGTAAAATTTAATACTAAAATATGAAATAAGTATTGGAAAAGGTATAAATTATTTTAATAAAATTGTTATTTAAGTTTAAACTTTTTTTTGAGAATTATTTATTGAAATATGAAAATTATTCATATTTTTCAAACTTTAAAATAATTGCTATTTTTAATTAATTATAAGTTGTATTATTATTATGCCAATATTTATTTTTCATAAATAATGTCAAATTAAATAATTTTGTAATCCATATTTTAATTTAAAAAATTCCAATAAATATATAGGGTCATCCAAATGTTACGCCTAGATTTGTGTTTTATTAAAAAGAAACTATACACATGTTTATTTTTAATAAAACACAAATCTAGATGTCAAATTTGGATGACTCTCTCTCTCTCTCTCTCTCTCTCTCTCTCTCTATATATATATATATATATGTGTGTGTGTGTGTGTGTGTGTGTGTTGAATAAATATCGTTTCTAAATATTTCCCTTTTCTCAAATTTATTATTCAATCTCTTGTAAAATCCATATTAATATTATCTTCTCATTAAATATAAACAGGAACAAGTCTATTGACATCTTATATATTTTTTATTCGAGTTTTTTTCAGATAAAAGGTATAATTTTATTGTGCTGACTATCTCTTATTCTTCCATTCAGAAAATTAAATTAATATTTCAATTTCAGATATAATTCTCTTCAGAAATGTCTCGTTTCATTTTCAATTATATTTACAAATAAATATAAACAGACGTAAAACGAACGTGGTCATTTGTTAAATTCAATTGTATTTTCTTCAGTGTATAAAAATAATCCATTTTATTGATTGTTTTTCTCAATTAAATGTATTAATGAAATGTTCATATTGTTCTCTTTAAAAACATTGTTAATATTTCTCTTAATTTGAATTTAACTGAAATGTTAACTAAAATTTATTTAAGATATTATTTATTTGTATATAATAATCATTAAATTTCAGAAATATGTAGTTATCATATATATATATATATATATATATATATATATATATATATAATTTGAAAATTTATTTAAA
>CP092087.1:2377500-2382500 GCA_029203775.1 Neoneuromus ignobilis | reverse complement strand
TGATTATTACAAATGAACAACTAAATTTTTAGGTTAGAATTTTTGAATTATATATTAAATTATGTTTTAAATCCAATTAAATTAAATTATTTCCATACAACTGAATTATTGTTAAGTTTTTTACTTGATTACTGTGAAAGTATATGATATCCACATTCAGTAATAAAATGCAAAACAGAAATAATTCAAAGAAAAGCTGTTCGTTTTATACCGAATAGATAATTAAAAGATAAATAAAAAACTAGATCGGGTCGAAGAATTTAAAAATAGACAAAGACTCATGACTTTAATTTGAATATTTAAAGCTTTTATTCGACCTGAGAGAATTTCAATCAGAGAATAGTTTTTACTTTTTTACAAAAGAAATGATTACGAATTAAAAATTAAACTGAAAACTACAAACAAAAAGGTAATGAAAGTTCAGTTTTCATAGAAGTTTTCTAGCTTGGAATGTTTTTCATTTCAATATTTTCAAATCACAGCCTTTTTATTGAATATTTTTATAAAAATGGATTAAGAGGGATAAAATAAAAATTAATTAGGTTATAAATTTTTAACCATTGCACCGAACTGATAATCTTAAACAGATGTATAATTATGTTACTATTATATTAAATAAATTATATTTAGATTTATTACTGTAATAAAAAGTTTTATTATTATGTAATAAAGTAAAATCTAAGAAAATACACAATTAAAATAATTTTATAATTTAAACACCAATTTAAGAATTTTTATATTTTTACATTTATTTATATTTAAATAATAAAAACTGTAAATTGACAGTTAATGTATATAAAATTCAAAATTCTGATAATAAATTTAAATTTTTTAATGGCTTAGTTAAAAAAATATCTGGTTATATATAAACATATATAGAGTGATCCAGATGAGACTGAAGGGTTTAAATATACATTTACTTGCTCATTATCATTTACTATTCTTTACTTTCCTTCATTTTCATTTGGATTTATATATATATATATATATATATATATATATATATATATATATATATATATATATATATATATATATATATATATATATATATATATATATACTGTTGAAAATTGAACTTCAGTTTAACATTCAAATAATGAAAATCGATAATGAATTAATATCAATGTAACATTATAGCTAATTTAGTTTTATATAATTGATTTACTTACCTAAAATCATAAGATTTTTTTTAAAATGTTCAATAAGTACTCATTATTATTATTATTATTATTATTTTAAATTAACAAAAGCATTTTCAAAAGATAGTAATATAAATTTCAATTCTAATATAATGTGTGTATTCTTAATTATTAATAGAATCTTAAGATAGAAAAAAATTATTTACATTTTGATATATTAAAATAAATTTAAACGATAATATTTACACAGACTTACATAAAGTTGCTGTTGTTTTTGTATAATTGAATTTTTCATGAACTTTGAAAATTATCAACTAATCAACTAATATTCTTCAAACTTTTTTAGTTAAATTTCGATTATTTTTTCAAAATCTTTCTGTCGTTCATTCAATTTAGTCCCCATTTTGTTCTTGAATAAATATACAGTTAGTAAACTCATTCTATACGATTACCGAACATAAATATATTCTAAAAGTTTTTCCCGGAAACATTAAAATGTTCTTAGAACAAAACCGATATCTAAAGTTGAAATCGATACACACACATATACTTATATATGTATATATATATATATATATATATATATATATATATATATATATATATATCCATATAACATTATTGGTGAGAAAATATCAATGGCCAGCGATGATCTTCACCGCTGGAGACTTATACTGCCCTATATCAACATTCATTGCCAGAGTTGCCAATCGTCCTTGACCGAACGCACACAGTAACAACCGTAACAAAAAGAATTGACGTTTTTCGCTCGTACGTCTTTTTCCTTTGTTCTTCTATCATATTTTTTTTTTAGTTTCTTTACCTTAATGTTGAACTGTCACTGTTTATTTCACGTGCGTTAATAAATTTTATCCGCAACGCTCGTGTATTTGTTACAGTTTCGCGAAAATATATTATTTTAGAAAACAACGTTTACGTTTTCCTTATTTATTATCATGAATTTTATTACAAAAATAGTCCTTTCTTTAAAAATAAGAATCTTCTGTTTATAGTTGTTTCTATACACACACAGATATATATATATATATATATATATATATATATATATATATATATATATATATTTATATAAATATATATATATATATATATATATATATATATCTTCAACCTCTTTCTATCCACTGCTGAACAAATACCTTTCCCAAAACACTTTACTTTGACCAATTCAATGTGATTTTCTTCTACTTCATTCCAACGATTTTTTTTATATCTCTGTCCCATCTATCCATAAGTCTTTCTTAGGTAAAATTCTAAATTTAAAACTAATCTTCGATTGTGTATGTCTTTATATTCAATTCATCGTTTCTGAGGTTATTATCTAATAACCGATATTTTATATACTGTTTTTTGTTTGTTTTCTTCTTGTTGTGTAGAAAATATAATTAATATAAACATTTTTTAAAAAAATTCAAACCTTAATATATCATCAATTCATACCATATATCTAAATAATTAAATAATGCTTCAAAAAATATTTAATCCATTTAGCTACAAAAAAGAGGGTAAATAATATAAATTATCTCAAAATCAAACTATTTTCAAATCCAATAAACTTATAAATTCATTTTACTTCTAAAAATAAATTATTTTTTAAAAACAACAATTCCAGTTTATCACTTCATCGAATCTATTTCCAAACAACTCTTCTTGAGTTGATAACTAATTTCATCTAAAGATAGTGAACAAAAACTATATGATATCTCATATTTCGTTTATTTTTCTTTTATATATTTTTATAGTAGAAAATATGGACGAATACCGAAAAAAATCTATATGAAAAAATATTTGATAACATGAAATAGTTTCATCGTATTTGTTTAAGACAAACCAATTAAATTACCAATTTTTTTAACTACAACTTATACATATGATGTGGAAAACCAATTACTTTTTTATCGCTTTCCACTTATCCCATGAGAATATTCCAATCTTTAAGATAACTAGGAATACTATCTTTATTCAAAATACTCCATACATCAGCGTCTTTATATAAAACTATAAAATTTCTTCAATTCTTTAAAGATTCTATCGTATGATAAAACCATATGATTTCTACCCACAATATAAAGCAATATATATATATATATATATATATATATATATATATATATATATATATTTATATTTATACACTTATAGGCAATAATATTCTGCTATTCTGCCACAGTATTCCAGTGTACAAGTACACTGAACATTGCATATCAACAATATATGAATATAATATATAACAAATATATTCCTTTTTCTAACAAAACGATACCAACATCTTATAACGATTTAACTTACACAATTTCTTTTTCTCTTGTCTTCAACTGTGCTCTAACTTTTTCATCATTTTATGCCCTGAAACGATATAAACAGTGGCGTCGATAACATATAGAAAATATCAAACAGTTTTCTTTATACGCGTACTATGTTGGTTAACTTTGATCAAAAGTTTTTCAAACAAGTTTTATGTACACTTCGTTTCTTTTACTGCATATAAAGTCAAAGTTCATTACAAAAATTGTTTATAACGAATTTTCGAAGAAAATAGTTCTGACTAGTATTCAACCATAATAGAAATATGTGATTAAGAATGTATAAAAGTAGCTTGATTTGTCTCATAACATGTAGACTTTAATGTAAAAAAACATTTTATTTTCATTGTTTTTTTACAAAATTAAAAAAATATTAAAAACGTATTATTTTATATTATTGCCATAATAGATCATGTAATACTTTTTGTATTTGAAATATAATTAATATTTTATTTGCTCATTTTTATATTCATTCAAAATTCTGTAATAAAAATCAAAAACTAACTGAAAAATATAAACTCAATTAATGTCAAATACAGTTTGTGTGTATAAATAAACCAATACTATTACTGATAACGTAATACTGGTCATAAAATTGATAATTGTGATTTAATTGTTAAAATATTTTCATTTAAATCTTAATAATCTTTTCCTATAAAATAAATTTTATAAAAACACACTTTATTTAAAAATCTAATAAACTACAAACGAAGTGACGTAAAAGTATAATAAAAAGGTTTTTTAAAGCATTTAAAGTACTAAAAAGCTTAAGGTGCTATAAAATGCTCGTAAATGTACCATATACGTTAATGTTAAAAATACTTAAGTATTCGAAAATATATATATATATATATATATATATATATATATATATATATATTTGTGAGTATATATATATATATATATATATATATATATATATATTATTAAAAAAAATTAGAAAATTTGAACAATTAATCTTAATCTATACCAACAGATAATAAATGTAACAAATAAATAAACATACAAATTTTAAAACAGATATTAATATATAGTTTTTCTATTATTTCTAATTACAAATAATAAACTAATTACTAAACCTTCAAAATTTATTATTAAGATCGATTTTTAAATCTTAACCTAATAATCAACAGCTTTACTTTTATATTCACTAAATATATATATAATTTTTTAATATAATTATACTTGATAATTAACTTTTTTTGCATTAGTTTTGAAAAAAATTCTTCTTTATAAATTAATAAAATTAAAAATAATTTCATGTGAAAACTTGAAATGATTATTAAACTTTCTACCAAATAATAAAAAAAATCTTAATACTATGACAACATAAAGTCAAAGTTCAATACTATGACAACATATTCTTTTAAAATATATTTTTTAATAAATACCTGCAAACACAGAGAAATGTATATACATTTAGGTTTCTTTTTACACGGTGAATACATATCGTGTAAAAAACAGTCATGTAAAAATTAATTTGCAATAAAATATAAGACTTGTATTAAACTAACGCCCACTATACAAAGCAATT
>CP092087.1:2272500-2375000 GCA_029203775.1 Neoneuromus ignobilis | reverse complement strand
ACTTTTTATTAAAAATTTTAAGGGAACTCTACCCCTGAAAATCATTGAATGTATCATACTTTTTGTAATCTCATTAGACTGAAATCACCTCTTATTATCAATTTTTTATCTGTTTTACAAGTTCTTTAGATTAAGATAAAAATCAATAGAAAAATACAGAGAAGATATTTGTAGAAATTTATACATAAGTAGATTTTTAATCACACTTAGTGAAGTATAATTTTTTCATTAAATATTACATATGTAAAAATTATTTTTGGAAATATTCTAAATTTAAAAAGTATATACAAAAAGTCTAATTTCGAAAATAGATTTGTGTTGAAACACGAAATATGTTGAGAAGTTGAGAAACACAGCGTTGTAATATATCAGTGAATACATGAATCAGTGTCTTTTGACAGAATGATGAAGTTTTCGTCAACTGGGGTCAAATCACCGCGATGTTCAACTCTTCAAACACGGTTAATCGAATGACCTAGTTTTGCTAGAACCTCCCTTGGTACGTTATAAAATGTATCGTGGACATAAGCTGACATATGTTTTGATTATAGTGAAAAGAAAAAAGAAATTGTGTCGACGTAAGTGTAGTAGATTTTTCTTTTAATCTTATTTTATCATGATTTATTATCTTGTTTGATACGGATCGATAAATGTGTAATGTCCGTTTTTATGTATCAATAAATGTTTTATATTTTACAAATGACAGCGTTGAATGAAGTACTAAAACGTTTGATATATTTTTTTGGGCATTGAAAATAAATTAAGAAAAATTTTAAATAAAAATATGACTTTTTTACTGCACAAATTAGTTTTTTGAAAAGAAATTTGTTTAACAGAAAAAAATATTAATTCAATTTGTCCATAAATCATGGATTATGAAAATAAATCACTAATTCAGCCGTATGAGTTAAGAACAATATCTAAAAAAGATTTTTTCTTAAATAAAATTTGTATCAGTAATTTGAATTTATATTATTTATGAAAAATAAAAAAAATATTTTTTCATAGCTACACAAATATCTAAACATTTTTTTTAGTAAACTCTAATAATGTATTTCTAATGATATATTGAAATTGGTAAAATCAAGAAAATGCTTAAAAATAATATAAATTAGAAACAAAAATAAATGTAAAATATCAATTTTTTTTAGATATTGTTCTTAACTCACTCGGTTAAAATAATGATTTATTTTCATGATCCACAATTCATGGACAAATAAAATCAATATATATTTTTGTTATACAAATTTCTTTTCAAAAAACTGTTTTTTACAGCAGAAAAGTCATATATTTATTAAAAACTTTTTTAATTTATTTTCAATCCCAAAAAAATATATCAAGCGTTTTAGTACTTTATTTAATGCTGTTATTTGTAAAATATAAAACATTTATTGATACTTAATAACAAATATTACACAAATAAAGTATTTTGTGATATTTTTTAATATTTTACATTTATTTTTGTTTGTAATTTATATTATTTGTGAGTATTTTCTTGATTATACAAATTTTAATATATCATTAAAATAGATTATAAATGTTTATTCAAAAATTGTTTAAATATAAAAATAATAATTTTATGAAATTTTCTATTTTGCCTAAATATTATAAATTTAACTTATCGATTCAAATTTTATTTAAGAAAAAATATTAACGCAATCTCGTTACTGTACCATATTTATATGTATTTTTTTGTATTTAATTTCATTTTTATAAATTTTATATAGAAAAATGATACCCATTAAATCACCTTTGTATCATGGAAGACTTTTTTCAGTAAAACTATAATGTTGAGTAAAAGAAAATATTCTTAACTTTAAAAGATAATTTAATCTTCCTTTTAGAAATTAACCCTAATTTTCTAGACTAATAATCAGTTTGGTTAAAATTAATGATCTATAAAAAAGGTCGTTTATTATTGACTCACTTAAAGTGTTTTGAATGTTTGTACAAAAAAAGTTAAATTACTTACAAACAAGAAAAAATAATAAATTTGTATTTTTTTCAAGTCAGTGCTCATTCTCATTTCAAATATTAGAAATAAATTATCTTCAGTATTTTCTTTTTAATAATTTGTGTATTCTAACAAGAACAATCAACTATTGTGAAAGAGATATTTCTGCATATATTTCATTTAAATTACAAGAATTAATTTCGTTCTTATAAATTAATGAAATAATAAGAAGAATACAATAGCTCGTTATTTATTAATATAATCTCATTGCAAAGTAACGAAAACAACAAAAAAATATATACACAGAATACATTTAATAAAAATTTTTGATATGGCAAGATCCACTTGCGAAAATTAATTAAGTTCAACGCTTACAACGATGATAATCTCAACTACAGTATTTTTCATCGCAACGTAGTTCATAAAACGTCCAGTAAGAGAGAACAAAATTCAATTATTTCGACGTAAATGACGGCGTTTGTTATTTAACGCTAGACCAACTTCACTAACTCTGTTGTCACCATTATGCGGCAGTTAAATGCGCACTTTCAAATTATTTATTTATTTATATATATATATATATATATATATATATGTATAGACTTTAGTCTTACTCCTAATCAGATATATTTAATTTTACTTCAAACACCAACTTCCTTACTATTGTTTCAATATTTACTTGCTTGTCATATTTATTTCTTTATAAACTATCTTAATAAAGAATTTTGTTGCTTATCTCAAAGTAATTTCGTTTCTTACCTGAACTTATTTTATTATTACGATTATTTTTATTTGTATATATAACATTTTCTTTGAAAAAACTCCACTATTTATTTTTTTAATATTGGTAATTCGACGTTTACTGCTTATTTTGGAATTGTGGCTACTTCACTTTACCACAAATGAATTTTCACCCTTAACACCACAGTATGTTATAGTGTTCAATAGTTGTTTACTTTTTTGTTTATAACAAAAATCGACTAAAGCTCATTTCGATGACGATGTCGTCATCGTTAAAATCTTTTTGTTATAAAAAAATGATTTGTTAATTATTTAATATAAATGTTAATATCATTTAAATATTCAAATCACTATTAGAATATTCTATCAATCAAGTTTGTTACTTATAGTATCATCAAATAATTTTGATTATTTTAATATTCTTCACTTATCTGCTTCATTTAAATATTCAAATCACTATTAGAATATTCTATTAATCAAATTTGTTATCAAGTAAAATATATCAAGTAATACTGTCATCAAGTAATTTTCATTCTTTTTATATCCGTCACTTATCCGCTTCGCTTGCTGACCCCTGAATTTATTTATTTTTAACAACGTAAATTAGTTATGAAAAATAAAATATTTAGAAAAATATGTTAATGCTTCCATGCAAACGATATTCATTATAATATTAGGTCTACCGGACAGTTCTGTCCGATAATGTCATCTCCAGTTTCAAAGATTCTACAGAAATGGAATTCACAAATTATTCACAGCTATGAGAGGTCATTAGTAACGAAAAAAAATTATATTGTTCAGTAAATATTAATAAATATTACACAAATGAAGTTTTTTACCCCAACGGACAGAACTCTCCAATAATTTAAAGTGTTCAATATATATCATATATATTGTTCATATATTTTTATATATTATATAATTTATAATTATATCCTTCTGGTCTTTTGAATTTCGCAGCTATGTACAAAAAAAAAAAAAAAAAAAAAAGCGGAAGGGATACTTGCCAACCTAATATATACACTGGCTGTTAAATTATGCTTTAAAATATATATAAATTATAAAGTAAAGTTAAACCATAAAATGCAACCCTAAGTGATTATTGAACACTTATAAATTTTCTTTATTAAGTGTCTGGTTTTCTTCGCACTATTTTTTTATTGAATGTATTAAATATTTTAGAAATACTCATCACTAAAAATGATATTTTTTCGAAACATCTTTTGATGTTCAATATATTTTTTAGCGAATCAAACCACAGTTCCAAAACAACTAATAATTAATAAATATATTGAAAATATATTATTTTTTCTCTGACATTTTTGTAGATTGATAAATGGACAGAACTTTTTAACAATTATAGTATATTATATATATATATATATATATATATATATAGATATATATATATATATATAGGGAATTTTTAAAGTGTGATAGAACTTTAAATTGAATCCCTATCAAAAGTTATATTTAACCTAAAAAACATATTTTCTATGATATATAATAGCAATAAAATTAAAATTTATTTTGTCCAAAAACCTGTCTAAAAATCTATTTTTTACATTATTTATTAATTTTAATATTTCATAAAATCGTTATCATATTAGCTCTAGAATTAAATTAAACAAATTATTATTATAAAAAAAATTATGAAAAATATTATAAAAATTAAATTTTTAATCATATTTTTTAATAAGATGAAAATTCAGTCGAATATGGCACTACTCTTTTGAAAAATAAATAATTACTGCATACTTTTATAAAATCTTATGGTATTAATGATGAATGATTCTTTTATATTAACGTAAATTTGTCACAATATTAAAATAAATAATGAAAAATCTTTTTTTTGAAAAATTTATTTCCAAACATAACTTAATATATTTTTTTTGGAATCTTGCAATAGCTTGAAACTTTAAAAAAATTCCTTTTTACTGTCTCTCTCTTTCCATATGCATATATATATATATATATATATATATATATATATTATATAATTTGAAAAAATACATAACTGAAATTCATAGGTAACAACTAAATCATCATAGAAATATTAAAAAAAAATTAAGACAGATAATTATTTTTACTGTTAATTTTAGATATCACTTTAGAATTGAGATTTGAAAAATGTGTTTTTTTCAAGTTTTTGAAGAATATATTGAAAAAAATAAATCCAGTAAAACTTTAAGAAAACTTCCTAATCTTCTCAACATAAAACCGAACGAGTATATAAGAATATCAGTCGACTCCGCTATAAACTCGATCTACTCTTTTCTCTTAAAGCAGCGATTTATTTTCTTATACCACACCGTATATTTTTATTTATTTCTTAAGTCCGCCACCATAATTTAATCTAAGTGAGCCTTACCATCCGTTCAATGTTCCTCTCTTTTAGCTATATTGTAGAATGAGAACAAATTTTTGTCAATAGATTGCAACTTTAGTCGGCTAGGGCAAGGACCTGTGTGATCGAAATTGATAATGAAGCGAATTGTGATGGAAATTGTAGAATTCGCTCGCTTTTGTATTGTAAAAAAATTGCGTTCGGCGATGAATTTATTTAGTGACTATGTATGTGTTTTTTACAGCACTCTATTTTTACGTATATTTTTTGCTAACATTTGACAAATAAAGTACTATAAATAAATAACAGTTCGTTGGTATTGGACTTAAATAATTTAAATCTACATATATATATATATATATATATATATATATATATATATATATATATATATATATTTTCATGAACAATTGTATAATCGGATTGAATAAACTAATAAATAAATATTTATAGAAAACTTTTACATTCAATTCCCTTTGCAGGTATATATATATATATATATATATATATATATATATATATATATATATATATATATATATATATATATATATATATATATATATATTTGTATGTGGGTGTGTGTTTATTAAAATATTTAACAACTATAGTTAAAATTAGTGAGTTATAAAAACAGTTTTGTTACAAAATAGAAAGCTCATGTTTGTGGTTGTCGAATATTTAACTTATATATAAATTATGATATATAAATATATATTATATATATAGATATATATATATATATACGATATATATATATATATATATATATATATATATATATATATATATATATATATATATATAATGGGTCACAAAAGTATCCAGCTACATGTCATTCTAAATTAATTTCAAAGTGATAAATTAATTTTAGGTTAAAGAATAAAATATTTTTATTGCATTATCGTTCATTAATGTATTTAAAAATGTTATATTTTCAAATACGAAACAAGTAATAAATTTTAGAAAAAATTGTTTTCATCCAACATCTAATATTTAGGCGCTAAAAATATCCAGTCATGCAACTTATTATACATAAAAATTGGAAAAGTCTGAAATATTTTCCATTGTTATGAGAACATAAAACCATATCATTATTATTAGATTCTTCGGTGGTGTTAATTATTTTCCATTGCCGTTTTATAGTATTTTATTATTAGATAAAACGCGAAACAAACATATTGGAGAGAAAAGTTATAGTTTTTTCAATAAAAAAAGATATTCACTTCCATGTGATACAGTACAAGATTTTGTTGGAAAATTCAAAATTACCAATATATTAGCGAATAAAGAACGAACAGGAATTAAAAATTCTAAGTGCATGGGAAAAAAACAAATTTTTAAAACGTATGGGAATAAATTCTGCTACAAATGCTAATGAAATAAAGTATAAGAAAGATATAAGAAGATAAAGAAGAATGATAAGAAAGTGATGTATAAGAAAGTTAAAGAAGAAATTAAATACTGAAAAAGTTAGTCGAATCAGAAAAAGTGGTTATCGTAGTCGAGTTTTGCAAAAGAAGCCTTCGATAAATAGACAAAATAGAGAAAAAGGCTTAAATTCACTAAAAAATATATGAAACATCAAAAGATGTTTGGGAAAAATGTCATTTTTATTGATGAGTGTTTCTAAAATATTTAATACATTCAATAAAAAAAATGGTGTGGAGAAAATCAGACACTTAATAAAGAAAACTTATAACTGACTTTAAAACATAGATATAGTTTAATAATGATGTAGGGTTGCATGTCAGTGACTATGGTTTGAAAACTTCATTTCATTTAAGAAAATATGAAAAAAATTGTTTATATCCATGTTTTGAAGCATAATTTAAAAGCCAGTGTAGAAATTTTAAGACTAGAAAAGAAATCTATATTCCAATAAGGCAATGTTCTAGGAAAATTGAGGAATTTTCCATTAAACATTTATGAGGACGGAAGGAAATTCCATACAACATTTATGGAGAGAAGTGAAAAAATATTTGATTAGTCATCATATTATTAGTAAATAAACGTTAAAAACTTAAATAGAAAAGAAACAAAATCAATTTTCAACGAAAAAACCTATACAATCATGCCTAATAGATTAAAAGCTGTTCTGAGATATAGAGGATATCCTAACAAATATTAGTTTCCATCCCTTTAATTCTTTTTTAATATCATATTGTTAGTGTTTGGATACTTTTGTACCTCCAAATATTACATGTTGATAAAAAAAAATTTTACTAGAACTTTTTTGAATCTTATTTGAAAATATAATATTCTGAAATATACTAATAAATGACATTAAAAATATTTTTAAACATGGTTTCTTTACAAAAAAAATAATTTACGGATGACTGCATACTTTTGTGGCCCACATATATTATCTTTACTTTGTTTATATCAAAAAAACGCAATGATTAAAAAAAAAATCAAAATAATATCTTTACCAAAACAGAAGCACAAATTAAATCTGAATGATAATATTTCACCATACAAATACATTCTATATTCGATATTTTTAATTTAATAACTGATATTTTAATATCGTATATCGTTAATTATAAATCGATTGTTATGGATTGTCACACCATCAATGATAAATGACTGTAAGAAAATGATAAATGAAAGAAAAACTCGTTACAAAAGAACTAACTTTGAATGCAATCTATTTGCATGCAGATATATAAATTCACTCTATCGTATAAAGTGCTACAATAATCAATTTTAAAATGTACATTTACTTCAATAAAATACAGTGTATTTTTTAGATTATTTCTTTTTGCTTTGGAACATTTCAAATGATTGTTTTGAAAATAAACATTTTTTTTACAAAAAATAACATTATCTGAATTCAAAATGAAATAAATATATTTCTTAATGGTATTCTTATTATATATATATATATATATATATATATATATAGAGAGAGAGAGAGAGAGAGAGAGAGAGAGGTATATATACATTTAAAAAAATAATTAAAATTGATTAAGAATTATTTAAGAATTATACATCTGAAATAATTTTCAATCAATTTTAAATTATTTTTTGCTAATAAATAAATATATATATATATATATATATATATATATATATATATATATATATATAAATATATATATATATATATATATATATATATATATATATATATATATACATACATTAATAAAAAATAATTTAAAATTGATTGAGAATTATTTCAGATATGTAATAAATATATATATATATATATATAAAATACGATTTATTTAGAAACTTTCTACAATATACTTTATTCTGTATTACATATATAAATACAGGCAGAAAACTGGCCTATAGGCTTCACACTAACTTATCTAACATCTGTAGAATTTCCAGCCTCTGCTTAATGGTTAACATTATGTACTTTCTGCTCTCGCTACTAGTACAAACACGTTCATCACTTGACTTTGAATGCCTTTTGGACGCCATTATAAAGGCAAGAACCCATAAATAATAATGGAAATGGAAAACACGAACGATACGTTACTTAGGTCGGAAATCATTGTGAGCAATACAACTGAAACGAAATACATTCGAATTGGAAATAAATAAATAATGATCTAACTTTTTCAAATCATCTTATTGGAAAGTTAAAAATATAATTCTTTTTTATAAGAATTTCAAAGTATATAAACACACTCACATTGATACATATGTATATAATAAGAGTACCTTCGTTTTTCTAAAAAATAAATATAATTAAATTTTATTAATAAAAAAAACTGAAGAGAAAATCTCTTTTTCTGTATATTATTTAATGAGTTAGCTGAATAATTATTACTCTATATTTTGTTCTATTCAATTGTAATTTAATACTTGTTTTATAATACATGAAATAAATCAAGAATGAATTAATTAGAATATTTATTCAAAATATTACAAAAAATATTTATTAAAAGTTCGTTTTTTTAAAAAAAATGTATTATAAATAAACATTGAACAATTTTGGCCAATTATTTTTTTAATTAATGTATAAAAAGAACAAAAAACATGTATCATAAAATAAATAATATAAACGTGTGTAATACCAATAATATTTATTGAAAATGAGCTTATTTCATTTTATTTTTATCAAATAACAACAAATTTGTATTTTTCTAACACAATTTTATCAAGTTTCATTTTTCATATCACATATTTCATTTTTTCTGATAGATTATATATGATTGTACTTTAAGATTAATTAAATCGACACCTAAAAGAATATTTATTAAACATTTTAATTAAATTTTTTATTGTTGAAAAATAATTTGTTCACAATCCAAAATTATAATTTTGGTAATATTTCATTTTCATTTACAAAATAATACATAACTTCTTTATAGAATAAATTTACTTTAAATAATTCAACCTATTGATACCCAATTTAATTTTTTTTCAAACTAAAATATTTTAATCAATATTTTGTATTCTAATACAATAAAAAAATACCCATATTTTTTAATTTAATTGCATATAGCGATTTGTGCTCTCTTTTCAAATATTCACTAGTTTTATTATCTTTTAATCAATACTAATAAACCATAATCGTTGTATATATTTAGATAGAAATCAATATTTTCTCTAATATATAAATGAAAATAATCAAAACCAAATAACTATGTATTAAAATATTGATCAGTTCTATAAATGTATACTCGACAATAAAAACGAATTACAATTGAGGTAATAATTCTTTAAACGACAAGTGATAAAAACGAATAATTGCTTTAGTCTTCTATCTAGTCTATATAATTATAAAATTTTCTTTCCATGTTGATTTTTAATTTCATCTTACGTGCTTCTCATTTGATTACACTATACACTTATTAAACTAACTATTCATTTCTTACTACGTTTCATATGCAGATGTTTTAGTATCTGCATATGGTACTATTTTTTGTGAGGTTATGAAAATATTTTACATCTTCAGTTTAAATTAAACAATAGAAAAGAGAGGTAACTCAGTTCTTTTTATCGTTTCAAGCCTTTATTATTCTGATTGCTTATTACTATTATTTATATATATATATATATATATATATATATATATATATATATAAATCATCATCATCATTATAAAAACCTCTATCAATCCACAACTGGACAAAAACCTAATCTAACGATATTAGATATTTTTAAATGATTTCCACAAGTTCTTCTTTCATATAATGATTTTGATAACAAACTATTTCCTTGTCTAACTCCTTACTCTAGTCTGATTTTGCCTGAAAGATTTTTTATTCTGTTTTGAGGTGTTGTATCTTTATGCAATACATCTCTTAAAAATATTCTAGACAATTTTTATTTATTTCTTACTGCTTCAGAGATAAAAACAGTGATACAATATCAACTGAACTTTTCAAAATCCACAAATATCAAATATAACAGTTATTCACATTCGCATGTTTCACAATATTTTAAAGTTCAGATGAATTCCAACAATTCAATCGTTAAAAACACGTCTTTCACGAATCTTCTTTTTCTAAATACACAAATAACTTCATATGCATCTTTCTTGAAATTCTTGTAGTGTCTCAAGATGGTCTATTACACTCAAAATTGATCTTAAATATGCCTGTTTTCTAAATTATTGATAATTTTGTTCTCTTTTTAATGTATATATATATATATATAAAAATATATATATATATATGTATATATAAAAATCTTCACCAATAATATATATATATATATACGACTGGTTAGAAGTGGATTAGCAAACCCAACAATAAAAATCTTCACCAATCCGTCATATATATATATATATATATATATATATATATGTGATTTAAAAAATTAAATCACAAAACTAACGCATGCAGATATTCAATTCATCTAGAACAGACCTCACAAATTGTTAAAATTTTCGAATAACGTCACAAGTAATAAATAAGTCAATCCATATCATCAAAAAAGGTCACAAACCTATGAAAAAGAACATGTTAAAATACATTTATGTAAAGAACATGTTGCAAAGACAATAAAAAGGGAAAGCACTTTATGCTTGTAGACCAGATGACGAAAAGAAAGATACAACCCCCAGTTGTAGATGAATTGAATAAGGATACAAAACACGAATTAGTGTAGCTAAATATAAAAAAGTTAGTCTAGATTTTAACAGAAAGGCTCTGACGATGATGACATCGCCATCGAAATGCATCAGTTGATATAATTATAAATTATATAATTATAAAAAATAAGTGAACAATAAGTGATTATTGAACACTTTAAATTATTGTGGTGTTGGGGTGAAAATTCATTTGTGTAAAAAAAATGTTTAGATTAAAACAATATCCAAAAGATATTTTTAAGCATAAAATTCGAATGTATGGAATTAAATAACAATTTTTTTCTGAGAAAAATAAAATATATAAACTATGTAAAGTTTAAATAAAATGTTTTACAAATGAATAACACGAATCCATTAAAATAAATAAATGTCACTCACACTCTACTATTATAAAGATTATTAAAAAGCATCGTTCGTAATTATAGCGAAGAATGAAACATTTATTTGAAAAATAGACGGCAGTTACGTATAACAATAAACTTACTAATGTATATTCTTCTTAGTGTTTCCCCACAGTCACAATTTTTCATTTGACGAACATCTCACACTCATTATCTAAGTTACGATCATCGCGGGTGGTTATGCATCGGCGCGACGCCAAATTTTCATTTCATTAAATCATTTGAAAAGCTCCACTATGCACGTTATAATATCGAGGTTATTATTTACAACGAACTGACAAAAATCGATACAAAAATAGTGTCGCCGAGCGCTATTTGTCTCACTTACATACAAAAGGAGAACGTGTGAATACGATTTTTTCTCTCGCTGGGAATATGTGCAAACGTTGCCATTTTGTGGTAATAGCTTACGACGTGATGCATTCATGAATTGACAAATGACACTCGTTTGTATTTCGAAATGGCAGTTTCGATGCTAAAAAGATTTCTTTGAAGGCAAAACGGTCGTATGTTGACGTGTACAATATTTTAAAATTTAAATGAATTCCAACAATTCAATCGTTAAAAACGCGACTTTCACGAATCTTCTTTTTCTGAATACACAAACAACTTCATATAACGACAATCTGGATGACTTATGACTCACGATGATAAACGACAATTTATATAACAATTGTTATCCTTCATTTTCATATGTATGTATATATGTATATATATTCTCTAAATTTCTATCTCACTGCATCAAAGAGACGAGAAGGTGTAAACGAGATTCTAAAAAGAAATACCATGATGTTTTTTGAATAGTGGTAGGTCTAGTCATACAACAAGAGCTTAGAAATTATCAAGGTCAAAGTGAAAAGAAACTCACCAACAAAATCTGATATCAAAATAATCAACACACACGTGGAATCAACGTGATGAGTTAAAATTACAAACTTCCTAAAATTATAAGTTTTTGGAGAGGTCATTATCTAGTAGTACATGTAAAGAGGTTATATATATATATATATATATATATATATATATATATATATATATATATATATTTGTATGATGTATGTACAACTTAAATTAATAAACTTCTAAGCACATAGAAAATTAATTAAACACTTATATAAAATTTATATATTCAACACAGAAGAAAACCATTCCAAATATAAATGATTTTCTTAATTAAAATTATGTATAATAATAATTAATTTAAAACCAAACATTACTATAACTCATTTTGAGATTTCATATATATATATATATATATATATATATATATATATATATATATATATATATCATCAAAATATATTCATTAGATGATTTTTCCAATAAGTATCGATAAAAAGTTGAGAGAGTGAATAATATTTTTTAAAAAAGTATTGATTTACATAAATCACCTTCAAATTTATTATCTAAAACACATTAATTTATTTTATGACATTAATATTTATTTTTATTAAAAATAAAAATATACAAAAACATTATTTATGATCAACACTTTCAACATGATTTTATTTCTAAACGTAAAAGATATTCTTGACACTAACGTAAAGATAAGCCGAGTTTAAAACGTTGCTCGGATAACTAAATTGAATGAAAACGCTATTGCCAGTTTATTTGCAATTTACAGATAATCTCTGTTTAAAAATATTTGAAACGTATTTTACGATCTCTATACACTTACATTTTTCACTCTGATACAAGCAGATTAAATTTGTTTTGTTCCTAGTTTCAATTTTTGATTTATTTAGTTATTGATTTATCAACCAACATTTATTCTCTCTTTTATGGAATATGAATACGAATTATAATTGTAAATATTTTTGTTACCAATTAATTTTTAAATAAATGGTGAAATATATTGTGGTCATCTTAAATGTAAAAATATTTCTAAACCTTTTTGTTAAAATAAATAGATGATTTTTTTTAGGTTTAAAAATAAAAGCTTATGAACAATACATTATACCTATTCTCACCTATAGCAGTGAAACATGGATCTTAAATATCAGAAAAATTCAACGACTCCAAATAACACAAAAAGCAATAAAAATGCATGTTGTGAATAACGTGAAAAGATGGAAAGAGAATCGAATAGATCAAAAAAAAACAACAATTACAGATGTTATAGCAAAATTAAGAAGTTTGAAATATATCAATAAGATGGACAAGAAAAAGTATTGATTAGAAACATAGATATATTTATAAAAAGACTCAGAAAATGATCTATTGGGTGGATGGAACAGAGGTATAAGAAAATTTATCAGACTGGACTGAAGAGAAAAGCATTGGATTGATCTAAATGGAAAATTTTAAGAGAAGTTTTCATCCAAGAATGGATAAAAAGTTATTGATGATGATATGAAACTTGTTCTTTATGTATAGATCAAAGAAAATTGTTAATATAAATTTTCATATTATGTACATTAACAGTTATTTTTTATCATTTAAAATGTTATATTAATATTATTTGTTTAAATTTCTTTATAAAAAAATATATAAAGGCATTAATTAAAAAAATAGACATCATAATACAAATATGTCACAAAACACACACTATTTAATTAAATAAAATGTAAAGAAACAGAATATAAAAGAAATATAGCAGAAACGGTCGTTTAAAAATATTTAAATATACATTTCAAACAAATTGTGGACTTGGTTACTCACAAATTCAATTATATATAATGTAAATAAAAGAACTGTCTAGTAATTAACATAGAAAAGTTAAATATTGCCCTCGGATGTAATTTATTTCTTTGAAATGTAATCTCTGCTTGTTTATATTTTAAAATTTTGAAATATATTCCATACTGCATTATGTCAAATAAGGTACTTTATGTTTCTTAAGTTAATAAACTGTCATGTTTTTATTTTTGTAGCATGAATTAAATTAAGAATAATAAATTTATGTTTTTCCGAATATATTCAATTTTAGAAATTAATTATTATCACAAATATTTGTTTCGAAAAAAAGTTATGTAATTTTGAAATGGATTTTTTCTAGTAATTAAATTTATTGGCTATTAAACATAAATTTAATTTGTTTCAGAACCTGCAACAGAAATACTCGGAGGTCCAGAACTATACATAGATCGAGGTAGTACCATCAATTTAACATGTATTGTTCAAGATAGTCCGGAACCGCCTGCGTACATATTTTGGAATCACAATGACGCGGTATGTAGCCTTGTTGTAATACAAAACCGAACAATTTAATTGAATCAATCATTTTAGAATTAGTATATCGATTTTCTATTAAATTATAATCTAAGTACAATAACTTGTGTGGTATATCACGTTATGTATTAATGAAAACACACACACACACACGCTCACACATATATATATATAATTAAATTTTGCCAAATTATTTTTAATCCAATTAATAATCATATAAACTAAAAAATAATTTAACTATATCTATAACAACTTGAAACACAAATAAATATTTTTTTCATACTCTAAATCTCTGAAATTTCATAAACAAATAATTTATCAATATAAATAATGTATCAAAAATTGATGTTTTCATACAATAAAGAAATATCTAATTTATATTTGCACAGATTAATCAAAGTATTAAATCTCAAGATAAGCTGTCAATTTAAGAAAAAGCTGGAAGCAAAAAATTAACTTTTTTTATATTTAATGGTTTTCTTTGTAGCTACTGAAAAGTTCATCAAAAAAAAATACTTGATTGCTTTATATCGAATGATAAATATTCGTCTTTATCGAATATACGAGTATATACTTTGCTGACTCTATAAAAATATCTAAGAAACATATAAAGAATATATGTTTTACGAATTTAATAAATTACAGGAAATGAATTGAAATTTTAGATCTGTTTTTAAAATATCAACTAATGAAATTTATTATTTAATGGCTTTAATGTGTAATGGTTTCATAAATAATATTATATTTCATATTATAATTAATATTTGAAATAAAATGAGTAATCGTGTCTTATTGATTTGGAGAATGGAATTTCTTGGCTCTTTTAACAAAATTCATAATAAGTACAAAATTTGTTCATGAATAAAATTAGTACATAATTTTCTTTATATTTCAAAATTACTTGTATGTATTAATTTAAAAATAAACTCAGCTGCCAATTTCATTCGGATATTTCTAAAAAAATTATAACAGTCTTCGATTTAAAGGAGGTATTCTAGTCTAGACGCACGAATTTTAGGTGTTTTTTCGGGCGCTATAAAAAAAAACAACAAATATTTTTACTATCCATTTTTTATCAGTTATTTATTGACATTTTAAGAGTATAAAAAAGTATTATTAAAAACAAAAAATTCAAAATTTAAAAAGGTACAGGCTGGCAAAATGGGGGACTCGAAAAAAAAAGTGTCTCCTGGTTGACGTGGTTCCAATCCTTCCGGTCATTTGAAACAAAAATTTTTTTGAAATTATTGAAAAAAAGGTTGTAGTAGTATCTCCGCCTTGATAAATTTTAAAAAAAAATTTTTTCGCAAAATGGCGGCAGTGTGAAAAAACAGTCATTTTTTGCCCTATTTTTTTCAACTTTCGGAATTTTTTAAAAATAGTAAAAAACAAAATTTTCAAAAAATCCTGGGTGGAGGAAATCACTGTTATATTGAAAAGCTCTGTACCAAACTTCAAGTAAATCGGTCCATTAGAACTTGAGATATCACGTCAACCGTGTCGAAAAAAATAGTTTCGAGAAAAACGCGTTTAAAGTTGATTCGTTCCGGCCAGACCGGATTGGTTGGCACGTCACAAAAATAGCTATAACTCCGAAAATAATTCGAATTTCGAAAAATCCTCTTAAGGACATATTCTTAAAGGTTTAAGCTTTGAAAATATGCAAAAACATCGATTTTTTCGAAATCTAGACTAGAATACCCCCTTAAGTTGAAATATTCAATTTTTATTTCATTAAAAACAATTTTTAAAATTCGAAAGAATGTGATATTTTATAAATTAATTTTTCATTTTAAAATTTACATATTTTAATAAATATTATTCAGATATTTGCTGTTTTGATACTTTTTGAAATCTATTTTTATTTTTTCAAAGTTTCCGCAAGTATACTAGAAAATTTTGATTCATTTAATATTTAAAATAAATCCTGTATTGCAATACAAACATAAATTGAATCTTTATAAAATTAAAAAATATCAATCATTTTGATACGTGATTATAAAATGTTAGTTAAATAATAATTTAAATAAAATTAGTGTTTAATACACACAAAAAAAAATATTTGAGCCATGACAATAATTGTTTTTTCTAAACGTTATTAACACATTAGCTATTAAGCTAAATTTTCATATCTGCCTCATATACTGAAATGAAATTTCTTCTATTAAATAAAATTTTACATAATGTGTTTCAATTAGACTACATTATTCTATATAAAGTCACCAGTAATTCTCACGATAATAACCGAATTTAGAAAAAATTGGCTAAATACATAATACAGTATCAAGAATTTGTATACCCAATTGCGAAAATTACAAGATTATGCCATGAAATAAAAATAAAAGGAAAGTTTCATTATAAAATCTTATTGATTTTATCACACAACTCTCTGATGATAACATCATTGCTATTAAATGCATATCAGCTTATAAATAAATAAAGTGAACAATTATAAATAAACAGTAAATAACCATTAAATTCTTATAATATCTTGCAGTGTTAGGGTGATAATTTATTTGTGTATAAATACATTTTTTATTATATATTTTCTCTATGATACGAATATTAATGTAACTGATGACTTTAACAAAAAAAGAGGCAAAAATTATTGCCTCTTTTTTTGTTAAAGTCATCAGTAATAAAAAATGAACATTGTGGTTATATATTAAATATCAGCTAAAAGCAAAATTAATTATTTCATCGAACGAAGTATGTATAACATTACTCAAAATTGCTTTTTTTAATTAATCTGTTTAATAAATACATGCCAAAAAACACTTTGAAAAGTTATACAATATAAGGGTGTGTGTGAATGTGTGTGTGATAAGTGAAAATAATTGTGAGTGTGTTTATAAATTATATATATATACACACACACACACACACACACATACACACACACACACACACACACACACACACACACAAAAGCTAGGGGCTACAATTTAAATAACTGTATTACTAACACCATCTATCATTATTTATTACAGATAATAAGCTACGACAGCGCTCGCGGCGGAGTCAGTGTACTAACTGAACGTGGTGCTGTAACGCGCAGTTACCTGTTGATCCAGAAGGCGCGGCCATCAGATTCGGGTCGCTACCAGTGCAACCCGTCTAATGCGCAACCAAAAAGCGTCTTTGTTCATGTACTCAACGGTCTGATCACATTTATTCTTTATTATTATTATTATTATATATTCGTATAGTACATTCCATATTTTTTTTTAAAAAAAAGAAACTATTACAAACTTACATTCTCGAGATGGCCATTTTGTTATTAAACAATGAAATGGAAATATTTATATAAAGTATCCCTGAAGGCTGTTCAAATTAATTTTATTTGTAATTCATTTCATTTTTAACTAAAGAAATGATACTATCTGGTCCAGTGGCCAATTCGTATTAATACAAAAAAATCATTTTACACTCTCATTACAATATTTTATAAAAATGTTCAATAGTTACTTATTATTCACTTAATTACAAATGATAGATATTTAGAAAAACATTTCATAAACGTCAAAGTACTGCATTATAAAATTTATTAAAGATTTTTTTGGATTCTATAATTCAGCGATTTAAGGGGGTATTCTAGTCTAGACGCACGAATTTTAGGTGTTTTTTCGGTCGCTATAAAAAAAACAACAAATATTTTTAGTATCCATTTTTATCAGTTATTTATTGACATTTTAAGAGTGTAAAAAAGTATTATTAAAAACCAAAAATTCAAAATTGAAAAAGGTACAGGCTGGCAAAGTGAGGGCTCGAAAAAAAAGGTGTCTCCTGGTTGACGTGGTTCCAACCCTTCCGGTCATCTAAAACAATTTTTTTTTTAAAATTATTGAAAAAGAATGTTGTAGTATCCCTGCTTAAGGAAATTAAAAAAAAATTTTTTTAGCAAAATGGCGGCAATGTGAAAAAACAGTTATTTTTTTTGCCCTATTTTTTTCAACTTTCGGAATTTTTTAAAAATAGTAAAAAACAAAATTTTCAAAAAATCCTAGGCAGAGGCAATCACTGTTATATTGAGAGCTCTGTACCAAATTTCAAGTAAATCGGTTCATTATAACTTGAGATATCACCGTCAACCGTGTCAAAAAAAGTAGTTTCGAGAAAAACGCGTTTAAAGTTTGGAATTCCGGCCTGACCGGATTGGTTGGCGCGTTACAAAAATAGCTATAACTCCGAAAATAATTCGAATTTAGAAAATTCCTCTTAATGACATATTCTTAAAGGTCTAAACTTTGAAAATATGCAAAAAAATCGATTTTTTTTCGAAATTCTAGACTAGAATACCCTCTTAACGATGATAATATGGTCATCAAAATGCATGTTGTGAGCGATAAGTGATTTTTGAACATTTGTAAAATATTATAAAATAGAAACGAGTGGTTTATTTGTGTTAAAATAATGTATTCAATCGAAATTTATTTAATTAATTTATCCTATAAAGATAATCATTTTTTGTCTAATAATTTTTTTAACTAAAAAACGATTAAATAATCAAATGTTTAATCGAATGACAATTTTGTCATTACTTTTTTAATCATTTTGTGACTAAGAAATTATGAGTAAATTTTAAATTGTATTTTTAAATGGATAAAAATTTAGTTAGATAATGCTCTATTTTGAAGCATAAGAAAGAAATGTAAATAATAGTAAGCAAGTAAATATATGTCTAAACCCTTCAATATCATTTAGGCCACCCTATAAATCTTTTTTTTTTAATATTCAATTTTTTCGAAATTATATATTTCTTTTTCACTTGAAATAAACAAATATGTAACAATATATATATATATATATATATATATATATATATATATATATATATATATATGTTACAGGTATTTTTAAGCATGATAGAACTTTAAATTAAACCCTAACGAAAGTTATATTTAACTTAAAAAAACACCTTTATCATACCTTTATAAATACATACATACACATGTACATATATATATATATATATATATATATATATATATATATATATATATATAAATAATTTTTTAGGTTAAATAGAACTTTAGATAGGGATTCAATTTAAAGTTCTATCATGCTTAAAAAAACATCTTATAGAATTAATTACCAAACAAATCATCTATAAATCTTGATTTTAGAAAGAGTTAATTATAATTTGAGTCCATTAGAGATTTTTTGAAAATGTAAACAATCTCAGGTATCTCTTACTCTAGATACATTCTACGTTAACGAACCCATATATAAGAAAATATACACCCGCGACAATATATTTAAAATAACGAACTTTTACCTTTTAAGTTCATAATTTCAGACTCATTACGAATTCAAATATAACAACAGTTAATTATGAAAGCAGTATCTTAATACAAATGTGTTTTCTTCTTTATGCGCCCCTAGCTGATAACGCTTATAACGAGGACCTTTTCTCGGGCGTTGCATTTAAACCCTCAGGCCGCGGGGAGATATAACGTTTCATACAAAGGATTGTATAACAAAGACACAGATGATTACAAGTTAAAGGAGATTATGACAGACTGTGGAATATTACCTTTACAGTTTCGCCCTTTTAGTTTTGTTTTCATTTCTTGTTGTTTGAATATTAACAGGCGAAGTTGTAATTGACTTAACAGAAGTTTACAAGAAGTTTTATATCGTTTTATCTTTTACTTTAGTTAACTCTCGGGAGAATATTTGTAGCAAGAAAATTGTCAGTTAATATATTATATTTATTTACATTTTCATCGAAGTGGAGAATTATTAATTATTATAATGTTAACTGTGAATACTGAAACTATTTAGTTTTATTGCGATGGAATGATAGAAAATAAAATTGAATATAAACAAATGTTGCTCTTGAATTTGATATAAACACATTTGATTTAGTTTCAAGTAATTGTCATATAGTACATTCAAACATTTATCACAACAGCAGGTTGAAAAGCCTATAGTATGTCTTTTTGGTAAAAAATATCATGACAAATTTTGAATTTAAATTTTGACTTGATACAAAAATACACTACTTCTGGAAAATTTAAAAATGAAATCCGTTAAAATGAATTTTATTACTAGATTTCGAAAATTTAAAAAAATGCTTTTGATGAAATTGATTTTTTATTAAAATTTACATACTAAAGGTCGTCATTTTTCAAAATCGAAAATTTTCAAAATTGCTACTAATCAACCTTTTTTTACTAAATATCGATTATTTTAATAAAAAATAATCTTTTTCCAGTAAAAATAATAGCAGTCAATTAAAAATAATATTTCTGTAATCGAAAATAAATTTTTCATTTTTTTCATATTTTCTAAAAATCCAAAATTAATAAAAATATAATTATTGTTGTTAAAAATATATAGTTTAGTTTTAAATAACATCTTTCGACACTAAGTAAAGAATTTCGATGATAAAACAGAAAATCACTTCATAAGAAATTTTCCAAACATGAAAATAGTTAAATTTTAATTTAAGCTGTAGATAATCGATTAAATAGAAGTTTTCTGTTAATAAAAATCGTTTTATGTTTGAAAATGTCATTTTAATCGTCAATTTACTTTACTTTACACCCAATTCTAATTTTAGACTGAAAAAAAATTATTTTCGAAGAAGTTGATTTTTCACTAATTTTTACATGCTATAGGTCGTCGTTTTTTTAAAGTCAAAAATCGAAAATTTTAAAAATTACTATTAATCGATCTTTTTCACTAAATATCAGTTATTTGAATTAAAAATAGTTATTTTACAGTAAAAAATAATAATAGTTATTGAAAAATATTATTTTTGTAATCAAAAATAGATTTTTCATTTTTTTAAAAAATACAAAAAAATGTTATTATTGTTAAAAATACATGATTTGGGTTTTAATTATATTTTTTAATCTCGAGTGTATTATTTAGATAAAAAAAAGTAGCAGTTTACTTCATAAGAAGTTTCCAAAAAATCAAAATAATGAAAGTTTGATTTAAGCTCTAGCTAGTTGACTAAATAGAAATGTTCTATTAATATAATTCGTTATATGTTTGAAAATGTGATTTTAATCGTCAATTCACTTTATTTTACATCCAATCTTCAATTTTAGGTGGAAAAAAATTATTTTCAAAGATATGAATTTTTTACTAAATTTTGCATACTATAGGTCGTCGTTTTTTTGAGGTCAAAAACTGAAAATTTTCAAAATTGCTATTAATCAATCTTTTTCACTAAATATCGATTATTTGAATAAAAAATAGTAATTTTCCAGTAAAAATAATAGCAATAAGTGAAAAAATAATATTTTTGTACTCGAAAATAGTTGTTTCTTTTTTAAATCTTTTCTAAAAGTCCAAAAATACTAAAAAAAAAAATGATTATTGTTATTGAAAATATATGGTTCATGTTTAAATTATATCTTTTGATCCCAAGTATATAATTTGGATTAAAAAAATAATAGAAAATTGCTTCAGAAGAAGTTTTCCAAAAATGAAAATACTGAAATGTTGATTTCAGCTCTAGATAATCTAATAAATAGAAGTGTTCTGTTCACATTATTCGTTATACGTTTAAAAATGTGATTTTAGTCATCAATTTACTTTATTTTACTTATATATATATATATATATATATATATATATAATATAAATTAATTTTTTAATTGTTCAAAAGTTACTTTAATTAATTTGTCAACTAACGAGGGTAATAATACTAACTTTTAATTATCAATTCTTAATATTTTCAGTATTCATAGTTAACAGTTTATAAAAGATCATTTCCAACATTCAATTGTAATTAAAATGAATTGTATTTTTCTCTTTACATAAATTCTAAATATTTTCATGGATTTATATAGCAGTATATAAAACCATTGTATTTATCTCGATTATAATTGAAAATCATACGTATGATTATTATTATGTACCTTGATTGATTATCGAACACAATTTTGTTTTCAGTTTATTTTATAATCGTTCGTAAATTGCCTTTCGTTATATAACGATCTATTTTATTTTGTTGGCAGGAGAACATCCCGAAGCTATGCAGCATGGTGGAACATGTCTACACTGTTCATCACAAATTATGTGTCTTGTGATAAGTTTTCTTATTACCTTATTCACGACATAACATTGATAAGAAAATGTTATTACATTGTTTTATATTAAAATATGTGATCAAAGGACCACGAAAGGTGAATATATTTAAAGTAAGTTTAACAATTATATATGAATTAAAATGTAGCAAATACTAAAACATCTGATTGTTTATAAACGAAAGTGATTTTTTATCAAAATGATGAAAAAAATTTGTATTGTTGTGTATGAAATGCAAATTAAAAAAGATATAAATATATATTTGAAACTATTATATTCAAAAAGACAATTAGGTATTATATAATTTACAAAAAAAGAACTTTTGTTAAGTTGGTGCTTGTTAAATTTTAATTAATCATATTGAAAAACTTCATTGTATATATATTCAAAGCTCTAATAACATAATTACTGTATTATATTTTATTGATCATTACATATTTTAAAAGAAAAGGATGACAATATGTGCTTAAAAATTAGTGTTTACTGCTCATTTCTACATGTTAATAAGAATAAAAATATAAATCTAATTTAAATGTGACACACATTTAAGTATATAGATATTTAATTATGTATAAAATCAATTAAACATCGGTGTGAGATATATTGTATATAAAACAGTGTAGCAGTGATGAACCTATTTTTGAAATTTATATATTATTCCGGTGAGTTGCATAAATGAAGCAAAACCAATTCTGAAAATAAAATAATTACGTACCAAAAATTATTTCTTAAGTATTGAAGTAAAATTCAGATCAGACGGTGAGTAATTAATTAAATTAAAAACGAAAACATTCGAATAAAATCTGATATTAATTCATTTTCTTACAAATAATGTGTTTTTATGTTAAATAATCTTAATCATTTTTTTTTAAATAATAAATAAGCTAGTATGATCAATATCGACAGTAAGAGAAACAAATATTTATGTATTATATAATGAGCTGAAATATTTGTAAATATTATTAAACAATAATTAAATACAGTTCTTGTCTTAGTAAATTAATCTTTTTCATATAAATTTGGAATTTAATTTATCATTGGATATTTTTTAACGTACTATTATAATAGATCTGTTTATCAAGAATAACAATAAATTGATAATGGTTGAACTTTAATATTTTTACAAACTTTTTTCGATGATTTGAAGAATATATATTTATTTCATACGCACTTGTTACAACACATTCAAAAAGTCTACTTTGATGTTAAATGTTGTAATTCTAAAGTAAATTAAAATACACGGTAAAAATATTATTCATGAACTAAGTAAATAAATCTCGCATATAAACATAATTTGTTGTAAACATTTATATACATTCTCATTTTTGTTTTAATACTCATCAGAATATTTTTTAATCTTATAAAAATGTGATTCAGCGAATGTTGTATAATATCATAACATTCTTTGAAAAAAAATTGATAAAATTCTGTTAATTTTACTGTATAATTTTGTGATATTGATTTTAAATAATGTAACAATTCAAATTGTAATATACATTATGTGTAAAAATAAATGTTAGGAATCATAATGTTTATTTATTACTCAGAAGTTGATTCCTATTTTATTTTTCAGATAAAATAGTAAGATAACTAGAATGAATATTAAAGTATATATAGGTGTCCCATCAGGAGCGCGCACTCATTATCGCTTATTAAAAAATTAAGTTGTGCGTTCCTGATAAGACCCTATATATAGATTTAGCACAACCACCAGAACAAGCAATATTTCCAAATGTATTTAGCATAATGGATTATATTCAAGTAGTAATAAAAATTATTAGTCAATTTAACGAATATCAAATATCACTCTTCCTATAATTTATAGATTATAACAAAGTCTTCGACTCAGCAAATAACTTCAGCAGTATTAAATATATTGAAGAATCAGCGAATTAAAGAAACATATATTGGATCCTTAGAAATATTTACAGAAATTCTCCATCCTCTGTACAAGTACACGAAGAAATAGTAAAATTTAAAATTAGAACGAGACAGAATAATGCATTATCACCAAAACTATTTATACCTACGTTAGAAGAAGTATTTGATACACTAAACTGAAAATCTAAAGGAATAAAAGTATTGTAAATGGAAAGATACCTAGTCACTTAAGATTTACTGACGACATTATTGTTTTCTCAAGTCCAAACGAAGTCGAAAAAAGAGTTGGATAAAACAAGTCAACAAATTAGTGTTGTGATAAATCTCAATAAGACAAAAATAATGTTTAATGAATTTTCAGATCAAAGTATAATCGAACTGAATGAAAGAAAAATAGAAGTTGAAAATTATTTGTATCTGAAACAACTCATTAACACTAAAGGAACACTTTTTAGATGCAACTATGGAATGGTGTCAATTTGAAAGAAATTCTCATATTACGAAATTGTTTATTCTTCTATATTTAAAAAGAAGTTTCTGATCAATGCATTCTACCTATTCTCACTTATGGCCGTGAAACATGAGTTTTGAAAACTAAAATAATTCAATGACTCCAGACAACACAGAAGCATAGAAAATATATGTTAGAGATAACTCGAAAAGCTAGAGAATCAAATAGATTAGAAAGAAAACAATAGTTACGGATATAATGGCAAAGTATAATGTTTGAAATGAAAATGGACCGCCCAAGAAGGAATTATCGATGGACAAGAGAAGTTATTAATTGGAAACCTGTAAGTATAAGAAGACCCAGGAAGAGACACATAGGTAAATGAGATAGAGATATAAAAACATTCATCGAAATAGACTAGAATGGAAAAACGTATTGGGTCAATTGAAGTGGTAAATTTTGTAACATACAAATATGTGTGTATATATATATTTGGAGATTTGTATCTTTGATCTTATTCGTCTTTTGGTAATGAGAGCTTCTGTTCTGGGACGTACCTAGGGGTGTGTAACATACCCCGTCTTCCGCCATATATCTTCATATGATTTTTTTTGTGACATCTTGTATTCTATTCAGGCTTCACTTGCCATCTGGGAAAAATTTTAAAAAACCCAGATATCTATCTTTAAGTCTGATCTTTGGCTGTTCGCTATCCCTTTTATAACAGTCAGTTGGTCATCTGACATTCCTGACGCCAGTATGTGGTCCTTGAATGCTGCGGACCCCGATGTCACACATGTGGCTCGACCGATTGTTCTTTTGCTGGCTCTATGACATCCGGCTTAGGTTCTCCCTTGGTGGTCAACGCTTCCTTAATTGCGTTTTCCTGGAATCGGTGCCACAGGCGTAGCTACCATGTGTTTGCCGCGGGCGGTCGGCCAATTCTGCCCTCGATGCTATAGGCATGACCATCACATATATATATATATATATAAAACACGCACACTTGTGTGTACATATAGACAATCATATATTTAGTCATTTCTTGAAAATCTGTTTAGCATAAATAAAAAAATGTATAATATTGTATTAAAATAATTTAAAATACTAATCTAAGTTTTTACATTTAATATTTATTTTTATTTGTAAACCAAATATTGACTTATATAAAGCAATTTTAATTGTAAACTTCAATTGATATAAATGAATAATACATTTATGAATCTGAAAAATTGTAATTTAAATACATATTGTCTTTAAATTTGTTAGTTTTTCTTTCCAAAACACATTTAAAGGGGTATTATATGAACAAAAATACAATTATTTTGATGAATTGAAACTTTCATCAATACAATTTGTTCTATATGGACTACTGTTACATCAAACATTTTGATTACACTTTATTATATTTACATATGAATATTCTATCTTTTTTTTCTACATACACAAAAATAAAAGGTAAATTAAATAGAAATAAAAGGGTATAAATAATAACAATAAATTAAACAAACCATTTATTAAATACACAGGTTTGAATTTTGAAAATACAAAATATATTTATTTCTTTTTGTCCTTTGCAACTTTAATATCATCTGCATTTTCTAATGCATCCTTCAGCCTCTTTGCACGAATTCCAACTAATCGTGCATCAGCACGAGCTTTTCTCAAGCATGTGAATGCAGAGAACTTCTTCATGTCTTCCGTAACAGTTTGAGTCTTCAACTTGATCGCAGGTTGTTTAATAGGCATAGCCGTCTTGATCTGCGTAGCCAATTTACATTCTTTTTCAGAAGATTCGCCCTTACGTACTTTCTTCTTATTGAGCGGGAACAAGATCAATTTGCTCCTGTACTCTTTCAAACGTTGAACGTTCACTTGTAAAGACTCGACGGATTTATTACGTCTTCGATGATCGACTGCAATACCGACCGACCGAGCGAACCCTACATTGAAGCCGGAAGCACGGATTTCATCTAGAGTGAAACCACGACCGGCACGAACTTTCGTATGGTACCTAAATGTCGGACACCTTACGATCGGCCGAAGAGGGCCGGAAGCAGGTCTCGGTGCAATAGCTTTCGCTTTCTTGATTCTTTTCTGCTTCCTTCTAAATTTACGAGCCGGTTGATTAAACCATGTTTTAACAAATCTTTGCCAATCTTTATGGAAATGCCCATTCGGGATCATATTATTACGTTTACCCATCTTGAAAAAGCTTGTGAAGCGGTCAGCAAACACGCTAAAAAAATATGGTTATGTACTAAACACTTTATAATATAAAAGTGAATTTATTTTTGTTAAAAATTAATATAATATGACAAATAAAATTGAAATATAATGTTACATAAAACAAATCAGTATTTTATAATACTTAACAAAAAATCTTTACAATAAATAAAATAACCTCGCACATACCTTCACACAAATCACCAGAAACGGAAGAGAACAACAACACTAAGACACAACAACCTCCCAGTAGTGTATAAATAAAATCCCTATAAATATTGTCTTCTCTTTTCTTCACGTTCTTATAGTCGCGCTATTACTCTGTTCAAATTTGACTTCTTTTATAAGTAAAATAGATAAAATAATCTATTACATCAAATATAAATGAAACATTTTATTGCAAACAGTTCTAAATTTGATGACATGTACGTAGAGTCGTCAGATACATTTAACGTAGATGTACTGTAAGTAAAATGTAAATTAATTATATCAAATCAATTTTAGTAGTTCTTATATAGAAAATATTAAATAAGGAATGTAAATGTATATAAATTTAGTCTAGAAAATGAATGACAACACAAGTAATTGATAAAAATGTGGGTTACTGTAACGTCCCACTTCCTAATTTACTATAATATATATATATATATATATATATATATATATATATATATATATATATATATATATATATATATATATATATATATGCGATGAAATTCAATTGTTTAGCCATATATAACTGTATGAAATACTTACATGTAATACAATGCATTTCTTAATTAATTGTAATTATAAAAATAATATTTTTTTTGTCAATAATAGGACAACAGTTGATTCTATGTACTTTGAAATAAGTAATCTAAAGTTACATTGTTGAGATTGTTTTGTGAATGTCTTGATTATTAAATGTATACATATTTACAACTAAGGGCCTATATATTTATATTTGTCCATTTTTTAATTGAGTAATCAAATATTTCAGTGAATTAGTCTAAAATGGACAAAGAAAACGTAGTTAAAAATTTAAGAGCAGTTCTATGTTCATCAAAAGGAAATTTCACATTAAGAAAAGCAAATAGTGACTATGTGGGATTAACAGGAAAAGAAATTCCATTTAAAGAATTGGGTTATAAATCTTTAGAAGACTTTATATCTTCAGAACCTACATTTTTCATGATGAAAACACCAAATGGAGACGTTACAATACAAGCTATGCCAGAAGAAAAATCTGTACATATGGTTAGCTTGGTTCAACGTTCAAAAACATCCAAAAAACCATTAAATAAAAAGTGAGTTGTTTCTTAATGTTAATTATTTAATTAATTTTAAAGTTTAAAGAAATAACTTTCTTTTTAATACATTCGTTCATAAATATCTATTCTTATTTGTTTGTGTATATAAAGTCACAGTTATACTTAGTTTGAAATTCACACTTTTTGCAAACAGTAAATTACTGGAAAAATAATTATTACAAAAATATAGAAAAAATTAATATATAAAATATTTTAGTAGAGACTAAACTTCATACTTGTTCATTTCATAGGCTTAGTATTCGACACGGAGAAACAACACGAAGAAAGCCACCTACTAATAACTCATGGAAACCAAATAAAAATTTTAAAATGAAACCTCCCACATATGGTTCTGGAAGAATTACACAACATTCTTCTTTAAATAATCAGCAACCACTAAAAAGTAGACTGCAACAATCAAACATTCCACCTGAACAACAATCTCCAAAAGTAATACATTTATTTTAGTGAATATGTAAAAAGTCATATCTGTAATTTATAATTTAATGACTGTAATTTCTCTTTAAAATGTATTTTCATAAACTTAATTGTAATTATTGTTTTTAGAGTACAAATCACCTTCCTAAAAAAAATGTTGAAACTCAACCAAAAAATACAAAAAAAAAACCTACAGAAGCATTAAAGAAGAACGTCAACACAGGTGCCAGTTTAAGTAGAAATTCATCGTTGAATTCTAGTACGTTTTCTCGCCAATCGTCTGTCGATTCGAATATTTCGGCTACCGGAAGCAATAACGAGGTAGGAAGTTTGAGTCCGAGTGAACGAATTTCAAATATAATTAATAAAAAATCTGCGAATTCAATCGATATTGTAAAAGATATCCCCAAGGAAATATTACGTAACGAACCATTAACTGAAATAAAATTTTATGAAATTCTTGAACGTACTTTTGCACATCAAAATAAACCATCGATGGTGACATCATCCTTGAGTTCAACAGATGACTCTGATGCTCCCGTCTTTGATTACCCTGAAGTAAATGAATTTATAGTGAGTTAACTACATAGTTTGCATGATTTCTCTTCTTTAATTTACTATATGTAGTTTGATTATTTCAAAAGCATGAATTCACAAATGTTAATTTTTTAAAGTCCAGTTAATACTTAAATGACTATATTTTTTTGCATTCTCAAAAAATATATATTAAATGTTTTATCTCTACTATTGACATATTGACTCATATTGTAAAATTTTTATATAACTGTACTAGACCTTTTTTTTATGCATTAGAGATGACCTGTCTGTATAATCATTCATTATTTTTTCTTATGAAGATTTTTTGACAAAAAAATACTTTTCAGAAGATGCAGTATATATATTTACAGTTTTTTTTCTTAATATTTTTAGTTATCGTTATAATCATGTTTTGATATAATTACATTTATGTGCAAAAATAATGATTTGAGACTTTAAAAAAGTAACTGAATACTTTCCACAAATATTTTGTAGAGCTTTTAGTGATTTATGCAATGAATGGTAATTGCATGCATAGTAGCTTATAGTTTCTAATAAACTTTATGTGGATAAAGTTAAATTAATATTTAAATATATAAAAAAATCTATTTGTTTACTAATAATTTAATAAAAAAATTTAATTTTTGTTCATTTTTGATTGAAGAATTACCTTCCAGTTAAATAATACTTTATAAATATGTTTAATAATCACTTATTCTTCAATTTTCAAAATTAACATATTATACATTGAAGTTTTATAGTTTAAAGCAAGTGTAATTAAAATTGTATGTACAAGTATATAATTTATATATCTTGAAAAAAAATATTTATTTAATATTTTATGTAGATACTGCTAATAATATATTTTTGAATTAATTATTTAAAGTTGATAATTATGGTTCACTTAATTATTCTAATACATATTTGACTTAGTAGTAAGTTCTTATCAAGGTTATCTTAGAATAAGACTTTTAACTAATAGTTATCAGTCTGACTTTAAAAATTATGGTGAGAAATATTTAATTGTTCATTACACTAGTAAATTAATACTTCAGACACCTCAAAACTTTTTTACTCCAAAACTTAACAGTTATTATATTGTAAAAACAATGTATCTATTGATAACAGTTATGCATTATTCAAATCACTTCTATTTTTAATATTTTTATTAAACTTATTAACAAAATTTATATTTCTGTTTCTTTACTTTTAATTATCTTTTCTATACTTTAATGTCTGATCTAAAATTCTTTGTAATGAAAAATAAAGAATAAACAATTTTAATGGAATTATTTCAAAATTGAACAAATAAGTGTATTTTATTTTGAAACATAAATATATTTTCTTAAGTATAAATGCGTAATTGTTAAATTAATTGCATTTAGATTTTATAAATATTATTTTAAATACTAATGTTAAAATTTTATTTATTTAATGACATCTAATTTAGGTATAATTTTGAAATTTATATATGTATATGTACGTCTGTCTATATCTACATAAAAGCATATATAAGATCAAATATATTAACAGTCATATAAAATTTTAAAATCCTATTAGCCTATTATTAAGTCTTGTAGATAAAATCTCAGTGTGGTGACTGTTTCTGTACCAATCTTTTTGTAATTATTTAAATTCTGTTTATACCTATTAAATTCAAATTTATTTAATGATATATGTTAAAAATTACAGTAGAAAACAAAAATATAAAAAATATTTCTCTGAAAATATGAGATTTATGTGTGTGGGCATATATATAAAATATAATCATTGAAAAAAATGCACATGCAAAAGTTTGTGTATGTATCAAATATTAGATGTTGTCATTGTATTTTTAATATGCTTCAATGATAACATTGTTAATGATATTTCAATATTTTTTCCAATGATTTAATCTATTGTTCCCTTCTGCAATAAATATGAAAGTGCATTACAAAAATTAGTACTTCTTTAGTAAAAATCAATTTGGTTACAATTCTATCAGTCTAACAAATATACATAAACTTATATTTTAACATCAATATACAGAAATGTTCTTTTTATATATGTTATATTTTTTAAAACAATTACTTTACATATTTATTTTGCATGATCGTTTTAAGTCTCCGAAATCTCCAAATGAATATAATCAGCTACGAGCTTGGCCAGAGTCTTCTATTCCTTGGTTACAGTCATCGGAAAATACTATTATTGATAACTCGCCTACAAAATCAAGAGGACGAGGTAGAACCATGTCAAATATGAATAGAGTATTAACAAATTGTTTATCACCACGTACAGAGGTAATTATTCAAAAAATATTTTATTTATTATGTATATTTGTATGTAAATACCTGCGTACAAATTTATTTTCTCAATATATTTTTTCATGTTATGTAAATATATCATTATTTTTAGAGTGATCCATGCAGTGATATTTTTACTAATTTAACTGATGTAATAAAAAAGTTGAAATTAGATGGTATACCAAAGATAACTTTAAAATCAAGAACTCCAAAATATGGCCCTCCATTAATTTTGGCTAAACTAAAGGTAATCTTTTTAAAATATTTACTATTCAAGGAGATCAATAAAAATTTAAATAATTAGTTATTGTCATTATAAGTAAGTGAATTAAAATTCAGTGAGTTTATGTATACACATACACACACATACATATATATATATATATATATATATATATATATATATATATATATATATATATATATATATATGTATGTAAATGTAAAACATATTTTTTTGCCCGTGATCATATTCATTCATTTTAAGACCTAACATGTTTGCGGACGGCTGCTGCATATGTAGTACTTTTGCTATTTTCAACATCCTACGCAAACTCCGACTGCCCACAAATGTGTTAAAGATCACTTTTCTTTGTATATATGTAGCATGACACAAAAAAAAAAAATGAATTTAAGGTAAGACTGGACTGGTTGCCACAGTAAGAAATGTGACTCACAAATAATGTTGGATGAAACTTGATTGAAGAGCCCTAGGTAATTAAAAAAAATTTAAGAACTTTATTCTGATAGGCATTATGGAGCATCGATACTTGTTTCAAGCCTCACTGATCGCAGTCGGCAAATCCCTAAGTTTACAATAAATACACACATCACAGATAAGAAAATGTTTTCATACAAATATATGTATATGTAGTGATCAAATAAACTATTCGTACCTTATGCAAGAAAATGTTTCTCTTTAAAATAAATATATGAAATTTTGTTGTATATATATATATATACGTTTATAAACAAAAAGAAATTTCATTTGCAATATTTTAAATGTTTATTTTAGAGAGAAACATTCTTTTGCATAGAGTACGAATAGTTTATTTGGTTACTGTACGTATGTAAAAAGAAACCATACACATGAATTGCATATAAACAGGGATCTCAAATGTTTTTTTCAAAATATGTATTTCTCTTCTGATCTGACCTGAAGTAGGGATATCACAGCTTCATATAGAAAAAATATAAATATATACACTGTGCACATAAGTCATGGCACACATGGGTAACAAGCAATTTATTGATATAATTCAATGAAGTTAAATTAAAAAAAATTATTTAATTTAACGACTTCATTGAATTATATCAATAAATTGCTTATATTACCCATGTATGCCATGACCTATGTGCGTCAGTGTGTATATTATATATATATATATATATATATATATATATATATATATATATATATATATATATATATATATTATATATATATATATATATATATTATACGTATGAATTATATATAAGCAGGGAATTCCTAGCGTTTACTTTTATGTAAGTACATTATAATTATGGATATCGCAGCTTTTTACTTATACATATAAAGCTGTGATATCCCTAATTGTAAATGTACATACATAAAAGTAAACGCTGGGAATACCCTGTTTATATATAGTTCATATGTATAATTCATTCATGTAAATAATAGAAAAGATAAAGAGAGAGAAGTATTGAAATGTGATTAGATTGAGGACAGCATAATGTATATGTATATTTGTTTATTATTAAAAAAAATAAACGTGTGTATACAAAGTGTTGCTTATAGAAAGGATGTGTGTTATCAGAAGTGATAAGTTATGAATCAGTAAAGCATTATTAATTATCTATGATTGTTATTTTTAATCAGTTTCTTTGGTGCTTAGTAAGTTATAAATATTTTCTTCCTAATCACTGAATTCACAAAAAAATATTCTAATTCATATAGATTGGTGAAGAATATAGTTGTTCAACCTGGCCGACTGAATATCCTGCGGAGGATAGTGCTCGTTTATCTGTGTTACGAAAAGCTTATATTGAATTATCAGAAAAGTTAACAAAAATGAATGACCAAGTTATGCCAGAATCTGATCCATCTGTTATTGGGGCTCGACTTACTCCAATTGTTAAAAATCATACAGCAGGTATATGGGCAGATAAAGTAGCAGAAATTTATGAAAAACAATTTAAAGAACAATTGCCTTCTAATTGGTTACCAATAGCAAAGAAGCAGAATCTTTCAGTTGAATATGCAGCAAATGGAAAGTGCATTTTGTGTGTGGATATGGTAAGACATCTTATTTCAGTATATATTTTTTTTCTCTTTAAAATACTGTTATATATATTATTGTTAATAACTATCAATGAACATGCATTGTTAGATACAAAACATTTTAGAGAGTCGTTAGTTATAATAGAGTACAATTTCATGATTTAAATGCTTGTAATATCAAGAGTAAATATTTTCATTTTTTATTTGACGATAAACAAAATAAAGTTATACAGAGTGTTTAAAAATATATTCTAAACTGAATAAAGTATTTTATTCATAACAATTTATTAAAAATTAATTTTATTGTATTTATAATATTTGTAAGTAGTGTATTTAATTATTTTGAACATCTTAATAAATGGTATGCATATATATGGATTTATATACATACACATATCTTTTAAGTATATTTTTAAAATGATCTAACATTTTTTTTCTTTTTACTAACAAGATGCATACTCTGGACTCTCTTTGTTTATCAAGTATTAATAAGGTAATCAGTAAGAAATGGCTTATTGAATTATTTTTTTAATATTATTTAAAATATTTGAATATTTTTATTTTCTTAAACACCATAAATATTTAATTTTGTAATGTATTATAACAACTTTTAAATATTTAATTAACTATTATTTTTAAATAGGTGCCCAAAAAAAATGAACAAATTGAAAAACCAAGTCGTAGTAATTTTAGTATTCAATCTCGTCTAAAAAGAGATCCAATTCCCAAAGAAATTGAATGGGTTATATCTATACCACAAATTGAATTCCCTCTTAGTGAATGGTGGGATGTTTTTATAACAAATGGGTCATCTACATATAATTTATGGTTTCAAATTATAGGAAAAGACTATTCTGTAAGTTATATATAATAGAGTAAAAATTACATTAAATATTTCAACCAAATTTGTTTACTATCAGTTTATTTTTATATGAATGTTGTTATATATTTAAAAAATATATTTTACAAAACAAAGTAATATGGTTTTTTAAAAGAAATATTTTTTTAACAAAGTAATTTATTTTGTTACAAATGAATTATCCTAAAACTACAAGGTATAAAAGTATTCAATAATAATTTATTATTTGCTTTATTTATTTATAAATATATATATATATATATATATATATATATATATATATATATATATATATATATATATATATATATATATATATATGTGGATATAGTGCTCTGATGATTTCATGGTCATCAAAATTTGTATCAGCTTCTAAACAAAGTGAGCAAATGTCATTATTGGGCATTTCAATAATATATAGTCTTGAGATAATTCATTTGTATTAAAATAAATTTGACACAGTTCTAAAATAAAATAATTTATTTTATTTTAGAAAAAATATGAAAATCTTCAAGAAGAAATGGAATCATTCTATCATAACTCAATAAATGTATCATCTGTGGCAATAAATGAAGTAAGTATTTTTTTTATAATTTTTTAGTAATAGTAAGGTATATAGTTAATTTATTATTAATTTATAAATTCATGCACACACATACACAGAAAAAGAGAGACTATTATTTTAACTGACAGCTTTCATTATATACAATGTAGATAAAAGAAGGAAATTACTATGCTATTTTTGATAATGAAATGTGGTTAAGAATCCGTGTATTAAAAATCTCAATACCTGGAGATTCTAATAGTGGAAGACCGGAATTCCATTGTCTTGCAGTCGATCTTGGCCTAGAATACAAATTAACAGCAGACAAGTTACATATTTTACCACCAAATTTTGCTATTCTTCCAGCTCAGGTAAAATTTCAAATGATATTAATATTTTTTTCAATATAATTAAAATTTCTTCATATGCTATTGTTATTAAATGGTAAATGGTGAATGTTTTTATTTTAGTGTGTTTAATAACTATTCTTTAATCTGAATTTTGTTTCAAAATTTTAATTTCAAGAGTTATTCATCTTTCTTTTTTTAAGTAAGATATTTTTTTAGGCCGTTCATTGTTGTTTGTATGGTTTAGAAGAACTGAGTGATATTGAATTTGCAAACAATATTATCGAGGAATTAATTGGTAATCGATTTTGTGCTGAAATTAAAGAGATAATGGATCATTCAGGTTTGATGATTTTACATATTATAATTTTCAATATTAATAATAAAACATTGAAAACTTTGTGAAAATGATGACTATATATATATAATTTTTCCTATAGTTGCAGACTTTGGAAAATCCTTAAGTGTTACTTTGTATGACACATCAGAATCTGCAGAAGACCTTTGTATCAATAAAGATATCATTAATAAAATTTATAAGAAAGTGCCTACACCATTATTAAATAGTGTAATTTGTTTTTTTTTTTTTAATGATTTTATTACCATGATATTTATTTATTAATTTTCAACAAGTATTGTTTCATATTAAATGAGTTATAATCACATATAATATAGTTCTAATGTTAATTAATCAATATTTTATTATACAGAAAGGAAGTTTATCGGCCATGACGTGTTCGTTCATTGATGAAAATTATGTTTATCTTCATCGTAATGCAGAAGAACAAATTAGTTTCATTTTTAATGAACTAATGGAACGAATGGCAATAAATTTAGAAGAAGATATAAATATAGAGTATATAAATAATGTTAAAAATATAAATTCATTTGTGTGTTATCTTTCTAAATATAGTGATAACATATGGTATCGTTGCAAAGTTGTAGAAGTTAATATGTTGAAAAATACAGTTAAAGTTATTTTTATTGATTTTGGAAACACTCAATATGTAGAATTCAATCAAAATGAACAACTTATACAATTAGATAAAGTATCAAATATTTTAGCAGAATTTCCTCCTCAATGTGTAAAGGTAAATAAATTATATTTATTTTTTGTTAAATGTGAAAATACTAAAAGTAATTATAGGCTATTTTTTTTCTCTACTAAAAATAGTAAACAGAGTATTGACATCAATACTTTGCAAAATCTTTTTGTATATAACATGTATATATTTAAATACATGCAAAAGTTTTGTGCGAGTACAATTTAAAAGTAATATTTTATAAATAGGCTGAACTTTATCACACTGTTTCAAAAATCCCTCCTGATACCTACAATAAACTACAGGATATTTTACAAGAAAATAGCAGTGTTATTGTTAAAACCACTATTCCGTCAGAGAACTCATCACAGTTACCTGTAATAGAATTATTTCAAAGACAAAAATCAGATGAACATCTGATTTCATTAAATAAAGAATTAAACCTTATAAAATCAGAGTAAGTATAGGAAAATAATTTTAAAATATTTTAAGTTTCATTTGAAATATATGAATATGATGATTAAAATATTTGCTGGTATAATAAATTTTACAATTATAATATCCATAATAAAATACTTTAATTTCAGAATTAAAAAACAAGATAATAATAATAATAAAGCTGAGTGTAATATGTTGAAACTTAATAGCAAACTGCAAAAAAATCTAGATATATCCATGTTTTCTGATTGTAAGTTACTAAAATACAATCATATTGAACAATTTACTTATTAAATATAAATTAATCAGAAACATTTTTCTAAATTTCAGTAAATATTCCTTCAACCGGAAATATCCCAAAACCAAAATTGCCAAAATTAAAGAAAATGTTCAATGTTAGAGTACCTAATGCTTCTAATCCATGGAATTTTTCTGTATGTATGGGGAAAATGTTTAATTCATTGTAGTGACATTGTGTTTTTATATTTTTAAATTAATAGATAATTTTATTATTATAGGTTCAACCATATGTTAGTGGATTGGAATTAAAATCTTTCATGGAACGGTTGCAAGAATTTTACGATGTAGATAATTATAAAGGACGTTCATTCTCGTTTAATGAAATTAAACAAGGAGAAGTGTATGCCGCTTGTCATTCAAAAGATTCTATGTGGTATAGGTAAGTGATATGATTTTAATAATATTAAATCTGGTTTTTATTATTTTTTTGTTTAATATTATAGAACCTGTGTAAATAAAGTTATTGATAAAAATGCCATCAGTGCATATTTTATTGATTTTGGAATATATGTAGTACTGAAAAGTGATCAGTTACTACCACTTGATGATAAGTTTAAACAGTTTCCATTTCAAGCAATAAAGGCGCGTTTAACGGGTAATAAAAAATGAAAGTACCAAATGTTAAATGTATTTTAATATCTAAATGTTTATTAGGTGTTTGTCCTTGTAATAATAAATGGACTGTTGATGACTGTAAAACATTTCAAGAAATTGTAATTGGCAATGTTTTTGTTGCTTACTTAGAAGAAATCAGTACAGATGTTTTTAATAGAGCTGATATTGTTTTAAATTTAAGATTAATTGATACAGATAAATCTGACACTGAAGATTTTTATATTGATAAGATATTAATTGAACAAGGCATTGCATTGGCGACTGCGAGTAGATCATCATCAATATCTTCTAATACATCAGATTAGCATCTCTCTGCTCAGATCTATTAAAATAAATATAGGTAACAGTGTATTTTTGTTTTATTTTATAAAATTATTATTTTTTATATATTTTATTTCAATTTGTGTTCAAAAATATTAGTATTATAAATCTGATATCAAATGTTAAATAATTAATGACTTTGTCTCTGTTTGGCTATAAAATATAAGGTAAATAATGTTTAGGTGCTCAAAAGTAAAATACAAAATATTATTTTAAGTCAAAAACATTTTTATGAGTTATCTACATTTTGAAAAACATTTGAATTAAAGCTTTAAAAGTGCAGTATTTTATTTTATTTTTTTCATAATTATATATTACGAATAAAATTTCATCAAATTTATTTTTGTTATAAAAATCTTACTTCATGCAAAAATTTCAAAAAAATATACAATTATTAAAAATATAATTTATTTGTTAATCATGACTGATAATTTAAATATATATACTTGACGGTGATAAAGGTGTGATTTAAACTTTATATTAATTTTATATTTACATATTTATTGAATGTAGAATTATTTATTAATATTAAAATATATTTATATATTCCATATATATCTTATTATGAAATATGTAATAATTTCTAAATGATTTTTTAAACTTATTTAAGAATAAGTATTTCAAAAGTTCATTTAGTATATGATCTATCTTTATATATATGTTTAAAGTTGTTGCAAAATTTATCTTAGCACGTTTTCTTTATTTTAGTATAAAAAAAATATAGTCGCTTCTGGAATACATTATATTGATAATAAAAATTTGATTAATTTCTCTAATTCATATCTCTAAAATATCTATGGAATATTGTAAAATATATCTGTTTATAAATTTCTAATTTGTAAACATCTAATAAATAATGTAGCTAACAATTACCTTTTTTTAATATTTTGAAAATCTGTCCATGTTGAAGCTCATTAAATGTTGAAGTGTGATGTCTTTTAGTAAAATATATTTCATTAATTCCAGATACACATTGCCTTATTGAACTGCTTAATGTTCTAGTATATAATTTGTTTTTGTAATTAATCCCTTAATGCTTTAATTTTTTCTAAATATAAAAATAATTTTAACTAGTAAAAGTACTATACTATATATTTGAATTTAAAACATTGATTTAAAAAAAAATGAAATGGTCTACTGTTTGAGAAAATGTCAATATTTTTAAGCAAAATTCATTAAAAAAATTAAATATACTATCTTTTTTTAAATTAAATGCTTGTTTTCAAAATTTGGACCATCATTTATTAGAGCTCAAAATGTATTTATTAATTTCATAAAATATAGACTATCTAAAATTATTTTTTTGCATATTAAACTAAATAACATAAAACAATATAAAATGGGTATATTTAGATATTTTATTATTTTTATTTATTTATACATTGTTAGTGTTTTTAATTTTATTGCTTCAATATACTTGCATATCATTATTCATTTATAATTGATGCGTTTTATATTAGAAATAAATAACTTTGTTTAATAATTATGTTTAAAATATATGTATGCATAATCTAAATGATAGAAAAATTGTTTTTTCACTATGTGTATGTGCAATATACATGTCCGTACACTTCATACATATATGAATATTCATAAGTCATATAAGTAAATTTTTATATTTTACAAATATGAAATCAACATAAATTATTTACTTTATTTTTCATACTCTAAAATGAACAAATTTAAATTTTGATATTATTAACTGTAGTTCCTCGTTAATATTTAATAAATGATTTTATTTGTATTTTATTTAAAAAATAATGTATGTTATTAAATAAATATGTGTCGATATTTGTGGCTGTAAATTATTTCAGTCCACTAGAAAGTAGCAATGGCTGCATAACATTTTTATTATCTATATTAAATTTCAACATTTCACACGGCTTGAATGTCTGATTTCCTTGAGCAAATTCATCAATTTTAGGCAATGATTCTTCAGCCATTTTCTTCACTGTGATTTTATTTAAATCTCGTTGAATACGTGCTTTAAGCGGTCCTTCGAGAGCGTCCATTATTTGATATCGTAAGAGATTGGGCAGTACGTTTATAGCAAATTCGATGATATAATCGGCTGTGCCAGCTCCGTCGAATCGAATTTGTATGTTTCCGAGTTCTAACTGTAAGTCGTCCAAAATCGGATGTTTACGTGTATCCATTGACTGATTAAGTGCTAATTGCATTTTAAAACTATCGATGGTGAAAGAAAATGTTCCCGTGCGAGATATTATACCGCCGGCTACGCCGATTTCCCAATGAGAAGAACCTCGTATTCGTTGGGTACCTACGTTTATGGTTGCTCGTATCGCTTTGTTTATAATTTCTATTAATATATCACCTTTACGATAAAAACTTGATAATCCTGTTAGCCATGTATGTGTGAGTTGAATATCAAAGATGCCAACCTAATTTAAATTGTAATATCGTTAGTTACAATTATAAAAGAATTAATTTGTTGTATTATTTCTAATATTTAAATCTAAAAATTTAGAACACTAGTACTAAGTAGTGTGTTTAATATTTTTATAATCAACATTTATACTTACAGTGTGATTATAATCATTCATCTTGTATGGATCGTAACCACAGTTTCGTACAATTTTTCTTGCTTCTATAACGACCATATCAAATGGAGAAATTGAATTTGGGAACGTATAAGGAATATTTGCAAGTTGGCTATTAACGTCTCTTTGTACTCCTTTATTTAATTCAGCCAAAATGAATGGTTTTATTGAATTAAATACAAAAGTGCTTAGTGAATTAATCACACCCTAAAATACAATTTTTATTATATATACATACAATAAAATACTATAAAATAATTTATTATTAATACTAATGGCATTAATAAATTTTGTTACAAAATGTTTTGATTATATTGAAATAAGACTGAAATTTTCTCTGTACAGAGATTTTTTGTCAGTAGACATTATGTTGAATTTGAACAAATGTTAAAGTTAGTTTGATATAAGTTTTAAGAAGTTGCAGTATGTGTAATATATATATATATATATATATATATATATATGTACGTATGTATGTGTATATATATATATATATATATATATATATATACACATACATACATACATACATATATATATATATAACTGCATATATTTGTACACATACATACGTACATATATATACATCATAACTGCAACTGTTTGTATAATTTATACAAAATATTGTATCAATTACCTGTACAACATAACCCAGAACTCCTAAATTTTCAAAATTCATTTCAATTTTATTGAAAGTTACATCCATTCCAATATCTTGTACTGAAAGTTGACCCGTTTGATCTACAGAAAGTTTTGCAACTCCTGTAACCATTAACCCACCCACAGAAACAGTAAATGGACCAGTTGCTTGACTAAATAATGCACTCAAAGTGTATGTACCATTAGTATTAACTTCATCGATACGCATAGCTACTTGCACCTGTCGTTGAGTAATTTTTATTATTTTAAATGACATTTTTAAAAAAAATAATTTATTTTACCTCCATAACTGCTAAATCAGTTTTAATGTACACAAGGTGAAATTTTGATAAGCCATAAACAGCTATATCTTTAAAATACATAGTTGTACCAAAACTAAGAGAATGTTTCATTGGTGGAATTGCCATAGGATCAGGAACAGGAGCATCAGGTAATCCTACAGGCTCTTCTTGTTGAAAATGCTCGATAATACGCATTATTTGAGCACTTACTTTCTTTTCAGCTTCTTTATTTGTAATGTGAGTATTTGTTTCATCTATATGAATTCAACAAAGATGCGCACTTTATGAAAACTAATTATAAAAGAAATAAGAATAAAAGTTTACCTAAAATTACTAAATATATTTATAAATTTACCTTTTTGTTCTGTTCCATGAGAAAAGTGTACAAACTGGCAACTTAAAAGTATACTTAAATATAAAGAAATACAATGTCCGAATCTCCTCATTGTTTACAGCGTTAATACATATGAACTAATTAAATAATTGTCTATATCCTTTTTCAGAAAACACTCAGTGTATGATTAATTTAGTATACATTTAAAAGTTCTAAGGTTTATAATCTTTATAAATTAAAGTCAGTAGCGCGCTGTTTAAAGTTTATATTGTGTGTTTTTTTTTAAAAAAGAATACTAACAATTTTATTATTATAATCAAAACTCAAAATTCGTTTCAAAAAATAATATTTATCAGTTAGTATTTTCTTTCAAAATGCAATAAAATCCTTAATGAATATTATTTTTTTATTATAAATTATTATAAAAAGAAAATATCATTTTTACTGCCACTGAAGGGGTTAAAAGTTCAGGGTATATTTTTGATAACATTATCAGTTAGTCTATTTCTAAATATAAACTAACTTGTAGTGAAATGTTTATTCTCGAAATTCTATATTTACAAAACTTTAAATCAGTCGATCAATTAAAGAAATGGTAATATTTCTGCTAGAGAAATATTGAAATAAAAATTAATATATTTGTTTTAAATTGACAAATAAGTATAATTTGAAAATAATATCAATAGTGAAGATTTAAACCAAAAGTTGTGTTTTAAACAATAATTTAATTTAATTTTCATTATTTTTGTCTTCATAAACATCTACAGCTACATACTTTTTTTATAATAATAGAATGAATTAGAAAGTTAAATATTATAAACTTATTTGTATTACTCTTTAAATCAAATATAATCAATTTTAATTAATATCTTATTTATTTCTAAATATTTATTTTAAAAATGTGAAATAATATTAAAACAATACTTAAAAACTTTTCAAGAAATGTAATAAAATTCTAATTATTTACATTTTAATCCACAATAAAAATTGTATACATATATATATATATATATATATATTTATATTTATATTTATATTTGTATATATAATATAAAATCACGTTTTATTTTCTTAAATAATATTAATATACCAGTTTAGAGTACCAAATACTGGCAACAGGGGTTCTATTTTTAAAATAAATCTTTTTATTAATAGAAGATAAAAGGATACCATAATAAAAAAATATATAATCTCATACTGAAGATAAATAGTGATATTTTTTTAAATAATCAATAATGTTATTAAAATATCAGACTTTAATGAAATGCCTTGTTTTATTTTAACAATTCTTTGATTGTTCTACTATAAATATTTTTTCTAAAATTAAATTGTAATTTATATACTAATTAATGCCTTTATTTAAATTAAAATAATGTAATTAAAAAAGTTTTTGATCAAAATATATTTTTCCATTACAGAATATAAAACTGTTTGATATTTAAATTTGATTTTTTTCTGTACTAATTAAATAATTAAGTAAGTTATTAAAGTAATTTTAAAAAATTTGTATTTAGTTATAGTTAATTTAATATCTCTTAATTTCAATTTATATTTGATTAATAAAGTACTTTTTGAAAAATAAACTTTAAATATCGAAAATATTTTGTTTACTTCTGGTCAGTATTTACATGAGTTTGTACGTTACGTTATTACGTAACATACAAATGTAACGCAACAATATTTTGTTATATCTTGTATTACGTAAGTTTACAGTTGAGTTTCTTGTTAGCTGCTTGTTAGTGAAAAATGTTTAGTATGAACAGTAGTGAATTTATTTGTATTGTATTTATTTAATTATTCATATTCGACTTTTTAATCAAGTTTAATAGTCTAAAATATCTTAAGTTAAGTGTAAATAAATGACTGTAAGTGTTTTACAGACTATTTATTTATTATTTAGACAAATCATTGTATTAAATTTGTTCATTCATATTATTTTTTTTTCAGAATATAACTTAAAATATCTGTTTTAATATAAATAATTTACTCTACGTGTTCTGTAAGGTATTTATCTTTTTCAATATTTTAATACTATTCATACAATTGCCTAAAAAAAAATTAATCATATTATTATATTTGATCGAATATTATGTATTAACAGTAATTTCATATGTTATCATATTTATAATGTAATTTTAATATATTTATTTAAATTAATTTTATATATTTATGCACTTTTGTTCGTAATAATTTAGAATGTATTTTGATAAATATTCATTTATGAATAATTGTATGGAAAAAATGAATTCGTCTTTTTAAATGAAATGAAATAATTTTGATACATTGAAAAAATTCTTATTGATTGATTTTTTGACACGAGTTATATACAATAATTGATACACAGCTTGGAAATAAGTACAATACTCGACTATCACAAATTCAGTATTTTCGGATTAACGAGTTTGCCAGATGTGTACAAACCGTATCGAAAAGGTTGAAGTTAGGACTGATTACCGATGACCAGATTAGTGATAATCAAGTGTAATTACTATTATAAAACTGTTTTTAAAAAGTTTCAAAAAAATATTATTCAATTATTAGACAAATATTAATAGTTAATATTTAGCTTGTTATAAAATATACAACGGTATTTACTCATAAAGTTGAGTTTATTCAAATAATTTATGTTTAAATTATAAAAACAATTAGCTAATATTTGATAAAAGAATAATATAACAAATTCTTAGAATTTATAAAAACAATTTTTTGTCTCTTTTATATATATATATATATATATATATATATATATATATATATATATATATATATATATATATATATATATGTATGTATGTATGTGAAAATACTCAAATATAAGTGTTTCATAATTTTCTACTTTTTAATTGTTAATTTTTGAATAAAAGTTAACGTTAAAACAAATTATCAAATATCATGTGGATGAATCATATATTATTTAATTTGTCTTCCGTACTTAACATATCCGTTACAACGTTACAATCTGTTGTAACGTATCCGTTACAACAGATTGTTAAACTTTATATAATTTAATATTCATATCAAAATTGTCTACATAGTTTAATAACATCTCCATTATATCATAAAATGTTAATAGCTACAAGTTAAAACTTGTGAAAAATGTAATGTAAATTACATCAGTTATATCTTACGAAAAGACATGTTATTACATTATCGGACGCGAAAGTGTTAACCATTTTTTACAATTCGTTTAATTTTAAAAGAACAAAAAAGAAAAACAGTGATACATAACTATTACTTCTATTATTTTTACATCTAATTTTGAACCAACATTCAATGACAGATTTATTAATTCATATATTTTTTTACTTGTTTTATATAATTACACTAATTAATATAAGAAACACTGATATTTGATTGGGACATTCGAATTATTAATATATTAGACATATTTTTTTAATTATTAGATAATTTTTGGTTATTACAATCTATCTGATTCAAAAGTAAGATTTTGTTCTCCTTTTAAATGATTATTTCGAGGTGTTTTTATTTGTGAATTTGTATTTTCGTCTTTTTTATCTGAAGCCCATGGTTGTCTTTCGCCAGATGCAAAAATTCCATAAATAATACAACCGATTAAGTAAATTGCAGCTGCTATGTAAAATACATAGCGCCATTGTTCAGGATCCTGTAAAAGATAAAATAATTAAATGTAGATAAGTTAAATAGAGATGAGAAATATTTTTTTTCAATTTAAGGGAAATTTGAAATATCTTTATATATATAATATTTAATAAAATACCTCGCTTTATTTTAAGTTTTTTTAAATATTCTATTATAAATGCTTTTTTCAAAAAATAAATTGTAATTTATGTACTGATTAATTCCTTTGTTTAAATTTAAATAATGTAATTAAAAAAAGTTTTTGATCAAAATACATTTTTCCATTATAGAATTTGAAACTGTTTAATAATTAAGTTTGTTTTTTTCTGTAATAATTAAATAATTAAGTAAGATATGAAAGTAATTTTAAGAAAAAAATGCATTTAATTATAATTAGTTTGATATCTCTGTTACAATTTATATTTGGTTAATAAAGTATTTTTTGAAAAACGAAAAATAAATTTTAAATATCGAAAATATTTTTATTACTTCTGGTCAGTATGTACACCAGTTTGTAGGTTACTTAATGTCGTTATATATTTTATTATGTAAGTTTACAGTTTTGAGTTTCTTGCTTGCTGCTTGTTAGTGAAAAACGTTTAGTATGAACAGAAGTGTATTTACTTGTATTGTATTGGTTTATTTATTCATATTTGATTTTTTAATCAAGTTTAATAATATAAAATATCTTAAGTTAGTGTAAATAAATTACTGTAAGTAATTTATAAATTATTTATTAATTATTTTGATAATTTAATACATATATATGTGTGTATACTCGAAAATAAATACTTATTTGCCTTTTTAAAAAGTTTGTAGATTAATTTTTTGATTTTTCATTTTAAGTTGTAACTAAAATAAAAGTCAAAAATATTTCTAACATTCAAAAGTTACATTTAAATTATTTTTACGTTGATTTACATATTTTTAAATGTGTAGCTGTTTTAATTTTAAATATTGCGAATTAAATTTTCGTATCAATTTATATGATATGATTATCATTATTACAATATATTTTTTTAGTACTTTTTGTATTTTTTATTTATTTCTCTATACAATCAAAAGGATACTATGAATTGTGTACTTATTAAAAAAATAGTTATTTAAAAAAAATACAATTGTAAATTATAATATTGGAAAAATATTCATATAAAATTTATGTTTTAATTTACGATTGATTTTTGATAATATATGGGTAGAAAAATGTATTCAATTATTCATTCCTGTTTAAATTGATGATTCTACCAAAAATTAAAATTTCTAACATTAACACAAATGAATTTCCCTCGTCAACCCTACAATAATGTTATAAAATGTCAATAACCACTTATTGTTCACTTTGTTATAAAGGCTCTGACGATGATGGCAAATGCTCATTAGCCCATTTTTTATGCACAAACAACAAAGTCAACTTCAGTAATTATTAAACACTTTATCACGTATTGTGGTTTAGAGGAGATAATTTTAACATTGGTATTAAAAATTCGTTGTTGCTAAAAATTGTTCCTTTATGTATGTTTATTTTATATGATAATTAAAATGATTGATTATTCTTTTTATATTTTACAGAATACATACATGCATATATATATATATATATATATATTTGATTTTGTGTAGATATTTCATAATTTAATTTACTTATTTGAAAATATTAAATGTACAATTTCAAATTACGAATAATCGGAAATTAAAATTTAAAAAAGTTAAAATATATTCTTAATTATATCTTACCTCATCAGTTACAATATACCCTGTAATTACTGGACTTAAAATTCCTGGTATTGTTGCAAATGTATTTCCTAAGCCCATCATCACACTAGCATGTTGAGGAGCAATATCTAAATGGTTGACACTGAAATATTAATTTCTTAATGTTGTATTTATAATATTTTATATCCTTGAAGTAAATTATGTTGTTATAAAAATTGATTGTCTTGTAATTTCTGAGAATTAAGTTAATATACATAAACATTTGTAAAATTTATACATACTTTATTTAAATTGAAATTAACTTTGATGTAAATGATTTTTTATGGTAAAAAATATGGATTAAGTTATATGATTTTTTTAAATAACACAAGTAAATTTCTTATAAAAATTATTATTTATATATATATATATATATATATATATATATGTATATAAATGAATGATATTAAACGTTAAATGATTACATTATAAATTAATGATTATATGAAACGTTAAATATTTACCTAAAGCCAGACCAAGCAAATGCTCCAAGACCCACAGCACAGGTCAAACAAAAAACACTGACTGTAGCAGATTTAGTAAACGTTGATGCTAACATAAATACTGTTTGTGATATAAAAGCTCCACAATTGAATATTTTACGAACTTGTGTAGTTGTTAATATTTTTCTTTCTTGTAACATATCAGCCAAATGTCCAGAAAATTGAGAACAAATCGCCATTGCTAAATATGGTATAGCAGATACGAATCCTGTTTTTTCTAACTCGAATCCGAGTGCATCTAAATTTTTTTTAATTAGAATTACAAAAAATAGTCAAATTAACAATTATATAAATTTCCTACACATTGTTTTATATTGAAATTTATTTTTATTTTACCAATATGAAAAAATAGCAAATTAATGATTAAAACTATTTATATATTTTTTTAATAATAGAAATATATTCATTATTATTTGTTTTATTAAAAAGATATAAAAATATTTTTTTAAAAAATAATATATTCTTTCTATTAAGTTAATGCTAATTTATTTTATTTATTAATTACTTTCTTTATTTTTAAATCGGTATCATTCTTACTGTCCTAAAATTTCCATACCTGACTAATAAAAAAAATTGTACACTTGTATATTTATATTAACATATTTTATTTGTATTAAAAAAATATTTAGGTGTGGACTGGTTTGAATTTAATTTACTAGTTGTGAACAATGCCTTTTTCTATTAATTTAAAAGTAGATCTTTACAAATCTCCAAGGTCATGTGTGATATAATTAACATACAAACAATACATTTATCTTTTAACAGAGATTTCATATTTACCTTTTAAAAAAGTCGGCAATTGCGTTAATAATGTGTAAAATCCCCAATTTTCACTAAAATGAGATGCGACAATTGCCCAAACTGGTGCCGAAGTTAAAATTTTTTTCCATGGATGGGTAATATTTTGTCTTGAATCTGATAAATTTCCCAACGTTTCCTTTATATAATTCAGTTCTGCTTTACTAATGTGTGGATCTTGACTAGGCGATTCTTTTACAATTTTCCACCAAAGTGCAAACCATATTAAACCAATCACACCTATGTTTTTGAAAAAAATGATCTTTTATTCTCGTTTTAAAATATCTTGTTCTTTTTATTGTTTTAATATATTTTCTTATATTTGTAAAATTATACTTGTTGTAATGTAAGATTTTTATGAAAAAAGTGAAAATAAATATCGAATATGTAGAAAATAAATACCGAATATGTAGAAAATACTCTCCCAGCTGATTAAAGTAGCTAATAAACCACAAATAGGCATAGAAACTACAGTACCAACATAACTTCCAGAAAATGCTAACATAGCCATTCGACTTCTTTCTAGAGGAGGAGCCCATCTTGACCAAACAGCATGTATGCATGGATATGTTACCCCCTAAAAATATAAAATATAATTAATTCAGATGTGAGACTGAAAAATTTAACCCAGCACTGAAAGTTACATCTTTCAGTCTCATTTGGACTACTCTGTACAAAATGTATATAGTGTCTCGTACAATTAAATTGTTTTAGAGGATCATTTCTTTACGAGTTTTCTAGTAAAAATTCTTAATATGTATTTTTTTATGATTACCTCAAATATACCTTCAATAACCCGTACAGCAAACAATAAATAGACACTTGAATGAGCTAATGGTGGTGTAATTATTGTAAGAAATGCTGTAGCTGCAATACCAATTCCAAATACTTTATTGCCTCCAACTTTCATTGCCAGCCATCCTCCAAAAATTTGGGTGAGAATATAACCATAGAAAAATGAACTTAAAATCCAACCTCGAGTTTCTGAATTCCAATCAAATTCTTGTTTCTGAAATTACAAAATTTAACATAAGGAAAAAATTTAGTTTATTGATTTAATTTCAAATAAATATTTTTATATGAACAAGTAGAAATATATTTATAACGATTCAGTTTTTATCTATGTAACCAAAGAAAATGTTATATTTTAAAAATTATAAAAAGTGACATAAATAATAACAATAGCATAGAATATTTTTTTCTAAAAGCATATTAATTATATAATTTATATTACTAAGAAATGAACAAAAAAATTAAATAAATAAATTAGTAAAATGTATCTACATTTATTATTGATAAATGTGCCATTGAAATAAAATTTGATATTCCATACTTACAAATATTTCTGTTCCATTTTCTAATATAACGGATTTATTTTCAGTCATAGCAACAATCGCAATACTTAAGTTTACTCTCAAAGCATATACATTAAAAAATCCAAAAAATGCTAAAATAGCTACTATATATCTTCTTCTTTTCCAAAATTTCCATGGTGGGATATTATCACTTAATCTGTAACATTTTTTTTATTATCCACTAAACTTCAATTAAAGAATATAAAATTAAAAATATCAATTAATATTTTTAAATCCTCAATTTCTCTTTTATAAATTTATAATAATGTCAATTTAAGTTGAATATTGAAATAAAATTGTGTTATTAATTACTATTTTATTTTTCAAAATTCTTTAAATAATTATATTAATAACCATAAATAAAAAAATATTATTTAAGCATATGAAATCAAGAAGAGATTTTATTATCTTACTTATTCTTATAAAATTAAATACATCATCAATTTTTATATAAAAAATATTCTTTGATTAAATTTTCTTAACACCACTGTGTTCGTTGTAAATTATTTCAATATATAAAATTACTAAATTTTTTTTATTAAAAAACTCTTTCAACTTTATTATTTCAGTTGATCTGCATAAATTGAAATGTATTTCAAGTTAGTAGTGTAAATGAAATTATGAAAAATACACTTTATAAAAATCTAATAGGGATATAAGTTGATATTTTTAGAATTGTATTAAGAGTTCTTAGTAAAATTATTACAATTTCAATATACAACTTTTATGATCAATAAAAATCTTTATTAATCACTAAATATACATTTTATTCTTCACATGTAAACATATATTTCATATAATAAAATTTTATGTACAATACGTTTATTAAATATGCATTTTACGAGTTTTATCACAAACTTATAATTTATATACTCGGAATTCAAGTAGAACAGAAAAATCTAATCAAAATTTTTATGTAAAGTATAATCGCTAAAAACATTAAATAAATATACTTTCTTTGTAATGAAAATCATAATTATTATTCAAGAAAAATATTTTTCTTATAATAATGCAACTTTGGTATGTAAGTAAGATATGGACTTTTTTTAACATATTGAAAAAAATGTTTTTTTTTATTTAAATTTGTTAATAAATTAATCGGCGGTATTATTTATAATATTGGTAAAAAATGAGCACTAACAAATATATTTCAAATTGTTTATATTCAAGAAAATTAAGGTGTTGTCGAAGTTAAATATATGTATAAATTAATTTTCGAATGAATAAATCTATTTTAAATTTTTATATTAAAACTTTTATATATTTTTTATAGTGAAACTTACATAAATTTTGTATGATGGTTATTATATTAATAATAGTCAGAAATTTATTATAGATATTTGAGAAACTTTTTAATATGTTAAAAAAGAATGTTTGCTTCTTTTAAATTTTTCAGTAAATTACTCTTCAGTACGATTTATAATAATATTTTTTAAATTATTAAATTAACTTTAAATTTTTACATCGAGATTTTATATATTATTTATAATGAAACTATCGTAGTTTTTCTCCAGTAGAAATTATATTAAACAGCAAAAATTTTGTCACAAATATTTGAAAACTAATATAAAACCTAAAAATAAAAAGAGTATTGTTAGCAATGAAAGAAAAGTGCATTCCTTTTAACTGCTCAAATGAATCAGTTCAATTATCCAATTATTTAATGAATTCAAATAAAGTAAATGCAATGACCTTCTAAAAATTAAGACGAATTTTTGTAATAAATTTTTACAACATAAATGTATTAAAGAAAAAGTTAATTTTGATGAAAGGTGTAAACATTGTAATGAAATTTCAAAATTTAATTTATATTCAATGTACGGTTTATTACGTGATATGTTTCTTGCATATATCAAGTTATACAATGAATAGTCAATTCTTTGAATTTCGATTTTATTTGTTCAAAGTAGGAAATTTTTATTCTTAATAAAAAAATATATATTTTTTTATAATTAACATTTTTAGTTTTTGAATTATAATTATAGTGTAAAATCCATCTGGAATTGATATTTCATTATCACGTTTTAATATAGTAGTTCTAGATTTGCAATTTTTATTTAATTTTTCGACTAAAATACTTTCAATCTTTTTAAATCACTCTAAAATCTGTAAAAGTTTTTTTATATGAAATATACAATTTTTAAAATCAAATTTCAAAAAATAAAAAACTTAATTAAAATATATGTTTTTAAATAAAATAATCATCGATTTAATTGTTAAAAAAATAATAGATTCTAGTTCATAGGTATGCTTAACAAATTTGTGTGTTAACTTGTTTTGATCTCTTAGTCTAGTTAAATTCATTAATATATATAAAAATTTAAGCAGGTTAGATTAACTTAATGATTTTTATTTGAAAGAAATCGATTTCATCTCAACACGACAATATTTTCTATAATTATTAAATGTTCATTTATTATCTAAAGATTTTAAATAGCATATCCATGATGATGATGGTAAGGCTATCGAAATACGCATCAGCGAATAAAAAGAACAGTAAGTAATTGTTGAATACTTTTATAAATTTTTCTGTTTTTAGAATAACTGATTCATCTGTGTAACAAAATGACTACTTAATCAATTTCGTTTAATTTGCGTGTATTTTAAGATTATATTTTCTAATAAAATGTGTAATTTTAAAAGTTATTTGTAATTTTTTCTCATACAAAATCAATTCACAATAGAAAAATCAATATTTTAATTTTGCATGCATATAAATCTTTACAATAATAACTTTTTCATAAAAAAAGTAAATGTTAATTTAAAATAGATTAATATAACAAATGTTAAATATATATATTTATTTGTATGCCTATTAGAAATATTTAAATGTATATATTATAACAATTTATTGTCCATAATAACAACAACAAACATAATTTTCTATTTATTCATAACAAGACGTGTATAATCGCAACTTTTATGTTAAATTATATAGTAGTTTGTATAATATGAAGATAAATGTATAGAAAAAATCAAAGATATTTTCAGTTCAAGGTTAGCAGGTATTAAGAATATAATAACAGTTTTGTAATTCGAAGAAAAAAATAAATAAAATCTTAGCTAAAACGATCAAAAAGTAACGAGTTTCTCAAAATCGACATGAATTTTGTATGCAATTTTCGTATCAGAAAATACAAGTATATGATAAATATATTATTGTAACAAGCACGTACATTAATACAAGAGAAATCATGTAAATAACTTAGAAATATTAAATTCTTTTTACGTAATAAAATAATTTAGAAAGTCATTTTGTGTATGGTTCTATATTTGATGTCTTTAGTATGATTTTAAATTGCGATTATAATTTTATTATTTATTAAAATATATTAATAGTAAATGGCGTGTTACTAAAAAAATCATAAAATAAAATATATTTTTATATTAAATATTTATTAGACTTTTAAATATTGTCTAATTTTATTCACATTTTAATGAGATTTTATTTAAATAAAAGTACAGTAAAAAGTTGTTTAATAATAAAAATATACGTCTACTTAAACATCAATCTTAGTTACTTGATTTAACATTAAACGATTTATTTATTTTCTTAATAAATAATTTGAAAAAGGCAAGTATTAAATAAAATTCTATTAATATTAAGATCATTTGATTCATTGAAGTATACAAGAAAATGAAAAACTATTAAAAAAATAACATTTAGAGGTCTTTATCATTTTTGTTATAAAATTGTTTTAAATAATGATTTTTTAAATTCATTATCTGAATAGAAATAAGAATAGTTATTATATTAAGATATAAATTGTTATATTTATTAAGATGTCAAGGTATAAGTTTTACCTTGTCATTTCAAATGTAATTTCAAGGTATTTTTTTAAATAATATAAAAAATTTTTGTTTATTATCTAAATTATTTTTTTCTTATTTAATTTCAACTACATTTCTTCAATTTCATAAACTTATTAACTATTTTTTAAATACAACATTGTCTTCAAATTATATATGTATATGTAAATTGTAGTAAGATAAATATTAATCTTGACTACATAACATGAATTTCTTTTACTGTTAAACTTAAAACGTTTCAAAAAATAATAAAGATAAATATGCCATTTCTTAGCTGGACAAATATTTAATTCCATTAAAAAAAATGTATATATTTCTTAAAAGTAAATAGTAGAAATAAAATAATTACATTTAATGAGTGTACTAATGAATTGTATGACAAGTATTTACTGTTTATGGAATTTATATGTCGACCTTATATTCAGTTATATTTAACTGCTAGGTAAATTCATTTTATTGTCGTTTAAGATTGTTAACTTATCAGAATTTACATGTAATTGCATGTTATGCGATAAACAACAATTTTAATGTGTGTATATATATATATATATATATATATATATATATATAATTTGTGATAATAATTATTACTTTGAAATATTTTCTTAAAGTTTAAAACAGCACTTAATTAATTCTTTAATGAATGAAAATACAAAATGAAATCAAATAATTCTTACTTCAATATTATGAAAGATGAAAATTAAATATATATATTTATATACAGGGTAACTCAGATGAAACTCAAAGATTTAACCATTAATTTTGATTTATATCCTTTAGTCTCATTTGGACCATCCTGTACAACTAAATTGTAAAGATTCTTGTTTTAGAAACTTAAAAATTATACCAGGTCATTTATATTACTTTTTATATATGAGTAAAAAAAGAATAAATACGTTTTGCTTTACAAAAATGTATTTTATTAAAGTTAAATTTTATTAAAATTGTTTAATAAATTTAAAGATTCAGAAATTTATTATGAATGACTTAAAGATATAATTATTTTTGGTAATAATATTATTTATTCATACTATGTATCAAAATCAATTGTGGAAGAAAAAAACTTGTATATTTTTTGTAACAGACAAAATTTTAAATAGAGAAACAGCGAAAAGAAAAAAGTCAAATTTGTGTATTTAAATAAGTAAATATAAAATAAAATAATTTTATATGTAAAATGGGAAAATATAAAATACCTGGTAAAAGGATAAAGTGATATTAAGAGTAAATTCTTTTTGTTCAATCGAAATAAAATTTAATCAAGTGAATTGAGGGTTTGAAAAGTAAACCGAGATAAAAAGATATCAATTTAACTACAATATAGTAATATTTTATAATTTACTCGTTTAAACTTTAAAATTATTCTTGTTATGCTTTTGATAATCTTCAATATTTTTATTGTAAAATCATTCAATTTTTTAAGATAAAATTGAGTTTTGTCAGAAAATAAAATAAACCTTTTGAGATTTTAAAATACAATTTTTAAGAAAATAATCACATATCTTTATAATACTTTTAATTCTAGAAAATGCAGAATATTTGTGGTACACAAATGAATTTCATGTACTAGTATATAAATCAAAATAACGTTTAAAATATTTTCTGTATTGATCAAGTGAAATTAAGATATTTCAATAGGTCTTATTTTATTTATATTTTTTGCTATTTCAACTCTACATTTTTTATAAAAAACTATTAACTTTTTGTAATTTTTAAATATAATGCAATGATTCCATAGTTAAACTTAATTAAGGATCACTGGTTTAATGAATAATGTTTATAAAAGGATACAGATATTTATTCGCTCTATATTTAGAATCCATTTTAAATACTGTACATATTTCTAGTTTATTCAAGAGATAATGAGTATTAGAGAAGTAGTATTTCAGGAATTACCTTTTTTATTCGTTTGTATTTTTAATAATTATTATTTATATATTTAGATAAGGTATATATTTTTTTAATATGCATTCAATGTCATGTTATATTTAATACATGTTACCTACTGAAGTTAAATATTTGTATGTAAAATTTGTTTTATTTTCATTCATATATAACTGACTTTAGCTAATTTTTAAATCTGATATTTTTTAGTATCTAAGTATGAATATAAAATATATTTAGGTTGCCATTTCAGTTAGTACACTTAATCATTTGAATTTAGCTATAGAATATATTTTTTTATTTACACATATGAATTATTACCCCAATTCTATAACATATTAAAAAGTGTTTAATAATTATTTATCGTTCTCTTTTTTTGTTTATAAATTGATGCATATGATCATGGCATTGTTACTGAAATGAATACAGGTTATTGAACACTTTTGCAATATTTTGTGGTATTGGAATGATAATACATTTGTGTGAAAGTGAATTTACTACAATTCGAAAACAAATAGTAATATTAGTTTATATTAATAAAAAATCTTGTCGTTGTCTCAGATGTACTATTTTTTAGTAAATAATATTTATTTTAACAAAAATTTTTAAATAGCTTTTTTTAAAAAGTTTTTTTTAAACAATAGTGAATTCATTTTCACACAAATGACGATTTTATAACACAACGTTTTGATGATGATGATGATATTGCTATTGAAATGCACATTAGCTTATTGTTTTTATAAATAAAAAAAAGAACAATAAGTATTTATTGAACGTTTTTTAATAACAAGAATTTTTTATTTCAAAAAAGTTAGTTATATTTTTTTTAAAAAAATAGATTAATTTTTTAATCGACAGTCTAATAAATCTTATTATTGACAGATTTTTCTGTTATAATTGATAATATTTTTTTATACTGAATTTTAATTCTCGTAAAAATCAATAAAATTTTCATTTCATGTAGAATTACTTTTTATATAAATAATTTTTGATGACTTTAGTTTGAATTTTTTTAGGATTTTAATTTTAATATCGAGATCATAAAAAATATACATTTTTTATTAAAACAAATGTTTAAATTTTATTTCTATGATTTATCTTCTTCCTAACATTACAGTATTTTTCCTTGCTAATATTTTTATTATTATTATGTATAATTGTATTCAAAATCAATTTGTTTTTGTTTAAAAATTAAATGTTCACAATTTTATTTCAATAGTTAACTCATTTGTGTGAAAGTGAATTCTCTACAATTTCAAAACATTCATGTTGAAAATTCTAATTTAAAAATAATATTAATTCATATAAAATTTATTTTCCGCATATATATGATACTCATTATATTTCAACATATTTTTTTATTATTTTATTTACTATGTTATTTGAAGTAAATAATTTTCAATAAAATAATTTTTGAATTGCATGCTGAGTGCAATTTGTATAAATTACTTAATTCAAACAATTATAGTGCACATGCAATATATTAGTGTATAATTTTATACATGTTTTTCTTGTATGATAGATGTCTCATGTGTGTAAATAATTTTTTAGTTACACAATTTTATAAATTGAATTGAATTGTTATAAATATAATAAATACGAATTCATTATTTTAATCTTATCAAATTTATAATTTTTTTTATTTTATAAATACATAATACACACACACACACACACACACATATATATATATATATATATATATGTGTGTGTATATATATATATATATATATATATATATATATATATATATATATAATTGCAATACACCTGCCAAATATAACGACAGGTGTTTTAACAGAGATTAGATTTTCATTGATTTCTATTTCACTCATTGCTAAAGCCGTTTACTTATGAAAATTGTTGATAGTATTTGTTAAAATAAAGTTTATTTTAGTTAGAAACTTTCTGAAATGAAAATTAATTATTTTGTAATTAGCTTTTAATATTGTTGTTATTTTTTTTATATACAAATATTCTTGTCAATGAAAACACGTTATAACATTAATAATTTAATAATGTGTTTAAATTAATTTTTCTGGCAATGAATCATTATTATAAACGTATCAAAAATTTAATTAAAATATTTAATATAAGTTATTGCTCATTTTTCATTTTGATATATTTTTCATGTTTATATTTTATAAGTAAAATGATATTGCAATTGAAATGTTTATAATTGAGTTACAAATAAATACAAATTAATTACTGAAAATTATATTTTTGTCGTATTTGTAAAAGTAATTTCTTTATTAAAAATATTCTTTAATTTTTTTTCTGATTTACAATTAATTTAATTATACAAATTAAAGTCTTACGTTATTTTAACAAAAGTTTATCATTGTTATTCAGTGAAATATTTAAAAAAAATAATTAGGTTTACTTAATATTTTCATGTTGTATACATTGTATTATATACTGTAGTATTTTTGATTTATTTTTTTAATGAATAGTGTTTTTATCTAAAGAATAAAAATTGTATTTTGATCATTCGTCTTCATCTACATTCAAACTTAGTAAAATTGAAATAAAAAATAAATTAATTATAAATTTTACTAGGAAAATTTCTAATACTATTTATTTATCAAATTTAATCCCTAATACTCAATTGAATTCTAAATTATATCATTGATAAATTTTTACAAATTTATTTGTATGGAAGAAAATACTTACACTTTATCTTCGTTAATCCCATAACTTGGTTTATCTTCCTTTAATTCCTTTTTTAATTCATCCATTGTGATTTTCTTTTGACTAACACTTATTTTATTATGAAGTAGTTTCAAACAGTTGTTACTATTATAGTATTAAGTGAGGAAAATTTAAACACGATGGAATTTTACTAATTTATTTAATATTTTAATTAAAAATCACTGTAGATTGTTTTCGTACCATTGTACTTAAGTACTGTGATATGTGAAGTATTATTTTAATCTATTTCGAAAGTCTATAATATCAGATCGATGGAGATTTTAATAACGAGAAATGGATTTGTTTACAATCACTTAATACTGATTTGTGCATATGAATATTTTAATCAATGAAAGTACTAATTGTAAATATAACATCTGTTATTGTGATACTCTACTATCAAATAATAGTATCAACAATGGAAGTTCTAGCAGTCAACGTTGACAGACTGTCTGCACGCTGTGCAGAGTCGTCAAACCAACTGAATATTTGGCATGATATAAAAAAGTATGTTACCTTGATATGATCCACTTTGTAAATGGCAGGAGAAAGGTATAAGGTAGTGGGTGATATACAGTGTACGTTGTACAATGAATGTACAATTCGTGGGGAATAATATTGAAAGTGTTGTAGATGGAATGTAATATAAAAACAATGCTGAATTGTTTTCAAATTAATGGAAAAGAGTAACCTTCAATGTATTCAAGTTTATTTACAGGTAAATGATTCGTGCAAATTATCGGAAATGTTATTTTGCGAAAATAATAAAACAGAAAAACATTTGTATGGATGAATAGTACTCACAGAATTGTTTGTTTCCTTTATTGTTTGAAAAGTAATAAGGTTTTAGTGATGAGATACAATTTCATTTTTTTTATTATTCTATTTGAATAATAATGAAACATCGTTTCTCTAGACTGTAAATTTTCTCAAATTTAATTTCACGTAAAAAAAAAACGTATTTATAAAATATAATTTTATAAATTGTAAATTCTGATTATGGTTTTTATTATAAAGATAAATGTTTATTACAATTTATATACATTTAAAAAAGATACATAGTATTTCTAATTTCATGTTCATGTGTGGCTATGTTTGAAAACTAGTCATTAAAATAAATTACAAAAAATAATTGAAAATATTTTGTATTATTATTCATTTATATTAAAATCGTCCATTGGTGGTAATATAATTTTAAACTATTTTTAAAATATGTAAATAATGAGATTTTGGTGATGAAATACAAATTTACTTTTTTTTATTGTTCTATATGAATAAAAAAGAAACATCATTTCTTCTGATTGTAAATTATCTCAAATTTAATTCCATATGAAAACATGTTTTTAAAATGTAATTTTAGAAATTTTGATTATGATTTTTATTAGAAAGACAAACATTTATAACAATTTGTATACATTACAAAAAGTATTTTTTTCTAATTTCATTTTTATTTGTGATAATTTTTGAAAACCAATTATTGAAATAAATTACAAAAAAAATATGTAGTATTATTATTCATTTATAAAAAAATCATCGGTTGGTGGTAATACAATTTAATCTATTTTCAAAATATACCGATTTGACGGTAATTCATACCTTGTTAAAAAAAATTTGTAATCCTCTTGGATAATTATCTTTAAAATAAGAATTCAACTTTATTATTTTGCGACCTATTGTATCTGACTGTTACACAACAACTAACTAAACAGAACAGAAAATTTCTTCATTTGGGTTCTATTGTTATTATTCAATCACTAGTATTTGAATATTTTTTTTAATCAAATACAAGTAAGTAATTATAAACACTTTGTACATGAATAGTTTTTTTACTAAAAAATATTACTATGCTAGATTAATTTTTTTAAGTATTGAGATATTACTTATTATTAGATATTATTAGATATTATTTTAATAGCATGAAAAATTTTAAAATTCTAGAAAAACTAAGATCATTATCAAAAAAATACAAAGTGTATGGATACTTTCTTTACCTACTGTATATAATAAAATTTTACGTTATAAAATTTTCATCAGTTCTGATATATGATTCATTTTTTTTTAATAATAACAAATATGATTATTTTTATCGTTTCATTAACACGTGTTTGTTCTTGTATTATTTATTTGAAATAAAACGATATTCACATAACCTTCTTATTAATGTCATTTTAGATAATTGTATTCAACAATTACTATATGACATTAGAAATAGTAAATTTTAAATTTCTTTTTATTGTTTAATGACTAATAAGTTACAATTTTACAATATTTTATTACGGATTTCTTCGACATGCAGAAAACAATAAGTATTAGAAAAAGTAGAAAATTTTATTTACTTTTTACTGTTTAATAAATCATAAGATACAATTTTACAATGAGTTTAGTGTGGTCTTCGATATGGAGGTAAAACATAAGTGTGATCTTTTTTGTATTTTCTCATGAAAAGTGTTTGCTCGAGTTCAGAATTTTCGCGTTTTAAAAGTTCTACTTCTTTCATTAATGCATTTTTAATGACGAATGCAGAACTTATACGTAACCAAAGTCGTCCTAATAAATGAAGTTCGCTATTTTTTTCAGCCTGTTTAAATAAGAAATATATATATATATATATATATATAAATATATATATATATATATATATATATTAGGTTGGCAAGTATCTCCCTTCCGCTTTTTTTTTTTACATAGCTGCGAAATTCAAAAGACCAGAAGGCGGAAGGGAGATATTTGCCAACCTAATATATATATATATATATATATATATATATATATATATATATATATATAATTATTGTCATCAATTAATTTCACAAAATGAAATCCCCTTTTATACAAGTCCCCCTTTACCTATGCATTACTCAGAACATAAACGATTGTCTCCGAACATAACCATTACAAATTTTCCTTTCACTCTTACATGTTCCTCTTTTACCTATACATTACTCATGCTATTTCCAACATTAACGATTACGTTAAAATAATAACAATTCTGCTATTCATCATTTCTATTTGTTTATGATAATGATGTTAGTACAGCATCGACTTTCAACTTCAACATTTAAAATATGGAAATGAATACAAACGATGAACGTAATTAATCATTAAAGGGTAAACAAATACTCTCACGGAAACAATTATAACGAGAACAGTTGTTGACTGGTGAAAAATTGAATGAATTAAAAAAGAAACGAACTGAAAAAGTACTGATAATAAGTATAAAGTTTTCCAATAAGCGCTTCAGAAATTTAAATAGAAATCAAATAAAAAGTATTTAATTAATTAGTTATTTTTTTATTTTTAATAATATTCTATGGCATTAATGATGGAATACAATTTCACTCATATGACCACTAAGACTTTGCTTGATATAACATAATTATGGTCCAATTTAATGAATTACACGTTCAATGTTTTCTTTTAATGCTTCTGTTGTTTATGGTCTATCACCATAAACCAATGATTTTATATAACCCCACAGAAAATAATCCAATGGGGTTAGAGCACATAATTTTTGTGGAAAATTGATAGGTCGATTTCGTGAAATAATAGATTCATTAAAATTTTATTTCAATAAGTTTATTGAAGTTTTTTACAATTTGTTGAAATGTTAAACGTTTCATGATAATTTGCTAAACTATACTGAGTTGAAATTTTAAAATTAAAGTCAATAAAATTCACACATGACTGTCACCAGCTGTCAAAGTTTTGACATTCTTATTGGAAAATCCTATAAAAAATATATACATGTATATATTTTAAAGTCATTACGTTAGAAAATCTGTAAGATTTAACGTACTTATCCAGAGCAGTGAAAAATATTAAGTACTAAATTTTATATCACGTGTTTAAGTAAAGTTGAATAAATATACACGATTTTTATATTTTTAATTAAATAATTATTTTTTTGTAACATAATTTTATCAATTCATTTTTGTTCCTAAAAAGAATATTTAAAATTTTTGTATGGATTATTGTTTTGTGTCCTCTTTAGAAAAAAATATTTTTCCATTCAATTGTACTTAAAAATGTTTTAAACAACTATTTAATGAAAAAAAATGTTTATTATTTTTTTTTAACTATTTTTGTATGGTTTTTTATTTTGAAAAAAAATTTTTTTTCATTATATAGTACTTACCAATTTTTTAAGTGCTATTTAGTGAAAAATATTTTTTATTATTTTTCAAATTTTTTGTATGAATTTTTATGTTGTGTCCGTTTTAGAAAAAATATTTTTCATCAAATAGTATTTAAAAAAACTTTTAAGAACTATTTAATGCAAAAACATTTTTTATTATTTTTTTCTATTATTTTTTCATAGAGTTCTGTTTTGTCTCTATTTTAGAAAAAATATGTTTTTATAAAACGGTATTTAAAAATGTTTTTTCAAATAAATATATACGAGGGTCATTTGATAAGTATGATAAATTTAATTATTGTTTAATTTAATTAAATTTTTCAATTTAGTTTTTCTTACTTTTTTATCATACTTATCAAACGATTCTCGTGTATATGTATATATATATATATATATATATATATATATATATATATATATATGTATGTATCTTTGAATATATCTGTTATTTTAATGAGTTTTTATATTTTTATATTATAATACTATATTATCAGAAAAAAATAAGATATTATGATATTTATTCAATTTTTTTTATTTTTATTATATTTTATATAGTTTTAAATATTTAATTAAATGAATATTAAATTGTTCAAACCTTTTCAGTATTTGGTTGTGTATTTTGCTGTTGTTCAAAACCTTGTAAGTTTTTAAACACTAAAACTTTTTCTTTCTGCGTTTCATATTTTCGGCAAATTGATGCTATTGTTAATATTTTTTCTCCTTTTAAAGTTATTTCTTTTAAAAACTAAAAAACATATAAAGCTATACAATTTAAATTATGTATATATACATATATATATAAATCTTTCTATTATATTCAAAATGAATTTTCAGGATATTTATTATTTATTTAATTCAAGTGTAATAAAAATATTTAACATTTGTTGAATATTTTTTATATTTTATCAGCAATTTATGAAAACTAGTATAACTGAATATGTTATTATTTTCATTACATATCTTTTAATTAATTTCCTAAAAGTGAACAGAATGTGATAAAAGATATTTGGATATTTATTGGTGAAATTGTTATAAATGTATCATTAATTTTTTATAAATCAAATATGGATATTACAAAAGATTATTTTGAAAATAGAAAAAAAACAGTAAGTTTTAATTCCAAAAAAAATTTTTGGCAATAACTATTATTTATATTTAATATCTATTTTTTTGATCAAAAAATTATAATTTTCAAATAGCATTTACCTCCAAGATTTTAAACGATTTATTAGAAAGAACTCGTATTTTATCTGCATCACATTTTTGTTCTACTGCCAGCCGTTTTCGTAAAGACCAAAATAAATCCGTAAAAAATGTTTTCTCTAATTCAAGATCTTCAATACATTTTTCATTAACAGTTCGTTTCATTTTTTGTATTTCTCTTAAATTTTTTATATTATCCTTTAAAATATTTAACGATTTGAATGTTTTATTAATTTTTGTAATTCGTTTATAACTTAGATAAATGTTTGTATTAACAGATTTTATATTATTAAAGATATTGTTTGTTTAAACAATTCAATTGTAAAATTACTAATTAGAAGAGACTATTAGAAATGAAATTCATAATTTCATTAGTTGGTTTAATTTTAATTGTTTTTATTTAATATTTTTATTAAAAAAGATATAATTAAAATATTATTAAAGTAATTCTGGTTTTATAAATTATGATATTCTAATGAAATACTTATTTGATGACACAATAGATATCATTACTTCCATGCAAATAATAAATTTGATCTTATTTTTTTAAAAAAAGACTTGTAGTGAATTTTAATGGCATGTGTCGTTAATAAAAAATAATTTTGCACATACGTATAAATTTTCAGTTTTTGTATTCATAGTTTCATTGTCTTGTGCACTCGATTCATCCTTTTTTTGTATTGCAGTAAATACTTTTTGTATTTCATGAATGTGATTCAAATAACCATCAAAAAAGTTCTTATAAGCAGTCCATATTGTATGTATTTTAGTATCTGTTCGATCTTTCAATAAAAGTGTATTTTCGTTAAACTAAAACATTTTAAATATTTTTTTATCCAATATATAAATGTAAGTACTTAATTACATATTGAAATTTATTTATTTATAAAAATATACTTTTACATATATATATATATATATATATATATATATATATATATTTATATGAATTGTAATTTTTATTATTTGACATTAACATTTTTATTTATTAATTAAAAAAATTCCAATTCTATTTACTGTATTTATTGTATACAATTTTTTATATTTCAAAATAGAAAAGAAAGACTAATAAATATTTTGTTTGGTATTTTTAACTCTTTATTTACTGATTTAATAAAAATACAAAAATGAAATAGATTAATTTTTATTTTAACCAAAAATAATATTTGAATTAAAAATAAAATATAAAAATTGAGAGAGAGTAAGAATAAACATTTAAAATTCTTTCTTATTTAGAAGTTTTGATAGATACCTTTTTAATAATGAGATTTTCAATTTGTGATAGTAATTAAAATTTAATTTTGAAAGAAAATATTTATAATCAATTAAAAAAAGTGTTTGTTTCTATTGACGCACCTCATTTAAAATTAAACACTATTTTAGTTCAATTTTAGAATTCGTTTGTGTTAGTTCTAATACAAAATGAATATTTCACCTTGTCTTCTTCTTCAGTGACTTTCGATAGATGTTCAGCTAACAGTGTGTTCCTTGTATCACAATCATCTGTTTCTAAGTGAAAGAGTATTTCTTTAAAGTAGGATTTTTTTTCCTCTGAATCTTTGATTATGAGATCTGTTATAATTTCTTTTTCATCAAATAATTTGTTGACACTTCTTATATAAAGTGAGTTCAAATTTTGAACTCTTTTATTAAATAAATCTAAAGAAAATTAAATTATCTAAGTTAATATCAAGAGTTGTAAAATTTTTTTATTGATTCTAAATTTATTGTTAATTATTTACATTAATTTTATAATTAAATATTATTAAGATTTTATTACAAGTATTGTTCATCTTTGTGAATAATTACCAACAAGTCTGTCAATTCCATTTACATGTGCAGATAAATTACGCATATATTGTATTTTTTCTTTATCAATTTCGTCCATTAAAAAACTAATAATATAATCTTTTGCATCGATTACCTTTTCAAAATATAAAATTTGTCCCTGAAATTTATTTTAAATAAATGTATATATTATAGATATTAATATATAAAAAGTTTTTGAAATTGTTCTATAATAAAGCTGCAGTTGAAATTATTATTAAAATTTATTTCCTAAGACCGTTTTATAATATAATCATAATATTTATATTTTTGGAAACTCTGTAGGAAGAATTTTTAGACAGAATAGATTCGTTTGTTTAAATTAAATTTTTTGTTGAAACTCATAAAATATTCTTATATTATAAAAAATGAAAACAATTTTTTAAAAAGAAAAATATTGGTACAAGTAGTGCAATTTTTAATTAAAAAAAATGATATAAAATCCACACCTTTGTTCATGTGTTCTTCTTTTTTGAAATGATGTTTAAAACGATATAATTTTTTTGACAAAATAATTACTTTCTTAGTTCATCAAAATGAATTTCGTTTGAATTTATGAAAAAGATTTAATCACAAAAAATATTCAAAATATTTCTTAATACAGCTTTAATACTGTTTTATAAAGTGAAAAAAATAAGCATTATATTATATTAGTTATACAAAAAACTTTTTTGTAAAAGTATAAAATTATAGCATATTTACAAAATTTATCAACTATTATTTATGATTTTTTATTCAACTGAAACATTTAATAGATTCTTATAAAAAAATAATAGGGTTATATGAAATTATGTACTTATTTTTTTTAAAAAAAAGACTGAATTTTCCATAGTTTTATAATCGAACAAAGGTTTAAATATACAAATACTTTAAAATATATCAGTTTTTAGTTTCACATTAAGTATTTTTTCTAATCTTTAAATTAGATTTAATATAGAGTTTATATATAATACATACATATATATATATATATATATATATATATATATATATATATATATATATATATATATAAAAATTTATAGCGAGTTACCCATAATTCATCTTTAAATTGTCCTAGTGTCATATCCAGTAACTTAGCACGATATTTTTTAATGATATCTTTTTCACATTCCTGTGCAGCTTTAAGATTTCTCGCTAAAGCATCCTGTTGGTAATTATGGTAATAAATATAATTATATTATTAAAAAAAACACATACTTATAAATATAATAAAGTAATTAATAACTATAAGTAGTAAAAAAAGTTCATGAACTTTATATTAAAGAAATATTTTTGTCTTTTAAAAAACAATAATTAAAATAATGTATATACTCTAAAAATCTGTCTTCTCTCTTCTTCTTTCTTAGCTAACTTTTGAGCTTTCTTCAAAGCTCTTTTTTCAGCCCTTGTTAATTTCTTCTCTTGAACAACTGGTTGTATTTCTGGCATCATTTTGAATTAAATAAATAAATCAATTGGTGTAGTTTTGAATAAAAATGAATATTTTTTGTAAATTGTGAATATTGTAAACGTTAACTGTAATAATTTCTAATAAAATCTTCTGTATAAATATTAATACCATTCATAAGTAATTGAAGTGTGACATTTATTTTTTTATAAAAAAAACATTTATGGCCTACTTTATTCATTTTTTCAATATTTTTATTACTGAATAGATTATATTCTTATACTTTTAAAGCTCAAACTATAGTGATTGATTTTTATTTTAAATTTTATGATGATATTTTTTGACATACATTTATTTAGTATTATTTTTATGTATTTCACTATTTATTTTTGTTCCTTCAGATTCCCAGTTTAGTGTCATAAATATATTTTTAAAGCTTTGAAGATATTTACATCGATGTTTCACTGCTTTTAAATTTTAAACTTATTTCATAGAAAGATGTTATTTTTTTAATTTTTATATTTTTAATATTTTATTTCTATTTTTTTGAGTGGGATAAATAAAGTTAATATCATACATTATATTGATAATTAAAGCAAAATTTTTTTTATAAAAAAATATTGAAATATTTTCTATTTTAGATAAATTATTAATATAGTTAAAAATATATTAAAAAATTAAACTTTTTGAAATAAAAAATAAGATTTTGTTTAATTAAATAAATTTATAACATTTTATTTAAATAAATGAAAGTGTAAAATTTCAGCATATTTAGAAACAACTATTATTTTTGATATTTTTTATTCAACTAAAACATTTAATACTTTATTATAAAAATTATTACCAAGCCTATATTTTAAATTATGTACTTATTTTTTTTAAAAAAAACAATTAATGAATTTTTATACTTTTATTATAAACAAAATTGTTGTAATATAAAAATGGTTTGAAAAATGTCAATTTTTGAATTTCACAGCAAGTATTTTATAATATAATGAAAGTACCCATATTACTTCTAAATATTTATTAAATATAAAATATTAATCACATTTATATATATTTACATTTGCAAAAGTATATCTTTCAAACTATAAATATATATATATATATATATATATATATATATATATATATGTTTCATATTTACTAAAGATATTTTATACGTCCTTCTTTGAGATGTCTTCTCTTTATGTCAAATAAAACGATTCTTAAACATAGTTTTTATTTTTTTTATAATCATTATTAGCGAGCCGTTTCTTTAATAACTCGTTTTCCATTTCTAAGGATTTCTTTTCCTTTAATAGTAACTTTTTACTTACTACAACATTTGAAACACGCATCAGGAATTTGCCAAGATGTTTTTGACCTAAGAACTAAAATTATAAATTTTAAAATAATTTGATATTTTTACTTAAAATAATTTACATTAAAATTTTTATTATATTTCTATGTATATACATATATATATATATATATATATATATATATATATATATATATATATTATATTTAGCTCATTGCTAAATGAAAACCTCAATGAATATAAGTCGGTTTTCATTTACATATATATCTATGCTAAAGTTTTATTGATAAATTAGGCACAATAAAACACTACCAATATTAGATAATAACAAAATACATTGTAAATTAATATAATCTTTCTCTCGGAAAAAATATATTCTGACGTTTTAGCTTATCCCTCATGGAATTTTGGAGCAACGAAAAATATTTTATACATACACAGACACAGTTTAAATACATTTTTAAATTTATTTCAATCTTTTGAAAGATATCGTGATAAAAAGTTGTTGTTTCTTTCTTTTCAACTCATCAAATATTTGCTAAAGAGATTGTAATACTTTAGTGATTATACAGGTTATAGAAAACACTTTTTTGACTTCATTGATACGTTTCTTTATAATATCATAATCCATGATTTTTTTCCTTTAAATTCTATCCAATCTAAATCACTTCGGATTTTTTTTATTATCCATATTTCTGGTTCTGTTTCAGTTTTTCCATCTCTATTGGTAACTTGAGAAATTTATTCAATTTCTTATTTATTAACACTTCTCGATATTCTTCGATATGTTCTTTCACTCTTTATATCAACAAATCTAACACCAAATTGTCTTGCTACGAGAATGATTTCTTTCTCTTTTTTATCGATAGTTGAGGAATCTTTAAAATCATTCACCATATCACTCAATAAATTCTTCTAGCAAGCATTTACGATTTCTAATCTGTTCTGATGAATTTCCTTATATATCTGTCCCATCTATCCACATGTTTCTTCTTGGTCTTTTTTATATATCTAAGATTTTTCAATCAATAACTTCTTTTGTCCCTCTATAGTCTACTCATTTTGTTCTATGACTAGTCTATTTCATTTAAAACTTTTCACTTTTATTATATTACCATAACTTTTGTTTTCCTTCTAGTCAATTTTTTTCTTTCTTATCTTTTCGAGTTATTCACAATAACATTTTTCTATACTTCTTTACGTTTAAATTATTCTGATATTAAAGATTTATGCCTCACTGTTATAAGTGAGAATAAGTAAGATGCAATATTCATCTACTTATTATTTTTAAAACAATTAATTGAAAACTCAATTCTTTTAACTATATCAGCAATAAAAAAATATACAGTTAATTAAATTGACATTTTTTAAATTTTTGTAGACTAACCTAGCATTGTTGTCTTTAAATAATTATATAAGGATCATCCAACTGTGATGCCTAGGTTTGTGTTTTATTAAAATGAAACATGTGTATAGGGAAATATGTATATAGTTTATTTATAATAAAATACAAATCTAGGCGTCACATTTGTATGAGCATATATAATTATCATTGTTAATTTATTAGGGGGGAGTATGTGGTCGTAAAATATGAATTAATTAAGATTATTTTTTATGTTTAAGGATATAAATATAGAGTGGTTCAAATGAAACTGAAAGATTCAGACATATGTACTTGTTACTTATTATAATTTACAATTCTTTATTATCATTCAGTGGTATTTATGCCACCCTATATAATTTCTATAAAAATGTAGTTTTAAAATTATCTTACATTTTTAATATCAACTTTGGTTTTAAATAATTGTTGAAATAATTCTAAAATAGATTGTGAATTTAAGTTTGTATAAGATTCAGAAAATGTGTAGGTTTTTTCTTTTTGAGTTTCCATTTTTCGATTAAAGGCAATTAATTTGAATAAGTTTTCTCCTTTTTTCACAACTGTTTTCAAATACTGAAAATTATATATATATATATATATATATATATATATATATATATATATATTATATTCTTGTATTACATCGTTTTATATGAAATTGTTATTTATTATTATTGAATAAGTTCTTCGCTTTGACAAACAAATTTCGAACAATTATTCATAAATAAGAATCGCAATTGCAATAAATTTACTAGTTTTTATATTTACTACATTTTTGAGAAATAAAACTGATCTTTTTTAAGGCAGATAATAATATATAACAAAAAATAACACTTTTATGACAATCAGAAGAGATATGTGAAGTGTATAGAAATGTTAATGATTCTAAAAGGAATAAATTTTCTAAAAAGAAATGTTTAACCTAGAAAAATATTGAAAATAGGGTATAAAATGTAAAGATTCCTATTTTTATTAAATATCTTCTATAAGTTTGTAAATAAATCGTCTTAATTTTATAGTTCAAGTACGGAATTTTCATATGTAACGATCTAATACTATTTTTTAAAAAAATATCATTTCAAGTAAGAAAATGTAGGAATTGATATTTTTTACCTCTAACGTTTTGTTACTTTCTCGAACCAAATGTGCAAGTTGTACTTTATCTTGATAAATATTTTCTTCTAATTTACTTTTTTCTTCTACATAAATATCATAGAAAAATTTCTTTTCTACTAGGAGACTTTCTATTTTTTTTCCAAGAATTTTGTGCAAGTTAGCATTATCTTCATGTAATGTTTCTATCTCGTTCTAAAATTTTATTACATTTAATATTATATTCATTATATGTTTTATAGTGTGTCATAAAAAATTGTAATTTTATTCGTTATTAATTTTTATTCTAATTTAAATATTATATGGCCAATATTTTAATTCTTACGGTATATTCAATAAACATGCTATTTTTATTCTTTCACAGTTATTTTGAAAAATAGTAATAAAAAAACATATTCGTCCTATTAAAATTATTGTTTTATACTAAAACGTTTGTAAGTAATAAAAAATAGGCTTGAAATAGTTATTAAAAATTAATAAAAATTTTATTGTGATAGCGACTTATTTATGAAAAATATGATATAAATTCAATTCAATTATTTGTTGTTTTATATAATATAGTTACAATCAAATTTTCGTGTTTATTTATTTCTAATATATTTCCATTTCTATTAATTTCTTCTTTATTTTGTAATATTTTGTACATTTTACGATTTCTCTCTGAAGCATTTTGTATTTCCATGAAAGTTGTTTTGAATTTTTTCCACATATTTTCCATTACACGTTCTTGGAATTCACGACACAAACTGATTGCGCATGTACTCTGAAAGAATATATATGTATTGTATATATATATATATATATATATATATATATATATATATATATATATATATATATATATATATACAACAAATTAAGTTATGAAGTTCTGTATATACTATATTTAGAAAATCTCTTTCCAAAATATTTCGATTTAAGAGTTTAGGTAATATTTTGTAGAATAAAACACCATAAGACATGAAAGAGTAAAAATGAACTCCTCAAAGTTTTTTGTGAAAGAGGAAAACTTTTCTCTTACCAGATTTATTAGTGCTACCAAAATGTTTTGTCCGTTTAGCTACAGTTTTTGAATTTTGTGTAAATTTTGATTAATAGTTTTAGCTGCTGTTTGATTTTAGTTGAATATTTTCGGTATTTTAAAATTCTTAGATAATTTTTATTTATAATTTCAGAATATTTATGTAAATATTACACATTTTGTCTTGTAAATTCTGTTTAAATATTTTCTCTATTATTTTTAAATTTCTATAAATATTTTATTTTTTTATAGATTGACCCAAATGCGACCGAAACGTTTAAAAATTAATTTACTTACTTACTACCATTCGCTTTTCTTTATTATATTTCAATCTCATTTGAGCTACCCTATATATGATAAAAACTTAAAATATTTTTTGAAATTAAAAAATAATACAGAAAATATTTGGATAAAATTTATACCAAAAAAAAATAAAAAAAATTTAATTTTTACATAAATGTTCTAAAATTTTTAATAGAAATTGTCTAAGAATTAAGTTAAGTGGACAAAACTTTTTAGTAATTTTAATAAATCTTGTAAGAGATGTTTTCTTATTTCTCGAAAAACTTTATGGAGTTAATTTTTGACTTTTTTATATCTTATGTTTGTTCAATAAAATATTATTTAGATTTTTAAATCGAAATATTTTGAAAAGAAATTTGCTAAATATAGTAGATGCAGAACTTTATAACCTAATTTATTTTATTTATTCCGATTGGTTGTTATTTCATCTTTTCTAATAAAATTAAAGAACTAATAATTGATTAAATCCAATCATTATTTTTTTTCATTTCTCATAAATTCTGTAGAGTATTCCTTTGCAATTAATGTTTTTTAAAAGTTAAGTGTTTTTGTTAAAGACACAATGATCATAAAAATATCTGTTTCTATAATATAAATTTTCTTAATGAATTTAATATTTTTTTTCTATTTTTTACGTCATCTAATTTTATAATTTATTTCTTTGGATTTTTTGTTGTCAATCAAATTTTATAATTTTTTTTGTAGATTCAAAAAACTGTAATGAATATCTGATTATCACACAATCATCATAGTCATAGATACTATGGAACTTTTTTGATTTAAAATGAAATTTCCTCTATTGATTTTATATATTTATTTTATAACAATTATTATAGTGTTAATTTTTCAATTCAAACTTTTAAAAAGTATTTTATGCTGCTTATAAATCAAAAATTAAATACAAAAGCGTACCAACTTCTAATATTTTGTTTTGATAATTTATAATAAATTTAGTTTTGTTTTCTCAAATCTAATTTTAAGATAAAATAATTTTGAATTGTGTATTTAACATTTTTATCAATTCATTTTTGTGTCAGTAATTATTTTTTAGTCTAGGAAAAAATCAATTCAGCGTTTTTCCTAGACTCGCTTTGAAAATTAAATCTTTGATAAACATTTTTCAAAAGCAGGCATTTATAATATTTCTATTTTATTTCAACAAATTAAATGTATGTTTTTTTGATTATTAAAATACAAATATATATACACTTCATATAGAAACCACATCAAACATAGTTATCAACCAGATATAGTTGTGACATGCAATAAAATATTTTTAAAAATTATTATAATCGATTGTATATAACTAACCATATTTTCTTCTTCACAACATATTGCGCGACATTTTGATGCTAAAATCGTTTTCGTTTCTTGTTCTCCTTTTTCTAATTTAAACATCATTACTTTTAGTTTTTGTCCTTCTCGAGAAGCATTTTTAATTAATTTCAAATCTTCGATTTGTTTTTTTGCTAAAAGAATCTCAATATTTTTCTTATGGTTATCATACAGATCTTGTAAACAATCGTTAAATAATTCTAAAATAAATGAAAATATGTAATATTTTGTAGTTGAAAAAGAATTTATTTTTTTTAAAAAATATAATATACTTGTAATTGTTGTTATTTTCTTCATAACACCTGAATATTGCTGTAATGATTTGTTTTTAGCTTCCTCTATTAAATCCGTTAAAATAGTTATCTGGAAATCTTTACGATCAATCGTTTTTTCAAATACTTGCCATTGTAACTGTGAAATAATCATTTATATATATTTATGTCTATACAGACAATTAAATCAAACAATTTTTAACTGAGGCTTCAATCCTCGAAAGCCAAAAGCTGTGTTGTAGTTGATTAAACGAAGTCTTTGTAAATTGCATACCCACAGTAATTTGAGGGATGTTGACCCGGAAATTACAAGTTATCTTGTAATATTTTAGTCTAGCACATAACTTAATAATACCATACCATATAACACCTCGTTGTCTTGCAACTATAAGTATCCTCAATTTTGGTACCAAAATATTGCTTTGGGCTTTGTGTGTGAGTTCTATCTTAATCTAGTGTCTCCAGAGACAAATTAAGGCTAAGAATCACCTAGCCTGACCCCAAGGAGACATGTAGAATAAAAATAGTAGAATTAGATACCATCAAGTGCAAAACTGGGTGACATAATAGGGTAATTGAACCCAGCTCGGCATATACATTCACACCCCTTATTAGGCGACTCCTACGCGCCTCAGGTTCTTGGTGACAAACTTGACGTTTACTACCTTCTATAGAGAGTAGATTTATTTTTTAGATTTTGTATTTTTATCAAAGTTTAAAAAATGTGTTTTTTTTAAAAAAAATATACAAATATTTTGAATCTAATTTCATAAACTATATTTTTTATAGAGAATATTAATTAAACTTCTTTTAAAATGTTTAATAATTAATTCTTTCAGTTTTGTATTTTTATCGAATTTAACATCTTTTTTTTTAAAAAAAATTTCAATCTATTTTTATAAAAAATCATGAAATATATTTTTTTATAAAGTTATTAATTTTATTTTTTCAAAATATTATATGATTCACTTCTTTCAATTATAATTTTTTATCAAATTTGACAAAATGTTTTTTTCTAAAAAAAAATAATAAATATTTTGAATCTGCTTTTATAGAATTTCCTAATATACCTTCTTTATGGAGAATATTAATTATTCTTTTCTTAAAATATTATATGATTAATTTCTTTCAATTTTGTATTTTTATCAAATTTAACAAAATGTGTATTTTTTAAAAAAACATATTTTAAATCTATTTTCATAAAATTTTATGAAATATAAAAAATGCTAATTATACTTTTTTTTAAATATTATAATTTTGAAATGTTAATTACCATTAAGTCTTCTTTAATGTGCTTGTTTGTGATACTCAATAATAATTCATAGTGTCGTTTTTTCACTTTTGAATAAATTATTTCTGCTAGCGTTACATTTCTCATCAATTTGTCCTTTTCATTTGTAATAAAAAAATAAGTTCAATTAAATAAGGTTATTGAGTTAAAAATAAATTAAATCACATGAAAATGAATATATTTTGTTTGAAATGCATACAAAATATAATAAAAAAAAATCACTTTGCTATAAAATAATACAAAATACATAACAATAACTTTAGTATAAAAAATATTTTTCAAAGAAGTTGCATAATTTTAGACTGTAATAATTAACCAGATATTATTTTTTTTATAAAAAAATGAACTAAATACTCACTTTTATTAACTTATTTCTCTTTTCTATTTTTTTTAATAATTTTCGTTCTTTTTTCTGAGCTCTAAGTAACTTTCTTCTTTCAATCCTTGCCCTCTTCGCCTCTTTTTGTGCTTCTAACTGTTCTAACTTCTCAGGATCCATACTTTATTTATTATCTAATTGGTGTTTTTAAAAATATATTTGATAAAGGTTAAGAATTAGTTTTTTTAATATATCACGTAGTATATAAATTAGTTTAAAGTTTGTAGAAATATATTCTGATTAAAATGTAAAATATTTATTTTTTTATATATGACAGTTACTATTATAAAAAATATTTATAACGATCACTTGGATATTTAAAAATTCCAAAAAAAAAATCATTAACATTTACCAAAATCTTTTATTAAAATCTTACAACAACTTTCATAAAAATGTTCGTATAGTTTGTTAAAATCTGCTGTGAAAATTTTTGAAAACGTTTTTATAAAATATTATAAAAACTTTTTTTAAAATCTGTTTTTTTACAAGTTTTTGAAATCCTGTTTAGTTATTAATAAATGAATAAATAAAATACTCAGAATAATGATACAATATGTATATTTTACAATGATTTTTTTATACAATGTACAATAATATTTTTCGATTATAATATGATGTACAGTAAATATTACATTACATTTACTAAAATATAGATAAGATATTATTTTTAAACGTTTATAAATAATAAAATATATTAATGAGATCACATTTTCTTAGAACTGAATTAAATAACTTAAAATTATTAAAATTTATAGTAAAATATTAATATATATGTACAGATATATAATTATGTTGCATTCTAATAATATATACAATAAAATAAGATACAGGTTTTGGATTTTTGGTAATATACGTTCATTTAATTGTCTATTCATATAAATAAATTATCATTCTCAACACCACAAGATATTTTAAAGTATTTAAGAAATACTAATTGTCTATTTTGTTTGTCTAAAATAACAATAAGCTATGTCAGAGCGTTGATATAAATCTGAGGATGATAATTTATTTATATGAAAGTAAATTAGTCACTGTTATTTGTATTGTTTTATCTAATTATAAATTAGTTAGAAATCTTGAAATTTTCTTTTTAAATTATAATTAAAATTTAAGATAAATTTCATGTACACATAACTAAGTAATAAAAAAAAATAATTCGAATTTTGGGTATATAATATAAATTTATTTATATTTGTATATGTAATTTTGAAAATAATTAAACTGCTTCAATATTGCATTTTGATAGAAGTGATCAGTTATCTAAATAACCTTAAAAATGTCATAGAAATTAAAATTATATGTTAATATTTTTGGACGATTAAAACAGTTCAATTAACAGTTAAGAAATAATTTATTTAAAAACAGAGTAAGACATTAAGTGGGTAAATTTCCATTCGATTAAGAATATAATTAAAATTTTAATCATAATTTCTTAGCAGTAAAATGATTACAAATGTAATGAATAGTTTTCTATCCGATTAATCATTTGACTAAAAAATTAATCATGTAATTTCAATAGTTTTCAACTAAAAACTAATCATATGAAAATTTAGTTGGTTTTAAAATATAAAAGATTGACTCAAATCTAAAATTAAATTTTTTCTTTTACATATTTGTTGTTTTTCTCGAAAATGAATTTCTTTGTTAAACAGAATTCATCCCACTTTCATTGCTTAAAAATGGGATGAAAAGTGTGAATAAAATCCTTATTTGTCTTACTTACTCCCGTGAAATTAATTTAGAAATTATTAATAATCGTTAAAAATTTAATTTCATTCAAAATTATTTGTAATTCCTCCAAACAAAATAATTTTGTTTGAAAATTTGATTTTTAAATTTTAAATAATTTTTCATGATGATTAAATTAATTGTGTTATTTAATTAATATTGCACAATTTTGAATATTAAAATCAATCCATTTATTAATCACTTGAAATGATTGACGACTGAAAGTCAATCACGACTAAAGGTTTATTAATTAATTCTTTGTTATCGATTGATTTAAAAATGACTAATTATAAATGAATCGTTTTTTCAATCACCTAAAACGACTAAAGATGAATAAATTAATTTTAACTAATGATTAATTTTACATGATTGACATTTTAGTCGTTAGTAGTTAATTAGAAAATTTTACCTTACTCTATTTAAAAAAAAATCTATCTAACTACATAATATTTAAAATTATATTAGATGAAAAATATTTTTTAATTCATTGCTTTTATATGCATTTAACTTAGATATTTTTTTAATGTATTAATTAATAACATATAATTTTATAAAACATGTTAGTCTAAATAAGGAACAGATAAGTCAACTTTTAGAATTTTTTAAGGGTCTATTAATTTTAATTAATGTATACAGAGATAAAAACTAGTCGCTGTTAAACTCTATAATTATTGAGTGGTAACTGAGAGGTAATGCACTTTTTATTCATTAATTTTCTCAGAAACTATTGTTCTTAGAGATAAGATTTTCTGTACTTTTATGATTTCTACGAATATTTTGGTTTACAAAAACATTTGCGATTAATATTTGGTAATTTTATTTAAATATCAGTTGTATGTGCTTTAATTAAGATAATTACAGAAAATAAATTAAAAACTAGGATAACTTGTCTTTAATGGAGATAAATCGAATAAAAAAATCATATTAGATTAATTAATAATATTTTTAAACTGGTGTATGTATTAAGATATTTAAATTGTTTGAAAATTTTTTGGTCATTTTCATTACAAATATTTTGCATTATTTAAAACTTATAAACGAATAATTGGTCAAATTAAAGAATAATGTTTTTTTTTCGTAAAATTGTGATTGATTATTTGCTACTTTTCTACTAATATTAGAATGTTTTTTAATAAAACACAAAAATATAAATCATTCAAATATATATATATATATATATATATATATATATATATATGCATGTGTGTGTGTGTGTTTGTATTGAACAGATTATTTCGAAACAAATAATATAACAGCGATTGATCACAGTTTCGCAGAAGTTACTGACGTTTATGAAAAAAGTTACGTGCTTGACAGGAAAAAATCCCAAACCCGAATCAAAATAAACGATGTATAAAACGTAATTTATATTTTAATTACGTCTCTATTCAAATATCTAAAATTTAATTCGGAGAAAACATAAAAAATTCATATATAAAAAATGATTTTTAATTAAATATTTTTTCAATAAAGAAAAAATATTTCAATCTCTTTTAGTTTATATCAAAATGTTATTAATATATATTTCAGTTATTTCACTAGAATAACTAATTTCAGAAATGCATATAAAAGCTATTTAAAAAATTACTTAAACGAATCATTTATTCGTAACATTTTGTACAGTTTTTACGACGTTTACTTTGCTAAATATTAATCATTTTAGAACCCTCATTAATCCGGCCCTGTATTTACGAACTTAGCTTTAAATATTAATTGGAATCCGTTTTAAAAGTTGTTGGTAGTAGCATATGTACATGTTTTTGTGACATATTCATTGCCGTTGATGTATTTTTACGTGGATTCAGTGTCAGAATTTCTGACATACTTGTTGAACGGGTATTGCTTCGACTCTTCATTGAACGTCCACTTCTCTTCGTATCTTTACAACAGAATAACCATTTGAAAGGTGGTATAAGTCTGAAAACATAATATTTTAATTATTTTTTAATAATGATCGATAATTGTTATTTAATTCATTTTTATTCGAGCTATATTTACACTAAAAGCAAAAAGCTATATTAAATTTTATTTTAACTTTAAAAAATCTAAGAATGTATAAAATATTGGATAAATATGATGATAATTTTATCTTGATATCTGTTATTTAGGTTGAGTAGAGAATATTTGTCTAAAAGAATATACATTTTAATGGCCATAAAAAATTAATTGTTTGAGTTCAGGAAAAAGTATTATTTAGAGATCTTATATTAAAAAAAATGTTTAAGTATAAAATATTATATTAAAAAGTCAAAAATTAAAAATATTATTTTTTTGTGAATAAAAGAAGTATTATATTAGATCGTATTATTTTCTACTATATTTTTCCATCATACTGACAGTTTTTTAATGTCATCTTCAGAGAATTTATAAAAGATTAAAACCTGAATAAAAAATCCACACCAAACTGCTTAACCAGTGTGGTGAGTATGAGAAATTACTGTTGAATGATATGACTTTTTCTGGGGTAAAATATTCTGGAAAAAATAGCTCCTCGTTATAATCTCTAGATAGGAACTAATTTGGAGAAAGATAATGAAGATATATAGCAAGAAGAGAAGGCAATTGATTGATAAAAATTGTTATGCAGTGGTGACTAAGAGAAAAAAGAAATCCAGAAAGAGATCTTATCAAAAAAGTGAGAATACAATTAAAGTATTGTGGAATTGAGGATTGGATGAAATTAATCGCGGATAGAAACTTATGGAAGATTTTTTAGAAAATATTTAAGAGGACTTAATGACTTTTGATGAGGTTTTTGCCCAGCAATGGGCTGATGTAGGCTTTTATGATGATAAATGAGACTAAAATATAAGAAAATTCGTCGAAAAAGAGAGCTTTTTATCCAGTAGTGGATTGAGAGAAGTTGATGATATTATGTATTCCATTAAATTTCATATATTTGAAATTTGATAAATTCTGCTAATGTTAAATATCGAAATAATATAACAAATTAAAAATAATATACAGTAATTATTTTTTTTTAAATCTATAAATCATTAAAAAGTTGTTATAAAACTGACAGTTATTTTAGAAAATAATGTTTTTTAGCAATTAATTTTTTTTTGTTTAGAGTGGGGACGAAATTGTGTATAAAATTGATTTTTTTTATTTCTAGTAGATCATATTTCATTTTTAATGATTTTTTGTTACACCATGTATGTACTATATTTTTAAAAAAATCTTAACCGTACATTGTATGACTAATTATGAATTGATTTTTATTGAAATGTGTTTCATTATCGAAATGAAAATGATTTTTGAATAATAACACTAAAATTTTATTATCATATGTGGATTAACAAAAAAAATATATTGAAATAGTTGTATTGTTTCGAAATAAAAATAATAACAAATTAATTTATAAAACAGTGATAAAATTCCATTTTGGTGAACACGTAGAAATATATTGTTGATTTTTTATGCAACATTAACACAATACCCAAAACATAATTACACATGTTTATAAAATATTGATACGTTTTGTTTACCTTAATGTTCGACAAATTTGTGTTGAAAAAACACAATAAATGATTGGATTAGCTGCTGAATTTAATGGCGCTAGGCTTTGTATGAACGTAGCTACTGCTATATTGGTCTGAGTTCGTGGTATATGACCGTAAACTTGTAACAAATCAAATAAAATATACGGCGACCAACAGATGATGAACACTGAAACAAATATTGGATTTTAATAAACTATAAAAATATTTTTTATGAGAACGATATTGTTATTTTTAATTTTTAAATAATTATTTATATTTTCGAATGATAACGAATTATTAAATTAGCGTTATTATTTTAATAATAGGAAAAATATTTACTTATTCATTTCTATAATTTATAATTTTTTTATTGAATTAATTTAGAAAATGAATTGTTTAAAAATTCTAAATAGATGTTTATGTAAAATTTTTCAATGAAAAAATAAAGAAATTTATATATCTTCAATTTCAATTATAAAAATATGTTTTAAAAAATGAAATAATAATTTTATATTACACAAATAATTTATTTATTTATTGCTGGCATAAAATCAATATTTTTTAAATTATTATTACTTTTTGATATAATGTAGCGCTTTGATGTAGATGATGGCATTGCTGATAAAAAAGAAAATGACAATAAATAATTATTAAATAATTTTTAATATCTTGTAGTGTTGGGATTATATTTCATTTATAATTTTTTGTCATGAGTTTGACAAATATTAATAGAAATATATAAAGTATATGTATATTCATAAATACGTACCAAATACTATGACGAATGTCATTTTGATGGTTTTAATTTTGGCACGTGGAATTAATCCTCTTGAACTGGCACGTCTTGTATCAGAATCCTCTGGTGCTGTAAAATTTAAAATAATTTTTTTGTTAAGGACAAAATATAAAGGATAAAAGTGAAATAAACACATATATGTATTTGTCATTATTATAAAGTATTAACGTTTTATAATAGTTATGTTTGATATTTATATAAACGTATTTTAAGTATTGTTTATAATTTTACTTAAATAAGGATACTCAAAGAGATATAGAAAAATGTATAAATATTTTTCTATATGTTAAAAATATAGGTAAATTTTTATTGATAAATAATTATTTTAAAAATTATATATTATAAATTTTGTATATTGTTATAAATTTATTAGTAGTTAATTATAATAAATTTTAGAGAGATATCAGATAGATGTATAAATATATCTATCTATAAATTGTTTTATAAATTTGTCTACAAATCAATCAATAAATCTACCTAAAAATGTATCTATAATTCTATCAATAAATCATCTACCTCTAATTCTCTCTGTAAATCTATTTAACTAAAACTCTTTCTATATATGTCCACATAAATCCATAATTTAAATCTATGTACCTTAAAAATTTCCCTACAAATTTATTAATTATATTATCAACCTAAAAATCTCTCTCCTAACCATTCAATAAATCTATTAATAAATAAATATATTAACCTAGAAATCACTTTACAATCCTATTAAAAATTATTCACCTAAAAATATCAAAATATACAAATAAATCTATCAATCCATAAATTTACTAATAAATCTATCTATTTAAAAATATATTTATAATACTCTCTGTTAATCCATCAAATATATCTATCTACCTAAAAATCCCTTTACAAATCTATAAATAAATTTACATACATATAAATATCTCTATAAATCTATCTTTTATATATATATATATATATATATATATATATATATATATATATATATATATATATATATATATATATAGTTATATACCTACATTTTTTTATTGAATATTATTTATTAAAACATTGACATTTATTTTAGGTAAATATATCAATATTATGTATAAAAATGTTTTTCAATATCAATATTATTTCAACGTTGGTTTGTTGATATATAAACATTTAAGTTTTTTTATTGATTTTTAGTTCTAAGAAAAATATTATGAAAAACTTAAATAAATTAAATGTTTCAGATATCTACACTATATATATATATATATATATATATATATATATATATATATATATATATATATATATATATATATATAAAAACGTATAAATATATATAAAATAATTAAATAATATATAAATTTACCATACTTTTCACGAGGGTCGTTTGATAAGTATGGTATATATATATATAGATATATACTAAATTGAAAAATTTAATTTTTAAATAATAAATAAGTTTTGTTTATTTTATTTTTTTAAACGAGTATTAACAAAAATCAAGAAAACTAATCAGAGTAATTAATTAATAAGATAAAATTTTGCTAAAATATTAAGAAAGTTGTGTATGAAATAAGTAAATAAAAATGTTAATCTCTCTCTCTCTCTCTCTCTCTCTCTCTCTCTATATATATATATATATATGAATTATGTTAAATTATTACTGAATTCTACGAATATTATTCTATTTGACTTTAAAATAATACAATTAAAAGGTAGTTTTCAATACGTACGTATATGCTAATAAAAAGAGAAATATTTATTTAATCGTATTTAAGAATAAAAATATTTTTTTATGATTAATAAAATAATCTAATATAAATATATTATTTTACATTGGTAATTGAAATGAATGATGTATAAAAAAATAATTTTATGTTGCAAAACAAATCTGTATGTTGTATTGCCAACCAATCAGGATATTTTTATAACTGAATTTAAAAACTAAAGCATTAAAATTTGATCGAAATGTGAGAAAAGTATATATAAGTTGTATATTTTTTATTTGAAATTATCATTTTAATATTTGAGTTTTTATGTGAAAAATTGTGATATATAGGTTTATATATATATATATATATATATATATATATATATATATATATACGTTAAAATATAAAAAAAATAAATTGTTATTATAAATGTTAAAATAAAATACAAAATATATGTAAAAGTAATGACAAAAATGAAAAACTTACTTCTATTTTTATGTGCTCGTTTCTTTGGCAACGTCATCATTTTACTTTTGGTCCAAATTGTGATAACAATGATCGTATAACAACTAGTAATTATGATGGCTGGAATGAGAAATAGTGTGATTGCAACTAAAGTCATGTACAATTGCCAATGCCACGGCTTTGAAAATTCTATCCAACATTGCATCTGACCTGAAAAAATGATAAAAATTATTTCAAATTTTCATATTTTTTATATATATTACCTTGAACTTGTTTTTCTTCGTAAAAAAATAGTATTGGAAATGAGAATATAATACTGATTATCCAAGCAGATCCTACTAAACACCGAGCTCTTTTCCCTAAAATATTAATTAACATATATTTTTTTAAAAAAAACACAAATTATGTAAAAAATTCAAATCGAAAATATGATTCTTGATAGAAATTAAAAATTAATAGTTATTGATCAACAAATGTATATTAATATTAATTTTGTAAAGAATTTTTGTTTAAAATATTTTTATCATTAGAAAATTTCCAAAATAATATGTGAGAAATCCAATTTTGAAATCAAATTATTGAAAATCTTTAGTAAATAATTTTTTTATAAATACCTCAGTTTTTTAACAATAAAAATACCAAAATGTCGATGTAACTTTTTTTTATTTTTTATGAAATAAGAAAGTAGTTTTAGCTGAGAAAATAAATAAATGAACGCAGTATTTCTATTTTCATGGAATAAAAATTATAATAAAATAATATGAAAGTGATTTAACTACAGTTTCATAATTCTTCTATAAAAGTGAATTAGCTACAGTTTCAAAAAAATAATGATTAAATCATTAACTTATTAAATAAATAATATCAAATAATACTGATAAAAAAATTCCTTTCAAAAAAAGTTTTATTATATAATACTTACAACTTCCTGAAAAATTCATAGGATATTTGATTGCATCATAGCGATCTATACTGAGTGCTACAAGCACATAAGTAGAAGAATACGTGACGACTATCTAAAAAAATGTTTTTTTTTAATTATACAATATTGTTGTTACTCAAATATTATATATTATGTGCGAAAATTTTGAAAAAGGAAAGACAAATATAATGTTAAATTTTCATCTAAATAATATCATATTTCATCAACAATTTTAATGAACTAAGAAGCTAATATCATATTTCGTTTTCCTGATTTCACAGAATTAATTATTTTGTTTAGATATTGAATAAAAATAACAGAGTATATTTTCAATCATTTATAATACACTGTAGTTGTTTAATATAAAGATGTAGTCTTTTAATTGAATTTCATTTATTTATATGTAAAATGTAAATATTTGTAAATTTAATAAAATTGATTATAGAATAGTAAAATAATGATATTCACCAGAATTATTATATAAATGAAAACTCTGTTTTTTTTTAAAAAAAAAAACATTTATGAATATATACAAAATATTATCTTATTATTTCAAATATATACAGACCTGTGAAAACTTAACAATTTTGCACATAGTGTTTCCAGCATTCCACGATATTGTTATTCTCCAAACGATGTCAGTTAAAACGCTGATTAAGCCGACTAAAAGATCTGAAAAGATATTATTTATTATTTTGAAAACTTGAAGAGAAACTCGTATAAAATTTAGTATTGACGCCAATAACTTTACAGACATGTCAGAGTTGTGGAAGTTCATGATTTAAAATCATATTATACAATACAAGAATAAATTATCGTTAACTTTATCCCGTATACGTATATAGCATAGTTCAACATTTAACATCAATATTTCGAAAGGTAAATGCAATAAATTTGTAAACATCGTAGAAAATTTATGTGATATACATATATATATATACATATATATATATATATATATATATATATATATAAACTTTTTGAATTTTATATATTAATTTTAATATTCATTGAAACGAGTATGAGATTTATTATTAATTAAAAATATATTTTATTTATCAGAGATTTGATCTACTTTTCATTAATTTTTATTAAATTCAAGTGATTCGTACGTTAATCCTGAAATCCTTCACAGATGTATTGATGCTATTTTAGAACAATAACTTTTGTAATAAAATCAATAATGAACTGGAAAATAAATAAGGTTTGTCAAAAAATTATATCTTAAAGACATTGATTATGAAAAATTGAATTGAAAATGTCAATTTTGTCTTTCATTTCAAAACTTTCTCTAAAAAACTTGCATTATTTATGAGATGATCCGATATATTGATAAGATACAGTATTTTTAATATCTTAAAATGGATATTTAGTATTATTCGATTTTCAAACAAAAATATTTTTCGTTATTTCTTTTATAACAGTTTGACAACAGGTAGGAAGAATATCCATCACAAATATAGAATTTACTATGGATGAAAAATATGTACGAATATAATCTATATTAAAGATATTTTTTTATTTTTATAAGAATGAATTTAAAACAAGTTTTAATAATAAATTCTTTTTATATTAGAAAGAAATTATTTTCAAGAAAAATTAAATAAATTGAAAAGGCTAAATTAAATATTTTTTTCATTATAATGTCATAAATTATATATTTCAAAGTGTCATAAAATTGAATTATTATTTTCCAATTATTTTTTTTATAAAAAAATAATTTTATGGAACATAAAGTACATCAGCTAATGAATTAATCAGATTGTTTGTTAATTAAAATATATTTTTATATTAAAATTGGAATGATTTTTTTATCAAATTATGTTAATAAATATTCTTTCTTACATAAGGGGCCCAAGTAAAAATGAATAGTTTAAAAATATTGTATATTTATTTTTTTACTATTGTTTATTATCCTTTACTATCTTTCAGTTTCATTTGAGATATTCTATAGTTAAAAATATACATATACTCTATTTATGGATTATTTGTACATATATATATATATATATATATATATATATATATATATATATATATATATATATATATATATATATTAAAATTTCTTATCAATTCTAATATATTTTTCAGTGCCAGATAAAAATATTCAAAGTTAAAAAATAAAATAGCTAGAGGTATTATGTGATTATAGAGGTATAATATGAAAAGTTATGGAAGGCTATTTAACAAATACAGAAAATATAGACATTTATTAACTTTGCTTATGTTGTTTTTAAAATTTTGCTTGCCTACAAAAATTGTTGGTTTGCAAATTTTTTAAAAAATACTTTTTTATGAAAATATTAAATTAACTATTTAAATATATATTATTGGAAAATTGTAATTTTTCTCATAAAATTTATACATATTTTACGAATTCATTATTTTTTATATCGAATTACAATTCGTATTATTTTTTATTAAATATGTGAATCTTTATTATTTTAAAACGTGTTTTTACAGTCCAATAACTTGAAAATGTTTTCGTTTAAATAATCGAGGAACTAAATTAATATTTAATAATTTTATTAGAATCGTGCAAATCAAATTAAATGGTAAACAAAATTTGAATAGTTCTCTATTCGTATAAACAACATGGTGAATGTATATTTACTCGAAGTTCAATTTTCAACTTGAAAGTTATTGAATTCATAAATAATATTCAATGAATACAACTGTAATTCATATTCAGCGAAAGTTATACTACATTATTTGTTCACTAACTGATATAGTTTAAAACTTTTAGCTTAAAATCACTCTATTAAATATTCTTACTAATATTTTCTACGTATTGATTAAATAAACACCGCTTGGAAAATATTAGATTTTATATATTATGATTAATGTAAAATAATTACCTTGGGAATTAAATTTAGTTTTACATTTAATATTATTTATCACATCATATTTATTAGAAGCATTTAATGTAGGTGATAATTAAATTAAAATATCAATTGATCATAGTTTACATTTGGAAATAATAATTAAATTATGAAATATGTGATATTCGGTCATAATTTTGTAATTATTACCTCAGATGTAATAATAAACTTACGCAATTTTATAATTTCAATAATTATGAACATCGTTTAGTTTATAACAAAATTTTGTCCATTAAATTTAATTAAATCAATTAGTAATTGACAGAAAAATTCTATTTTACTGTGTTAAATTTTATACCTCAATAAAGAATACAAATTTTGTGTTACCATTATATATTTTTTACTATAATTTTATAAAAAGATTTTTCAGAGTGAAATATACAAAAAAAAATCTTATTTAAATTTTTATTTACTGTACAATAATTACAAATTTGATAAATTCTTGTATAAAAAATCATATATATTAGAAAAAAATTATAAATTTATTTAGAAAAGTAATTAATTTTTTTCTCTTTTCAAATATTGAACAAGTGATTATGTATAAAATTATTTTTATTAATAAATATGCAAAAAAAACATATCTAAAATTGTATTACTTGTGATTTAGTAATATTTTCATAAATTACATTAATTTTTGAAATTTGCTTGAGTAGTAATATAAACAACTATATATTAGGTCTCTTAAAAAGTTTTGTCCATTTTTTTAATAAAAGAAAATTATAATTTTTTTTACTGTATATATGGAAGAAATTAACTGTATTCAGAAAGTAATCGAAGAATCTTGTAAAAATATTCAAGAAGACCTTACATCATTTAATAACGCTTCTGGTTAATAATTGACTGATAAAGATTTTTATTATGATAATAAAAAATGTGTGTGTGAATCCTAAATGAAACTGATTGGTTTAGACATATATTTACTTCCTATATTTTCCAAAAGAATAATCGACTTCAAACATAAATACAATATTTCATATATTTTCTATAATAAATAATTTCCATTAAAAATAGACTTTCTAATAAAATTTCATTGACAATAGAAAGTTCAAGCCACTTTCTTTGTGAGTAGTAACATATATCATCGTTATATTTTGTGTTATTTTGAACATAATTGTTTTCAAACTACATTACACATGCGAAAGGGAACTTGAACTTACCATATTAGAACACAAACTTGTAACAACATTCGACATCGAAAGTTCTTGTTCACTATTAAAAATTATTAGCTGAATCAAACTTTTTTTATAAAAAATATTATCTGTGTATTTATTTATATGTATGTATATATATATATCTGTATATATATATATATATATATATATATATATATATATATATATATATAATACTGTAAAAAACCATTAAACGGTTTTAATTTAAAAAAATATATTTGAAACATTTACTCATTTTTTGCGTTTTTTTGGGAAAACTTTTAGAGTACTAGAAATTAAAAATATATTTTTTTTATTATTTTTATTAATAACGTATTTTATTAAAAGAGAATTAAAATTGTAACAAAAAATAATAAAAAATGAAATAAAAATCATAAACAGATACAGATGTTAATAATATTTTATAAAATATGATTGTAAGAAATCTCTGTGATCACAATGGAATACAAAAGATTGTTGATATTATTTTCTTTTATCAAAAATAGAAAGAAAACTGTAAATATTGTTGTAATGTTTTGTACAAAACACAAGTAATGTCATATTTACAAAATAATAAAGTATATTACGTTTTATTGATCTGATTCAAAAGAAAAAAACATTCTTTTAAAAATATAAAAAAATCTAATCATATTACTTATTTTTTTATTAAAATATATAAATTAAAAATAATTATTTTCAATGAGTTTCCTATGTTACAACAGGTTTATAAAATATTATATAAATATAGTTTTGAAACAAAGATATTTTTTCGTTGTTTCCAATATTCATACCGAGAACAAATATCCTTTATAACAGTTATTGTTATTTTATATTACCTTTTCTCTTAAAATCATAAAAATAAAACTAGAGAAAATATTTAATATTTTTAACTTTGCAATTTTCCTAAATAAATTATTTTATACATGAGAGAATTTTCTCACAAAATATGATATTCTTATATACAATTCAAAGGAAAATGTTTTATTTTTTTAAGTATATATAGTATATCAAAGTCAGGTAATGTTTTAGTGTTGTAATACAGTATAGATAATGTAAATAATGCATTTTAAAAGAAATTTCATTATATTTTATAACGTTTTATTTTTATATAAGGTATATAACGTTTCTACTAATATTTCTTTTTTCTTTAAGTGTATTATATGCAACTAAAATAAAATTAAATAGTATATCTTTAAATCAATAAAATTATTTTTTTATTACAACAAAAATAAAATGTTTATTATTATAATAATTTAAAAGTAACAAACATGAAAAGAAAAATAAATTACGGATTTATTTAGTATTAAGAAGAGTTTTATAAACTATACTTGTTACTTTATATTTATTAAAATTTGTCATATTTCCTTAGAGACTAGTATTTTTATTTATGTTATTTTCTTCACGGACGTAAAATTGAAGATAATAATTTAAAGTTTGAATTTTCTCAACTATTCATTTAAAATAATAGTACAAAATAAATTATTTATCATATAATCGTTTATGTAAGATATTATATATATATATATATATATATATATATATATATATATATATATATATATGAAAAATAGTAATAAATTGTTGAATATATTTTAAACGTAACTAATATACAACTTCATATTTAAAAAAAATTAAACGAAATACAAATGCTTTTGAATGAAAATAAGTTTAAATAATACATTGATAAAATTATGATCGTATTATTAAAAAATATTATAACATTTAAAACCAAGAATTATTATTTTTTCAGTAAAAATATTTTAAAAAAGAATTTCTATTATTTATTGAAAATATTTTACTGTTATTTTATTCTTTTCAAAATGTGTTTTATGTAGTGATATATTTTTATCGATATCTTTTATAGTTTACATTTATAAATTTTTATAATTTGCACTTTACACGTTTTAACAAGACTTTTAAAATTTTCCACATTATTTCTTAAGCTAAATAATAAATGTTTTATCGTACGCAATAAAAACGGCATTATTTTAATTGATATTTGGAGATGTAAATTATTCAGAATTGCTAATGAAAAGGTATTTATTATACTTTTTAAATAGCCTTAATTTTATATTTAAGGTTTAAATATTGAACAACGAAGTAAAATTAAATCTGTAAATATATACATAATTAATATTAATTTAAAATATTTTTTTTATCTCCTTATATTTTATTATCCTGTAATAAAATTTTCGTAAATCTCTACATAATTTATTTATTTTTAAACTTTTATAAAATAATCTGGGATTATTTAAATAATAACAAACAAATTTAGATATTCGCATATAAAGTAAGTAAAAATTATGTGTATTAATTCATTGATTTCATACATAAATATTTTTATCAGATTTTTATTTAACTTATTTAATGTTAGAGTAGTGAATTATCCAATTAAATTTTTATCTGATTAAAATTTAGTTAAAATTTCTTACTCTTAAAAATATTAAAAATCTAATAACTCAATTTTCATCCCATTATTCATCCGACTAAAAAATTAATCATGCCATTTTAGTCGTTTTATAAACTAAAAAAAATAATCGGAAATAGTGGAATAAAAATTTAGTTGGATAAAAAATTTATAAAATTGACTAAAATTCAAAATAAGATTATTTTCCCTTTTTTTGAAAATAAATTTCTCTGTTAAACAGAATTCATCCCATTTCACCACCAAAAAGATAGGGTAAAACAAATAGCGAAACCATTTTTTATCTTTTAATTCAACCATGAAAATAATTCAGAAATTATTATATTTTATTAAAAATCATTTAAAATTCAATTTTATCAAAATTACAAATTAAATTTTATTAAAAATTATTTATAATTTTCTTAACAAAATAATTTTATTTGAAAATTTGATTATTAAATTTTAAATATTTTTTTACGATGATTTAATTAAAAGTTGTATTCAATTAATATGACATTAAACTAATATTGTACAATTTTCAATTTTCCAATCAATTGGTTTATTATTCATCTTTTAAAAAGATTAATGACTAAAAATCATCACGACTAATGGTCAATTTTTTACTGGTTAGTCAACGATTGATTTAAAAATAATTAATTTCAAATCGATCGTTGGAAACGACTAATGACTAATAAATTAAATGTAACTAACGATTAATTTTATAAGAATAAAATTTTAGTCATTAGTCGTCAATAGGATAATTTTTATCCTATTCTGGTTAATGTGATATTAAAATCAAAATAGTTTAAGGTAAAATTTGAATAAAAAATAAATAAAAAAATCTTACCTGCTATAGCTAATTGTTTGATGAAATAATTCATTCTTGACTTACTGGACTTATTAAAAAATAATGCTATTAATACTGATCCGTTTCCACATAAAATACTGATGAATAAAATCCACAACATTGTGAATTGTTCAGTCTGAAAAAAAGACACAATTTCAAACAATAATCATTATTTTTAAATCTGTAATTAGATTCTAATAAAAGATAATTAAAAATAAAATTTTCAATTTTAATCACAAAACATACTATTATTTTCTCTCTCTCTCTCTCTCTTTATATGTATAAATATATATATATATATATATATATATATATATTTAAGTGTGTGTGTATTGATATAGTGTATTGATTTAAAAACTTATGAGTTTTTAACGACTTCATTTCCATATAAACTGATCTCAAACATATAAAGCAATAAACTGTTCGAATCTTTCTCAAATATCTGTGACAGAAAAAGCATAATATTTGTTTTGATATTTCATGCATATTTTATTACTATCATAAAATAAAAAAGTACTGTATAAACGAAACGAATTTTTTTCGCCACACATGTCTTGTAGATACGGTGAATTTTGCACTCATCTCGAAAAAAAAAACAGGAAGTAATGCCGTAACGAATTGATAGTTTTTGCCTATATATAAATCCTGTTTGTATGTGACAGACAATAGACAAGAATGTCATGAGTTATTGACTCCTTCCTGTGACGTTGAATGTAATTTCAATGTATTATGTGTATGTATTTTCTTTCATCTACTCATGTTTTTTCTTATATAAAAATGTTAACAGAATGTGTATAAAATATAAATTAGGTAAAGAGTATTGTTGAATTAATATTTATTTATTTTTTTATAGTTTTATATTATACATAAATACATATATACACACACACATATATATATATATATATAAATATATATATATATATATATATATATATATATATATATATATATATATATATATATATATATATATATATATATATATATATATATATATATATATATATATATATATATATATATATATATATATATATATATATATATATATATATATATATATATATATATATATATATATATATATATATATATATATATATATATATATATATATATATATATAAATATATATATATATAATTTTTCACAATATTTTTTGAATAATTTCAATCGAATTTAGTGAAATCAAAAATTATATTTTTTTAGATTTTTTTAAAAAAAACATTCCTTGTATAAAAATATCAATACATAAATATATTATAAATAAAAGAAATTTAATGGAATCCAAAAAAATCTTTTTTGGAATTAAAAAAAATCAAATTTATAGTATAAAAATCTAAATATATAATATCAATTTAATGAAATCTATTTTTATATTAAAATATGATAAATATATTAATATCTAATATAATATATGAATGAAATTTAATGTAATCCAAAAAAATCTTTTTAAAATTAAAAAACACAAAATTATTATATAAAAATTTAAATATATTAATATATTATATATGAAACAAATCAGAAATTTGCAGAAAATTAGATCAAAGAGTGAAATTCAATTTTATAAATTTATTCACTCAGGGAATATTATTATGTGACCTAGATTTTTCGATGAAAATTCAAATTTATTTATTTATAATTTCTATACATATTTATTCATTTATTTATTCACTTATGACTATTTTCCAACAACTAAAATTACTGAAATTAGATAGAATATATGTTAGTATAATTTATTGATGTATTTTTCTCGTAAATCATTTTTTGATAAATATGAATGATTAAAAACTTTCTTTAAATATGTTACACATTATACTTTCCTCAATTATACAAAAAATATTTTAAAATGTATTCTATTTTTATACAACAAAGTATTAAAATTTACAATGTTATTTAATCTGCTCTTTTTCCAATAATAACAATAATTGAAACTTACCAACTGTTGATTTTTATCGATTAATTATTTTTATTTTTGGTTTCTTTCCCATTAATAAATATAGGGATGGCTCAAATAAAATTGAAGAGTTTAGATGTACATTTCTTACTATTATTTATTATCTATTATTATCCTTCAAGTTCATTTGAATCACCCTATATTTTCAATATATTAAAAAAAATAATTTCAGTAATCTATTATTAAATAATATGATTTTTTAAAAATTTAAATACCTTGTCTAAAATTTTTATTAAAACCAATAATCTAATATTGATTTGATATTATATTAAAAAAATCTGATAAATATATTTCATCTTCAAACAAGGTAATTACAATAGATGAGTGCATTTATTATCATTTCTTTACCTCCCCTCTCTCTCTCTCTCTCTCTCTCTCTCTCTATATATATATATATATATATAGAGAGAGAGAGAGAGAGAGAGAGAAATTTAAACACTTATATATTATAAATATCTTATCAAAAAGATACTGAAACTATTGTTTCTTATTCGTTTACTAAATATATTTTTCAAAATATTTTTTCAAGTTTTTTTTTATCTCCAAAAGAAAAAAATCGTGAATTATTTAATAAAATTTACATTTCGCAACACTTCATTTCTTTTATCAAACAAGAAGTGAGTTACGAGAGAAAACGTAGTTTTATTATTCTGCAGGAAAATCTTGTTAGAATTTAATATAGTTATATAAGCTTTTCAATGAAAAAAATGGACATTTGTTGAGTAAAAATGTAGGTAAGATTAAATATTGAAGTATATTTGTTTTATTATAAAAATAAAAAAAATTAGCAAATAATTTCATTGAAAAATTAAACACAATTGTAATAGTACCTCAGTTATCATTTATCAAAAATTTCAAAATATAAAATACAGATAGAATAATATTTTAATTTTTTGATTACATATTAAAACATGATACGATTCAAATTAATCAATTATTTGAAATTAAAATTGAAGTTTCAAATAAATACTGTTACCTCTATCATATTTTGGCATGTTAAACACAATAACATTTTTAATAATATGAGGGGTTTCAATTACATACAATGAAAATGAAATAAATGTAAAATTGATTCAATTTTAAATTTATATTCTATACTTCACAATATTTATCGAGTGAAGTGAATATTGAATATGTTGTTGAAAATCATATTAACTAAATTGTATTATTGATAGAAATTAAAATAATTAAATTTATTAATTTATGTAAAATTTATATTATTGATTATTTGTTTGATTATGAAGGGTCATCCAAATGTGACGACTAGATTTGTGTTTTATTAAAAAGAACCATGTATATAGGGAAACATATGTATTGTATCTTTTGTTTCTTTTAAATAAAACACTATATAATAATAAAATTACTTGTATCTAATGGAATGTGATTTTTTTTTTGAAAATTATTTTTATTTCATTTAATTGAATATATATTGTAATATGATATATTATATTAGATTCAATTTGTTATATTGTATTACAATTTCATCCGAATATATTTTTTTTATGTTCAACGAAAATAATTAATAATAAAAGATTAAATTTCATCAGTTGTGTAAACGATATTTAATAGTTTCAATAAGCAGAAGAAAATAATTCCATGTTTTAATTTTGAAAATTAAGGAAAAAGCTAGTTAAGGAACGAATTTATATAATTTTAATAATACAGTTAATTAGGAATTAAAAATTGATTTCCTTTATTGCTTTAGATAAGATTTCATTTGTTGAGAATTTTACTGAAGAAAGATATATATTTCTTTATATATAAATTAATTCCATTTCAAAATTAATATCATATTAAGGACATTAATGATTACATCCTACGTCATAATTGTTTACGACTGGAGTAAATTATTACTTCAGTCGTAAACAATTATGATGTAGGTTGTTTTTTAAGTGTGATAGAACTTTAAATTGAATGCCTATCGAAAGTTCTATCTAACTTAAAAACATTATATATATATATATATATATAAATAAATATAAAAGGTGCTTTTAGGTTAGATAGAACTTTCGATAGAGAGTTAATTTAAAGTTCTATTACGCTTAAAAAAATATATACTTTTGAAGATTAATGATTGTAATTGCTTACTGATGTATGTTGAAATTTTTACATCACTCTACAATTGCAGTCGTTGATTTTCAGAAATAATTGTTCACGTTCGGAGTAATGTGAACATTAATGCCAATAATGAAAATATTTTTTATATAGAGAGAAATTGTTTTTTCCAACTTTGTCGATATTTTCCGAGAATTACCAAAGTACAAATTTTATGACATATTAAAATTAATAAAAAATGGAAAGAATAGGTTTTCAGGGAAACTTTTCGGACAGATTTTCAGACAAAGCAAAATTTAATTGTATTGGTATTAGATTTTTCAATACACATCAGACCATAAATCTATAATGATTCATTGTTTGCACAGATTTTTGAACGTTTTATTTTTTATAACCTATTTACATTGTTAAACAGAAGCAAGTTCGGAGGTTGACGATCGAAACGAGTAGGAGGTAGACTCTTGTTTTTTTTATAAAAATATAATTAAAGACGAAATTCATATAATCTTAATAATACAGTTAATTAGGAATGATAAATTGATTTTCGTTACTGATTAAGATAAGTTTTTCTATGTTGACAATTTAATTTTGTTAAAAATATATATATTATATATTTCAAATCATTGATTAAAACTTATTAAATTATTATTATTTTGTTCAATATTTTTATTTCAGTTAGTTTCACTTCAGTATATTTTTTTATAGTCTATGAAAGATGAAAAAGTAGTCATTTACGTATGTACAAAACATATTTATGTTTTAATGCCCTATTAAATTTTTTAAGAACTAAAAACGACTCATTTTAAAAGTGTTGAAATTTAAATATTAAAATGTTCCATTAAATACAATCATAAATATAAGAGAAACAGAAACGTCCAAGTAAAATTAAAATATATAAGACTCTGAATATAGAACGATCATTTAAATGCCTACGACAGTTTTATACAAAAGTAAATTACGTGCAAAAATCTTATGTTTACATTTAAAACTCGTACAGACTCGCAACATTCGCATATGACTGCCTGTTGCTTTCTTCTTGTCGTAGTAGCTTTCGTCTGCGAGCAATAAAAGTCAAATTAATGCTTGAGATGGCGTCTAGCTTTTCACATTACGAATGAATGATATTTCCGCGACGCATCATTTTTGAAACAAAAATCAAACGGCACGCTTTATATTCAAACGCCTCAGAAATTTATAAGTTTACTAATAGGCTACGTTGTACGTTTTTTTTAAAATTTATTTCCAGATGATTTGAGCTGTTTTGTTCAATAGCGATACAAGCTTTGATGTACATATTTGTTTGGTACTTTTGTTATAAGTGATTGTGTTCTTTTAGAACATGATTTCAATATATATATACACACTTGTGTATTATATATAGAGAGAGGAAAAGAAAAGGAAAGGGAGGAACACTGTAAAACATTTTATGGAAGAATTGATTTATTTATTGATGGTTCAGACTAACATCATTGCGCACGTTGGATCGAAACCAATGCCCAGTCGTTAATATATTTGTCCTATAGAATAGTAAACGTCGTTAGATTCGCTGATTTTGAAAAAAAAATTTAGTCAAAAGAACCTAAAGACTACAACTTTCTATTTTTGGGAAAAAAGTTAACATTTTTTTTGTCGATTTTGAAATCAAAAATTTTACAAATTAATTTACTTTAAATATAGTTAATTAAATTATTTGAAAATGTTTATAATATAGGGTTTTCCAATAAGAGCTTCAGAAGTTTAAATGGAAATAAAACAAAAGTGTTTTATTAATTAGTTATTACCTTTTTTATTTTTAAGTATATTCTATGACATTAATGATGGAAATAATTTTATTCATACGACCACCACGACTTCTTTTGAATAGTACATTCGTTTAGTCCAATTTTTAGTCACTCTTTCACATAACTGTGGTTCAATTTCATGAATTATACGTTCAATAATTTATTTTTAATGTTTTTGTAATTTGTGATTTATCAGCATAAACTAATGATTTTATATAACCCCACAAAAAATAATCCAATGGAGTTAGATCACATGATCTTGATGCCTAGTTCATGGGTCCATTTCGTGAAATAATGGACTCATTATTTCACGAATAAATTAAATAAATTAAACTTTTGTTACAATAAGTCTATTGAAGTTTTTACAATTTCTAAACGTTTCATGATAATTTGCCAAACTATACTGAGTTGAAGTATTAAAATGAGTTTAAAAATTTGGCTGCCACTAGCTGTTAATTCTTATTGGATATTTTTATTGTAAAACCCTATATAATTTTATTTGTTTTCATGTTCCGTATCTTCAAGTTATTAGAATAATTCTATGGTGTTAAAAATTCATATATTATAATTAATTGTTTAAATAAGTCCTTTTGAATTTGTTTTGGATCATATAAATTTATTAACTAAAATTTTAATATCCATTTAAGTTCTCTTTAATAGAGGAAAATAATGCTAATTGAAAAAAAAATATTAAAAGTAATTAAAAATATTAAAATGTAGATACTATTTATAATTAAATACAAATAAAGGTATTATCATTCATACACAAATTATCACCTCAATACCACAAGATATTAAAAACTGTTCAATGAAATTTTATGATGCAGTATTTAAAGTTGGCTGCTTTGCTATTGAAATGGATGTCTCAACTTAACGTTGTTACAAACAAATAAAGTAGACAATAAGAAAGTATTGAACATTTTTAATACATTGTAATGTTGGGGTGATAATTCATATTTGAGTAAAACTGAATTTGACACAGTTCCAAAACGAATATTATTTTATTCTATTATTTGATTATATTTTTACTTATGTTAATGAAGTAGTTAATAAATTAAATATATTTTAATATTTTTTAAAAAATTAATATATTTGTATAAAAGATCTCTTGTAAGAAAATAAACTAACGATTTTTATACAGAAATACTTCAGAATACAAAATAACTTAAATCAATTAACTAATATTAATTATAAATACCTACTAGTTTGACTACAATGTTTCTACTCATTTAAAAAAAAACATTATATGACAAAATAATTAAAAGCTAGATCAAAAGCTGTTGAAAATTTATTTTCTCTATATTTTGTTTACAAAATATTATCTTATGAATTCTGACGAACACATATAATATGTCTGTTTACAATCTACGCTGTAGTTTACGTCGTTATTTTTTACCTTTATAATGATTAGGATCTCGTTTCATACATTCGATTCGTTAAAGATATCCAGTGACAAATACTGTTTCCTGTGATAAAACAAGCATTATTTTTTGCACAATTGATGTGATATTTTCAATAGATCAGACAAATATATTGTTTTTACTGGTATCATTGTCAACTAATTGACTATTGATGATGTTTTTCATACAAGAAAACTATTAATTTATATTAATATATATATATATATATATATATATATATATATATATATATATATATATATATATATATATATATATATATATATATATATATATATATATATATATATATATATATTGCATATATTGAAAGTGAAAGATAAAAAAATATAGTAAAATATTCCACAAAATATTACGGAAATTTTTGAATATACTCTAGAATAAAAATTAATAAATAGTATTCTCCTTTATTATAAATATATTATATTTTTTTTATTATTTTAATAACAATTAATATTTTTTATTACTTACAATTAATTTTTATTTTAATGAAGATATTTATTCATAATTATTTAGTTCTAATAAATCAAACAATTTAATATTTATTAAGTAAAATAATTTCTCTTTTCCAGGAAAAAATAAAATTTTCTCCATAAAGAATCACAATTTTTATTTCCACATATATTTATTATAATTTTTCATTTATAAATTTTTCTATGAATTAAAAAATATCTTTTTTTCATTTCTGTATTTTTTCTGGGAATTCTCTCTCTCTCTCTGTATATATATATATATATATATATATATATATATATATATATAGAGATATATATATATTTTTGTAATTCTCTCTCTCTCTGTATATATATATATATATATATATATATATAGAGAGAGAGAGAGAGAGAGAGACAGATAATATATATATATATATATGTATACATATATTGAATATATTAAAAGTAAAAGATAAAAATATAGTCAAAACATATACCACAAAATATTTTGAAAATTTTTGGATGTACTCTGAAATAAAAACCAATAAAAATATTCTTCCTTTATTAAAAATATATTATATCTTATTACTTATTAATTTAATAAAATTTATTATTTTTTATTTTTTTAAAGTTAACTCATAATTACCTAGACCCAACAAATTAAACAATTTAATATGAAATTAAATAAAGTAATTTCTCTTTTTCAGGAAAGAAACAAGGTTTTTTCAAGAAAGAATCACAGTTCCTATTTTCATATATATTATTTATTATTTTTTATTGATAATTTTGTTTATTAATTTAAAAATATCTCTTTTTTATTTCTGTGTTTTTTTGGCCAATTTTCTTTATATATATATATATATATATATATATATATATATATATATATATATATATATATAAAGAAAGAGATATGTATAAAGAATAAATAATATAAATTAAATTGACATTGAAAGTACATGTAACAAGAAAAGAAGATAGCGAGATAAAAAGGAGACATAATAGGGATCGAGAAATATAATTTGAAGCATAGTGAAGACGAAGGATGGATGAGATTGTCCACAGATAGAAAAAATTGAAAATTCTTAGAAAAACATTTTAGAAACAATAATGATTTTTGATAAGGTTTTAATTTAACAGTTTTTTAATATAAGGTTTGATGATTATATATATATATATATATATATATATATATATATATATATATATATATATGTATGTATATATTTCTAATTGATATTGTAGAAAATATCTAAAATTAGTTTAAGTAATTTAAATTTATGCCATAATCGAAAAGATTAAAAAAAATATTTTTTTTGTAATTTAATAAAAATGTTCAGTAGAAAATTAATATACATATAAAAATCTACTTATATTTTTAATTTTACACCAATTGTGAGTAGATACTATTTTTTCTGGTTTTAATTAATTTATAATATAGAAATACTTTTATAATTACAATTATTGAACCCCTTGAAGCAATATTGTCCTTGGTTATATATATATATATATATATATATATATATATATATATATATATATATATAATTCTTGTATGTGTATGATTGTCATTAAACCATTTCATTTTTATAATCTGTAACGTCTATTATCTTTCCAACGTCAATAAAGCACGAGCAATAAATTCCATCCACTTCCATAAAAAAGTAGATAATACTTTTTTCGTATATTTAATGTATCATTACAAGTTTTCTGCTCCTTTTACTACAAAACATCATAACGGAAGTGAGAAATTTCTTTTGTTTGTTTCAGTTAGTCAGCAATGCTGAAAACATATGGAAGTGAATATACGCAAGTAATATAACACTCGTGTCAAATAATTACTTTCAAGTAGTATTTTCATTTCCTTCTTTATCTCAAAAAAACAAGAACATTTCAGTTTAAATTTATAGTCGTTTCTATTACGTTCTATTTTTGGAATTATGTCTTGAAGCTTGTTTACATTTTTACGCATTTTTATGTAATGGCACTCAGTTGATATTGTTCTTTGATTGTTTTGCTTAAGTGTTTATTTTTTGTCAGTTAAGTTACTTTAAAATATTGTTAACTTTAGTAATTATTTATATTCTAATATAATGGTCTTCTTGATGTGATGCTATTTTTTAAAGAATATATTAATATATATATGTAAATATGTATGTTTGTATTAGATTTAGACTTTCATTTTATATTCGAAACTGAAAATGTGTGTTCAACAAATTTTAATTTAAAATATGAATAGTGATATATACGAGGGCCGTTTGATAAATATGTTAAATTTATTTATTGTTTAATTTAATTAATTAATTTTTTTTTAATTTAGTTTTTCTTGCTTTTTCACCATACGTATATTTTCTAATTGTATTTTTGTATTATACAATAATTTAACGTTTGAAAATATAACAAAAATTTGTATTATTATTATTAATTAAATTTGTAGTTGAGTATATAAATTTTAATAAATGCATTTGAGATGAACTGTTGTTTAATATTTAATTACGATTTTCTTTTTTAATTACATAGATATGCTATACTTTCATAAAGTTATTTCATTACGTACTATTCGAGAACTATTCGTTTAATTTAGTAAATAGGTATGTTTATTGGAAAATCTACCAGCGCGGAATTGTGTTTACAATTTGAAATCGTTTCCTATCCGTACAGAGAAATGCTATTCATTATTTGTTACAGTCGTTTGTACATTCTTTACATGTAAATAATTAACTACTTAATTGACTTTTTTGAACAAAAGAAGA
>CP092087.1:2260000-2270000 GCA_029203775.1 Neoneuromus ignobilis | reverse complement strand
TTATCTTCATTTCGAAATATTTTACATATTTAAGTTTCAATTACTTTTTAATATACAACTATTTAATTAATATTTTTATATTATTGATTCATTTCCTATCCAGTATTTCATTAAACTGTTTTTTGCAGATAAAAGAAAAATGTTAATAAATATAAAATTTGTTGCAATTTAATATATATTTAATTTTTAAATTGAAGTATTTTTCTTTAGAAAAATAAAATTTCACATCGTCAAATATCATCACATCTTGTAAAATTTTAGTTAAATAAATTTGTTACTGGGTACTCGATTTTAACAATTTTCCTTATTAGTATTTTATGTTTAAATATGGATAATAAAACTATTAAAATTTAATAAAGAATGACTTTAGAAATGTTTTCGTATTTTTATAATGATCTATAAAATTGCTTTTCTAGGATATTTGTTTTATAAAGAAGATATTTTAATATATAAATATATATTATAGTGTAAAATTGCATTTTCAGTTGAATATAATTACATTAAACTATTATCTATAATCATTTAGTTCTTATAAATCAAACAGTTTAATATAAAATTAAGTGAAATAATTTCTCTTTCGCAGAAAACAAATAATGTTTTTTCAATAAAGAATCACAATTACTTCCACACATATTCTTATTAGAAGATTTTAGTTAATTTTGATTTCCTTGAAATATTAATAATTTTCCTTTTGTAATTTATTCAAAATACAATAATTCTTTCCAATTACAACAGATAATGTTTCGATTTTCTTAATGAATCTATAATGATTGGATATTGAATTGTAAACATTCAATGAACTGGATTTAAACTGGTAACAGCTTTTTTGTTATTAGTAATGTATTTTTTTAGTATTTTTCTGAATCATGGTCGTTTATGTATTGTATTTAATTGTAACACAAAGCATCAATAGCATACAGGCACGCATATGCCTGGACAATTGTCAAGCTACAAACGTTACTGCTTTTGTAGGAGAGAAAATACTAATAGAAGATCAATACGTTGGTTTGTAGAAATTTCCGAAACTTAACTATATATATATATATATATTGCAAAAAATCATACTTATTTGCAATAATACAGAAATAATAATATTGTTAAACAAAATATTAATTTTAATATCGTTATTAAGTAAAAAGAAATTTGTTGTTAATATATTCATACTCAAATTTAGGCTGCATTATATTACAAGTTATATTTTAATTCTCAAAAAGGGTGAAAAAATATGATTTTTAGAAATTAAATTTATTTCACATTAGTTTTCACACTTTATAACAAGTTATAATATTTATATAAAATCATTGTAAATTAGTTTATTGTTGTTATAATCAAATGAAATGAACAAAAAATAATAATTAAACGATGTTTAATATATTGTGGTATTGGGGGTGATAATTCATTTGAATATAAATTAATGATTAAATTATTATTTTATCTTTATAAATGGAAAAACATATTTGAAAATTACATTTTGAATCATTAAGTATTTTATAGTATTTGTTATATATTTTATTCTATAATTTATTTAAAATTAAAATTATGAATAATTTTAATTACAAATAATAATATTTTTTATGAAAATATATATTTATTATTGTCACAATTAAAATAAATGAGAAATATTTTTTTAGACTAAACTTAAATTTTGAATTTTTTCTCATTTTATTTACGTTTGCAATGTAAATTATAAAAATCTTATTAATATTTTTTTTGTAATATATATATATATATATATATATATATATATATATATATATATATAAACTGTGTTCATTTTATATGCTTACAGAATTTTGCATCTCACTACTAAACCTTGAAAATGCATAATTGAATTTTTCTACAACTCAATTTGTATGTATTCAGTTCATTACATTTCAACGAAGATTCATTCTTTAACGTCCAGTTATTTTTATTTTCGTTTTTGTAGGTCAATTGGATTATTTTTTTTAAAAAAATGCAAAAAGATATATTACTTTAAAATTGAGATGGATTTCGAAGTGGTACTGCTGCGTTAAAATTATTTTTTAAGAAATATATTTATTATTAAATTTGAATAACATTTATTTAAGAAATTATCATTTTTATATTATTTCTTTCTCTCCCTGAATATACAAATTTAAAAAATATTATTTAAAATTTTTCAAATATATATCAAAATTAATAATAAATTATTACAATATCTTAAAAGAATATTCAAATATATTTACTGATAAAATATTTGTATATTATTGAACTTTCTTACATATTTAAAATGTTAAATCTAATGATTTTTATTAAGTATAAACCTTTTATTTTTTATTTGATTCATGTCAATCTTTTAAATTTGGTTAGAAACATGCCATACTCTATCAGCATGAAAAACATTATAGAAACATTTAAAAATGAAAATATACAGGTTTTCTTCAATCACGTTTCCTGAATTGTCTAATTTTCGTTAATAATTAATAATTTTCATTTAGTATGTATTTATTTCATTTTATAATTATTTTATTTTAATAAAACAAGTAATTGTTATATAATTTTTTAAGAATTTTCAAAAAATATTTTTTTATAATATTAAGTAATTAAATAGTTTTCCAATGTAAAATACGTTATAAATATTTAAGTAAAGATTTAATACTATTTGTTTGTAATTGCGGTGAATTCATTTGTACAAAATAAAGTAAATATTTTTCACATGTAATAAAAAAATAAAAATATTTCACACGTAAAAAATCGAGTGTCACGTAATAAAAGAGTCTACTACTAATCGGAGATGTATTTAATAAGGATAAGGAAATATACAAGAGGTAGTGTATATAAATAGTTTTAATTAAAAATTAATCTAGATTTAATAACACAAGTTTCAACGATACATACTACTATAATAAATAAAGTAAACAGTAATTATTAATTGAACATTTTCTAACATCTTGTGGTATTGGGACTAATAATATACTTGTGTGAAAATTAAAAAAAAATAATGTATATAATTTGATAATATTTTACAAATAGATGTGACAAAGAATTCTATGGTATTTTTATTCAAAAAATAAACAACGATTCAAAGAAATGACTATAACATATCAACTCGTTCTTCAATAGCTTTGCATTTAAAAAAAAATCACTGACATTTACATTCAAAAGCTTGGACCTTCAGTAAATGTTATTTAATATATTGATATGTTTGCAATTGTATTCTTTTTGTACAAATTAGGTTTTTGTATAATTATAGCTTTGATATGATTTATTGGTTAATATTGTGTAGTGTAATTAAATAGCAAGGAATATCTTTTTAATATTTTTTTTATCATTACATAGACGAATATATTTTTAAAAATCAAAATATATTATACAAGCTACTTGTAACAACATATCGATTAGTAATTTTATTTAAGCACCCGTATGATTTCAATTACACGTTTATTTCTATCGAGTGATAAAAATCTAATAGAATTTCTCAAATATACATGTTACAAATTTCTATAATATTAAACAGTTTAAAAATTATTACATAGATTTTTATTCGATAAAAGTATTTTAAAATAGTTAAAACGACCTCAAAGTATCTTTTTAAAAGAGGTCAGTTTTAGGCATATGTATGATTACCACCTATATAATTGGCAGTTTTGTCAATAAAGATTGTTTTAACTATTGTACAAGAAAAGATAATAGTACGGTTGATTTAAGTACTGTATTATTATATATTTCTAGACCAATGATTTGAAATCTATGAATATGTATATATTGTTCATTATACAATGCTGGTAGTAATATGTGACCCTATACAGGTCAATCGTGACCATCATTCTTTTATAAAGACAAAAGATAATTATATATATATATATATATATTTATATTTGAAAAATGTTTTCTTTATATATCATCTATACTCAAATTTATATTTTCTCTATAGTAAAAATAATAGAATAGCAAAAGAAGAAATACCAATGTAACTAAATTTACTTTCTAAAAATGAAAGAGCACTCTGAACAGAAGAAAGAAAAATACAATAAAAAGTATATTTGTACTTCGACTATATAATATGATATTTTTGTTCTCTTTTTTCATTTTTCAATGGTACATTTTAATACCTTATAAAAATATATTAGAAAAATTTTTAAATAAAAATATCAAATATTGTTGAAGGTAATGAAATTTCTGAAATTTAATTAGTTAAAATCGTGTTTCTATTGTGAAATGTATGTAATATATTTTTTTAACATTTAGAATAGTGAAATGAATTTTTTGTCCTATAATACAAACTTGAAATTATTAAAATATATTTAAAGAATTTAAAAATAGTTTTTGTTTATATTTAAATTAAAAAGATGAAATTTTATTTGCTAGGAATAACAATTTAATTATTTAATCAATAGATTGTTATAAATTTTGAAAATAATTTATAAAAAGACTTAGAACTTCTCTTATCAAAGAAAATCCATTTAATAAAAATTAATAATACACTTAACTAACACCAATCCATCCATCAATAATCTAATTCAATCATTTCTTCAAGTGTAATGCAATGCATAACTGCTCGTGTTTATTTGTCTTTATCTAAGAATTCTAGAACTTGAAGTGAAGAGATGTTATTTATTGTTTTTAAAACATGGTTTGTATACTCGATTCGTATACTTTAGAAAAATTAAATTGGCGCATTTCTATTGCATATTTATTTTCGATCAAAAATATTTCAAATTTTAACAGTTTGTAAAGCTGTTTGAGGTGAACTGAATATCTTCGTGTGTTTTTTTATTTTTGTGTTAAAACAGAACATTTTTTCTTATATACTTGTATTATACATATATTTTAAAATTGAATTTTTTAAACATTGTATTCAGTAATATAAAACTTTTAACAAACTATAGATTATTGGGTGATTGGTTGAGTTTATTAAACGCAAATTATTTTTGAAAATTTCTAGTTTATAGTTGGGTAAATTCTATATAATAATTCATCTACCTATGATTTGACAAACTCATAGGTGATAAGTCTCACTATTTCAAAATTTATGATGAACAAATGTATAAGTTGAATTGAACAGTGTTTTCTAGTAGAAGATTGTTTTTAATTCGATTTCTTTTCGTGTACTTTTATTTTCTATATCTGTTTGTAACTTTCATAACTATATAATTTATTTTCATTGTTATTTTTCTCAAATTAATACGAATATTCACGTTATTAGAATATATAAAAAAATTAAAATCAGCAGAATACAAAATGTACACAAATTCTTTATATTTCACAATCATCATTCTCAACAAATTTATTATTAACAATAAATGTATTCATATGCACACTGCATATGCGAATCAGTGAATTATATTAATAGAGTATTAATTATAACTATGACACCATTTATAAGCCACACTTATCTATTCAGTGCAATGTTTGAAAAAATATACTTTGATGTTCTCATAAATTTCAGTACGCATATAAACAAAATTGCCTTCTTCAAACACTATTAACATGCATTATGCGTATGAAAAAACATATTTACATATACTTGCTATACATATACTATATATTACAAAATATACTACAAAATACCTAATTGCAAATATAATTTAATAAAATATTCCATTAAATTTTTGGTACAAATTTAAATTCAAACATTGAAAAATAATATAAATTTATTTGACAATATTTCCATTATTTTAATTTTAATACATTTAAAACATAATAGAAATTTGAAATTAAAGTTTAATAGAATATATTATTCTACATATGGGTGCTAATAATTTTCGATATACTGCTGAGATGAGATACATGTTGAAACATTAAAGGTGCACATATTAAATCGTACAATTACCCTCCAACGCGTGGAAATACACAAATATTTACATTATCTGTGTCGCTTTAACATCGTAGGATGTATATAGGGTAAAGGTTTTATATTTAAGAATATATTAAGCTCAAAAGATGTTACAAAATAAAAATAACAAGTTTTCGAAGAAAAGCATTATTACCGATTTTGTAGAATCTAACACAGAAGAATAAAACTTATTTATATTTAATATTTTACAGTTCGAATGAAATGAAAATAAAAATGTAACATTTCAAAAGTCAAATTGTTAGATATAAAATGAGAGAAAAGCTAAAATATCAAAAATTCAGTTAAATAAAATAAAAATGGAAATCAAATGATGTATAAATATATATTACAGTGTTCTAAATATCTTTATAATTTATATATATATATATATATATATATATATATATATATATATATATATATATATGTATAAATGATAAAAAAAAATAAAAGTAATACAATTCTATAAAAATTTAAAATAGAAATTTATATAAAGCATATTCTAATTATAAAATATGTTCATAAAAATATTTTATAAACATTTTGACAAAAAAGTAATAAAATGAACAAGTTGTGTTAGAAAGATTTAATTTATTTTAAAAAGATATTATAGATCGCAAATATCAATATACTGGTGCTGAATAAAACATGTAAATAAAAGTTGAAATAGAAACAATTATATTTTAACTGTATCAATTGAGATAAAAAATTGTTATAAAATAATATGAGTTTTTTTTGAATTTCTTAAAATTATTAGTATTTTTTCTAAAAAAAGTAGATAATAGATTTCACTAGGAATTCACTTGAAAAATGTGTTTTATAATCATTAATGATGAAAATACAATTTTATTTTTTATTCATCTTTGGTGACTATTCATTCAATTTGTCTATCATCCACTTTTTATATTTTTTTTTATTTCAGAGAGATGTTGTAACTATTGCGAAAATTTCAACTGTTTTATTACTTACTACAGTTGAACATTAAAAATCAAGTTTCATTGGGAGTTGTAGAGTAAGGAATTAGTGAGTTTGTCGAACCACCGATGATCAGATTAATATATATAGTTTTCCAAAAGTAAATTTAAAATTTTATTTGTAATAGAATGAAACAATGGCCCAATATCTTCGAATTTGTTTAGCCTTTTACACTGCTGAAAATAATATTTTAAAAAAGTAATTATAAAATATATATTTATATGATACTAGTATATAGACAGAAGGTATATAAAATCAAATCATAATTTTAAGATAGAAATAAAAAATATTACACGTGCAGATATGCAATCCATCTCAAAAATATTTTACAAAATAAATATTCCAAATTCTTTTAATCTAAATGCAACGTGCAATGGGAATTTATTTATTTATTTTTTTGGAGGAGGATAAAAATATAATATAACATCTCTTCATTTAAAAGTAACAGAATTTTTAGATACAGACAAATAAAAACAAGAAGATACGGTTTATATTACACTTGATGAAATTATGTTTTAATTAGTGGAACGAGAATACTGAGATTTGATTAGTGATGGTCAAGTGTAATTTGGTTTTGCAGAATATAATTACTTTTCAAAAATATACTATAAGCTTGAAAATAATCAATTGAAATCATTATTTCCAAAAAAACATCAATAATTACTTAAATGTGGCTTTTATAAAAATATTACTGAATAAAAGTATATTTTTTTAGAAAAAATGCAAGTTTTAAAAAAATATGGATATTTTTTGTATTTTATTTTTTTTTTCTAACAAAGTTACCCAACTATTGTGTATTATATGCTAATATTTAATGCTGAAACAATTTTGATGAAAATGTAATTGAAGTAATATAATATTAATTACATAAAATTATTTAACAAAATTTATTTAGTGAAAATAATGAAATAAACTCGTAATGAAATATATTTTTGTACCCGTATTTTATTTCATTTTATATAAAATACCGTAAAACAAATATTTCACACAGTTCATTTTACTCATTTCAAATAATAAAATTACGTACAAATTTTTCATAAATTGATTTTTAAAATATTTTTTAAACCTTTTAAAGTAGGATTATTTAAAAAAATAATAATAAACTCACATAAAAAAATTACAAAAAATTATAAAATTTCGTAAAGAAAGGCGTCAATTACTTTTCAAATTCTCTATATAAATTTTTAACCATGACCTCAATAATACAGAATTCTATTATAAATTATTATTATTTAACTATCTCAATTGTTCTTAATTCTTATTACATTTCTCGTAACGTTATTAGTTTTATTTTATTACATTACACAGACGTTTCATTTCCGGTCTTTTCATGTAAAGTGGAACATATATCTCTTCACATACTTTTATGTACCTTAGAAACTTTTTAAACTCTTGTACTCACTGTATAAAATTTGTTATATGTTTACCTGTGAGATGTTTAAGTAATATACTCGTGAAAACATATATATATATATATATATATATATATATATATATATATATATATATATATATATATATATATATAGTGGAGTCACAAAAACATTCGACCACTTTTCATACTAAGAATATTTTTCGTCATTAATTAACTTGACAGTAAAAGAGAAAATATTTAAAAATATTTTTATTATTGTCTATGAATATATATACATATATATTTATGTATAGGATGTTTTCTAAGCGTGATATAACTTTAAATTGAATCCCTATCTAAATATTTATCTAACTAAAAAAAACATCTTCATCATAACTTCATATATACATACAAATATATATACAAACACACATGTATATATATATATATATATATATATATATATATATATATATATATATATACAAGTATATTTATATATTGTATATAATAAATTTATATATTACTTTTATTTGATAATTGGTAAATTTATATATTATATATATATTTATTATATTTTGTATACTTATATATATATATATATACGACCCTATATATATATATATATATATATATATATATATATATATATATATATATATATATATATATATGATTATTAAATGATATCAATGTATTAAATTAACTTTATTTCAAAGAAAGTAACAGAAATTTTTTTCAGCACATTATATTTTTATTTAAATAAATATTTATTCAAATTCAAATTTAAAACTAATGTTTGTGGAGATTTTTACAGCTTCAAATATTTTTCTCTAGCATACACATACTCATACTCATACACACACACATACATTTTTATATATATATATATATATATATATATATATATATATATATATATATAATAATTATACATATGTTTATGTATATGTAAATGAATGTATGTATGTAAACATTTTTATTACAACTTTATTTTTTAAGATAGAGTCGTTAACAAGTTAATATGTAAAATATAAAATATTGTCTACATTTTAGTCTTTTGAACATTCAGAATCATAATCAATGTAAATAAATTAGGTGTTTTCATTTCCTGAATTTATTTCGTTTGATCTACACAGTTCATAAAACTATTACCACAGATACTATAAAACGAAATTTTTAATTCGATTGACTTCAAAGTTATATTTAACTGTTATTTTATTTACTAGGCCGCGGACAACTATTCATACAATATAAATACCAACGTACCTCATAGAAATAAAAAGAATCGATCTCTAGATCAGAAGTTGTGTTAGATGAAGTGCTTTTATTCACAAACAACGCATTCTTCTCGTCTTCTGTTACATTCATTGTGCCGTTGATTGACTCCATTGTTATTCTGAAATACATACTAGAATTAGTATATGATTTTTCAATGTAATTTGTATGTTACAATACAAAAATTAAAAACAGAAAATAACTATTAAATTTACTGATCTTATCTAACTGTTTATATATATATATATATATATATATATATATATATATATATATATATATATATACATACATCATGGAATAAAATATATATTCTATTGTATTAATCATTTCGTGGAATTTTATGTTAAATTGTAGAAAAATTAATAGCTGGTAAATAAAACATGTATATTAACATTAAATGCTAGCAATATAATAATGACACAAAATAACTATTATTTATTACTATATTATATTACTACATAATATATATATATATATATATATATATATATATATGTATATATAATTTCCTATGCAATAATAATTCATTATTTATTAGTAAAATGCATTTATGTGTGCTTTAAATAAAATTTTATCATTTACACCTATAATAA
>CP092087.1:2227500-2255000 GCA_029203775.1 Neoneuromus ignobilis | reverse complement strand
TACAACCATGGGATACAAAAATAACACAAGTCAGGAAGCCTGGATTTGATTTTTTTAAATTTTGACCTTTTATACTTTTAATCAACAATATCAATAAATGTGTAATTATTGTTTTCATTATATATCTTATCTAATATGTATTTATATATTATTTTAAATTATTTAGAAGTATCTTGTAGTTATTTTTTTAAAAAAATATATTTCAGTTTTTATCTTTTTAAATATATATATATATATATTCGTAGTTAACAATATTATATCATTTTATTTTTTATATAATACAATAACATAGTAATGACATGTTAAAAAATGTTAATAAAGAAGATACATTTTTATAACACATTTATTTACAATTTTTTGTACTTATGTGAAGTTAAATATTTAAATAATTACTTCATTTAAGAAATATTTATTTCGTATTACATCTTTTCATTTCTCTTATATTTTAATAAGAAAAATGTTAAACAAAATGGTATGTAATTTTTTTTAATAATTCTTTTAAATAAAATCAAATTATATATATATATATATATATATATTTATATATATATTCGTTTACTTTACGCACACATAATACTTAATACAAAATGTTAATTACACAAATTAAAGTAAAAACGATAAATAATATATAAATATTTAGTATCATTTAAAAAAAATTAATATCTCTGTGTTTTGTACAGAATTTTATAATCTTTGGACGTATTTAATAAAAGAAAATTCTTTTTAATATAACCTTGCAATTTTTTCACTTATTTAAATATTTACAGAGAAACTTTTATGAGTTTTTCAGTACTATATTTTGTCATTTAATAACATTCACTTTTAAAAGCACGAAAGAATGAATTCAATATTTTATTTAGAAAATATTTAAATATACTTTGTCAATTGACAATAAACTTCAAAACTGGTATAGGTTTTTTATCAACTATTGATATTTGAAATGACATTTAGATATTGCGAGAAGAAATATTTTTTTATTGAAATATATTTGTAATTCTTTGAAATATATGTTACCTTACAACCTATAACATTTTTATTTTGTTATATCAAAGAAAAAAGGATTATGTAAACAATAAATATAATACATTTTACTTATATATATATATATATATATATATATATATATATATAATAAAATCTGTTGTTATTGATCTTTTCCTGATAAAGGATTTTTTATCACATTTCTATTTTCTTTTGATAACTGATATTCTTTTTCATTTGTATTCCAATTGTGTTTGATTTTCAATCCTTTTTACGTTCATTTTTTCTATATTCATTTTATATATTCTAGACATCTTCTTAAATTTTCATATTTATCGAGAATAAAAAATTCCAATTATATTGTGCCTTTACACATATTGAATTTTTTGTGAAATAACTTTTAAACTTAATATAACTTCAATACAGAATGAAAATTATTACTACTTTTAAAAAATGTATACGATACTATCAATGATTTTTTATATAATTACAAATATTTCATCCTTGACATTTTTAAGTTACACTTGTACAAATTTAATAAATATATCTTTTTTATTTTTAACCTACATTAAATAATCAGCAATCAATTGAATTTTACAAAAGATTATTTTTGGAAACGTATAAAACTGTACATATTAAGTTTTAAGTATGCCAATAAAAATCATACATCACTTTTTTTATTTTTAACCTATTGTAATTAAAATGAATAGCAATTTGTATGACTTTATCAAACTTATTTGATTTATTGGAAGTAAATGTTTTTATTAAATTTATTACTTTAATTTTTCAAATTTTAATAGTAAATACTATCTACAGAGTAGCTTAAATGATGATGAAGGATAGTAAATGATAGTGGAAGTAAATGTATGTCTGAACCTTCAGTCTCATTTAGACCATCCCATACAATGAATTTAATTTTTTACTTTATGAATGTCGTCGAACTCCCTTACTTTTGAAATGTCATATAACTGACATTTAATTATCGAAAATTTCAAAAGATAAAATATTTCTAATAAATGTTGTATGCGACCTTTAGAGATTTATTATATGAATAGTTTCAATATTTACATAAATTTTTGAATATTTTACAAATTTATAGATAGTAAACTTTATTTTAATTCAATGGAATAATAAAATAAGGAATATAATAAAAGAAATATTTACATTTATTTATACAATTGTATAATATTTGTAAACAAAATGTATTAATCAAAGTTATACATTTTTGAAATATAAAACAATATAAAAATTTAATTTCAATTGATAATTCAAAATTTAAATTTAGTTAATTGAGGTAAATTTGTTGAAATTTGATGTATTTTATTTCAACCATGATTTATTTCATTCAATCAGATTCTTTATTTTTACTGAATTCGATCGATGTAATTTTGATAAAAGGTTTTCTTTGAATACAACTTGTATTTTTCATTTTGATTACGAATACGTTATCATATATCCAAAAACATACTGTTTTAGTACAAGTATAAAAAGAATTCGATCGAAAATAATCTGATGTGAAAACTTTATTCGATAAAAGCTTAATTATGTTCGAATGAATTTTTTAAGAACAAATTATACAAGTATCATTGCAGAATCGAAACTTTACAAATCAATTAATTCTTTTATGATTTCGTGAAAACCGATTCATTAATATTGTATGATTAAGAAGTGATTGTAGAATCAAGAACAGAGAAGACGTTTTTAATTTCAGTAATCATTTAATAAAAGGTTGATATCGCTATTAAAACGCTTTAAATTCAATTATATTTTTTATTTGTAATTTCAATCAAACGATTTTCTTGAATGTATTATATATATATATGTTTGTGTGTGTGTGTGTATGAAATAAGAGTCAGTATTTTATTTTAAATGGAATTAATATTTTTAATAAAAGTATTTATCTAAAATTCGATAAATTAATTCGTTTTTTTTTCAATTAATTATTAAACCTGTTTTATATTCTGTGAAAAATATTTAATTTCAAGAAAAATATTTTTTTATGAAAATTAACGCCTGAATCGGTGAGTATAAATTGAAAATAAATGTTATTTTATGTTTAACAAATAAAAATAACATTTATACGGTTCTCCAACTTCACATGTTACAGATTTGAAAATATTTTATACAATATATAGTTTATTCATACTCTTTTTATATCTATTCTTAAAAAGGTTATTGTGATAGAAAAATAACGAATTTCAAAAAGAAAGTATATTCTTAAATGTATAAGGTATTATTCTTAATAAATATTGTAAACATGTTTTGATACTGAATTTTTTTATTTTGTTTGTTTGATAAATAACTTACAATGATGTGAATTTAAAATAGAATATCAGAATAAAAATCTCATTGAAAAAATACTTCTTTGATTTTTATCAATTTTAGAAGAATTTATTATCATAAAAAGAGTTTGATTTTAATTACGTGAAATAAAAAATGATTAATATGATTTTATAAGAAGTATGTAATTATAGGTTAAAGTAATTAGAGCACAAATAAGTTTGATATAAGTAATTATCTTGATATATAAGAATATTAATTAGAGTAGAAGCCAATATCCTAAATTTAATAAAATAAGTAATTAGATAAATAATCAAAATATAGAAATAATTATCATTTTTATAACCAAATATTATTTTTATAAAGAAAAAAAGAATAAAAATAAGATCATATTTTTTTCCAAAAAAAAAAAATTAATCTAAATAATTAATTCAAAGCTAATAATTATTATCTTAATTTTGATAACATAAATGGAACGATTTTAAAAAGATTACCATATACTTAATTATTTATTAATAAACTTCTTTGCTTCTTAATATTAAACAAGAATTTTCCACTTTTTAAATTAAACATTTCGATACATTTTCATTCGATAAATTAAACTTACGAACAAATATATACATTTTTAAAAACGATTTTATTAAAAAAATACATGGATTGTTATCGACACATATACAAAAAAAAATTACAAGAATAAGATTGTGATACGTCCTAATTCCAAAAAGCTTCCGAAATAAATCTTGCTGGATTTGATGGTTTCTATGTAAATCTACTTCATTTCTATTCAGATTGAATTCAAGTTCGAGATTTAATGTACAGACCGCATTTAAAAATATCACTTTTTATGGAATATATTTACAGATATTTCAAAACGTGGATTGATAATTGATACCATCAAGTACAAGCAATTTTTATAGTTATAAATTATTGATGATGTATTTTTTCATATTTTACTAGAAGAAAATAATTGAATATATTATAAATGATGTTTTTATTTTATTATAAATTAAAAATAATGACTTCCATTACATATTAAATGACAACAACGTTTCATATAACATTTTAATTCGATAAAATATAATGAACTTGAAAACCTCAAGAGATATTATTAAAAAATTTCCTTTTCTTCTACTCGTACGATGAAAGATGCGAGTTTTTCCTATTTATAATTTCTATAACAACCATAATGTTTAAATAGGATTAAATAAAATGATAAACAAACAAAAAATATATTTCGTCATTGATAGTATATATTTATATATTTTCTAGTATATAAAATTTATCTCAACTACGTGAAGATTTTCTAAAACGTTTCTATATTTATACTTGTCATATTTTTTAAGCAGTTACAGTTTAATGTGTGGTATTACGTTTAAAAGTAAACTAATTTAGTTCGAAAATAAAAAAAATATATATTTAACTGTTATAATTACAAATACAAATTATGTCAATAATATACATTCTTTGTTTGGTTACAAAGGTCAAAAAAATTAACACTTATAGACACAAAATGTATAATTACTATCTTTGTACTTATTAACTAACGTCTATAACAAGATTTATTAGATGTTTCTGTAATATTTAGAGAATTGAATACATGTGCACGAAATTTTAATCTAGTTCATTTTTACAGATGATTTTTTTATAGCAAAGAGAAGTTTTATAAACTCTCTTAAAATTTAAAGTACATATGTATGTATATATATACGTACATATTTACATACGAGGGTCGTTTGATAAATATGGTAAATTTATTTATTGTATAATTTAATTAAATAATTAATTTAATGAAATTTTTCAATTTGGCTTTTCTTACTTTTTTACCATACTTATTAAACGACCCTCGTATATACACACAAAGAGAGGGAGAGGGATAAAAAGAGAGAGAGAATAACAATATATAAATGCTAACAATATTTATTGAAAAGCATAGATGGACTTAAAAAAAGAATAAAATTGAATACAAAAATAAAAAGATAGATCTTATGATAAACCTGGACAAAATAAAATAATTTTCAATGAAGATGTTTAGATCAAAAAAAACGAACTAAAATAAAGAAAAATAGAAGTTAAGAATTATGTAAATAAATCTGGGACAACTTATTAATATTAAATGAATTTTTAAGGATGAAATGAATATGAGAGTACAAATGGAGGAGAGAAAAGTTTTGATTAGTCCATTCTATCTGTTTTCATCAATTTTAGTAAAATATGGGGTTGAATACTACAGTGATTCAGTGGATTTGAGAAATAGAGGAGCAAGGAAAGATATATGTTGAGAATAACACGAAAAATTAAGAAAAGAAATGGATGGAACAAAAAGAAAACACAAATTACAGATGTTATTGCAAAAGTGAAAAGTATAAAATGGAAATGGGTCGATCATATAAAAAGAAGTGGAGAATATCGATGGGTAAGAGGAGATATTTATAGAGAACATAGATATATAAAAAGATCAATTAATCGATGGAGTACGGAGATAAGGAAACAACAAAATAATTACTTTTATTAAAATATTTTCTACTGATATTTTTTAATAATATTTATAATAAAACATAATATATGGTTAATTTATTTTACTATTTCGTTAAAATATCTTTGATATAGTCAATTTCCATGAAAATTCATTATATAATTATATTTTGTTTAAAAATTTTTTCTTTTTTGGAATTAACTAATGAAATCTATTAAAAAAGAAAGGTATTGGATCGGTTGAAGTGGAAAATTTTGAAAGAAACATTCATCCAGCAGTGGATTAAGAGAGACTGGTGACATATAGGAGATTCGAATAATATTGAAGGATAGTAAATAATAGTAAGCAAGTTATATATGTCTAAAGCCTTCAGTCTTACTTGGAATATCATACATTGTGTACGTGTATGTATGTATGTATGTGTGTATGTATATATATATATATATATATATATATATATATATATATATATATATATAAATTATTTTATATTTGATAAAAATGACATTTAATATATTGTAATTATTATATTATCAATATATTCAAAAAATATTTTTTTAATGTTATACAATTTATAAGTTTGTTTTAATTTTTTAAAATAAATATTTTTTTAAATATACAATAATTAAATTGAAATAAAATATACCTTTTCAATAAAATACAAATATATGGTTATTTTTCAAAGAAATTGAATTTATCAGAGATATTTTAACATAAAAATAAAAAACTTTTGTCATGTAGTATTAAAAATCATAGTAAAAAAATATCAGAAGAAAATATTTTAGTATCTATTTTATATCTCAGAATTCTTCGTACTTCTTAACAAAATAAACCCTTGTTTACTTACATGTATATTTTTTATATATTTGAATTTATTTCATATTTGATAAAAATGATATTTGAAATAATTATAAAATTAAAAATAATTTTCAGAAAAATATTTGTCAAGGAAATAAATTATAATCATTTTGTTATGTTAGTTTTCTGAAATAAACAATTTGTAAAATATAATTAATTCAAAATAAAATATATCTTTTTAAATACAAGATAACTTTTCAAAGAAATTAAGTATTTCAAAGATATTTTAACAAAGTATTAGATTAAAAATAAACAAACTTTATATTATATTTTATTAAAAATACTAATAACAAAATATGAAAAGAAAATATTTTAATAAAAATAATTTTTTACTGAATTATATTTATTTTATATCTCAGAATTCTTTATATTCTTTAACAAAATAAACTTTGTTGACTTACGTACATACAAAAATACACACATACATATATTGTATATTATATATATATATATATATATATATATATATATATATATATATATAAACACACACATATTAGATAAAGTTTTGGTAAAATTGTATCACTTTGAAGTATACTTTTATCGGACTTTTTTCCAAATTAATGCTACTGATAGTGTTCCTTTATATTTGAGTTTTATAGTTCTAAGTTATAGTATAAGTAAATATACACACACATATAAATATATATATATAATATATATTTTTATACGATAAATATATGATATTTTTATAAAATTTTCAGGATAATTTTTATAATAATTGTACAAAAAATTGGGCACTTATATCCAATGAAGACCAATTCAATTAACGAATTAGTAGTAAATCGTGAACATGCATACAAAAGTAACAATTTACAATTAACTAGAACAAAATTCAGTTAGAATGGTTTACGTTTTATTTGTTATTCTCTATTTGTTGAACACGGACACAAATCCGATATAAAAAAAAACTTTTTAGATGAATGAAAAACACAAAGTTTATATGTTGATATAAAAGTATATACTTACAGACTGTGCAAATTTATATTGTTTCTGGTATATCATTGCTTGTTTGTAAATATATATATATATATATATATATATATATATATATATACATATAAAATGAGAGAGAGATAGTAGAAAATATATAGTAGAAATATAGTAAAAATAAAAAATACGGTTGGTAAAACTAAAGTTGATAGTATAAAATTACTTATGTCAAGAAAAAAATAATAAAGTTTTGAAACGTAGGTATTTTATTTATTCAATTTTAAACATATCCTCTTTCTTTGTTATACATACAAACACACACACACATTTATATATATATATATATATATTTATATATATATATATATATATGAATGTATGTATGTAGTATTATATACTTGGAAAGAAAAATGAGCAAACATGTAATAATATTTAAATATAGTTTTTATTCTAAAAAATATATCACCTAAATATATAAGGACATCTAAATGTGACACCTAGATTTGTGTTTTATTAAAAAGGAATATGTGTATGGGGTGGTGTATAGACAAACGTGTGTAGAGCTTCTTTTTAATAAAACACAAATCTAGACGTCATATTTGCACATTTTTATAAATTAAGAAATGTATACAATAAATATGTATAGAAATTAAAACATCTTCAACTTTAAATTACAAAAAATCTTGGTTCAAGGCAAAAAATAAATATACCTATTTATAGTAACACAATTTTTTTAATACTTTTTAATATTAATTTATTTTATTTAAACAAATATTGAAACATTTCTAATTTTAAAAGAAAAATAACTTTTTTATAAAAATAGTTATGTTTCATAATATATAGTTTTTTAAAACAGTTTTTATTCTTTTTAATATTTTAATTTTACTAAACTAAATATTTTTTCGTAAATTTATTATATAGAGAAATAAATGATATTTTCTTAAACATCATAATAAGTATATTGACAAAAAATGATTTTTTTTTTAAAAAATAAATCACTAATAGATAGAAAGATCAACAAAAAGATCATATTAAAGATAGAAAAATAATATTATAAAGTAATATGGAGGTGAGAGTTGTATGAACTGGAAATAATTGAAGAGACTTAAGAAAATATTTAAGAGGACGTAATAACAATCGATGAGACTTATATTTAGTAGTGGGTTGATGTAGACTTTTAATATGGTGCTTATATACTCGTATGTATATATATATATATATATATATATATATATATATATATATATATATATATTAGGTTGGCAAATATCTCCCTTCCGCCTTCTGGTCTTTTGAATTTCGCAGCTATGTACAAAAAAAAAAAAAGCGGAAGGGAGATACTTGCCAACCTAATATATATATATATATATATATATATATATATATATATATAAATTCATACATAAATACAATGATTTTAACTTTTTACTACATTCAATGTAATAAAATGTATCTTCTTTAAATATTTATACTACAAAAAAAATTATGGAAATTTATTTTAATAAAAGAAAAAAGTCAATTTAAAGTAAATTAAAATTTTTATTTATTTTAAAAAAATATGTTTCAGAAATCAATATATGAAACCTGCAATATAAACATCGTAAATTGAGAAGCAATAACATTTTTTTAAATATAAACAGTCTAAAAGGAAAAATAAACATTTCTTTTCAGTATTATTCAAAACTATGTATGCTATATTTAACTAAACCGTTTTTAATTATAACTTCTAGTATAATTCAATAATTAAAAATATATATGATATTTTAAGAGCCTAAATTAAACATTTTTTTCAAAAAAATAACAGAATTTCAAGCACTGAAAGAATATTTACAATAGATTTATCGAATATTTTTTTATTACTTTATTTTTACATCCATTTCAATGTCATTATTAACTAAAGATAATAATTTTTTTCGATTTTTTAAAAGATAAAATAAGCACCACATTTTATTTCTTATAGTAATTAATTTATTCCATTTATTTATTTATCATTAATTATTAAGTAAATAAAGAGAATTGTTTAAAATAGGGTTTTATAATTACAGTTTTAAATTTTTAAAATTTTATTCTGATTGAAAAATGTTAAATAATTTTAATCGAACTGGAAATTTTAACAATACAGTTAATTTACTTTTTAACAGAAAATCAATTCTATATCAAAAGATAGTTTTATTCTTCTAATAGACATTTTCTCAGCAATTTTTCCTTCTACAGAAACTGTAAAGATGATAATAGTGTAATAGAATATATTTGGATTTAAATTACATAATTTTTATTATTTTTTATATTTATTATATTTTAATATTGAATTTTATTTTTATTACATTTTAATATTCATTATTTTTAATTAAATAACTACTTTATAGAAAAAAACCATGTTGAAAATTTATATTTTATTTACAATTAAATAGTTAAATTAAAAGGAAAGATGATTTTATAAAATTACATTTTATATGAAAAAAGTATGAACTTTTATGAATATTGTATTATTAATATATATAGTAGCTGTAAAAAGATTTTTCTAATATATTTTGTAATGGTTTATTAATTTTTTTATTAAAAAATAATTTATCTTATATGAAAATGTTATATATATATATATATATATATATATAAGGTACTAAAATTTTACAACTGGAAAATGTTTCATAGAAGAAAATAAAATTCGAAATACTCTCGTGATGTATATTAGAATTGTCATTTCAGTATAAAACTGATTAATATTCTTATATAGAAGAATATTATAGTCATCTATTATACAAATATTCATTCAAAAGAACACACATCACTTGAAACTGGCGCCTTTGTCAAAACTTCATAAACATAATAACAGTCGTGTAGCTTGCTGTTTTATAAAGTTATAATTGATTGCAAAATATATACGATATCTTATTACACACTTTATAACGTTTGATCGTTCAATTGGTGTAATATTTACATTTGAGTCAATTATATTTGTTTTACATTTCAAGTTGGTTTTATTTTTAGAAGAAATCTTCATATGTGACAACATAAGTTTGTTGAATTTCGAATATTTTACTATGTATTTTAAATCAATTTTTCATAAAACCGAATAATTTATATTTTTTTTAAAAAAAATTATTCTCTTTTCTTTTAAAATTTATTATATGTTTTTTATTTGACATTGTATTATTACATTTGTATTATTATTTGACAATTGACTATAATTTTCATTTTATTTTTTTAATACACGCCACACACACACACACACACACACACACACACACACACACACACACACACACACATATATATATATATAGATACATACATTGAACTATTTATAAAATCATGCTACAAAGAATTTAATTAATTTGAATCAAATAAAGGGTCTTTACCGTAAGAACTTCATTAAAGAGGATGTATTAAAAGTAAATATTTGCACACAGATATAGCTTTGATGAATCTTTATGCATACATAGTTTGTAAATTTCTGTTAAGCGTAATTTTTTTTTGTCTTGGAAAGAATTAAAATTAAATCCAGTTTACCACAAGCAATAAAAGATTAAATACATCAGTTTTACTGTCAAAAGAATTAATTTATAGAGAAAAAACTGAATTTGATAATATCACGTTATTTATAAAAGTATGTTTTTTGAAGAAGACAAAAAGTCTTTTTCTTTAAGAAATTGTAATTAACAGTGAGTTTATTTACAAAACAATGAAAAATTTAATGAAATTTTCTAAATGCTTTGAAAATGCTTTGTAACATATTTCTTCTCTCTCACACATAAACACACACATTTATATATATATATATATATATATATATTTAATAACAACAGTAAAAAGATTAAAATGGAAATGGTTCCATATAACAAAAAGAAAAAAAACACAAATGCCCAAGAGAAATTATTGACTAGGAACATGAAAATATAAAAAGACCCAAAAAAACCTCATAGATAGATGGAATGAAAACAGGAAATTTCGATGGAGTGGAATGGAAGAAAAAAACAGATTGTTTGAAATGGAAAGTTTTGGGAGAAATCTTTATCCAATAGTAGATAGAAAAAATCTGATATATATATATATATACACTTAATATTTATCTGAAAATATTTTTAAAATAAAAATTTATCAGTTTTCGAAATAATAATTGAGAAATGAATAAGGAGAAGAAAAATATAGTCTCAGTAAAGTACAGACGATGAAAAAACAATAAATATAATTTTCCTTAGACATACGTGAGCTTTCATTATTTCAAATAAAGTTTCAAATAAAATTTATTCTCTTCTGTATAACTATATATAAGGCTCAATCGACTAGAAACTGTTCACAACTATCGATTTCATTGAATTTACAACAGTGTTTTTATTATTATATAGTTATGATATGAAATTCTAATAAATTTAAATTTCAGCAAAAATGTAAATGTTTTGTGTATATATATATAGTAAATAAATTTGAAAACATATCAAGTATTATTAATAAGTATATTACAAAAATAATTTTTATATAAATCAGTACATCCTAAAAAAATAGTGCCATAATGGTGAAAAATAAATAGAATAACGTATTTTCCAAATACATTGTTTTTAAATTTGAATTTTACATTTTTTTAATGAAGACTCATTTAGGTTACCTTATATAATATGTACTGAAAAATGAAGTGAATAGCAAATAATTATTGGACACTTTTAAAAAATTAATGATATTTAAATATTTTATATTAAAATCACTAATTGTTAAAAAATCTAATTTAATAAAAAAATAATTTTTGATGTTCGTTGTAATATTTTTCTTTTGTAGAATAAAATTATTTGTTTAATTTTTGCTGAAAAAACATTTTATTTTTGAATATTGTTAGAGAATTTTATGTATAGATATATACATATCATTAAAAATATTTTATATGATATTATTGTACATCTATTTTATTTTTCTATTTAAATGGATGAAGATATTATTTCTTTGATCAAATAAATGCTTTATAAAGTGAACATTATTCAAATTCCTCTTAGTCAGTTGCATGAACATTGGGATTATATTTAACTTGTAACTGGAAATCGTTGTGATTCTCTTATATTAATAATTTCTTTGAAAAAAATATTATTAAACTGATTGTCATAAATTTCATTTTTTAGTTTAACTATCAAATATATATATATATATATATATATATATATATATATAAATATTTAATTTAATAATATTGTATATATAAATACAAAACTGATTTCTGTTAAATAATTTTAAAAAAATAAAAATTAAGTAAATGGATGCACTATTCAAACTTGTATAATTATTCTAATTAGAAGACTGGATATTAAACGAACAATTAAAAGATAATTTTCTAATTTTACGCTTTGATTTCTCGGAATGTTTCCTCAGTGAACTTGTATTTGTTTATAAATAAATTATAAATACATAAATGGTTGTTAATAGAAAACTGATTGTGAATATAGATATGTAATTACTAAAAGTTCTTTTTGTTCATTTTATAATTACGAATAATAATTAAAAATGTCATATGCATATTATATATGAAATATTTGTTATTTTAAAAGATAGTATTTGATCATATGAATTAATAATTAAATATACAGATATTATATTTTATTTTAATATAATTAACTAATATTTTTTATAAAAAATAATTGATATTCAATTAAAATTATTTTTGTAAGATAAAGAGTATATTAATTAATCATATTTTTCAATTCAATTATTAATTTCATCCACCCACGTTTATATTTTTAAATATTGGAAAAATTCAAAGTTCACGTTATAAAAGAAATTTTGTTAACAGAAAAATTAAAGGACCAATGCATTTGACAGTGTTTGAAAAATTCAAATACGAATTTTCATTTAACATTTATGCTTTTTACTTGTAGAAAGATGACTTCAGGCCATGACACTGGTGAGTACTAAAAATCCATGAATTCATAATATATTGTACTGCCTTGGGCATTTACTCTGTTGTTATTTTAATACGTTTGAGAATAAGAAATATATTTCCTCTATTACTATATTTGTTTATTTCAAATTTATAAGTTTTTGTGTATATAGTTTTGATAATTTATTGGATTTCAGTACGTAAATTTTCGTTTGAGTGATTGAATGAGATTTGAATTTCAGATCAATAATAATTATTATAATAGATATATTTACAATACTTACTAGAGGAACCTCGGTTAAAAAATAATTATTTAGAAGTACATAATGAAATAAAATTCTGAAAAATTGCAAAAAAAATTAATGCTTTAATTTTTCTTCTAAAAGATATGTAGTACAGTTTTTAACGTTTATACAAAAAATGTATATTTACTGAAAAATATTCGTAACAACCAGTTTTAATTTCATTAGAAGAAAATTACTGTAGATGAAAAAGGTAAGACGGAAATGAAATGTTTACGATGTTGAATGATAAATGAATAATAAATATAAAATAATTTTGGTAGTGCTCTTTTTAAACCTGAATTTGTTTTTTTTAAAAAGAAAAGAAAATAAATTTAACCCACAAAAAATTGTTTTATTTTTTGTTATATATTTTACATACATACGAATATTTGTGTTTATATTTAATTTATATATATATATATATATATATATATATATATGTGTGTGTGTGTGTGTGTGTATAATATTTAAAAAATATATTTAAAAAATAAAACGTGTAAATATATATCGATAAACAGCTTATTGAAAATTAAGAATCGATAGATGAAAAATATTGATTGGTGTTTTATATCTGTTATAGATTTGAAACAAAATTAAAAAATATTTTTCTCCCATTTTGAATCAAAAATTTATTCAAAGACCTTTCTATCGTTATTTTAAACTACAAATTCAATTGTTGCAGAAGTACTGGATTTTATTATTAAAAACTGTATTTGTGTGTGTGTATATGTATAATATTGTGTGTGTTGTGTATATATATATATATATATATATATACCCACACACACACACACACACACACAAATATATATATATATATATATATATATATATATACATATTGAGTTACAGAAAAATAAAAGAACTAAAGTTAGTAAGTAATGACGGTCATGCAATTTTCTTGCGTATAGAAGAAAATAGTGTGGCAAAGAATGTGCTAGTTTTGTGACGACTAAATTACTTTGTAACTTCTATGTCTTTCATATTATAATCAAGTCTTTTCTCAGTGACATTCAGAGTGTAGAATTTTTCTTAAAATTCTTATTTTATATTTACAATTACTAGCTATCTACTTTGATCTTTTTATCCTTTGTAATTCATATATATATATATATATATATATATATATATATATATATATATATATATATGTATGTATTTTTCATAGGGAAATTAAAAATGCATTAATATATATATATATATATATATATATATATATATATATATATAGAGAGAGAGAGAGAGAGAGAGAGAGAGAAGAGATAATAGATAAAATATTTCAAAGAAGTTATAATTTAAATATGAAAATATTTTAAACTTTTAAAAATATTTAGAAATATAAGAACATTTTAAAATATAAGTCACATTTTTATTCACTGAAATAAGTATTATATATATATATATATATATATATATATATATATATATATATATATATAATTTTATAGCAAAATAAATGTTAATCTAATCAGATCGTTAATGATTACCACCGAACTTTAACGATTGAAAATTAAAATCATTCACAAGTATCACGGTGGAACGAGCAAAATGAACATTGGAGAGGCGTAGACCCCCACCCTGTCGGGATATTATCGAACATAGAGAGTAGGGAGAAGAACCCCTGGTATTATTATAATAAAATTTCTCTGAATCCTATTATTATTATGGTAATAAAAATTACGTTATTTTTCTATGAATAATAAAATTTAATGTGGACATCTTTATAATTTCTTTACTACTACTGATAGTGTCATAAATAATTATCTATATTCAAATAGTACACACTTTTAGTTAGTAAATAATGTTATAATTAAAAACGAATGTCTCTATTTAAGAAATTAATATATTTATATTTAAATTAATATATTTATATTTATATTTTCCATTTGGTAAATACAATTTTAACTATTGTTTTATTTTATATACCAATTTTATGAAAATTAATATATCTGATCAATACAAGACTAATATAATTAATATTGGTTTTCGTACTCAGGTATATTCACTTTAGCACAAATCATTAAATTTCAACACCACTAGATTTCATAAATGTTTGATAATTATTATTCATCCACTTTATAATATCGTGTGGTATTGAGGGTGGATAGTTATTTTGTGTCAAACGAACGTCATTTTTTAAAATTAATCCATAAAAATTTGTTTGGTTGAGAGTTCAAATGCATATAAAATATCACATTCTAAAACTTTAATATGCATATAATTTTTATTATTTTTAAAAAGAGACAGTAAAACTGGACATTATAAAATTACACACATTATTTATATATATAGAGTCATTTGATAAGTATGGTAAAAAAGTAAGACAAACTAAATTGAAAAATTTAATAAAATTAAATAATAAATAAATTTATCATACTTATCAAACGATCCTCGTGTATATATATATATATATATATATATATATATATATATATATATATATATATATATATATATATATATATATATGTATGTACGTTTGTATTAGGAAAAGATACTTGAATAAATGAAACAGAGAGATAAGAAAATTCATTGAAATGGACTGGAAGAGGAAGGTATTAAATCTGTCAAAGTGGGAGATTTTGGGAGAGGCTTTCATTCAACAGTGAATTGAGAGAGGCTGATGTTGATGATACATATGTGTGTGTGTTAAAATATTGTTTCAGTTAGAAATTACAATACCATATGTACATAAAACATTCTAAAATTAACTAAATTGTTGATTTCATAAAAAAAACTACTTTCAAGTGAAATGATAGTTTAAGTAAATTACATGCGCTGAAAATAATATATTTTTTATACACGATTACATTTATAGAATATTATATACATGTAATAAATGTGTAATATATGTTTATATACATGTAATAAATTATAATATATATCAATTTTATAACAAAGATTTTTTTTGAAATATTATTTGTAACATATATTAAAATATGATATACTAGTAAATAAATAGTATATTTCCACAAGAATTAAATTTCATAATAGATTGTGATATATTTGAAAATATTTTCTTATAATAAATTGTATATATATATATATATATATATATATATATATATATATATATATATATATATATATATATATATATATATATATATCATACGAATGTATGTAGGAATGTGTTTCTATAAATGCCACTCTGTACGTGTGAGTTAAAATTTATTATTTTTTCATTTTGTTAAAAACTGAATGATTAATTGAAAGTTACATCACATATACACATATTGTTATATATATATATATATATATATATATATATAGATAGATAGATAGATAGATAGATAGATAGATAAATTAAAATATGAAATGCTAGCACAGATTTTGATAACAAATTTCCTGTATAAAAAATGAAAATGAAAAAAAAATAATCATACCAATTTATTTTCACTTTTGTGAGGACTCTATTCGTATATTCATGTTAAATGGATAAATGTGTGTCCATATCAACTTGAAAAAAATCGTTGGGTAAGTCATTCAGCGACAGATGACATTTTCAATGCCGAATAAGTGTTTTCGACGGTTTATAAATGATGCGAATATCTCTAATAATAGACCGTTCGGTAATCGAACTTTAGTAAATTGAAATTGGAAATGATGACTATATATATATATATATATATATATATATATATATTTATATATATATATATATATATATATATATATATATATATATATATATATATATATATGTTTATGATTTTAATGGGCAGAATATTATTATAATCAGTATTTATGTTTATAATACTAAAACATACTAACTATTTCATATTAAGTAATTATTATTATTTTTTAATTATATATATATAAAATGAAACATATTTAATGGCATTAAGTAATAGTTTGTTTTTAACATTTGTATTTAATAGAAATGATAATTAATTTTATTATGGCGTTTGATTCATATTCTTTTTATAACATATAATTTAGATTTTTTGAAAAAATCTTTTTACGTCAGTAAGTCACTTAATGAATATATGTATATGTAAACATATATTAAATATATATTATGAAAGTAATAAAATAGAAATATAATTCCAAGAAATTGAAAATTAAAATATGTGAAATATTATACAAAGCAGAGAGATAATTATTAATTATTTCTAAATGATCAAATTCAAAATTCAATAACAAATTGAATTTCATATTATTTCTATACTAGATATATGTTTATTAAAATTAAATATTTTGTTAAAAGGACGTAAATTCACGTCCTGAAATAATTTTTATATATTATATAGTGTCATTCAAATGTGACGTCTAGATTTGTGTTTTATTAAAAAGAAACAAAATAAACTATGTACATGTTTCCCTATACATCATGCTATATAAACGTTTCTTTTTAATAAAACACAAATCTAGGCATCACATTTAGATTACCCTATATTTAGTCTAGGGAATGAATAATTTGGACATTTTATTCAAAAAAAAAACAAAAATAACATCCAAAATAAACATTGAATAACACATTTTACATTGATAAATTCAATATTATTATAATAATGTTTAATAATGCTTAATTATTTTTTATAATAATGTACATTCACATAGAAACATTTTTACGTATATGTTTTACTTTTATACAGACATTCATACATATATGTTTTCGTGTTTATATTTATATATATATATATATATATATATATATATATATATATATATATACACACACGATATGATCAAATTAAAGTATAGTTTTCGTTTAAAAATATTTCACTAATTTTAGTTTAATCAAACATTTCATATAGGTTATCGATTACTTTTGTAATTTATAACATAGAAAATATAATATACAAAAGTATTTGTAAAATGTTCATTAGTTTCTATAAACAGAAAATTAAAATGAGAATAACAAATATTTTCCGTAAATTCATATAACATAATACCAAATAATAATCAGTTAAATTGTTTTCAAACAGAAATATATCCAAAAATAAACCATTCTTTGAAAAAAGTATTTAAACCCATTTATAAATAAATAATACAATTCTTGAAATACACGTGGATACAAATTCAAACGTTGTATTATTAATATTTTTTATGTAGGTGTATTTTGTCGTTTGATTACATTCTTCAATATTTCAAGTACCTTTCAATTGTGAGTCGTGTTTTTATTATATAAATGAAATTTCATGTTCTATTTTAATCCCATCACTAAAATTGATAACAGCTTTATTAAAAACAATATCAAAAATTTGGAATATTTATTAAACGTTTCACTTACAATAAATATTAATAATTTATATGTATATATATATATATATATATATATATATATATATATATATACGCGTGTGTGTATGTGTAAATAAAAAGTATGAAAATATATAACGTATAAATAATTATTTTTATAATAATCTTTGATTCTTATTTGTATCATAATAATAAATCTATCATTTATCAAGTTTAATATATTTTTATAAAAATACAATATCGTTTTAATATACAAGGATTAAACAAAAATGAATTATATCACATATTATTTTTAATATATTAATTTCTTTATGAAAAAACGAGAGATTAATTAAATGAAAATATTATTAAGGATTATAAGTCATTGAATAATTGAAAATATTTTAATTAATTATATATATATATATATATATATATATATATATATATATAGATAAATATATTTTATTTGAAAACCAAATATTTTTTTAAGTAAAAAAATGTATATATTTTTTACAGAAATTATATTTAATATTTACATATATAAAGCACAACTACAAATATAATTGATTCTTACTTTTTAATTTTAGTTCTGGTACCCAAAAGAAGAAGACCAAATATATATATAAATATTAAATTTTTGCCATTATATAAAGATTTTAGGCCAGTAACGAAAGAAAAATACAAAGAATGAGGGATTTGTTATTATATATATATCAGCAATTCCTCACAACTATTTTAAAGCTTTTAAAAATATTACAAACTGTAAATAATATGGAAAATTAAGGATACTTTAGAATAATTACAATTTTTAAACGTGAAAATTTATTTTGTCATTGAATTTTTGTGAATAACATCTATTATATATTTATATAAATCTTTTTTTGATTTGTTTATTAATTTCGAATATGGTCTTCATCATTAGCGATATTAAAAAATATTATTTTTCATAAGCTATTCTTACAATTTACAAACCCCATAAAAGAATTATTTTTTAAAATTAATAAACTTACTTTATTTGTTTGTCATCATAAGAAAATATTTTTTTAATAATCCAAACCCAAAAGTCAAAATATCTTAAAAAGAAAAATATATGCTTTTGACCACTTTCATAATCATTGGCTCAAGTAAATACATATTTTTTATTTTTTCCTAAACTGATTTTTAGTACAACTAATTCGTTGTTTTCTGACGATGATGGCATTGTCATCGAAATGTGCATTAGTCCATTATTGTTATAAAAATCAAAGTAAACAACAACTGATTAGTGAACTCTATAATATATTATAATGTTGGAAGTAAAAATTAATTTGTGTTACAGCTAATTCATTTTTACATAAAAAATCATTTTTTTACATTATAAATACTTTATTAAAGTATTCAGTAATAATTTATCGCTAATTTTTTCATACAAAACGAAAAAAGGAATAACAAAATGTTGTTGAATATTCTTATAAACTTTATTAGGGAGTGATTTTTTTTAGTAAAAATTTACAATTTATTTATCGTAAAAACATTATTTTTTGTATTAATCAAATTGTAAAGTTTTAAAATTAATAATATATTTTATATTTTTTCTTGCTATATAAAAAATAATAGATTATTACGTAGATCTACTACATTTATAAAATCGAGAAGAAACAGAGTATCTGAAGTAAAAGTGCTTTTGCACGTTTGTTTTTTTTTTAATGGATACGATGCACGCAAGTGATATTGACCAGTTGTAATACATATACTTGAAATATACTTCAACATATACATTTCAATTGTAGATTTTTAAACTCTCTAACAGATTTATCATATATATATATATATATATATATATATATATATATATATATAAAATTTTAATTGCAATTTTCGAGTAATAAATATATGATATTTTTCAACAAAAATATTAAATCATTACAAAAATACACCTAAAAATGTTTATTTGTATATCAAACATATCATATGAATTTCTCGTTATTAAGTAATCAACTTATTTTAAAACGATATTAATTCCTTAATTAAAATTTTTAAAATTAAATACACAGTTTTAAAAATAATAACAAAATAATATTATTTTAAACCAAACCAAACGTTTCACAAAGATAAAAAAATATATATTTAATTAAATATACGATTTGTATTATTCTTTGAATCCAATATTTTTAATATTTTTTTATTTCATAAATTTTTAACAGACATAAATTTTATTAAAAATTATGTTACAAAAATATTTTTTTTTTAAATAAAATATTTCATATATTTATATTTCAATGTTGAATTTACTGCGATAATTATTTTTTTATCATTTTATTACAATATTTTTATTAATATTGAAATCTTAAAAAATTATTACATGATATATTTTTTTAAACATGTTATACTTGATCACAACCGATATAAAGTTAATTAACGTTACAATTATTTTTATTGTAATGTTACTATATTAAGTGGTTTAATAATTAGTTGTGTTACGAATATGTTCTCCCACATACGAAACATTAATAGAACATGAATAGGGTATTATTGTAATGTGATAGTGTATATAAGTGATGAAACTTATTTCCATAATATGTATATAAATAGAATTACTAATATTGATTCAATGAAAGTTAAAGGAAATGCAATAATTGTCTTTATATAAACACATTTATTATATCAAATAGCAATATTTGTAATTATTGTATTTAAAAAAAAAATTACTTTCTTGTTCACAATTAAATTTTTCTGAATATAATTTTGTTAAAAAATTAATACATATATATATATATGTATATACTTAATAAATAAATTAATAGATATATTAGTAAACAAATTTACTGAAATAAACAAATTTTACAAATTTCTTTAAACCAAAAATGTTGAATTAAAAAAATTAATTACTTTAAAAATATGTTTTCTTAGTACAAAAAAATACATATATAATATTTGAAATGAAAGTAAAAATTGTATAATATTTATTAACTTAAGGAATATATTTCAATATTTTATGAAGTATGTAAATAAATTATTTTTTATAGAATTTATAATATATATAAACTAAATTGATTTTATTCTATACAAATGTAAGTAAGTATCAACTTTATATATTACTTGATGTGAAATAATTGAAATTAAAATTGAAAGCAATATGAATATTTCAAAGAGAAATATTAGATGGGTACTGAATAAAATTTTTGTAAGTTGGAAGTAATTTGAATACAAAGTACGTAGAGTGAATATTTGTGATTTGATTTGAAATTCTGTTTTTAATATATAAACGCTTATATAAAGTGATCCAAAAGAGAAATAAGGGTTTAGAGAAGATTTACATTTTACATTCTTGAGTTTCATTTGGGTTACCTGTATTTGTAAAAAAATTAGAATGTTTTATATTCAACGAGTTACTTTAATATTATTCTATAGAGGAAAATAAATGTTAGATATTTTTATATATAAAATTTTAAATATATATTTATAAATATCGTTGAAAATAAATTTATATTTTTATATAAAAAAATTAAATATGTAAAAAAAACTATTTTTTTAATTATTATATGAAAAAAACCCTCAATGTACAAAAAAAATTTCGATTGAGAATTAGATATATAAATAAACTCAGGAAGAGATTCATAAATAGATGCGATAGATACATAAGAAAATTTATTGAATGAATATTTTATTAAAAATATAATTCAAAAATCCTTACAAATAATATTTTAATTCATTAACAGTGAAAATTTAATAGTAAGGAAATACATTTCTTTTTCATTAAAAAATTTTATAACAAACATATTATTTTATGTTGATACTTAATATAATAAATATACAAGTATCAGTATTGTATTAAAGATAATTAACTAGAATCACTTTGAATACGAAATGTTCTAAAATAATTATATTATAAATTTAATAATTAATACCTATGATGTATAACACACATGTAAATGTTTTGTATGAAGGATTAAAGACGGTTTTGTAATGAAACGAAAATAAATCTTATATAATGAAATATATTCTCTACCATGAGTAAAATTTACACTATTATATATTTTGAATAATATTATTTACTTAAACGATGAACTTTTAGTATGGATTTAGTTTTTATAATACACATTTCTCACAATATCTTAGTGTAATGGAATTATTATTTCAAATATTCTAACGTTCATTTTCAAAGAACGTTGTAATAGATATCAGAATTAAGTCATTGCATCTTTCTAGTAGAAGTAGTTTTTCGTTACTCTCGTTAATTATAATTGAATTTTACTTGAAAATGAGATTGAAATAAGGAATGTACTATCGGATTATTTAACACAATATTTATTAATTCTTTAACATAATGAATTGATTTACAAAAAAAATATAGAGTTGTTTTCAGATACAAATAATTTAATATTTCTGGATAAAAAACACCTATATTATGGATTTGTTTTCAAAAATTGAAATTTTGAAACTTATTTATTTTATATTCAAATCATATATAATGACGTATTATTGACAAAAACATCAATTGTTCATTGAAATAATGATATCTGTGAAAGAAATATTTTTTAAAAAAAATTTTCGACTTCTAGCCTACAAAAAAATTTTTTTTTAATAACTTTCTGTTTTTTGAACGAAAAATTCATATAACAATTACAAAATTATTATTTTTGAAATATATGTTTTTTAAGTTAGTATACATGTGTAAAATTAATTAAAAGAATTCCTAAAATAGAAATACGCCAGTTTTTACAATCTATTAAAAATCTAATTTCCCTAAAATACGTTTTTCATTTATAAAATGATATGAAAGAAATAATAGCAACAATTTTTATTATAAACGTAATATTTTTATCATAAATAATCACTGTATGAATAAAAAATTTAATTATTTTTAGTTTTAAGAAATTCGATATTTTTGACAAAAAAAATCACGACCTATAGTATGGAAATTTTGTCAAAAAATCGAAAGTTTCAAAAATTAACTATTTTGTACTAAAATCATTAACAATGACTTATCACTGATAAAAACATTTATTATTCACCTAAACAGTGATATTTATTAACGAAAGTTGTTTTTTATTGATTTTTGACTTCCTGTCTAAGAAAAATATATTTTTTAATAGGAAAATTCATGTAATACATACAGGATTTTTTTCTACATAAATATACATTTGACTAAATTAGAATATAATACATACATAATTATTTAAAAACAGTTTAAAGTGGAAATATGTCAATTTCTACAAACGATTGAGAAACTGATTTTTCTAAAATACGCTTTTTGCCTGTAAAATTATATTAAATAGATAATATGAACAATTTTTACTAGAAATACAATATTTTTATTATAAATAATCGTTGTACAAACAAAAAAATAATTATTCTGAATTTCAAAAAAATCTACATTTTTGGTCAAAAAAAACATGACCTATAGTATGGAAATTTTGTCAAAATATCAAAAGTTTCAAAATTAATTATTTTGTACTAAAATCATTAACAATGACGTATCACTGTTAAAAATATTTATTATTCATCCAAATAATGATATTTATCAAAGAAAATTGTTTTTTCTTGATTTTGACTTCCAACCTAAGAAAAATATATTTTTTTATAATTTGATATTTTCTAATAGAAAAATTCATGTTATATATACAGGATTTTTTTCCTACATAAATAAACATTTGTCTAGATTAGAATATACATACATAATTTAAAATGGAAACAGTTTAAAATGGAAATACGTCAATTTCTACAAACGATTGAGAAACTGATTTTTTTAAAATACGGTTTTCGCCTATAAAATTATATTAAACAGATAATATGAACAATTTTTACTAGAAATACAATATTTTTATTATAAATAATCGCTGTATAAACAAAAGAAATAATTATTTTGAGTTTCAAAAAAATCTACATTTTTAGTCAAAAAAAAACATGACCTATAGTATGGAAATTTTGTCAAAAAATCGAAAGTTTCAAGAATTAATTATTTTACATTAAAATCATAAATAATGATGTATTAATGACAAAATAAATTGTTATAGAAATTAATTGTTCATAGAAATTATTGTTCATAGAAATAATGATATTCATCAAAGAAAATACAATTTTTTTATTTTGATTTGAATTAATTGTACTTTAATTAATACTTATTTTTGTGGAATTTATATATATATATATATATAGAGAGAGAGAGAGAGAGAGAGAGGGTGGTCCAAATGATACTGAAGGATAATGAATAATAGTCCCATCAGTCTTATTCGGGTTACCACTAAAAATGAACTTGACTGTTTACATCAATATGTTACTTAATATATTTTTTAAATATTAAAAAATATATATATTTGTACTCGTTATTAATTAATGAAATTAATTTAAATCAATTTATATAATTAATAATTTTTTTATTATAATATTAAATATTAAATTTATATTTAGATATTGAATTGATATTGATTTTTTTTTAATTGTATTATAATTACACACACACACACACACACACACATATATATATATATATATATATTTATAATGTCTGTTAATGTAATTAGAAATTCGATTATTAATTCATTACAATGTTAATTATCATTCTTTATTCTATTCAATGCTTTACGTTTTCTAATACAAGATTTCTCATACGAGTTTTCTAATATTGCAATATTGTAATTAGTAGTAAAAATTCTTTACTAGAGCATATACAGTGAACAGAATGATATTTAATTTTTAAAATAATACACACACACACACACACACACACACATATATATATATATATATATATATATATATATAATATTATTATTTCAAATCAAAAATGTACTTTTTTAGAAATCAATTTTTTTATTTTAAAAATATACAATTTCAAATTCTGAAATTTTTATATTCTTATTTAAGAAATTTGAACTGTACACAAAATTATTTGTTGTATTAAATTTTAAATATTTATCAGTAAGCATTGGACACTTAATCTCATTGAAGTACATAAATATATTTATATCTGAATTTAATTAGAAATATCAATTGATTATTTTTTTTTCTAAAACTAAATATATATATATATATATATATATATATATATATATATATATATATATATATATATATATATATATATATATATATGTATGTATGTATATATTTGCACCTGTACCTCTTATGAATATCTGCTTCTCAATATATCTTTATAAATTTAATATACTTTTATATAAATAGATCTCAATATGATTACTTATAAAAACTGAATGATATTACCTCTGAAATGTATGAACCACAAGATTTGAACTGAAATGACGGTAAAAAATTACTTTCTTTTCAATATTTGTATTTTTTCAATTTAAATTTATATATATATATATATATATATATATATATATATATATTCTATATTTCAATCACACGAAAATAATATTAAACATAAATAAATTTACTTATAAGATAAATTTATTTATTCTTATATAAATCCAAGTTAAATCAATTTTCTAATTCAATTTCATACTTTAAATACCAATGTATTGATAACCATTTGAGTGGATGCAATAACATAAATAATGATAATTATTCAAATAGATACGTTCAAACAGCGATTAATTTAACCTCAGCCATTACTTGATTGACGGTATTTAAATATTTATGCATTTTCTACATCTGCAATTATCTCAGGGCTTTTAATAAAGCAGCGAAAGTACATAAACCAATTTTATATATTTGCATCATATAAACATATAACTTATAAAAAACTATTTGATAAATACATACGAATAATATAATTAGAAATTCTATTACTGAGCAGAATTATTACACTATTAAAGAAGGACTTAATTAAATTTATTTATTCTATACAACATTTTCTCGTCGGTTTTGTGACATTTTCAAGTCTGCAGAAATATTTATAGTCTTCTCGTTTTGCACATTGTGACATATGGTGATAGTGTGCAGAGTTTGACTAATTGTATCTGTTTATTTGCTGGTAGTAAAAGTGTTTTTTCTGATAATCAATAGTTCATATATATATATATATATATATATATATATATATATATATATATATATATATATAACAAGGTATAAAATATAAAGCAAAGATTTTTTTTAATTACCATTTTAATTAAAAAAAAATAATTAGAGATATAACAATATATAAAAAAAACATGTTATAATTATGAAATATCAAATTAAAATCATTATATATATATATACGAGGGTCGTTTGATAAGTATGGTAAATTTATTGTTTTATTTAATTAAATTTTTCAACTTAGTTTTTCTTACTTTTTTACCATACTTATCAAACGACCCTAGTATATATATAATACATTACAATACAAATTACGTAATTAAATAAATGTCTTGTGCATAAAAACTACAAATACATCTCTCATACGAAATTAAATATGAATTTTTATTAAAAATAAGCGTTCACGCGAACAAATAAATAAATTGAATTTTATATCGAAAACATTTTTTTAACTATACAGAGTTATTTTTTAATTGTAGTTATTTTGAATATACTGATAATAATTATAATTTATAAACTAAATATTTAAAAGCAATTACAATTTATATTTAAAGGTTTCGCTTCGATTAAATGTTATATATTTATATATAGTTAATCATATTTAATCCCAAATACATATTTGTGTTCTCCATTACTATTTTTATAATTTAGTATGTGTATACATACTAATACAAATAAACAT
>CP092087.1:2217500-2222500 GCA_029203775.1 Neoneuromus ignobilis | reverse complement strand
TGACTTTGACTTTTATAAATTCATTTCGTTAATAATATATGACATGTTGAAATATATCTTTTATAACAACTATTCATCTTAATTTAATCAGTGTGTTTGTTTTTTTTTAATATACTTATAAAATATTTTAATTAGAGTATAATTTATTTTTTCTTATATTTTTATAGAACGTACATATATATTTAATACTTTTTATTACTTAGTTTTAATTGAATGACATTTAATTAAATTCTACTTTAATGAAAAAATAAACATTTAATTGATCGTAAATGTCTGTTTGAAATATTTAATCGATAATTTATAATTATTTCTTTTATAAAAGAAAATTATCTGTTTTGAAATTGTAATACTTTAAAAATTACACGTTTTAAATTTACCACGCACGTTAATACTAACAATAACCGCATACATCCAACTTGGCGCGCTTTCAGAAACCTAGTGATACGAAATGCTCATCATAATAGCAAACTGTTGCAAAAATCGGGATAAGCTTTGTTGCAAAACATTCAGCACTTATACAAACGAACGAAAAATGTCTTATTTCAGCTAACAACACTTTTTTATTACCGTTACATCGTGCGTTATTGAACAGGTTTTGGCTTGTACAACGAATCGATACAACATGTATGTTATTCTAGTGCGTGTACTTCCCGTGATTCTCAAGGAAGTGATTGTACGAGATAGATATATGACTAAATATTCATACTAGAATGAGATATAATCATTATTATTTTATAGTACATAAAAGTGACTACTGTACAAATCTAAGACTAAATTTATGGTAGTTTTTTATATGTTTGGGTTGAAGATGTATGCGATGTTGATATTGTCATAGATTTTTGTATATTGAGGAAAACGTAACTTCTTTTACTATCTTGAAGAGAAAAAAAATGCTCTCTTCTTACTATTTCAGAACAGATCTGTTCTGTTTATTCAAGAGTTATAATCAAGTTCGACGATGAGTTTCGTCATAAAATATAAACGCATATCGAGTGCATATAAAATATTATTTACAAATAAATATTCGAATTCGAAGATACAAATTCAATAAAACAATATTTTAGAGTTGATAATACATATAAGTAATTTTAATAAATTTAATTATATACTCAATGATTAAATTTTAAGTAAGTATGAATATTTTGACATTTATGGTAAAAGCAATAAGATATTTAAATGATTTGGAGTTACTAAAATATAAAAAGTTCACTTTAAGGATATTATATATATATATACTATCAAAATCGACCTTTCTATCGACTGCTAAATAAAGACTTTCTCAAAAAGTTCTTTCATATTGTGCAAAAACTCCAATAATTTTTTTCTTGTCCATTTTTATGAATTTTCTTATGTCTCAGTTCTATCTCTTTCTGTGTATTTTTCTAAGTTCTCAATCAATAATTTCTCTTATCCATCTGTGATTTTCTCTTCTTGCTGTATGATTCACTCATTTTCTTTTCAAACTCTTTACTTTTGCTATAATATCCTTAACTTTTATTTTTGTTTTGATCCATGCCTAATCCATTTTCATTTCAGTTTGAAATGAAAATGGATAAGTCACACTCTTCATTTTTGCAATAACGTGCCTAATTTTTGTTTTCATTCTAATCCATTCGGTTCTGTTTCTATCTTTTCTTAATATTTCTAGTATGGATCTTTCCATAATTCTTTATGCTATCTGGAGTTATTATGGTAATGAAGACCCATGTATTACTTGTCATAAATAAAACAAGTAAAATACGTTGTTAAAACACTTTTTTAAATTTAAAGAAATATCAGACTCTACAATTTGTGAATTGCTTCTGAATTGTAATTTTTTATTTTCACAATTTTTATGTTCCTATTCACTTCATCTATAAATATTCATTTGATGAGTTACTCAAAATATAAATAGTTTTCAACTTTTATAATACACACACACACTCATATATATATATATATATATATATATATATATATATATATATATAATTTGTAAGAATAATAAAAAAAGAAACATACTTATAATTAAATGTCATCGACTGTGAGTAAATATATAGAATAATAATTAAAACGAGATGTTCGATTGAAATAACATTTTTTCGAAATGTTTAATTTAGAAATCATATTATTAGTCAGTATATGCAAAAAAAATATAGTTGCAAATTTTATTTTAATATAAAATAGAATTTATTTATTTTCAAACGTAAGTACTTGTTATTTTTAACAAACTTGCTTATTCGTTTAGAAATATTTTATATTTCCAGTTTTATCGACAGAAACTTTTGATTAGTTATTTATTTTTGGCTTTTCCTCATTTCTTTTTCTCCTTTTTTCCTTAGTTCTCCACAACTTAGAAATAATTATTTCAGATGATTAATAATGGTGTCAATAAATAATTAATAACTATTTCATAATAATATTAGTAAGCAATAAATACTGTTACAATTTTCATAATTGTTACAATAGTTTTCGATAACTGGTCTTAAAAATATAAAATCGCTTTTAAAATTCAGGTAAGAACATTTTAAATTAATTGCTCGAATATTTATGGGATTGTTGTGAAAAAAACATAACAAATCATACTTAATATTTTGTATTTTTGCATTAATTTTCTTTAAAAAATTGTAATTTTTAATAAAAATACAAGTAATAATAAAAACATTTCTTAGAACAAAAAAATCTGTGATTTAGTGATTTTTTTATAAAAATGATAAATAAATCATCTACTATAATTTATTATTTTATTGGTAGAAACAAACTTTGTAAAAAAAGTTTAAAGAATAAATACTAAAAATTGAAAATAAACTAGTGACTTTTATTTGAAGTTGTTGAAGTCTGATATAAACTGTTTAAAATAAATGCTTGTTACAAGTCTGAATCAGTTTCGTTCAATACGTTATCTTTTATTTAATGTGAATGTTTTGATAGTTTAAGGTGACATTATAATATTTATAAAAAATCAATCGATAAAAGTTTATACAAAACTACTTTAAAGTTATGTTTTATTTTAAATTGCTCTACGAAATTTAAAATAAATATTCTTATTTTTTAAATTGTTAAAGAAATAATTGTATTTTTTATCAAAAATAAAATTATAAAAATAATTTTAAATAACAAAAATATGTGCTTTGAAGAATAATAGTGTTAAATTCCTAAAAGAAGAGACAACAAAGAATTCATAATGATTAGAAACGTTTAAACCATCTAATTTTTTTATTCTAGTGAAAAATTAAATATTAATTAATCATAATTATAAAGTTTTTAAAACAAAAAGTACATTTATTCTTATAATGCATATTATATTTTTTTAAAATTTTATCTCCCTCTCTCTCCCTCTCTCTCCCTCTCTCTCTCTCTCTCTCTCTCTCTCTCTCTCTATCTATATATATATATATATATATATATATATATATACAAGTTTATATATAATCATTTATTGTATGCTAATTTGTATTCCATATTGTAATAAAAAAATAAATAAATAAAACTTTTTTAATTTACTATTAAAAAATAATTTACACATTTTTTTCTAATTTAATGTATATCTCCATAGAGATGGATTGATGATCTCCATAGATTTGTTATATTAGAGAATATAACAAACATTAATTGAATATTATAAATTTAAATGCAGAGATTTGTTCCATTTCACATTAAATTTTCTAGAGATAAATATAGTTTATACCCAATTACATTAATAGCATTATAAGTGATAAAAAGTAAAAGAAACGAGTAAAATATTCTTGAAAATAATTCTGATTTCAATTTGAATAATAATTTATGTATTCTGAATATTAAAATGTTTCTCTTACTAAAGAAAATGTTATTACTCGTATATATTCATTCATAAATTTAATTATAAAATTGTACAAAATATGAAACAAATCATTCCGTAATAGTAAAATTTGTAAATTTTCGTAAGTCATTTTAAAATATTTTTTTTTAATGTAAAATTCACAAACTGATTTATATTTCAGTTCTTTTTAAATAATTTATAGATGTATTGTTAACCAGAAAAAGATTTAAATGATTTAAAAATAATAATTTTATTAATTTTGGATTGTTTATATATATATATATATATATATACACACATATGTATATAAATAAAATTTCTATATGTAGTTGTCTTGTGTTAGTAAACAATTCTCTACTTAATACATTAAGTTATAAAATAACAAATCTGTTTGAACTACTAAGTGGAGATATCAAAATTAATCGATAAGATGTGAATTCAACTTCCACAAAAAGTTTAGTTATGTAGAATAAAATTTTATACATGTTTATATATATATATATATATATATATATATATATATATATATATATATGTATGTGTGTATATATATTATGATGTTGATTATTATTAAACATTACATATTGTGGTAAAGTTTTTTTTGGGTAAGGAAAACTATTTTATATGAGAACATTCAATGCTCTAATATATTATAGTCATAGTTGGTAGGATGTTTTCTTATAATAGCAAAATGGGATGAACCTATGAATAATGTGTTCATATCCTCAAATATGATATACTTTTTTCATTAAGAACATAGTTTGAATTATATGTTGTGTTATTTAGTTTTTTGACTTACAAGTAGTTTCCTTTGAATTATAAGTAATTGAAATGATAATTATACACATAACTGAATAATATTTTATTTAAAAGTGTATAAACACACACACACACACACACACACACACACACACACATATATATATATATGTATGTTTGTATAAATAATAATTATTTTCTTACAAAAAGTTGTCAAATTTCTCATATATTTCTTTAATAATTAATTTGTTGGATCTAACACAATTTATTTAATACTATTTGGCATCAATCTAATATACTATCTTTAATTTCAAGATTAGTTTTAGAATATACAATAAATATTTAAATTATTGTTTAATTATAATAAAATTAATTAAATAAACATTTTGAAATCAAGGTTATTATTTATTTATCACCTTTTTAATAAATTTTATTTATTTACATTTTGTACAACTATATATAT
>CP092087.1:2150000-2212500 GCA_029203775.1 Neoneuromus ignobilis | reverse complement strand
TTGTCACCTTCCATAAAAAGTATATCGATGTGGAATTTTTGGGAAGGTACCATTTCTATTCAATGTTTTATGATGCGAGTTATTAATTTCTTATAAGAAGTCAGTAAAAAATTGTGTTAAAATAAATATATTTATTCGAAAATTACGTACTTTTTTATTTTTATGATGTAGGTTTTTTTATTGTTTGATAAAAGTTGTATCAGTTTTACCAATAAACGTATAAAATATGTCATGAAACTTTAATAATCAATCCAAATTAATGTGCGTTTTTTTATTTTTAATTTCATTTAAAAATGATTTTTTTCTAAGTTAATGTTATGTTAGAAAAAATTCAAACAGTTTTATAATAATGAAATATAAACTTAAAAATGCATTCTTTTTAATGTATTTATAGAAGATTGTTTTAAATTTCATTATTTTTTATAAAATAAAATTAGTAATTTTTTTAATTTAAAATAATTTATTTTACTAACAAATATTGCATATATATATATATATATATATATATATATATATATATATATATACAAATTTTAAAATGTTATAATTTTTGTCAGGAATTAAAATCTGTAATACCCATTTACTTAATTACTACCTCTTTCTAATTTTATATAAATGATTCTATATTGTTCCATAAATTACTATGAACTCTGAAAAAAGTTGCTAGCGTGTTAAATTGGAATTTATTTAAATTATTGTAATTTGTTAATATTTATATTTGAAGGTCTGTCTAATCTGCCTTGTTCTAATAATGTATCTACTGAAATATTTTTTTAATGTTATGGACAGTTCTTGATGTAATTTTCTCTTCACAAAATGTGATTCTAAAGCTTTGCAACTTCAATAGGATTATTAGAACCAATTTTAAATTAAAGTAAACACATGCAGTGAACGAATGAAACAAATTAGTACTCTGTTACTCAATTAATGTATTATATAATGACAGTAACGAGTCATACGATGCATAAAAAAATCCTGGAATTTATGATACATGCAAAAATGACAAATTTCGTTGTTAACTAATATTATAATTTTTATACACTTTAATATAAAAATTTTAAATTATTAAAATCAAAATAATGATATTTTAATGAAATTATTTCTATTAATTTTTCTATTTTGCAAATCATCAATTCTTCGTTTAATTTATAAATACTTGTAGTAATTTTTAAATTGCAGTATTTGGTAAATTAATGATAGTTTTTATATTATTGATCTGTATATTTTATAATATTTGTTAAATAAAATAAGACATTTATTTTAAAAAAATATTCTACAAGAAGGCCTAAAAGAAACTTAGGGATGTAAACTGGGACTAAAATTATAACTTTCAGTCACATTTGGTGTATCTATATCAATTTGGATTTGTATGTACTGAGAAAAAAAATCAATTATTTTTTATTTTTGAAAAAAGTAAATAATTGCAAATAAATATAAATTTATAGTAAAAAATTACATGCAATAAACAATAAATATTTAAATACAAATTTATATAAATAGCTTTTAAGGAAAATAATTCAAATGGTTAATAAAAAAATATTAAAATCAATTTTAATATAAATATTGCTTAGAATCAATGAACATATATACAAAAAAAATACAAATAATTCAATGTACATTATTTGAAAATAATCACGTCTATGTTATTAGTTACAATGATAAAAAAGAAAGTTGTCGATTTTTCAAATATACGTAAGAATAAGTAAGTAATCTATGAAACTAGCAAACAAGAATTGATTTCCATTTTTGGTACTGGTTCGTTAACAGTTGTACGGAATTTCGCAATAATACAATTAACGCATGTTGAAGTCATCAAAGAAAAAAATGTCGGTACAATTTTATTACACAGTGAAATGTTAAATATCTGGAATATGTCAAATATCATTCTTTTTTCTATTCAGTTATTATTTCCTCTGATTGTAATTTTGTAATAAATTATTAGGACTGATTTTATATTATTACAAATATTTTTTATATATGAATAATATTTCTTTTATACTTGTATGATATAAAATATTTATTAATGTTTTATTTAATTGATTTGATTTTTAGAAAATAAATATATCAGTATTTTAATGTCATTATGTCATTAATACAACTATAAGGTGGCCTTAATGAGATTTTAAAGATAGTAAAGAATAATAATAGGAAAGTAAATGTATATCTAAATCATTTAATCTCATCTGGGCCACCGTATATTTTTCCTCACCTTCTTTCTATTATTTTCCATTTATTTATGTAAAGTTGTTTTAATAAATATCAACATTTATATATAAATTTAAATCAATGGTTATTTCTTTTGTGGAAGTTTTTCTTGAGAGAAATTTTAATTATGCAAATAGATAAATATTTATGATTATATTTCGTGCTATTTTTTAAATTTATTATCTGTCACAAATTTCTTACTCTGATTTCTTATTAAAATAAAAAACAGGAGGAATTGTTTTGTAATTCAAATTTTTACCAGATTATTATTTTAATATTTGTTTGGATATTGAAATTTACTTTAAAATAAAATTTCATATTAAAAGTTTTTTATTTTTAACTTTTTTAAAAAAAGGAAGGAATTCTTTGAAATTAAAGTTTTTTACTAGTTTGTTATTTTAATATTTGTTTTGAAAATAGAAATTTCCCTACATTACTTTTAGAATTAAAAGCTTTTTTATTTTCAACTTTTAATTTCTCTTACACATATTTGCTGTATTGTAATTAATTATAGAAAGACATTTTCAATGTTAGATATTTAATTTTTTTTAAAAAAATATTGTTACATGAATTTTATTTTTTACAAAATAATTCTAGCCCAATTTATATTTTTTCAGAATTAACATTGATCTAATAACATCATTTCACAATGAAACAGATATTGGGTGAAAAAATTATATACAATAATTTGAAATTAATTTTTGTATATTTGTTTTACTGAGATAAATTTATTTTTTTAAGTTATTTAATAATTTGGTGTCTTTTTTCCTATAGAGAGCAAATAAAAATTAAATATAATTTTATTTGTAATATAATTGTTTACAATTTAATTTAAATCGAATAATTTATTTATCCTAAAAAGAAAAATATAGTTTGCTAAACTATTTTTTGTATTACAATTTAAAAATATAATTTATTCTTACTTTATAAATTAATATTTTTAATAAAGTATTTTTTATTAATTAATTGTACTGTTAAATAATAAAAATGAATGCATTATGATACAGCTTGATTTATTTTAGAAATTAAGTATTGAAAATAATATTTATTTATATTTTCTCGAATTTTATTTTTCTAATAAGCAGTTTATATGAACAATATTATAACAACATGAACAATATATTGAGCTTTTAATTTTTTAATTTACAGATTTTTCTGTTTGAGATCTTTTATATTCTAAAGAATGACCTAGATAAAATTTAAAATCTCCTTTACTCAACATTATATTGAAACTTTTGAAGTTATATGTGTTTAACACTTCTGTTATTTTTTTAACACTTTTGAATCGTTGTCTGTATCATCTACTTTAAAAAAAATATCGTTAAAAAGTTTTTCTGTTCAGTAGTTTGTACTTGGAAATCTTGATCAATAGATAATGACTTCTTACAACTACATAAACTTTCACTTCCATTAAAAAAACAGTTCTCTTGTGTACTTAAAAACCGTTGATATTGACGACGCAATAAAATAATCGTAATAAAAGATAATGAAACTGATGAAAAGAAAACTGATTATGAATATTGGATTTCGAAAAGAGAATTGATCTGGAAAGTTCGTTTAAAAAGTAAATTGTCGAAATAAATTTCTACTGAAATAGGATTTACGCAAAACGAGTTACTAGTTTTCCCTTTTTATCAATTTGTCAGTATACGTTAGTTATATTGAAACTAACTGGGTTGGTGTTCAAAAATTTACAGGATTGTAATCATTCAACAGTAAATGTTAAAAATTTGTTTATTGATTAAATATTTATTTTTATATATTTTTACTGATGTGCTGATTGTGTACATATTTCAAATTGTTTACTAATAAATTTGTTTGGAATTTATATTTCAAAAATACAAAAAATTGTTAGGATGTTTTATATATATTTAATTCATTTTTAAATTAATTTGTAATATTTTATGATATTTTTTTCTTTGAAAAATATTTTTTATTATTTATAAGTTCGTGAAAAACAATCATAAATTATTATATTTAATTTTTCAACTAGATTTAAAATTCATTTATAATGAAGAAAAGAAATGAATACGTAAACGTTATTTATATAACTTCACTTAAGATTTAAGCTTCACAGTCGACAAATAGCACGTCTGTACAATAAAGAAGAAAAGTAGGTAATACGATGTTGACTTTTTCTTATGGGACGAACAGTCAACAAACTATACAATAACCACACACAATCTTATAAAGATTAACCATATAACTGTATTATCACTTCTTGTTTTTTATATAATCTTTTCTCTTAAATATCTTAAAATAAAAAATGTTATTGAAATTTTAGTAAATGTATCTGTGTTATATATGTGTGTATATATATATATATATATATATATATATATATATATATATATATATATATATATATATTAATATATACATGTGTAAAATTGAGTTTTTAATAAAAGAAAAAAATATTTAAAATGATAGTTGAATAAAATTTCATTAGGAAATTTGTTTACTTCGCTTAATTTTACGAAAATGATTATATATATATACATATATGAGAAAATTTTAGTTAATAGACTTAGGAAAGAATTTTCTTATAATAAAATTAAATGACAGTTTCTTTATGATAATTATAAATTATATTATTTATATTCAGGACTGAAGTTTTTAATTCTTTATGTATTAAATATTTACATCAAGTTTTTAAATCAATATATATATATATATATATATATATATATATATATATATAAATATATATATATATATTTAAATAGTTTATATTTTTAATAAATGATACAAATAATTCAAAATGGCAATTTTTCTATTAAAAAAATGATATTTTGAAACGACGTTATTGTGAAAAGTTCGTTTTAAAACTTTCTCAAAGTTTTCTGAGAATTATCAAAGTACAAATTTTATAAAATATTAAAATTAACAAAAAAATAGAAAGAAAATTTTCAGAAAAATGTTTGGGATATTTTTTTGGAATTTATTTTAATTGTATTACTATTATATATATACATATATATATATATATATATATATATATATATATATATATATATATATATATATATGAAGTTCTCTCAAGAAAGCACAACCTAATTTTTTAAATAAACATCTTTTTTAATTGAGTGATGATGTTTTTTTGAGCAATGATAAGTACGCACTCCTTATGAAACACCTATATATAAGGTTTTTTAAGCGTGATAAAACTTTAAATTGAATCGCTATCGAAAGTTCCATCTAACTTAAAAAAAATTAATCATACCTTTATATATACATACACACATACACACGGGCATGTATATATATAAAGGTATTTTTTTTTAATTTAGAAAGAACTTTCGATAAGGATTCAATTTAAAGTTATATCACACTTAATATATATATATATATATATATATATATATATATATATATATATATATATATATATATATTAAACATCATCTACATAGAAGTACAATATTAACATAATTTTCTAAACGTTTTATTTTTCATAACTTATTTAAATTATTAAATAGAAGTAAATTCGGAGGTTGACGAGGCAAAGATAGAAGGAGACGAAACCCTTGTTGTAAAAAATTATTAGAAAAGTGTTTATTTCATTTTATTCAAAGATTATACAATGCAAAATTAAAAATAAGTTAGTATAAAACAGAATTCAATACATATATAGTTTAAAGATAATTTTGTTGCATTAAAATTAAATAATAAATCATTCATTAATGTGTTGTAAGTTAAATAGTTTTTTTATATTTATTTAAACCTCATCTCTCTTTCTCTCTATATATAACCAACTCGTTTATATAACCGACCAATGATGTAATTGTAACATTGTCTTTTATGAACGAGAACTGATTTCGAACTGCGGTCAGAGATATAGGGCAAACGGTGTTCTTTAGCATTAATGAGAATAACATGCCGAACGGAGTAAACTTTGAACAAAAAATCCTCATCAACCCGCCTAGTCAGCTTAATAAATATGACCAAATGTTATTAATTGGTAACATTCATTGATATTTCCAACTAGTATTTGGCTGATTTTAGCCAATAATGATGTATATACAGAGTGTATAAGAAATCATATAGGGGTTTAAATATCTTATAATAAATATTCATTCTTAAATCCTTTAATTACTTTTAGATCATATATATATATATATATATATATATATATATATATATATATATATATATAATCATGTACATATTTTTAATAGTACAAAATTAAACCTGTATTAAATTTTAATGACAATATAAAGTTTTGTACTTTTTATACTGAAAACACTTACCCGTATTATCAGCATACTGAACTTTTATAAAAAGAATTCATATTCAAAGTGCACTTTATTTTCTCAGATTTTAACGGATTTTTTTCTGTGTATGTATGTATGTATATGTATATGTATATATATATATATATATATATATATATATATTAATTTTAATACACTCAAGATTTTCCATTAGAAATCCAATATTAATTTTACTAATATAATATATCACTAGTATTAAGTCTCTAACCCTTTTTACACAAGTCCGTAAACCTTCCATGGTCTTAATATTAATACGAAAGGGTATAATAATTCGTGATCTAGAATATAAATTCGATTTGTCACTTCCGATGTCGAGTTAATGTAAAATGTTTAACGTTCAAACTTCTACTGATATTAAAACTAACTGAAATTCACCGACTTGAATACATACGTTTTATCTGTTATATAAAAGTCAAAAGAAGATACAATCAGTTTGTAAAGTAGTTATGTAATAATATTTTAATACAAATGTTTATCATTCGTTATCCAATTTACTTGTAAGAATATTTTTCTGGTCTTAACTTCTGTTTAGATGATTTTTAAAATCACAGTAGGAAAATAAATATACATTTTAAAATTGAAATACTTTTATAATTATTCCTGTTTACTTAAATCGTTTTAAATTAATATAAATATGCATTTTTAATACTGATTTTCTTATTGAAATAAACATTAGATTTTTTTAATATGTTATCCAGTAATTATTATATTAATTAATGTATAGAAATATTTGAATTTACAAATAAAATTATATTTTTTTTAAATCTAAACTGATTTTGAATTTCTTACTTTGAAGATAATTACTTTTAATAAAATTATATATGTTTTTTATTTTTATATAAATCGATTTTAATTACTTTTATAAATTTTATTTATCTTTTTCATTTTTTATTGTTTTTTATATTATACAATTTTCTATATATTCAAACTCAAGTCATACTTCATATTTTCTGAATTAAAATTTTAATTTTAAGAACAAAATTTTAGTTTATTTAATTTTATATGATAAAAAATATCGTTAAGTGTAATTTCATCATATTACTTTTTAAATATAAATAAATATTGAATTTATTTATAAAACAATATATTTTCCATACAAAATTAGGTTTTATTTATTTATATTCGTATATATTTATTTTGTCTGTAAATTTTTGCATATATGTTAAAACAACTTTCTTAATACATATTTCATAATGTATAAAGTGCATTTCATTAAATATTTATATGTGGACGTGGAATCTTAAATAAAATCTCATTATATGCAATTTGAAATCTCTGTGCATTAAATATGCGTTCTTGCTTGGCGGCAACTATTGTCTTTCTTGGACAAATTTATGGCTGTTCATTTATGTCTCATCAATAAATCTTGTATTCCATCTTGATAAAATCAAGACTATATATATATATATATATATATATATATATATATATATATATATATATATATATATCTTAAAAATAAATAAAATTAGTATAGAGTTATTTCAATCTTTTTCTATATAATTTTTCTTAAAAATATTTATTCTAAATTTTAGAACATAGTTTTGATAATAAAATAAATGTATGTGTTTCTATTTATATAGGGTTTTCCAATAAGCATTTCAGAAGTTTAAATGGAAATAAAACAGAATCTAATTAATTAATTAGTATTTATTTTTAAAAATATTTAATTGCATTAATGATTGAATATAATTTCATTCATATAACCACGACGACTTCGCTTGACATAGTTCATTCATTTAATCCAATTTTTAATCACTTTTTCACATAATTGTGATCCAATTTCATGAATTACACATTCAATGTTTAGTTTTAATATTTTTGTGTTTATGGATTATCAGCATAAACCAATGATATTACATAACCCCACAGAAAATAATCTAATAGAGTTAAATCACATGATCTTGGTGGCCAATCGATGGATCCATTTCGTGAAATAATGTACTTATTAAACTTTTGTTTCAATAAGTCTATTTTTTCCGTAGATATTTGGCACGTAGAATCGTCTTATTGAAATGACATATCGTTCAAACAATTTTCAATAATTTTTGGGAAAAATTCATTAATCATGGTGCAGCAACGCATTCCATTACTTTCTATTTTAACCTAGCCAATATTTTTCTCTCACATTTTATTCTAACGAATTTGACGTTGTTCCATCTACCCATGGTTTTTTTTAAATTCCCAGTCAATATTTTTTCTTATCCATCTGTGATTTTATCTTTTTACTATATGACCAGTTCATTTCCATTTCAACTCCTCACTTTTATTTCTTTTTTGATCTACTCGATTCTCTATCTTTACTTTATATATATATATATATATATATATATATATATATATATACGAGTATATACATGATCATATATTTATTCGTACATATGTACGTACGAGTCATACTTTTGAATTGTTGTTTCGTTGTATCCCAGTTCAATTTATTTGTCGTGGTTTTTTCATACATTGAATGAACAAGTCAACATAATCTTTATAGAATCGTCACACAAATCGAGGATTTTCCGATATTTGACGCTAAGTAACGCGTAAGACGCAGAAAAATTACGACTTGTGTTGTATTTTTCTGCAACACACGTCGACAATAAATAAATGATGTTGGTTTAGCAGGATTATATGGAATATATTTTCTTTCATACGATGTTTATCATTCGTTTTTATATTCGGAATGAGAAAAAAACTATGTACCGCATAAAAATATAATTTATTCTACATGTGTTGTAAATGTACTTTATTGTATCGTTATTATTTATAACTTTATTTATTAATGTATGTTGTAACATAAAAAATTGCATTGTAATATTTTTTTAATATACAATATAGCTCGAAATGGAATAATGCATAATTAAAGAGGCTATTGAGTACTTTATTTCAAAACAATTTATATGAATTATACATGAAATTATATTTTCATACAGTTATCAATATTCTTGTGTAAATTTATTTTTCATTTAAATATAAATAATAATAAATTATATTTGATAAAAGATAAAATTTTAAAATGTACAAATATAAATATTCAACATTAATTAGTTTTTTATATTGCATATTTTTTCAAATATTAATAATTTTGGTTAAATTTCAATATTTTTTAAATGATTAAATTATAAATATTTAACCTAACATTGAAATTTTCTTCAGTCCGTTATTATATATCTATCTATTTATTAAATAGAAAACATACACACACACACACACACACACACATATATATATATATATATATATATATATATATATATATATATAGGTGTTTTTTTAAGTGTGACAGAAATTTCAATTGAATCCCTATCGAAAGTTCTATCTAACTTAAAAAAACACTTATCATACTTTTATATATACATACACACATGTATATATGTAAATAATGTTTTTTTAGGTTAGATAGAACTTTTGATAGGAATTCCATTTAAAGTTCTATCACGCTTAAAACACCCTATATATAATAGGGTGTTTTACCCTATATATATATATATATATATATATATAGTATATATATATATATATATATATATATATAGTATATAAAAATGTATGTGTGTGTTTTTTCTATTTAATAAATAGATACATAGATATTGTTCATTTATATTTGAAAAATAAATATTTTTAATAAATGCATCCACATGTGTACATTTATAATAATTGAATATGTGTTTTAAATATCAGAATTATCAATTGATTTCAGATAACTTAAAGCAACATGTGAAAATGAATGTTAAAAATAATAAGTAAAGAGAAAAATAAATGAAGAAATTCCGAAGAAAATGTAGTTAAGTACGTTATATTATCAATGAAAAATTTTAAATGAAAATATTCCGAAGATATGGTAAAATATCGTTGATGGATAAGAAAAATTGTTAATTGAGTACACCAAGATATAAAAAAATATGAGGAGACAAGAGAAAATTCGTCAGTGTGGAATGAGATACAAAGACAACAAATTATTGAAAGTATAAAATAATAGGAGAAACATTTATTCAAGAATGGATAGAAAAAGACTGGTAATGATATTATATATATATAATTTTTATCTCATTTTTTAAAATGTAATGTAATTTTCTCTTTTAATCTTTCTATTTTTCTATTAAGAATTTTTTTGGTTAACTAAAACCATCTACTAATAACTGTAATTTGCTTAATTATCTAGATGATTTTTTCCAAAAAAAAAAATATATTCATCAATTATTGTAAATAAGTGTGTTATATTGGAAATAATTAGAAAATAATTAAATATTTATTGATTTATTTACAAATATGATATTATACAGTAATATAATCGACTTTCACAATAAGCATAAATCTAGTCAATCGTGAAATATTCATTAACAATACAGTTAATTAATAATACATGATAAATCTTCTTTATGTACTTAATATCGTGTGAGCAATACAAAATTTTATGTCAGTGATATCCATTGTGCAATGTCAAAGTATGTAAGTTGATGGAAATAAAATATTTTTACAAAAATATCGTTTGGAAGGATATGTATGGCTGTGTGAGAGTGTATGTCTGTGTATGTGCACATATTAACAATAATGTAGATCTATATCTAAGAATAATACATTGACATGTAAACACACTTTTAACATGTATTATTTATAACAGTGTGCGTAAATACAACCCTGTTTATGCTATAAGATATTTATATATTTTTTTACATACTTCTCTGATATGAATATCACTGAATCGTTTTATAAATTAATACTATCGACGATAATATTTTTTTGAAATATTTCTTTATATTTTTCATTTTCCACATTAAATTTATTTATTTCATTTTACAGATAATTCGTGAGCTTTCATATTTTTACATATGTATAAATTTATTCATTTTCAAATTTAAAAACAGTACTAATAATTTTCTTAATTTTATTTTTGTATATAAAATATTGTTGATAAAAATGTACGTATTTTAATTGTAAATAATATTTTTCTACTTGGATTATTTTTATTGTCTTTTAAAAAGATACATTTTATTAAACGTTATTGAATTGTATTTTGAATTTTTTACTTGGTAATATTGATTTTTAAAAATATAATAATATATTAACAAATCAAATATTTTTGGGAATATAAATTAAAAAAATAATTAAACAAATTATATTCTTTCGTGTTATTCAATTATATTTTGTTTTAATATGTAAATTATTTTTTAAAAAAATATGTTTTATAAAATGAAAAATCAATAAGACCAGAAAAATATTTTTTCTAAATTAATTCAATTAATTTTAAGGTTAGTCAATTGTGTTTTAAATAAATATTATTAAAATATCTCTAATTTAATGTATCACCTTTTGATTTTTTATTAATCATAGATCATTTAATTTTTTATAATAGACTGGAAATAAATTTTAATAAAAATTCTTTATATTCTTACGAGTTTCTCAGGAAATTATAATTTTTTGACTAAAAATCGTATGTATATACATATAATTTATTTATAATTAAAGATTTAATTTATGATTTAAAAAATTATATAGAGGAAAGTACGATAAATAAGAATCACACAAATGGATTATCACTGGAGATCACAAGATATTAGAAAATGTTCAATAATTATTGAACACTTTTTAATATCTTATAGTATTATGATGATTGATTTGTATAAAAGAAAATTTGCTACAATTTTAAAGTAATAATTAAAAATAGGAATCAATTATTATTACGTTTCAAAAATGAATGAATAAAAATCTGTTCAATCATTTTTTAATTAGTTATTTGTAAAACCATTTTCTTTATTTTATTGTTTTAAATTTTATTTCTTAATAGGTATATTTATTTAAAAATTATTTCAATTACATTTTATTTATTAAATTTTATTTTCTATAAATGAAATTTATATTTATTAGCATTTAAATTATTTATTTTTATCGAAAAATATTTATGATACCAATTTTTAATTTTATACAGTTTTGTACAAATGTTTTCAATTTTTTTCAAACATTTATTTATGAAAATGGACTTTGATTAAAAAATATGCTATATATATATATATACACGATATGATGGTGACCTAGGCCAGAGAGTAAAACGAGAATTGGGGCAACATGTGCAGAATTTCGAAAAAGGATAATACAATGAAAAGTAAATACTGAAGCAGAAACTTTTAACAATCTAGAGAATATGAAAAGAATAATGCTAAGAATTTCTAAACGCGGTCGAAAAACATACAAGAGTAATTGATATAACAGAATAAATAAAATGGATGAAAAGGGTATGGACAGGGTATATAGTAAGAATAAAACACAATTGATAGACAAAATTTGTTTTAGAATTGCCACCAAGAGACAAAAATAGTCCCAGAAATAGATCCTATAAAATATGTAAAGATAATCTTATAAAATATAGAGAAGGTATGAGTTGGGCAAAATTAGCTGGCGAACAGGAAATAATGGAAGAAACTTGGGAAAACATTTAAAAAATCTAATGATATTCGATAAAGTTTTCACTTGATAGTGGACAAATGTAGTCTTTTATTATAATGATGATGATTATAATATATATATCCATTTAAATAAATAATAACGCTTCAACTATTCAGAAGGTAAAATTGTCGAACAAATATTTACTTAATACCAAACAGATTTCAAAGTCAAGTATAATTTTCGTACGTAAATGAGATTCATTTAAATTAAACTGTGGAAGTGCTGGTGATATTCTTGAATTACATATTAAATGCATGCTAATGTGTTTGCGTTTAAGAGCTTTTATTGTTTTATGTAAGAAGGAATACCGTACTTATATATATATATATATATATATATATATATATATATATATATAAAATGGTATTAATTTATTTATTAAGGAAAAATGATTTATTCTAAAATAATTTTTTTTTAAGTTTCATAACTGGGCAGTTAAAAATGTATATTTTTCTTGATTTAAATAAAATTTAAATATTTCTTATATAATTGGTTACATTTTAAAAATATGTAAGATTTTTAAATAATGCTTTGTTTAACAAATTAGTATAAAACTAAAATTTAATATAAATATAATAAATAAAAAAAATTACATTATATTTTAAATTACAAATATTGTTTTTGAACTTATAGTACAAGTAATTCGTTTATTAAAAAAATCCGTAAATTTTTAGTTTAATATTTTTTAAGTAAATCGAAGCTCACGAATATATAAATACGAAAACAGACAATGAAGACATTCAATTCCAAACGTCGGTATGAATAAGATATTAACTTGTGAAAGCATTCATCTAAATTTTTTTTAAAGCACAAACTCATTATCAAGTTGCTCTATTGAAATAATTGTATCGTCTTATAATTCGTATTTCGTTTCCCCTCAGTACTTTGGCCTATTTACAGTCAGCGTTTTACAAATTATTTGGTACGTATGATAGAAGCTATTAACAAAATTTCAATGACAATTTATATAAATTTTTATCAGAAAAAATATAGCGAGTAAATATTTTTATATTTATTACACATATCACTTAAATGGTTTTTATTATAAATAAATATTTTAATTTATTCAATTATTACAAAAATAATTATATAATTTCTAACAGGTTGAACAATAATAGTAAAATATTTTTTTATTTCAATAGAAAGAATTTAAATTTGTATTTTTTATTAGAAATATTTACAAACATCTTACTACTTAAATTTATATACAAATATACTCTTTCCTGATTTCAAATTTTTATTCTTTCCATATTTTTTATATGAATTTCAAATAAATATAATATTTTAAAAAATTAAAAAAATATATAAAAGTATCATTTGCAATATTTTTTAACAAAATATATGATTTAAAAATTAATATTTTATAACATATTTGTTAATTAAATATATATATTGAAATGATAATTTTATGGAAGACTTATTTACAAATTAAAAATATATATTTCTTAATTCGTTGTCTTTTCTTTAAAAATCAATTGTATAAAAATACTCGCCATATTTTGTCATTATATTTATTTATCGTTAATATTATAAAAACAATATAAAATAAATATTGAACCATATACAATATAATTATTCCATCAAAAATCATCACAGTCAATTAGTCGTTCAATTAAAACGACTATGGATCCATTTCGACTTCTAATATGGGCAAAGGTGTAGTTTTTAGATGGAGTTTTTATTAATTTTTTATTTATTTTCATTGTAAAGAAAAAATCTTATGTATTATATACAATTTTATTTCCGAAAAATATTTTATTCCATTAAAAGATTATTATTTATGTACATTTTTAAAATTATACATAATTAAATATGTGTATGTATTTTCGATTTTTCAATTATACATTTATTAAAGTCTTAATAAAAATATACATTTTAATAGAAATAAAACATATTAAAAATAATAGTTACTCAAAAGAAAATTCAATATTTGTGGGTGTGAAATCGTAAATTTATAATATATTAATTTATTTTTATATATTATCATTATTAATTTTCGTTTCTTTTAAAATAATTAGTTTTCTAGTAAATATTTTTAATAAAATATAATTATTTTAAGTAATACATATTTTCAATTTTCTAGAAATTTTATGAAAAATATTTTTTTTTATATTTAGGTTATTGACCTAAAATACAATTTAAATAAAATCAGCCAGATATTGAAATTAATTACAAATATATTAAATAAAAATGAAATTTGTCATCAAAGTATTTATATTTGAAAAGAACAATTTAATAATAAATTATGTAGATTTTTGTAAAAATAATATCACAAGTAAAGAAACTGCAATTTTCAATTTTAAATTAAATTCTAAAGTACAGCCGACTATCACAAATCGACATCGTTGTAGTCTATAGAATTCCAGATTAATGATTTTGTCAGATCACCAATGATTATATTAACATATTCGGTTTACTTAAAGTTAATCTAAAATTTTCAAAAATAAATCACGTATAATAAACTCAGACAATGACTCAATAAGTGCGAGTTTGTTCAGCCTTTTACATTTCCAAAAATAATATTAAAAAAATACTATCATAAAATATGTGCTTGATACTAGTTTATAAGGCAGGCCCGTGCAAATTTAAAAGTGAAAAGGCCAATTACAAGTTTTATGAAATCTTAACGAACGGCACTACTTTCTATAAAGGGCATGGGATATGGTGTTCCCTAGGTGTGGTGGCTCCAGAGATATTTTGAACAATTAAATGCAAGTACGTTAATCTTGAAATTTTATTATAAAAAAAGTTTACCAAAAACACTTTTTTTATAGAAACATTGGACAAAAAGTCATTATTGAACACTTGTAAATTTGTACGTATTGCTAAAAAAATTGGTTTATTTCTATGTAGCTTCTAAATTTTTAAATAGAACTAAATTTGAAACAAACATTGTATATCCAAATAAATTATTTAAATTTTCCTTGCTTTTATTTTTTTAAATATTCAGTTTGTGTCTCAGATCGCACTAAAATATCAGAAGGCCACAGGTTGCACGGGCATGATATAAGGGAAGATGTATAAAATCAAAATACTCTACTCTAGCATAAAAATAAAACACAAAAAATGTAACATATGTAAATATTCAACCCATATCAAACAGACTTCATAAATTGTTAAAATTGCAAATACTTTAGACTGAAAAGAAATATACAATGGAAATATGTGAATTTGATTTTTTAAAAGGAATTTGAATCCATTACACAAATCATGCTGTAAAAAATAATAAATAAAATTTCTTCATTAAAACTGACCAATTTCTAGATACAGACAAATAAATACATGCAGATACACATTGTACATAAATAATTAAATTAAAAAAAGAGTCGATCATTAATTGGTCCATTGTCATTAAGATATTTCAAAAAAATCTTTAAACAACCTAATCATACCCCTATCGACTTTATTTTCCATTTCTGTAATTATTATTTATTACGTTTTTTCTATAAGTGTGAATATCTAAACAAGTAGTCCAATAATAACTATAATTTATTAAATTGTAATTAACTACATGCCAATAAATTTGCTTTAAACTTTTAACTTAAACACTAATTAAAAATGTATTGAATAGAAATAAGAAGTTACACTCGCTTAATTATATCCGAGTTAGTGGTAGAACCGGATTACCGGTGGTCAGATTAGTGATGGTCGACTGTATTTTTAAATTTAAAATAATATTTATTTCAATTTACATTAAAATATAGTCTAAGTATTTATAAATTATAACAACAATTTGTTAAATTACAATCAACTTCATATCAATAAATTTGTTTTAAACTTTGAACTTTCATTAATTGGAGATAAAAGTGAATAAAAATAAAAAAATATACAAGGAATTTAACTTGAGGAAATTATGTTCCAATTGGATCCAAATTATCGGTGTCAAATTAGTAATAGTTGACTGTATTTTTTTATTCAAAATCATATTTATTTTATTTTACATAAAAATATAATTTTATATAAAAATTTATCATCGAGTAGATTTATATTTTTTTAAAATAAAATGTAAGATTTAATGTATTGAATTAATTGTGCAAGTGGTGTTTAGTCATTTTTTACATTGATCAACTTTAGTTTGAAAATTTAGTATTTAAATCAAGTTTTAAATAAAAGTTGGTTACAGGAAAATTACTTTCTGAAAAAATGTTATATGGTTGTAGATTCGAGTTTAAGCTATCATTTTATTTTTTGATTTTAAAAAAATATTACTAAAGAAAGATTGATTTTTTTTAAAAAAAAAATCTATAGCAAGCAATATTTATAAATGATAGAATTTATTAATAGAATACCAGAATTAAACTACTGATATTTGGTAAAAAAAAATTCAGTTTTTGCTGAGTAAAAGATCATAGAATTTTTCACGAATATGATATTTTTAAAGACCTCTATCTCTTTTCAAATGAATACCGTTTCAGCACTGAGTCACAGTTTGTACTCAATACTTCTTTACATTGTGTCATGTAATAAATTGTACAACTGTATTGAATGAAATATAAGATTTAACTTCCATGTCCAATGTTATGACATAATCAGTACATAAAAAATCAACATTTTATGGTTACAAAGAATGATGACTTGCATTTTTTTAACTAATTCCGAACAAAGTAAGAAATAATACAATAATAAAAGTTAAAAAAATATTAGTTGAAATCTGAAAAAGGAATTATTGTAATAATTAAATTTTGATTCATGGAAAGTTAATACTGGATAGTAACAATTGCTCTAAAATTATTTATTGTATATTATAATAAAATGATTTTATAACGAGCTCATTTATGGAGACGTTTTAAATTCCAGATTTAATTTCATTGCAAATCCTTTTAGTTTTACCAATTATTTTATTTTATTAATTATTTAAACTTTTTTGAGACTTTGATTAAGTAACGATCAGTTTAATCTTAAACTCTTATGACAATCTTAGATTTTCTTGGTAGACTATTGATTTATTATTTTGTAAAATTACCTATTTGTAAAACTACCTACTCAAAAATTTTTTTTAAAAAAAACTTACTAAGAATTCAAAAAATATAATTATTATCCAAATTGTTTTTGACTTATGATTAACAATTAAACATCAGTCAAACTAAAATTAATTTGACTAAATATAATCGTTTTAAATAAATGTCAGATTTAGTCATTAATCAATAATTATATAACTAATTTTAGAGTAATCGTTAGTAAAAAAAATTTGTAATAAAAAAATATTTTATTCAATAGTAATTTTTACTGATTATGTCTAAGTTAAAATAATTAGTCATGTTTTTAATTGAATTTTACTCAACTTTGATATATATATAAAAATTGAAAAATAAATTCAGTGTTGCACAAATCATAAAATAAAAATTGCATTTTTATTTCAGTGCTCTATAATTAATGAAATTTTCTATTATTTCGTGTAAAATTATTAAAAAATAGAGTTAAGTTTTAACTCAAATGAATTATAACCCTCAGCACCAAGATATGTTAAAAAATGTTCAATAATTACTTTTTGTTCATAAAAATGAACAATAAATGATTATTGAATGCTTTATAACATATATTAGTGTTGGAGGTGATAAGTCATTTGTGTTGAAGTGAATTTGATCCAGTTTCAAAACAAACATTAACTCGATATATTTTCAATCAAATATTTTTTTAATCCAAATAGCCATTGATATTTTTTATATATATTTTTATTATCTTTCGAACTGATAAAACATTATAAATCATTTTTAAACAAATATATCATTCCAACACGATAAGATATTAAAAAAGTATTCAATAATTATTTATTGTCCACTTTTATTCTTTAAGCTGATGGACATTTTGATGGAAATATTATCATCAAACAGTTGCATTATAAAATCCATATAATAAATAATTATGGAACACTTTTTTAATATATTGTGGTGTTGGGGTGATAGTACAATTATTTGAAGATTAATTAGTCACAGTTCCAAAACAAGTTATAAATTATCTTTGCGCTAAATAATTAAAATAAGTAAATAGATTTAATATATTTTTAATTCTAAAATAACCTAGACTGGTTTATTAACAAAATAAGTAGATTCTATAATTTAGAATTTTTTTAAAAGTGATAATTAAGGAATATTCGAACTTTGTTAATAGAGTTGAGGGGCTTCATTATTTATGTTAGTATATTTTCTTTACTTATTTTTATTAAACAGTAATTACACCCCTGTTTGAAGTATAAAATACAAAATAAATAATATATACTATAAATTTTACGTACTTCATATTTTGTGTTGTAATTTTTGTATATATTTATTTGTAATTTCTATATGTATTTATTAGATTTTTTAAAAACATTTAAATCATTTTTCATTTATATATATATATATATAACTTTTATCTCTAGGAATGTATTAGAAATAATGTATAATTCATAAAATAATTTTATCTACATTTTTTGTTCAATTTTTTGATTTGTAAAGGTATAATTATTCATTAATGTATATAAATGATATATCTTTGGTATAATTTAAAAAAATATATTTATTACATACAGATAACCCTCTTATAACACTATACGTACACAAAACGGTCTAAAAATGGTAGTAACCCTTGTTCAATACGATTAGGGTTTAGAAATAACACAATCTACAAATTGTAGTAACTTTATCTTTTCATATTTTTTTACTAAGTGACTTAAAAATCAAATTTTATAATAAAAAACATCTACGAAATGTTATTTTTGAAAACAGTAAATGTGTATACAGATTAAAATATGTATTTTACTTTATTTTGCTTAAAATATTTTTGCATTTTCATTATGTCTAATGAAGTTTGTAATTTTTTAATTTTATACTATATTTTTTTCCATAATTTATATATTTCCTTAACTTAAATCAATTAATTGAAATAAATTAAAAATATAATTTTGTTTATATAATTTAATAAAAAATGTTTTCAGAACATAACTCTAATTTTTCTCTATGAACTGAATCTCGTGTAATGTGATTTATATAACGCAGTATTTTTATGAAACAACATTCGCATTGTACGAGGGTTACCTGTATATAATATTGATTTTTTTAAAAAAATATTTTTATGTAAAAGATACATTAATATGTAATAGTTATTATAAAATTCTGTTTTTTAATTTAACTAAAATTTATTTAAACATATTTTACATTCATTGAATAAAAAAGGAACATATTTACCATAAATGAATATTTAGCCCCAACATCACACTAGGTTATAAAGTGTCCAATAATCACAAAAGGCTCTGATGATGATGGCATTGCCATCGAAATGTAAATCACCCGACTATTGTTATAAACAAAAAAAGTGAACAATAAGTGATTATTGAAATTTTATAACCTATTGTGGTATTGGGAGTACAAATTCACTTATGGTAAAGTGAATTCACCACAGCTTCAAAACAAACAATAACAAAGGAACACATTGTTTATCAATTTAAAAAAATATATTTTAATAAATTTATAAAAGCTATTTGGAACATAGTATTAACTTACAATCAATTCACTCATATTGGAAAAGAATGGAACAAATTTTATGTAAATTAACTCCATATTCAAATATTCTCTTTCACTACACCTTATGAATATGGTATTTTTAACATGTACTCTACTAGACAGAGACTGAAACGATTATTGGTCCCATATTCATTGCCTCTGATAACGTACTCATTTACGTTTCTACGTAATCGTCACGTTACGTAATCATTTTAAAGTAATTTTACTTTCCTACGCACTGTACAAAACCGAACGTTCAACAAAAGTGCTTTAATATTTACAAACTCAACTCATTGTTCAAACACATCCTTTTGGCTGGATCAGGAAACACGTAAAGTTCAGTGTGTATGCCTTGCGGTGCCATTCTAGGATAACTTCCTGCTAATGGCGAGTTCTGTCTAACCGATACGCCTCGATAAAACGATCTATTATTAGTAGTGTTTCCGTTTGAAAAATGAACTGCATTGCTGTCTGTGTTTCTTGCTGAATAAGTACGTCTCCATTCGTAGTTTGACGAATATCGAACAGATGTCTGGCGTGTATGCAGCATCGATGTTGTTTTGTCTAAGTCGAGGCTGTCGGTAGGTGGCGAAGGTGACCAGTAACGTGCTCGAAAAGGAAAACGCTGTTTGAATTCCCGTTTGAACTTTTCCTGGAAATTTAATTAAAAATTATAACTGAACGATATCGAATGTACAAGGAGAAACGAGTATATTTTTTCAGCATATATATGAATTCTATATAAAAAAACAAGTTTAAAAGAGTATTTAATTTCAATGAACTGTTTTTATTGTATATATTAGAAGTACCGGATGAAAATCTCGTTTTTTAACATCGTCCTTTTCAATGGTCAGTTGTGTTTCGGCTGTCGATCTTTTAACACGTATTTCTTTTGCTATTCATTGGTGGACATCTAAAGCACAACTTTCAAAGGAAATTAAATTTTTTTGCGCCCTATTTTAAATGGAAGGATTTGTACCGGATAATCAATTTTTACGAAATTGCATATTATACGAATTTCATCAAAAAAGTAATGCAACGACTGCAAGAAAAAAAATTTGGAAGATTTACGGGGACATATTGACTATTCAGCAGTGTCAGAGGTGGTTCAAATAATTTCGAAGTGGAAATTTTGACTTAAAAAATAAACCTCGAAGTGAGAGGGTAGTGAAAGTGGACAATGTGGTATTACGCATTGAAGTTAAAGCAAATCCGACAAAATCTATTTAACAAATAGCTGATAAACTCGGATACTCTTGGTCTAGTGTGCAAGAATATTTAAAAATAATTAGCAAGATTCATAAACGCGGTGTGAGAATACCGCATCATTTAAGTGAAGAAAGTAAATCTGTACGGGTTCTATTGTATCAAGAATTAATAAAATTAGAGGAAAATTCAACATTTCTTCGACATCTTTTGACAAGGAATGAGAAGTGGGTTATGTATTGAACTAATGTCGCAAAAAACAGTAACTTTCTAAAAGGCAGGTACTACTGGAAACGTCGAAACCGAACTTAACAGTCAAAAAGGTCCTTTTGTCTGTATGGTGGAATTGTAAAGGAATTATTCATTATGAAATTATTAAATATGGCCAGACAATAACGACACAGTTTTATTATGATCAGATGGAACGATTAAAAAAAGCAATCCGTATAAAAAGACATAGAATATTCAATAGAGAAAACATATTTTTTCAACACGATAATGCGAGACCTCATGGAAATTCACCTAGAAGGTGTTTAGATCAATGCAGCACTTTTTATCCGACAAAAATTTTAAGAATATCGAAGAAGTGAAAACGGGTCTCGATGTCTATTTTTTATCCAAATGAAAATATTTTTATGCAAATGGCATATTAACATTACTAGAAAGATGAAAGAAAGTTGTAGCTATCGATGGAGAATATATATTTAATAATTGATATGGTAATATATATATATATATATATATATATATATAATTTTAAGTTGACTTTCTATTTAAATTCTATTTAAAAAAACGACATTTTCGTCCGGTACCCCTAATACTAAATAGCTGATATACAGTACATCGACTATATAGTATTTTATAATTATTACTAATTTTGAAAATTAATTTCTATGAATTAATGTGTTAAAAATCACTAATAAATAAAATCATTGACAAATATGGAGTCGTCCAAATGAAACTGAAAGTTACATATGTAAGGAAATAAATGTATATCTAAACCAGGTTTGTGCAATCTAAAATTTATTTCTATTAAAAAAATATAACAACTTCCCTTTCAATAAGTTACACATAAAATGCACCGTTTCTTAGCGACATATACAAATGTACAAGTGTATAAAAATAACGATTGTGTGCAATTTTTTTTAAAAAAAGTATTTTTTGTTAACTTTTTCTATAATAAAATTACAAATCTTAAAATTAACGTATTTGCATTTAATTATTCGAAATATCTCTGGACACACCACACCTATGGAAAATCTTATCTCCGCCCTTTATATAAAATAGTGCGGTTCGTTAAGATTTCACAAAATTTTTAATTGACCCTTTCGTTTGAAAGTTTTACGAGCCTGGTCTAAATCCTTCAGTTTCATTTAGGACGTCCGATATAAATGCACGTTAAATATAATTATTTTGTATAAAAATTAACTGTTAAATTGTTTAATTACATTTTGGGTAATTTTTACTTACTTATATATATATATATATGATAGAGAGAGAGAGAGAGAAGAGAGAGAGAAATAAGAAATTTTTTCGATGTGGAATAAAAGAAACATTTGTTAGAAGTACAAAATTTGGGAGAGATTTTTCTCTAACAGTAGATAAAGATAAGTTGCTGGTGCTTATATTATATAAAGTGTTCTATCAGAAGCGTACTACTTTGCAATAAATTAACTTAAAAAAGATGCATTTTAATTAAAAATTAAATTGTGCGCTTTTGATGGAAAACCAATATATATATATATATATATATATATATATATATATATAAATAACCAGCATATAACAAGAAGAGGGAATCACTGATTAAAAACGGAAGTTATTGATTGAGAACCTAATAAGAAGGTTCAGAAAAAGATTCATTGATAGATGGAACAGAGAGATGAGGAAATTTGTCAGAATGGACTGGAAAGAGAAGGTGTTAGATCGATCAAAGTGTAAAATTTTGGAAGTGTCTTCATCCAACAATGGATTGAGAGAGATTGATGATGATATTATATATCCATATAAAAAATTCTAGAAGATCTTATAAAATTAAAATTAAAAATATAATAAATAATAAAAAAAATATTAAACGGTCAGAATTACATCTATGAAAAATTTAGATAAATCATATATTTATAATTAAATGACAAAAGTGGTTCTTTACTTTATTTTTAAATAATCTGATACAATTTAAAAAATATATTTTCATATTATTTTTACCGCGCTTAAAAAATATCTAAATCATTATTTATTTTAATAAAATTGGTAGTAAAATAATTGACAGAATTAATTTAAAATATACAGTAGTCTTGATTAAATGACAGAAATGACACACACTAAAAATTAAATAGCAACATTAAAAGAAAAAAATATATCAAAAGTTTAATTTTTTATAAACGTGTTAGGGCATAGAACATTATTTATTTAATTTTTTTTTTAAATAACTACTTTTTTCACTAACGAAGTTTTAAAAGTAAAATTGAAAAAATAATGAAAAATTAATCAAAAAATATAAAAAAATAATTAAAAATATCATTATTTAGTCAAGTAAAGATCACTTTTCACTAAAATTCTTATTATTGATTTAGCAATTCTTACTTAGAATTTTATTTATATTAACAAAAATACGATTTTTTTACCTTAATTGTAAATGAAATCAAGTAAATCTATGATAAAAATATTATAAAAAAATACTTACATTGTAAATTCCGTAAATGAATGGATTATAACAACTGTTACTCATAGCTAACCAGTCACAGCAAAACCAAATTATATTTATGTAACGATACCTGAAAGAGATAAAATATTGATAAATACATAAATAATTTACACCCTGAATTGTTTTTTTTTTTTTAAAAAAAAACAACAATATCCCATAAATTCTCATTAATTACAAATAGTAACGTAGAATCAATCTATGGAACAAAATGTAAATTTTGTATCATCAATAATATATATTTACATTTTATTCGAAGGGGATGAAACTAATTTTCTGTTATACAAACATGTGTTAGTCTCTATGTTTAAAATACAATTCAATAATGTTTCATTTTGAATGTATTAAATGTTTAATAGATCTCTGGACTTGTTGTAAAAAGTTTTATCGCTTTGTAGTGTTAGAAACTAATTGTACGTTCTAGACAGTTGTTACTTTAGTAGATATCCAGCTCCATTTCGATTAGGAGCTAGTTCTTCGTTAGATGTAAAGTAACTATATTCATGCACGCACTTTAAAGTTTTGCCTCTTCCAGTATACTCGAGAACGTAATATATCATGCATGAAGAGATACTACAACGACACATTTTGAGTGTTTATTGAAGACCGTAATATAAAGTCAATGTGGATATCACATTATGTGGACAATCAAATGTGTTTTATGAATCTACATGTGGGCTTATCGAGAATTTCTAATCTGAATTTAAATACATCTATTTTGAATATACTTATTTTATATGTAATAATATATTATATAGGGCCATACAAATATGATGCCTAGATGTGTGTTTTATTAAAAAAATACATGTGTATAATTACTATTGTTTTTTTTAAAAAAAATAAAACTCAAATTTAGGCGTCACATTTGGATGATCCTATATTTATAGTATTTTTTATGGGTATAAATATATATATATATATATATATATATATATATATATAATAGTATCTAACCAAATTATTAGATCCACTGCTTAAAAATGTTATTTTATGATGATGAGGTATGATATTTTATTTTAAACAATACCAATAAATTGCTGGTTTTTTAATCTGATTTTTTTTATTGTACTGGAAATATTTTATGATATTTGAATATTTTTAAAAAATATCATTCTTTTTGACGTTTGATGTAATTTCTAACGTAATAGTTTAAATCAGCTACTTTCCTGGATCGATTGGCATAAACAATTGATTTAAATGATATCATAAGGAAAATTAATAGGAATTAAATTTAAATATTTAAGTGACTATTTAATTGGACAGATTGGACCACGTTATAAATTTCATTTGTCTGAAAATACCTTTTACAAAAAATCCTCTGATGACTTTTTATTATGGAACCTGACTTTTGAAATATTTATATATATATATATATATATATATATATATATATATATATATATGTGTGTGTTTATATATAGAGAGAGAGAGATAGAAAGAAAAAGAGAGAGAGAAAGATTCAAGTTATATTTTTTAATAAATTAATTTTCCAAATCGATAACTGGCCATATATACTTCAAGTAAATTTAACAACAATCATTTATTTTACATAAATAGTTTTTTATTGATAATACTATAATAAACTACACAAATGTAGAAGTTTATAATTGATTTCCTGGAAAGTAAACCTTCGAATAGTTAAAACATATTGTATTACAAAGGTATTTTGATGGAGAGCGGAATTCCATTCTAATTAAATCTGATACTAATTCTTTAATATTTGAGTATATACATTTAGTTAGTTATTACTTACAAAACACACACATATATATATATATATATATATATATATATATATATATATAACGGTAGATGTGCATATTTATGTTAATAGATTTTTGTGTATTAAATAAATAAAAATGAAATAAAAGTAATTCTAACTTGTTAAAGTTGTCTCACGATTAATTCATATAAATTATACACAACAGAATTAGAAAAAAGATATTAAATTAATAAAATATTTTACACACATCCACACATACATTTATATATAGATATATAAATGTGTGTGTATATGTGTAAAGGCAATTTACTAAAAGATTTCTCAAAAGATCAATTGATTTTAAATTAAAATTAGATTTTTTTTAAAGTATATATATATATATATATATATATATATATATGTTCGTGTGTGTGTGTATCTATGTGTGTTTAAGTCTATTTTGTGTATAATATCAGTATATAAAAAAAATAACGTAGTTTTTTGAATCCTCTTGAAAATAATTTTAGAATGGAGTAAACATCTATTTATTATTAATTTCAATTATGTAAAATAAACATAAAAATAGTTATATAAATGACCATTTTTTTTAAATTGAATTAGTGGATTTTTTATCTTTATATATATATATATATATATATATATATATATATATATATATGTATGTATATGTATATGTGTGTGTAAGTGTGTTTTGTGTATAATATAAAAGAATGAAATAATGTAGTTTTTTGAATCCTCTTGAACATAAATTTGGAATTGTGTAAACCTCTATTTATTATTAAATTCAATTATGTAAAATAAACATAAAAATATTTAAATAAATGAACATTTTTATCAAAAAAATTAAATGAATATACATTTTTTAATTTATATATATATATAAAAGTTTTGAACAAGTCTAATGACTAAAATTACAATAAATAACATGTCTTGTTTTCATGTATGAAAAGTTGTATATTTTAGAATATGTTTGATCTTTCCACAAGTGAATTATCACCAAATGTTTGATCTCCCGACAGTTCTTCAATTGTATTATTACCGCACAGAAAGTCATATTTAATGTCAAGTACAAAATAAGACAAAAACGATATAACTACATAAAATAAATATAGTATTTTTTTCCAATTTCTTCATGGATTATAATATTTATTACGATTACAAATAAATAACTTTTTAATTTATACATATTTCATTTTATATACATATATATATGTATATATATATATATATATATATATATATATATATATATATATATATGTGTGTGTGTGTGTGTGTGTATATATAATAAATATTTATGTCAATTAAAAAAAATATTTTCCATTTACTTAGAAAATAATTAAAAGAACTGAAAAAAACGAACGAAAATTAAAATTTTTTAATTAAAAATATTCCTCTTTAATAAATTATTTAAATGTACATATATATATATATATATATATATATATATATATATATATATATATTCATGTATATTTATTTATTTACATTTACTTCTATGTAAAAGTTTAAGACTAATCTATATCGAATCAGTAATTTGTATATCCTTGTATACATTTGTCACATAAATGTTCTTCAATTTATTTAATTGCCTTTAATTTCCAAGTAAAATAAAATAAAATAAAAAACACGAAAATGTCCTTACAAAACGGACTTGAAAATTTATATCCATAAACCACATACTGTATATGGCCGTTAATACCATTCTCCAGTTAACGATGTGAACTATTTTTGAATGCTTAATTTATTTTATTCGAGAAAAGTTGTGACTATCTCTCTTGAAAGGATTGAAGAGATCAAAAAAATCTCGTATAAAACCCGAATCGTTTATCAGCCTAAAGCCTGAATTTTCTCTCTAGAGATTTAACAATTCAATGTCATTTTTTTAGAGATTTCAACATATTGTTATTTCAACTTATTTTATATCGAATACGATTTTATACTAAAATAACAAATTGTGATTTATTATTATTTTGTGTTATAGATGAAAATCTATGTTTTGATTTAATAAAAAATTGTTAATTGCTTTGCTATTAAATGTATATATTATTGAAATATATAGAAAATTCTCAATTTTATTTTTATATAATAATATGTATAAAAATTATCTTTCTCGAAATTCACAAATTCAAACCACAATTTTCGAATAAAAATAATAAAAGATTTGTGTCGAAAAATGTACGTGTTTTATTTTTCTATACAAACACGAACATTTGGACATAAGACTATATTTAAAAGCTGCATTGTAGAATAATATCAAGGACTGAGCTTTACATAAACCTAGCAGTAAAAACGCTTTTTTCATAAACATTGTTTGAAGCTTATTCTAATTTATTTTTCGCTCGCAAGAACAGTCGACTATAGATGACATTTTTGTAATTAAAACATTATTTCGGGTTTCCAACGTTTGTACCACTCAGTTGTGTTGTGAATTTTGATTACTCACAAGAGGTACTCACGTTTGAACCTTTTCTAGTATCGTTGCGAACAATTTAACATATTAGGTTATATAAATTGGTCAACGAAATTTCTTTTTTTTATCACAATTTATCACATGGGGATTTTATATTTTTTATTGTGTTAAATTATAAATATAAATATGTGCTCATTATATATATATATATATATATATATATATATATATACATATATATATATGTATTAATGAAAAAAATATATTTTTTATATTACTATTACAAAATTTTTTGTTGCAGTTTTATGAATGGTATTTATTTTTAATAATATATTACATATATACATATATATATATATATATATATATATATATATATATATATATATATATATTATATTATATTAAAAAATAAATATAAATATCATAATATTCATATTTTTAATTATTTATTTGATATTTTTTATTTTGTAAACTTATTGTAACTATTTTTAAAATAGATAATTAGTCAAAAATATGTATAAATATATATTAAAATAATATATTGAAAAGAAATTATTGTGAATATTAAATGTAAAATACCTACATCTAAACAATGAATTTAAAAACTATTATTATCAAATATATTTAAGAGATTATATAATATTGTAATTGACCTGAAAATGGAGTCACTATAATTTATTTTCTTTGAAAATTTTAAGATTTAAGAAATATTTCAATATTTATTTTTGAAAATATTTTTAAACACTTAATAGTCAGTTTTGGGAGTTTAGTAATATGTTTTTTTTTTATTCAAAATAATGGTAGTTATATTTTTGATTTACACAAATATAACTCTATTTATTCACTCAATAATTTATTTTAAAAAACATAATATCTTTGAAAGTCGAGAGAGAAATATATATTTATATCTGTATACCTCTCTTTTTCTCGCCCTATATGTATATATATAAATATGTTAATGGATTCAATTAAATTATATCTTAAATTTACATTATATATGTTTTTTGTAATTTTGATACATAATATCTATTTTTAATAATATATATACATACATACAGATATATATATATATATATATATATATATATATATATATATTATATTTAATTGGGAAATTATTACAAAATTAATATATATTCATATTTTTGATTATTTGTTTGATCCTTTTTTATACTAAAGGTTCATTTTAACCATTTTTATGATAGATAATAAGAGAGTAAAAATATGTTACAAATATACATAGAAATAATATATAGAAAATTATTTATTTTGAATAGTTAGTTATCATTAATTTAAAAAAATCTACAGATAAATTTAAATGCTATTATTATCAATGCATTTAAAGGCTGATAAAAAAATAAATAATAAATAGAGTTATTATTGATTTTTATAGAAAATTTCTAGATTTAGGAAATATTCTAATATTTATATTTGGAGACATTTTCAAATACTTAATACTAATTTAATGAGCTTAGCAATAGATTTTTCATTATTTAAAATAATGGAAGTTTTTTTATGTATACACATAATATTTTATATTTTTACTAACTAATAAGTTTTTAAAAATATATTATCTCTGAAAGTCAAGAGAAAAATAATTATCTATATCTATCTATTTAATATATATATATATATATATATATATATATATATATATATATATATATATATATATATATATATAATAATGAAAAATAATGAACAAGAATACAAGTAATTAATTTGGGAAAATGTCGAAATACTAAAACCTCAGACCGTTTATCATTCTACTAAAATATGTTTTTGAATATATACAATCATATATATATATATATATATATATATATATATATATATATATATATATATATATATATATGTATGTATATATATGTATGTATATATGTATGTAATTTGAAAGTGATTTTACAAAATCTCTATACTTAAAATAAATGACGTAAATTGAGTGTATTAGTCCAGGGAAATTTTTGGGTGATATATTTTCGTAAGTTGAAAATAATCTTATATGTATTATAGATAAACGTGCGCTTGGTCTACTTTTGTATGATTAATAGGTCACAGTTCAACTCGCTAGAGAATTTCAGATTATTTTCAGACAAGTTATCCACTAAGAAATAATCTTAGAAAGTTTTATCAGATTTAATATTATACATAATTGTTTGTAAACATTATTGTATATTATTATTTTTGATTACAACTCAATAAAATGATTTTTATATGTTTATTTTTTATATGTTTTTTCTGTTTTAAAAATAAAATAATAATTAGTTAATAGCTACAGAAATAAATTGATATGATATTTATATACTCGATTAAATATGTATCTCTTCTTCCCTCGTCCCTCTATATATAAATTTTTATTGTAATTGATAAATTAAATTAAATAATTTGATAAGCAGTATCAGTACAATAATATCACTATAAACAATTTATCTAAATTTCATTTTATATTTTGGTCCTTTGAGAATAATTTAATATAAAAAGTATAAAGACTGCCATATAATCCTTTTTTAAGGATTATTCGTTCCAAACACTCTTTTTCCATATATGTCTTTGTTTGTTATCCATTCGTTATTTTCTGAAATTTATTTTTCTGCGTGAAGTCAGTTTTGTTCACATCTTAACTTTCTAGAATATTTCTGTTCTATATATATATATATATATATATATATATATTTGTGTGTTTATCTGTTCATTAATTCTTTTGTACTAGTTTCATAAAATGCACACGACGCTATTTTGAAAAGTATCAAGTTAATTATGTTTTGGCTTTTAATATTCTTGCAAGAATTTCGTTTTGTAGGTAATAGAGTTTTTATACGACCGTAAACTTCATTATATGTAGTTTTTTTGTGGATCATTTTATGAGGGATAGTAGAAGTCGTCAATGTCTGTGTATGTGTTATCCGTATATATTTGTATCAATCTATAAAATGTGTGTATGTATTCTCGGAAGAAACGTAGTCATTATATGTTTCAGAACGTGTTAGTTTTACTTACGCGTTTATATCTGGAAAAATGTATTGTAGCACGTTATACAGTTGAAGAGGAAGCCAACATAGTGCGAATAAAGCGACGACAATGACTAGCATTTTGATCACCTGAAAAAAAAGATATATTGATAAAGTTATACGATAACAGTAGTTATTAAAAGTTGTACAAGTAAAGTTCGTTCTTTTCATGTTATTTAAGGAATACTCTTTTGTGTTTGTCTTATGAACTTTTTATGAATTATGGTATACAATATTTAATTATCGAAAAATATATTTTTTTAAAGAAAAATATTTTTTCCAAAAATATATACAAAACAATAAATCAATAAAAATAATTTTATTCTCAAGAAAATTATTTTGTTCTTTTTTCATAACATATTTTAATATGATTCCTTACTTCATATCAAATTTAGTTTTTTTTTTAAAACTGTTTAAGAGCAGAACTTCGTATACTGATATACTTATATTAAAAATTCGTACGTACATTTGTAACAAAATTAAAACTTTTATATATCGAAACATTTGTATCTCCACAGTCTCGCGATTAAAGTTTTCAATACATGAACATTCCAAGAATAAAAGAATACTTTTTTATTTATATGAGAACATTCTTTCTAAGAATAAAGCATTTTGTGTTACTTGAATAATTTGTTTATTTCGAACGAGGGTTCTGCCTCAATGGAAATACAATTTTATTTATATATTTATTTTTTTGTTCAAGATTGACATTTTTCCTGTTTTAAATTATTCACGTAAATAAATATATTTAACGTTTATGTAAAAATAGTAGTGATAAAAAACAAATACACACACACACACACACACACACACACATATATATATATATATATATATATGTGTGTGTGTGTGTGTGTGTGTCTGAAATTACAGTATATACAATTTACAAACCGTCTAAAAATCACAAACTGAAATTTCAATCTAAAATATATTGACAGACCGATAAAAACAATTTTTTACTATTTATTTCGAAACCGTGACAAATTTATTTTTATTGATTTTATAATATAACGTTCTAACGATAATAGCATTGCCGTCGAAATGTGTATTAACCTATTGTTGTTTTAAACAAACAAAGTGATTATTAAATGGTTTTTCTACCTAATGGTATTAAGAATGATAATTCATTAGTATGAAATATTTTTTTAGATAAATAACACAAAATATTTTCTACATGTAATTAATTTATGTACTCAGATACCTATACAAAATATAAACGAAGTGATAGTTTTTTTATCGATATTTATTTTATATATTGGATATAATTTTTTTTTATAGTATTTCGAATATTATTTTATATTCATAACGTGAACTTAATAGCGGTGTTTACTTCTCATTTTGGATTAAATGATGTTACACAAACTCAGTGAACGGAAATATGTACGTTGACGCGAATACTAATATTATGTTTGCATAGATTAAATAGAAAACTTAACTGATCAACGAGAAAAAGTTTTATAATATTGCTCCATTTATACTTTTAAATAGTTATTTCAACAAATTGATATTTATTTGTATGTTTATAAAGTTTAATACACAGTAATTTAAATATATGTTTATTCTGAGTAATTGCAGTTTTTTTCGTTCGTTCGCTGTTAGTGATGTATAATCATTATAAGTTTTATTACTTTTTTAATCTCAATAATATACATCCATGTTGGAAAATAAGTTGTTTGTGATAAAATGATATAAAGACCATAATTTTATTTTTACTAGAATTTATACTTTCATGATTATTTTTTTTATTTAGAAAATTTTAATTGTTTGTATAGGTTAGCCCAAATCAGACTGAAGGATAGTAAATTATACAATATTAAGTGAGTGAATGTATGTATGCTGAATCGTTCGTTTTCGACTTATATAGGGTCATCCAAATGTGATGCCTAGATTTGTATTTAATTAAAAAGAAATAAAAGGAACTACAAACATGTTTCTTAGAATAGAATAGTACATTGTTGTTATTTTTTGTATAATAGAAATGTAACATATATAGATATAATTTTTATTTTTTACTCAAAGTTTCAAATAAAAAAATCTTTAAAATATACAAAAATAATATATATATTAGGTTGGCAAATATCTCCCTTCCGCCTTCTGGTCTTTTGAATTTCAATATATATATATATATATATATAATAAATAATTTGTTTCTACATAAATGAATCACTCTTTCCAAAATTCTAGAATTTATTAGTGCTTAATACTATACAGAATTTATAAAAATATTTACTATGTATTTTATCAGCTAGTATATATTTTAATACTAATTTTATTTGTATAACGACTTTGTTTAATAATGATTAGACTAGTTCAATGCTGTTTTTTACTTAAGTTCGTATAGGTTTTACTTATATTCCTCAAAAAATAACTTAAATTGAAAGAACTATTTTTATTAATTACTAAAAAAATGTACTACTTGAAATAAATTCTAATATTTATTTATCTTGAATATTTTCAAAGTTGTCCAAATTATAAACGATATTTTGAAATAGAAGAAATAAATGCTAAAAAAATTTTACTCAATACTGTTTTATTCAAATAGTTCAATATATAATTTTTAAATATATTATTTCTTATATAAACTGATGTGCAAAAGTATTAGCCATATGAGTAACATAAGTAATTTATTCATATAATTCAATAAGTCGTTAAATAAAAAAAATATTTAATTGAAAATAAATATAATGAATATTATATTTATTATCAATTAAACATTTTTTTTAATTTAACGATTATTGAATTATATCAATAAATTGCTTATGTTACTCATATGGCGAATACTTTGGCACGTCAGTGTATTTTATTTTGTATTATTTTATATATTTTTATTATCTGAAATAAATAGTATTTTTTGATTTATAGTTTCAATATTTTTATATCACAAAAGTTAACTTTTCTTATTTCAAATTGTGTTTATTAAATCAGTGCCTTTATTTAGATTTTTATATTGAAGGCAATTCTATAAGTCCTTTTCACATATTTTAGGTTATTATGAAAATTTATAATAAAATATTAATATTTTAAATGATGATGTTTACAATCACAGAAAATATATTAAATATATATACACATAGATGCATACATACATATATATATATATATATACATATATACATATATGTATATAAAGTGCAGAATTGTACTTGGAATAAAAGAGCTTTATTTTAGACTTAATGATTATATACTTAATAACCAACGACTGTGCTCAACGACCAGTCATAATACCTTTGCATGCACTGCAAAATATAAATTGCTGAAATTATTTTTTTATCTTTAATCTTTCCAAATTTTCTTTTTTTTAATCTTATTATTCTTTGTGGTGTCCCACATAAATACCACTGTATACAAAGGGTTTTATGTTTTTAAATATAATCGTACTAAAATTCATTTACGATTTGTGGATTTACTAACATACACACAGACACACACACGTATATATATATATATATATATATATATATATATATATATAGAGAGAGAGAGAGAGAGAGAGAATATCTCATCAGGAAAGCACACCTTAATTTTTAAATAAAACGCATCTTTTTTGAGTGAGCGATGATGAGTGTGCGCTCCCGATTGGCACACTATATATATATATATATATATATATATATATATATATATATATATGTGTGTGCGTGTGTGTGTGTGTGTCTGTGTGTCTGTGTTCTATTATTTGTAGATTGTATCGGTCATATTTTACAATAAGAACGTATACACTAATATTTACATATCAAATTTCCAATTACTCTACCTTTCTTGAAACCGAAATTGAACTCTGATGTTTAATTCACATCTTTTTCAGGTTTATACTACACGAATTGTATTCCGATTATTTTCTTATACTCATCAAAATTAACTTAAATGATAGGTTGTATTAAATTTGACTAAGAAAATTTAATGATCAAGATAATTATGTTTGGTAAATATTTAATAGCTTTTCTAGAATTTGAAATGATTTGTGTAGTTATTATAAAGCCAGAATAATATAGAAATATAAATTAAAATTATTTCTAATTTTAATGATTAGATAAATTTTAGTCCAATATGTTGATTTGTGTGTTATATACAATATATATATATATGCAATTTAAAGAAAATGAATTGAAATGTTTCTTATTAACATAAATATTATGATTATAGAATCATAAATTGTTTGGTGGAAATATAATAAGAATATTTTTTTAAATATTATAATTTTCATCCATTTTTTGCCTGACTGCCTCGATTACAATTTTTATTCAAGTAAAGTCATAATTAAGAATCATATTTTTATTATACAATTAAAAATTTGATAAAGTATTTAAGTAAGAACGATAAAGTATACAATTGCAAATAATGGTTTTATTAAAAGTAATAAAAATATTGGTAGAGTAAAACACTTGCAGTCTAACAAAAACTAATATCAAGACAGTTAATAAGACTTCCGTAACAATTTCAAACAATAATCGTTGGAAGTAAAATTTCAATCTGAAGATACGGTTTATTTATCCACTAGAAGTTTGTTGTAAAGGGGCCTTACTGCGTAACTTAAAATTGAATTTTCAAATGAAACAAGAAGAACAATTCATAAAGCGGCGTATATATTTTCAAAGCGAATATACCAAAAAAAAAGAAAAATTCAATAATAACATAATCAGTTTGTTTTGTTATATATATATATATATATATATATATATATATAATATGTGTGTGTGTATGGTAGTAAATTATTTTTAAAGTCACTAATTACCAAATAAATTTATACAAATAACAGGGAATGAAGTAAGATTTGTAAAACCCAACATTTCCTTTGTAATGGTGTTGAGTTGAAAAACATTTTCCGGAACATTAATGTTCGAAAGTTAATTTTATTTTTGAATGGTTTAATAACTGATAAACAGAAAGAAATGTTTTATTTATATACAAATATCAGTATTTTGTACATTTCTTTTGATTGCCCAATTAAGAGAAATGTTTGTGACATTTTAACTGTAAATTACAAAATTAATTGAAAAAAATTAAATTAATACAAAAGATTTTATCAATAAGTTAATTTTATTTTCAATAACATCTTATAAAGTATAAAAAAAGTATGGTGATATTATTTAAAGAAATATTAAAGTTAATTTTATTTATCACTTTGTTTTTATTTATCAATTTGTAAAAAAATTTGTTCATATAAAAATTGATAATTAAGATTTAAAATGTTCGATTCAGAAAAATTAATTTATTTTTAATACACAAAAACGGGTTTTCTAAAATATCTACATAAATTAAAAAAATAAACACTATCACAAATTTTTACTCTAATTTAGAATTTTTTTTGGAAAATATGAAATATATAATATTTCTGTTTTTAAAAAAAGCATTTTAAATTTTTTCATTAATTTCATAAAAACTAACAGTATTAAATATTTAATTACTTAAATATAGAGATTTAAGTAAATATTATAGTTTCTTCAAAAAGTCGATTTTAGTTTTAAATTTAGAATAATTTAAATTCTATTCTCTTTCTCTCTCTCTCTTATATATATATATATATATACATATATATATACATATATATATATATATATATATTACTTATTAAATTCTTGATTTTTAAAACAATAAATATAAATTAGTATCTAATAATTTCACTATTAATTAAACATTCATTTCATGAAATTTAAATTCTTTTAAAATGTTTAAATAATAGCAGCCTGAATAATATTAATATAGATTTGAGGTCATGTTCAAGCAAAAAGCGATAAAAAGCTTCACTTTAAATGTAGAAATAATAAAAAAAGTTCATCTTGTTTATAAAATATAAACAAACTTCATGTTTTAAAATCTATATGGTGTAGGAAGAAACCAATATAAATGTAAATTTAAAATCTGTATTTATATCGATTAAATAAAGTATAGGTAATATAATTTTATTTTACAAACTTATCATAGGTTCGATTTAAATTTTCGTTAGAAAATATTTATTGATTAGAATTTAGAACCAATTACTATTCTTAATATGGAAAATATTTCATTGATTGATTTTTTATTGTTTGAAAAATTTATATTCAAAAAATAAATATATAAATTATTAAAATAAATCAAAATATTTTTATGCTATATATTTTATATAACTGAAGTAGAATAACAAATATATATTTGGTAATGAATTAATTTTTTTTAAAAAAAATCTTTCTATATCCAAAAAATTTTTTTTGTAAATAAATTAGTTTTATGAAAAAAATGAGTATGATTTTTGAAATTACTCAATCAAATAACAATTAGCTACATTTAATTTCTAATGATCTATTTGTAAATATCAATTTTAATTAATAATCTTTTTTTAAAAGTTGTTTTTATAAATATGAATTAGTGAAGAGATCATAAAACATTCAATGTCATGGATTTGCCAACAATATTTTACAAAGTTCTTATACATCACTGAATACAAGTCTATTTTGTTTATGAGTCTCAAATAATTAATATATTACGACCCTCTCAACAATAACCACGTCTCAATGGACTTTTGTTGTATAGATAAACTTGAACTTTTACCCATACACATAAATCAACACGTACACCAGAGAATAAGGGATGCAGCTACACGTTGTTCTACATCCAGAGCAAATAACACACACGTTCCTTGACCTCGGAAATGCAGAATACGTGTCGGTCGTTTTTACTTTCACTGAAAGTGTAAGTGGATGTTGAATCGTTCGTTAAAAATAAAACATGTTGAAAATGTTAAACACTCAAGTGTATCATTGAGCTGTGTCATTCGAAACGTCCATTTCACTAACAAGTGTCGTAAAATACTTGATACAGATAGAATGTGTCGAAAGTTTGGTTAGAATCGTAATGAGGGGGATTTTTTTTGATGGGAAATAACATATGAGTTTAGAATTCAAGATTCAAGCAATTTTAATCATTTATTATTGGATTTATATAAACTAAGATAATTTTTTTGAAATAATCTTTTTAAAAATTAAATTATTAAAAAAAATATATTATTGAACTACTAAATAGAACATTTTTAAAAAAAATTACTAACCCCAACACTAAAATCAAAAAATGTTCAATAATCACTTGTTATTCATTTTATCTCCTGATGTATATTTCAATTGATTTACTTGTAAACTTAATTATAAAAATAATTTATAATAGAGTACTGTAATGATAATAACATGGTCATTGAAAAACATATCAATGAAAAAAAGTAATTATAGAACACTCTTGAAATATCTTGTGATTTTGAAGAGAATGGTTGATTTAACAAAATCTTGTTCTGTAAATAATTTTTCCAATTGAAATAAATTAATTATTTTAAATATTTTTCTTACTTTTAAATATTTTTCTTACTTATCAAACGACTCTCGTATATATATAGTATTTTAAATAATATTTTGAAAAAAATAATTTTTTATTCATTATAGTTTTATTGAAAAATTAATTAACATAATTTTTCAGAATTTTACATAATGTAATTCACAATTTTTATTGAAAATTAATATGATTAATTTAAAATAATTTTATAAGAGAATAATAATTTTTAAAATTTATTATATTTAAAAAAATTATGTACAATATATATATATATATATATATATATAAATATACACTCACATATATTATTACCTTAATTTAATTTTATGTACAACATTTGAATATCAAATTATATTAAATGTTAAAGTTCTAATTTTTTGTTTGTTTGAAACGTTTATGTGAATTATAAATTTATAATAAAACACATAAATAAGAAATACCTTTTTATACTTACAAATTTAATTATAAAAATTATTTATAATAGAGTACTGTAATGATAATGACATGGTCATTGAAAAACATATCAATGAAAAAAAGTAATTATAGAACACTCTTGAAATATCTTGCGATGTTGAAGAGAATTGTAAATTTAATAAAATCTTGTTCTGTAAATAATTTTTCCAATTAAAAAATTAATTATTTTAAATATTTTACACTAAATATTAAAATGATTCATTTTAAAAAGGATGAATGTAATTTTTATAAGATATTACAATAAAAAAAAGATTTAATAATTATTAGTCTTATTAAGTAGATTTTATATTGTTACAAAATTATATTTCTTTAGTATTTTCTGTAACATTTTTTTTAAAATAATTTTACATAATTCTGATTTTATTGAAAATTAAATCAAGGTAACTTTTCAGAATTCAACATAATTTAATTTACAATTTTGTTCTAAAAATTATAATAACAATATTAATAAATATCTTTAAATATTTTACTCTAAAAATTAAAATTATAATTCTGAATATTTATTAAAAAGAAGTATGTAATTTGTAAATATTGTTATATTAAAAAATTATAAATAACAAATTTAATAACTATTATTTTTGTTATATAAATTTTACATTGTTAACAAATTAATATTTCCTCGGTATTTTGTTTGAAAAAATATTTTTTTATTCATTCTGGTTTTATTGAAAATTTAATCAAAGTGATTTTTCAGAATTTGATATAATATAGTTTACAATTTTGTTTTGAAATTTTTAATAACAATATTAATAAATATCTTTAAACATATTTGTTTAATTTTAAATAAAAGTAAAATATTCTCTATATTTAATAAAATAATGAAACAAAGTTCACAGATGTTACATAAGTAATTTCATCATAAAAAAGTACATGAAATTAACTACATAGAAAAAAGCACAAGCGACGTATAGTAACATGTATACCTGTAAAACATGTACATAATATATATATATATATATATATATATATATATATATATATATATATATATATATATATATATATACAATCCTCATCAACTCCCCTGGTCAGCTTGATGAATATGACTAGTATTAGTAAATGATAACATTCATTGGGGCTTTAGTATAGCAGTGGGTTGATATAAGCTGACATGATAATATATTTTTTAAACTATTTAAAAGTCCGTATATGAACAATTTCAGTAAAAAATAGACATACAATTTGTATATGATGGGGAAATGTTAAAAGCAAAGGTAATAACACATCAAATAATAATTATTAATTTTTTAATAATATTTAAAAAAAGTATAACATTTTATTTTACGTTTTAATAGTAATAAAAAACGTATAATATTTTATTTAAGCCACTTATTTGTATTTTATTAAATTAGATTTTTAATTCGTAAAAACGACTCAATGACAATAGAAAAGTTGTAGATGATGGGACAATTTTAATCAATAAAAAATATATTAAATTATGGACAAAGAATATTAAAAAATATAAATATAAAATTTACATTTTTTAAAAATAAATGAATCTTTCAATCAAAAAAACACTTAAAATCAAACGAAACACCAAATAAAATCACAATTATGCAATTACTACTACAATAACTGATATTGATAAAGTTTTTTTTATAAAAAATTGAATCTAAAAAAATCTTGATCAAAAAATACCCAATTTTTTTTTATTGATTTAATAATGATATTTTGTGACCTCTTATAACATTTTAATTAAAATAGTAGCTTCAGAATGTGTTAACATTTCCGAAAAAATCCATTACTAAAAAAATTATGTATTAAAATATACTTCTTCTTTAAAATTAAAAATTATTAAGGTAGTAATATTTCTCTCTTTCATATCAGTGGAAGAATATTAATAAAATTGGTGAAAGGTATTTTTTTGAAATATGAAATTTTTAAATTGAAATTGAAAAAAATGCATAATACAATTGTTTTAAAATTTTAATTACAAATGATATTTCATTTAAGAATTTCATATTTATTTATTATAGAAGAAAACATGATTTTATAATAACTACATTTTCTAATTAATGTTTTTTACTCTTTTTTACATATACATTAAATCGAAAAAGACAAATAATTTCATTAAGATATTCCAGAAAACCGAAGATGATATAAAACGAAAGATAAATAAATATGATTCAAAAATACTCTAAAAAGTTTTAGCAACAAAAAATTATTTTAATACAAATGAACTATACATTCGAACACCAAAATATTTCATAGAAGTGTTCAATAAAAAAAAAAACTTTTTGTTCACTGTATTCGTTGATGCGTATTTTCAGGGTTACGCTATCAGCAGGATGCTACATTTTCACGCTTCTATAAAATCTTGTGGTGTTATGGTGAGTGATTTATTTGTGTTAAAACAGAAAAGTTTTTAGAATGGATATAAAGAACGGCGTCCAAACACATTTTATACATCAAGAGTACGTCGTTTGTATTGATATACAGTAGCAAAGAAGTTATTTTAAAGTAAATGATAATTAATACGTGCTTTTTTAATAATTCTATTTAAAAAAATTGATCTCATTTTTTATAATATTATATATATATATATATATATATATATATATATATATATATATATATATATATATATATTTACACATCTACATATATGCTTAGAAATAAATATTTCTCAAGTTTACCCGTGTGTATTTATGTGAATTCAAGCATTGTTTCATACAAAGTTTCTATTTAATCGAAATATTCATTTCTGCAGGTAGAGTTTATATGGGTTGTTGGGGTTGGTTAAGGTATTAGTGCTCTCTGCTTGCCGAACTTAAAGGTCACTTACTGACAACCACAATAACTACAAAATGTCAACATCTAGAATAAACAATCCCTTTTGTGTAAACACATCTTAGTTATCCCTTGTGTTAAATTCATCTTGCTCCTAAAATAATATATTTGTATGAATTTAAGATGGCATTTGCTTGTATGTATATATATATATATAAATATATATACGAGGGTCGTTTGATAAGTATGGTAAATTTATTTATTGTTTAATTTAATTCATTAATTAATTTAATTAAATTTTTCAATTTAGTTTTTCTTAATTTTTTACCATACTTATCAAACGACCCTCTTATATATATTTAAAAAAATAATTTTTTATTCATTCTAGTTTTATTTAAAATTTAATCAAGATAAATTTTCAAAATTTTACATAATGTAATTTACAATTTTATTTTGAAAATTAAAATGACTAATTTAAAATAATTTTATAAGAGAACAATATAATTTTTAAAATTTGTTATATTTAAAAAAAATCATGAACAATATATATTATAAAAATATATTATACCCTGGTTTATTAAAAAAATAATATAACATACGTTTCTATATATGCACATTAATTAATATTAACAAATTTGCTATTTTTAAAATGTCTATATTTAATTGTTAATATCATTTCACAAATTCGCTATTTTGTTAAAAATGTATATTTGTAAGTATAAAAAAGTATTTCTTATTTATGTGCTTTATTATAAATTTATAATTCACATAAACGTTTCATCAAACAAAAAATTAGAACTTTAACATTTAATATAATTTGATATTAAAATATTGTACATAAAATTAAATTAAATGTTAAAGTTCTAATTTTTTGTCTGTTTGAAACATTTATGTGAATTATAAATTTATAATAAAGCACATAAATAAGAAATACTTTTTTATACTTACAAATATACATTTTTAACAAAATAGCGAATTTGTGAAATGATATTAACAATCAAATATAGACATTTTAAAAATAGCCAATTTGGTAATATTAATTAATGTGCATATATAGAAACGTACGAGTATATTATTGGTTGTTTTGGAACTGTGGCTGATTCACTTTACACAAATGAATTTTCACCTCAACACCACAATAATTTAAAGTGTTCAATAATCACTTATTTAAGTGATTATTGAACACTTCATATAGTCACTTAAATAAGTGATTATTGAACACTTTAAATTATTGTGGTGTTGGGGTGAAAATTCATTTGTGTAACGTATATTATATATTTTTTTTATTAAACCAGAGGGATCCGCTCCCTATTCGCTTCGCTTGTCGACCTCGATTTTACTTCTATTTAACAATATAAATAAATTATAAAAAAAAAACATTTAGATGTCTATATTAATATTTTTGTCTGAGTGGTGTTTATTATTATGAATATTACTATTATATATATATATATATATATATATATATATATATATACTCGTATATAAAATTAAAATTAATTTTGTCCGAAAATCTGTTCTAAAAATCTACATGAAAATCTATCTTTTTTCCGTTTTGTATTAATTTGATCCAAATGAGACTGAAGGATAGTAATGTGTAGTGAATAATAGTAAACAAGTAAATATATATCTAAATTTTCAATCTCTTTTGAGCTACCTATATTACTAATATTGACAATTAGATTGTTGATGTAAATGTGTATAAATAGCTAAATATCTATTACGGCTGTAGAAATATATATATATATATATATATATATATATATATATATATACATATACATACACATGTTTAATCAGTAACTAATTCGCTTGAATGAATTCACATTTCAGATTATGATATTTCCCTACAGGCTTGTTCTACAACACTATAATGATTTTCATTAGTTATCATTCGAATAGTCACAGTATTATTAAACGTTATGTAGTTATAAACAATTTTATTATACCCATCAATGTAGTAATATGAAACATTTTGAGTGACATTTCGATAGTTGAAATGGATTTATATTGTTTCATATATCTTTTATGAAAATTCTATGTTTTTAGTGTATTGGGAAAAGTATTTGATTTATACGTGTTATATTTTCATCACGTTGGAAAAAAACCCATGACTAACGTACAAACAACGAACGTGTATTGCTTTTTTTGCACTTTGTACGTGATTTTTTTGCAATGACGAAGAGTTAACGTTAAAATGCAATGTGTATATAAAAACACTTGTTACAGTTTTATCAATAAATTAACACAGTTTACAGATTTGGTTAAATCTGATTTATATTAATTTTTTTGATGATTTAGAAAATTGTAAAATTTACCAAAAAAATTATATTCTCTATTTTTAATTAAGATAATATAAAATTATAATAATATTTTCTAATGAAGAACTTATATAAATAATTAAATCAAATAATCATTGAATTTAGTTATATTAAGTTTTTCTCGTATTCGAGATAAATAATTATTTAACTCATTATAAATTTTCTCATAATGAAGAATTTAATTTTAATTTATACTTTTTACATTACACTGTAATTGAATTGTCATTTTTATAAAAAGAATGTAGCTTAATATTACATAATTATAAATATTCAACAATCACTTTTTGGCCTCTTTTTTGATGATATATAAGGTCATCCAGATGTGACGCCTAGATTTGTATTTTATTAAAAATGAACATGTGTATAGTTTATTTTTAATAAAACACAAATCTAGGTGCTGCATTTGGATGACCCTAAACATTTCAAATTGATTACGAAGAACTTTTGTAAAAAAAATACATATAATAAAAATGAAGAAAAAGATTTTGAGCAAATAAAAATTATAAATTGAAAAATTGAGGTTAAGAACCGATTTATTTATCTAATATAAATTTGCGAAAGTTAGAACAAGTTTTTAATGTTTAGTTGAAAATAAAGTATATAAAAATGATTTTTACTCATTTTATTTCATTTCTTTCTTTCTTATGTTAATTGAGGTTTTAGTAAAATATTCTTATGTAAATTATTTGAAATATGTACTAAGTTTTAAATTAATAATAAATATTTACATTGTATATTAAATAATGTAGTTCTTTTATAAAAGTTACATCTAATAAAGTTTGGCAAATTGACATAATTTTCAATAAAGGTATATATGTATATATATATATATATATCTTGTAATAACATACAGAATGTACATTTTATTAGATCTTATGACCTTGTTGATTAAATTAATGTACATTAATTATTTTCCAAAAAATAATATTTGAAAAAAATGGAAATTGTATTAAATGTAATTGTACGGTTATGAGTTTGTGTTTTTTGTTGTAAATTTATATTTTCTATCGTAAAATCAAATATTGAATACAAACTGTTATTGTTAATTTAGCATGTTAAATAAATTTCTTGCAAAACCACTGGTTCACTTCTATGAGAACTAAATTCAACACAACTATGTTAAATGTTAAGGCAAATACATTTTGTAATAATGTGATACGAACGTCTTCATGAATAATGTATATAAGTTTTTTTTATAAATGCTATGATATTCTGTAATTTTGGTAAGAAATGATATATAGTTATTCAGATTTTCAAATATTGAAACATATGTTTAACATATTATATATATATATATATATATATATAAGAGAGAGAGAGAACTTTTTTGACAGTATAACAAATGAGAAAATAATTCTATACTTTCGAATACTCATATATATATATATATATATATATATATATAAATATTTCAAATATGTGCAAGAAATTTTTTTGTAAAAGGTTTTTATTTAAAATGAGATTAATTTTTAAATTGAAATTGAAAGAGTTTCAAAACACAATTATTTTAAAATATATTTATCTTTTTAAATTTCTATTACAAACAATATTTTATTTGAGAATTTTATATACAATTATGCTTAAAAAAATAACAGGATATTTAAAAACATATATTTTTAACAAAAGTGGCCAAGTATATATTTATATATATATATATATATATATATATATATATGTATGTATGTGTGTGTGTATGTATGTAAAATAAATATAAAAATATAAAATAAAAAATATAATTAATGCAATTAAAGATAAAATTATTTTCTTATAAATGTTTGTTATCTTAATTTATATTAAACGATTACTAATTGCTATATTTAAGTCACTGTAAAAAATAAATAAAAAATATTTTAAAGCGTATTTTTATAAATTTATTAGAAATTAATTACTTTTTTAATTAAATTTTATTCAATTTGTAGCATTTATTTTATTGTAGATAATTTAATTTATCTTTTATCAAATAATTTGAATGATTTTAAAAATGTTGATATTGAAAAGAAAAGTTTCATGTTTATTTTCTGTATAAATATTTTTTAATTACTCAACCTACATTGTTTTCCAATCATAACTAAATCTAATACAAGAAATAAAAGTCGTATTATGGATAAACGGATAAAATAATAAAAATGTTTTACTGTTTAAATATATAAAACTTTTTTTAATGAAATTGGTAAATCATTATATTTTTAAATTATATAATTTTCTTATTATATATTTTTCCGGATATAAAGTTTAATTTTTTATATATTTTGTTAGTTTAAATATTTTTTCAATCATTTATAATGTGAATAATTATTACTATGTTAAATAAGAAAGTTCTTTCTTATTAATTCAGGATATAAGTATACTGAATGTTCTTTCTGCATTATGCAAAGGTAATTTTGATAGAATGAAAAAAATTTTATCGCATAACATGAATATGTATTCATAAATACCGACAAAATATCTCAAAGCACTAACCAAATTTGCAAGTTATATGTAATCATATGTTTTACATAAACGTTATAAATATTGCACGAAGCGAAGATTGAATTCCTATTAAGGGATTACATTGCGATTGTGGCTGCCTGAATGCATAAATCATATCTAAGAATAAATGCTGATGGTATATACTTTTGATATACGGCCTGCTTTAACAAGTTTACATACTTAAGGTGGAGCTTTCGAAAGAGACGTTGCACAAGTTATTATTTATGATTATGTACACGTTATTAAAGACTATATCGAAGAAATTCTAGGGCGTAAAGTTTACAAAAGTTCATTCGTAAATTGTTTGTTTAACGTGAGACGTGAATGAAAATTCGCTGCCGGCTTTAATTGCGTTTACGAACTCATGACGAGTTTTATTTTACTCGTTCGCTAAATATGCAAAGAATATTTGAAAAGATAATGTGTTTTTCATGTTGTATATGAAGAAAGAATAGTGTATTGGAAATGAATTAACAGTTGAGAAAAGTTTCAGTTGTCATTGAGATCTATGGATATATTTATATCATATATATATATATATATATATATATATATATATATATATATATAAAATGTTTTTTTTAAGTTTGATAGAACTTTCAATAGAAATTCAATTTAAAATTTTATCACGCTTAAAAAACACCTACATATATATTCATTTATTCTTTAATGTTAAATGTTAGGTATTAAGCTGAAAGCTCATTCTGTAAAAGAACATAACCGTCACTGAACTTTGATATTGTCAGAGAAATCTAAGCTCTATATGAACTGTAGCACTTTGATTATAGATTTGATATATACATACATACATACATGCATACATACATACAAACATATATATATATATATATATATATATATATATATATATATATATATATACCTATATTTGTTTTGTAATATTAAAAAAAATCAATCTTATTGACTTGCGTCAAGAAATATTTTTAAAAATAATATTTAACTAATGTATATATATTATCATATCATATTTTTTGATTTGATTATTGTATTGTTATAGATTTCATTTAACATTAATATTTATCATGTGTATACTTTACAATAAGTAGAAATATCATTTTATTAAAATTTGTAAAATATTTCAAACATAATCAAGCTAAAATAACGATTTTATACCGTAAAAACAATTCAAATTTATAACCATTGCATTTTTATCGTAAATGAATATTTATTATATTCATTAAGATAATGTAAAAATACCCGAAAAAAGCTTCTGAAGATGAATTTGACAAGAATGAATAAAATATACCACTTTTTACAACCACTTAAAAAGTAAATTAATATGCTACGCTGAAACAAATTTAAATTTATATTAAAAACCATGAAAGATTAATTATCGTAAAACATGAGAAACTATTTAATTATATTTACAATAGTTATAAGCTCGATAATAGGAATATTTATTAAAAGCTTTATGAAATTCTGGAGCTAATGTTAGTAAAATGAGAATTATGTTTCTGTTTCATTCAACCGCAAATTTAGTTTTATTAAAATGTTAACGAAAACTCAGATTGGTGATTTAATGAGGGTTGACTATGTTGCTTCTCTTAAACCTGTTTATAAACAGATATTTATATATCTGCTTAGATAATGAACGTTTTTAATTTTGTTAAAACCTTTTGTTCCTTTTTTTATTCGATGATAGGATTATTTCAGTACTTTAAATCTAAGTAATTATTTTTTTTGTGATTCATATTAAATTCATGTAAAATTTATATATATATATACTAAAACCGTAAAAAAAATTCCTATTGATATTTTTATCATTTTTTTATCTGGCAAACAAAATCACTTTTTATTCCAAATACAAAAAAATATAAGTATTAATATAATACAAATTTGCTAATAAGCAATTTAAAATCACTTTCTTGAAACTTTTTATGAAAAATAAACTTTTCCTACGTAGGCAGAAGTTAAAAAGTTATTTACATTGAAATAAATATATATCTATAGTCTTTGTACTGAAAATAGTTTTCAAATAAAATAACTGTCAATTAAAATGGAATTAGTTTAACAGGTTTTTTGCTATTTATTAAATTACAATAACTTTGCTAGAAAAAACATACCTATTAATCATTTGAATGAATATTATATTTCATATAAATAAAATATCATTAATTAATGTTGTAAACAATGTGTAAATAATGTTCATAAGTAACATGTTATAAATAATGTTCATAAATAAGTTCTATTTTTATCACAATATTTTAATAAGGATAATAAATATTTAAATTGATATTAAAGTATTGAAATAATAATTACTATCTATTTATTGTCGATTTTCGTAGTAAGTTTTAATTGGACATTTTTTTGTACTATACGAATAAATATATTATTACTTTCTATATTATAGAAAATAAATTTCATTAATCATTACACGTTTTATATATTCTAATTAACGTATTGTTTCTTGTTATTTTATACAAGTAAACATTTCTTTGCAAAAATTTAAGTTCTATTTAAATTTAAATCCATATTGTTAATTAATAAATTACAATATATAACTATAGTGAAATTTGATTTAAAATATTAAAATCAATCATTAAAAAGTTTTTTTCATTGTAATTATACTTTAATTATTACCAAATTATCAAAAGTTTATTAATAAAAATGTAATTTATAATTCTTTTATTGGTACGTTTATTTATTTGAGTAGTACGTATGAATTTGTGTAGTATATATAATGTGATATATATATTTGAAATTATTTTCATCACTTGATAAATATATAATAATATATTTAATTCTAAAATATCAACAATCAATGTTAATCGATATAATATTTCTTAAAATAAATAATTCAAACTTATATTTATAATAAATGTCCATTAATGGTGATTAAAAAACTTTTATTTTATAAATACAAGGAAATTTCATGGATATTTTTTATTGTAAATATTTTTTACATAGAAATAATTTTGCCTACTTATATATATTTGTCTTTGTTATAAAAGTGTACACTTTCTTTTTATACAAAACAATTTTTCAAACAAATATTTTCTGACAATATGATTAATCTACAGTACATTTTACAAAAAAAAATGTTGTATACATATCAAGTAAAATATTTGCCAAAAAGATTTTAATATAAACATGAAAAGCTCTGAAGTGTTTGAAGAAAAAGATTTGTTTATAACTTTGCTGTTTTCTTTGATTTTTATGTTTCTATAGAAACAAATTTTCATCAATTTGATACATACATATATTTTTAAAATATAAAAATGTAGCATTTTACAAACCAATATGAATGTATTATTCTAATCTAATATGTATTTGAATAAGAAAAATGATTAATAGAATAATTATTTTTGTATCTTTACGAGTAATAATGAATTTTTATAGATATCTAATATAATTTCTTTAATTAAATTTAAATAAAAAGAAATGTTACTATAAAAATACGTTTTTGATAAATATGAAAAAATATTTTATTGGTATAAATTGATAAAAGTATGATAATTAATATATATATATATATATATATATATATATATATATATATATATCAGATATTAATTAAAAAAAATAAACATAAAGAAGAAATCAATACTTAGAGAATTTCTTTTTAATAGTATTCAGTCTTAATAAAAAATCGTTATATGAGATAATTATAAATTTTTATAAGATATTCTCTTATATATATATATATATATATATATATATATATATATATATATATATATATATAATTCGTGTTAAAAATATAATATAAAACCGATATGCTTTATTTACATTTACGAACAATAGTTTCTTTCATAAATATATGAATAACATTCATTGAGATTTGAAATTATTTGACACTTTCAAGAAGCTATTGTTAAGAGAATTCATTAGAACAGAAATTTTCGTGTTCATCAACTTACTATACTGTGTGCTTGACATCTCATTCTTTTGTATCTATCAGTGAAAATATTTTTTTTGATTTAGATTCATTTAACACTAATAAGGTATCAGTTACTAAAGTAATATTTTTTTTAATTTCTTTTGAATCATTTCATAATATAATGTTTTATCGAAGGAAATACAAAATTTAACAGTATGGAAAAAAATAATGTTACTTTTATGTCTTCATAATGTTTCAATGATCTTTTTAATAATTAGAAAAATGCTCTTAATAGAAGATGCTAACAGTTTTTTTTAAGAATTTATGTATATATATATATATATATATATATAAATAAATTTCAATATAATTCAACATTTTTTAAATTCATTTATATACATAAAAAAGAAATATAAATATTTATAATTCCCATCATACTTATTAAACAAAAATTAAATTCTTAAAAATTTAAATATTTTAAACAAATATTTGAAGGCACAAAAAAGATAATTTGATTAAATTATTAAAATAACTTATTTGACATGATTCATTATGTTTCAATTAAATTACTAATTGAGCTATTTTGTTGATTCACAAATTATAACATTTCAACATTAATTATATTCTATTTAACGTTTGAACGATGTTTTACGTTTTAAAATAAGGAATGTTGAATGAACATGAATATACGGATGTTACTACTGACATTCGTCGTGAAGTACATTAGAAAGGTGAATGTTGTTACATGAACATGAAAGACTTTGTTTTATGACAACGGTTGTAGATTTTAAGCTTTGTGGTTTTCACATGGCAGAGCAACAGTTTGTGAAAATTATTGATCTACGAAACATTCAGTTAATATAAAGTTTATGAGAGAAGAGTTTTATGTCTAGCACTAGAATAAAAATACGGGTAATATAAAAGCATTAAATTTAGATGCAAGGTTTCGAAATTTGATATTGAACTAATTAAACGTAGTAAAGTGAAATTTTAAAATTATATATTTAAAAAAAATGATTTTATTGCATAGCGAATATTTCCACCATAAAATATAACAAATATATAAACAGACAAAAAAATTTCAGTATATTTTGTAACTAGTCATAATTTTTAAAGGTTTGGGATCTTGTAAGTTGGTAAGTATTTCTTTATCTGGGAATATTTTTTTTAATTTTCTCTATTTTGTTAGACCTTCTAATATTCAAATAATATCATATTAACTATTATAGAACCCAGTTGAAACCTTCTCATCAATTTGAGAAATGAAGTAGGAATTTATATATATATATATATATATATATATATATATATATATATTATCAATTTTAAAAATAGTTTAAATCATTTTAGGCATTAAAAACATGTTTTATTACAAGCTGTTCTTGAAATTCTAAAATTACATAAAAGAATTATTTTTCAAGAACAAATATACGTCCTTTTTCTGTTTGTCATAACAGAAAAATGTTTTTTAATTAATTCCAACGCAGAAATCAAAATATCTCAAAAAAAAAATATATGACTAAACCGCTTTCATAATCACTGGTTATTTATATATATGTATATAAGTTATATTAAAAAAAATTAACACGTATTTTCTAGGAGTTCTAAAATGCATTGCTGTAAAGTTTATAATACAGTTACTTAAAATCATATAAATAAATTTATGTTTATAAAATTAGCTATCTCAATACTTCGTAGATGAAAAGTTTTTAATTTAATCTCCATTTTATCACGAATCTTTGTATTGTCACGTTCGTTCAATAAATAAATATTATATAACACTGTTATTTCACGTTTTATTTCATTTTTAAGAAATATTTTTTCATTTTTAAGCATTTGTTTGTTTGGAATTTTTATTTTATTAATTTTAACAAACAATAAACGTGACAATACTTAAAATGTAAAAATGAAAGATTTACGACCTTATATATATATATATATATATATATATATATATATATATATATATATATATATATTAAGAAATTGAAATAAATTCCTCTGATTAATTAATAGAAAATAATTATGTATATATTCACTTTAACAAAAATGAACTATTAATTTATTAAATAATATTTAATTGATCTAAAATATTTTTTGAATCTAATACTAATATAAATTTTAAGTAAAGAGAAAATTGATTTTATTTAGTTACTGAGAATTCATTACTATTCCCTAATGAACACTTAAAATAGATAAATGCATTTCAAGATTGTAAAAGGGATTAGAAGTTTAGTAATATAGTGCATTCTGTCCTTACGTTAGAATGGAATGAAGGGACAAGGATCTAATACAAAGCTGTAAAGTTAATTAAGACAAGTTGTATACCCTTTAAGTGCAAGTATTTGAAAAATTTTGTTATTGTCTTAGAACTTAATTTATTATTTCAAAAATTAACTCCATTTGTTTGAAAAATATATAAAAATAATAATAATATAATTTATTTTATACTTTTAAAAAATATTTGTATATGAAAATATAATGACCATTAATAAGTTATTTTATTGAAATATTATAGATAAATTATAAATAACATATTGGAGAGGATAAAAAATAACTATAAAATTTTAAAGGGAGTTATCTACAGAGAAAAAAAATATAATGATATTAAATATGATTTTACGAAATAAAAACATGAAATAGAATTATTTATTGAAAATAGTATCCAGGAATTAGTTTTTAGAAAAGAAATTAGCTTATAATATATATAATGTTCTCGATAGTTTCCTTTCTTATTTTTTATGGTATTTTTTTAATTACAAATTTATTTTAAAAATTAATTTTTTCTAATAAAAAACATATTGAAATAACCAATAATTTTATTTTTTAAAAATATTTGTATCTGAAAACAGAATGAACTTTAACATTTTTTCTTATTGAAATATACAAATTATAGATAATATATTGGAGAGAATAAAAAATAACTATAACATTTTAAAGAAAGTTATCTAGAAAGAAAAAAATGTTAGAGAGATATTAAATAGAATTTCACAAAAGAAAAAAATAAAATAGAATTATTTCTTGAAAATAATATCGAGGAATTTTTTTTTAAAAAAAAACCTTATCAAATATAGAATTTGTTTGATATTCTTTCTTAATTTTTTTATTATAATATTATTTTACTTACAAATTTGCTTTTTTAAACATTGCTATTGAAAATAATTGGATTAAACATTTATTAAAAAAATAAATGAACAATTTTTTCTTAATATTGAAATTTATATTTATCAAAATGTTGTCAAAGAGAAACAAAAATTTCTGTTAAAGAAATTTGTACTACATTTCCGTACACTTAATCGATAAATAACATCCAACAGCTGTTAGTGTATAAATATATATTCTTTGAAACGTATGCGTTATTTTTGCTTTGTGTTTTCTTTAGTGATTCTTGAAAATGTAATCAGTTGTTTAACAATCTGCTATTTCAGCGTATTTTAAAACTGTACGGTTAATGTTTTCTTCTTTGGAATTTATTTCATTTTCAAGAATATTAAACATTATTCAATGTCTTTTAATAGGAAATATGAGCAATAAATAAAATTTTAAAAAATGTTTAATTTAATTTTAATTTTCATGAAAATTCAATTATAAAAAAATTAAATATAGCTTCTTTATATATATTCTCAGAACTTTCTAAAATTTTCCATCTCGACTGATTTAAAGCCTCTTCTTTCCAGTTTATTCCAATGAATGTTTTATATCTTTATCTCATCTATTCATGGGTCTATTCGTAGGCCTTTTTATATATTCAAATTCCCAGTGAATATTTTTTTTTATCAATTGATGATATTATTTTTTTATATCACTGGCTCATTTCCATTTCAAACTTCTTACTTTTTCTGTAAAATTCTTAACTTTTGTTTTGTGTCTGATTCATTTAGTTCTCAATTTTTGTATCTCTATCACATCTTTACATTAATTTCTTTTTAGACCTTTTTGTACATTTAGAATTACATTTAATAACATCTGTTCTCCATTGAGGATCTTCTGTTCTTATTATGTAACCAACATATTTCTATTTAAAACTTTTTACTTTTACTTCAACATCTTCAACTTTTGTTTAGTTTTTAATTCATATTGTTTTCCATTTTTCGGTCATTCTCAATATATATATTTTCATATTTCATTATATTGTCTAGAGTATCGAAATTATTTTAGTTTTTAAACTTTATATTTCATTGCCACAAATAAGAATAGACTGGATGCATTGATTAAAAAAAATTATTTTTTAGTATAGAAAAGTATCTGAATTAATAATATGTGAATTTCTTCGAAATTAACATCATCTCATTTCTATTCTCATGTTTACATCATCTATAAAGATTCTACGAGTATTAGTTCATTTAGTGGTAATGAGTTATCTCATATAGATATAATTATAAACTTCTTTTATTTATTTTCCTTTTAATCTCATCCATTTCACTTTAATTGAAATTTCTTTTTTTTAACTTGCTTTATACAATTTTTTCATCCCTTTTTCAAGTTCATCTGAGCTTGTTGAAAAATAATAATGTCATCAGAAAATCTCAAATGACTAAACATCTCTCTAGTTATATATATATATATATATATATATATATATATATATATATATATATATATATATATATATATATATATATATAATGTATCAATGAATATTTAAATTATATATGAGAACTTTTATTAAAATTGTATATTTTGCTGAAATTTTGATAGATAAATAAGAATAAAGTAATAAATTAGCTTTGCTACATAAAAATCGACATTCATTGTGATTTTACTGCTATAAATTCTGATTTAGTTATCACGTAATCTCATAAATGTTTTTTGTAACACCAATACATTTCCAATGTATCGCGTTCGTTTCGTTTTCATTACATTTCAAAAAGATATTTGTCTTTATTTATTTTAAAAGTATTCGATAAATCAGTTAAACGAACATTTTATGTCTATATATATATAAAAATAAAACAAATGAAACATTTAAAAATTCTATGTTATTAAAATATCATTTTTTTTGCAAATATTTATTTATTTTTCATTTTAAATGCAATTCTAAAATTATTTTTTTATTCTAAAATTTGTTTCAATTTTATGGCAAAAAATAAATATTTTAATAAAAAAATCGCAGTTTTCATTTTTGAGCATAATTTTTTCAAAGAATATTTAATTTCAAAACTGAAAATATTAAATTAAAACACAATTATATATTTCTAATCAAAATTTGATATTTTGAACAATGGTAATTATTTTTTAAGAATTTTTGATTTTCAAGTAAAAATGTAAATCGATTAAAAATAATCTTTTGAATACTATAATTTTATATTCTATACACAAATATATTTTTCATTGAAATTACATTATTTTCTTCTAAAATAATTGATTTATTATAATAAAATTCAGTTTATACTAATTTTCAAAAATTTCAATTTTTGACAGTCAAAAAATGATGACCTATAGTATGGAAAATTTTTATGAAAAATCAACATTTTCAAAAATTGAATTTTTTGACTTGAAGTCAAAGATTAGCTTTGAAATAATGTGAATCGATGATTAAAATAACATTTTCAAACAGAATACGGATTTTATTTAGAGAAAACTCCTATATAGGCTAAAAATCAATATTGTAATCAAAAAATTCCATTATTTTATTTTTGAGCAAGATTTTTTAGAGAACATGTAATCTTTGAACAAAATATGTAAATAAAAACATAATTAACTATTTTTAATTAAAATTTTTACATTTTATTCAAAAGTAATTATTTTTTAAAAATTTTAGATTTTCAATTATAAATGAAAAAGTTTAAAAATCGTTTTTTAGCTATTATAATTTTCTTTTCTACAAAGGAATATAATTTTTATTGGAATTACATTATTTTCTACTAATATAATCGACTTATAATAATAACATTTATTTTATAACAATTTTTAAAATATTGATTTTTTTGACCCTCAAAAAACAGACGACGTATAGTATGTAAAATTTTATGAAAAATCAACATTTTTAAAAAATTATATTTTTGATTTAAAATTAAAAATTAGTTATAAAACAATATGAATCGATGATTAAATTACATTTTCACAAATAGAACGAAATTTATTTAGAGAAAACTCTTATATACACCTATATATATATATATATATATATATATATATATATATATATATATATATATATATATATATATATATATACTTGAGCTAAATGTATAAATAAGTTATTTATTTATGTTAACTTTTCATAATAGGCATATATTTCATATTTGCTATATTGAAACATCATCCTCTATTTAAATATGATGAAATATTTACCCTAATGACTTTAGATAAAGACTTTTTTACGTTGGCTGAATTTAAAGTTTCATATAGTATATTTGTTGACGACCTAGTTGGGAAATTTACGATATTATTGAGAACAAGTAGCCACGCGCTAAAATCAAAATTCTATACGTGTTTGAACCTCTCAGTTTCTTCATAATAAGATACGTGTTCAGTCTAAAGGGAGAGAAAATATTACACATTGTTAGAAGCTACCGGATAAGAGAACATGTAGCATTGAAGAGATTTTGTTTTACTAAATTTACAAGAAATATATGAAATTTAATTTTATATTTTTAAAAGAGAATGAAAAGAACACGTATATATTATTTTTTTTTTTTAAAAAAAACAAATATTGTTATAAAATTTAGTATAAAAGAAAGATTAATATATTTATCATTTATTTCATATTTCCCTGTAATAATATTTAAATCCAAGTGAAATATTAAGATTGGTGTAAATTATTTTAAATATATTTCAATAAAACTGCATTTTAATTATAGAATAAATAATTTTTTAAAAAAATATATGTATATGAAATTTATATTTTTTTAATTCTTGAAATGTATATAAATACTTTGTATTGAAATTTTTAATTAATATTGAATTCAAATTTAAAATCGGGTTAAGTGATATAAATAATTATATAACTATTTATTATATAAGAAAATTTCTTAAAATTTACAAGAAATTTATTTTCAAACGTAGATTTTCGAATTAAAAATCGCCTTTTGGTTACTGCAATGGTATTTTTTATTAAGTAATATAAATTTTGTCAGAAAATCATTATTTTATACTAAAATAATCGATTTCTAGTAATTTAATTCGATTTATAATGATTTTTAAAAAAATATCATTTTTGACCCCAAAAACCGACGACCTATAGTATGGAAAATTTTGTAAAAAATCAGCATTTTTAAAATTTGATTTTTTTGATCTAAAATCAAAGATCCTTTATAAAGTAATGCAAATCGATGATTAAAATAATATATTCAAACAAAGAACAAAATTTATTTAGAGAAAACTTATATAAGCACTTATATAAACTTATAATGTATCATCAAAAATAATATCGGAGTTTTCATTTTTCAACATGATTTTCTTAGATAATGTCTAATTTTTAAATTGAAAATATTGAATAAGAACATAATTATATATTTTTCTTAAAAAATTTATATTTTAATCAATAGCAATATTTTTTTAAGAATTTTTATTCTTCAAATAAAATTGGAAAACAACTAAAAATCGTATTTTGCCTAGTATAATTGTATTTTCTATAAAAGAATATAATTTTTATCGAGATTTCATTATTTTCTACTAAAATAATTGATTTCTAATAATAAAATTAGATTTATACTAATTTTTAAAATTTTCAATTTATGATCCTTAAAAAACGACAAACTATAGTATGGAAAATTTCATGAAAATTCAACATTTTCAAAAATCGAATTTTCTCATCTAAAATTAAAGATCACGTATAAAGTAATACCAATCAATGGTTAAAATAACATTTTCAAACATAAAACGAATTTTCATAAAATAAACTTTGGTCAAAGTTTATGACTTTCAGAGCATGATAAAAATATATTAAAAGAATATAACAGCGTCAAATGCGAGCAGCTGTTGATTTCTCTATGGATTTAATTCATACTTTCTTTGATGAATATCTAAAAAGATTAAACGTGCGAGTTAAAACTAGAGCAAGGATAATTGAATAATATATTTGTTTTCATATTCAATGAAGAGATTCATCTGAGATTACTTATTGTATATTACACACGCAGAGAAGTGATTTTCTCTTGAAAATATTAATATATTTCTAAATAATGGTATGAGTAGTTGAGTAAAAATATGTTAAAAATAATTATATTAAAATTTGATCTAATAATTTACTTTTAATCAATTTTCCAATGACCTTTATAATTAGGTTACATCATCCCTCTTAAAATTAATTGAAAACTTTCTCGCCTGCAGAAATTAACTTTCAACCTCTGATTAGATATTCAGTACGCCATTTAACATGTAAATTGATTGATTTATTTTAATTATATACCAATAGTATATTTCAACTCAATGTATGTATCAAATGTAAACACAAATTAAAAAAACTTATAAATAATTATATAATTTTTTACTTTAAAATTGTTCTATGGATTGTAAGTTTTATTTATGGTAGAAATTATAAAATGATTTATTTTCTATAAAAAATTAATTGAATTATTTATAATTAATGACATGAATTTAAATATTTACCAAATAATGGACCTACTTTAATATTTATAGAATAGCAAACAGATTTTAATATTTTAGAATATAATTTTAGACAATGTACTGTACAGAGTATAATATGTATATATATATATATATATATATATATATATATATATATATATATATATATATATATATATATATCAACTGTCAAGCGGGAAACTTCAAGTCGGAAATATAGTGAAGGCGGAGCTCTTAATCCGAGGTGAAGGTAACTTAAAGGAGTAAACCATAAATAAAAATCTTCAGCAATCTGTCTGGTCAGCGAGGTGAGCATGATTAAGTACCAGTGAATGGTAATATTCATTCAAGCTTTCTTTCAGCAGTGGGCTGATATGATATATATATATATATATATATATATATATATATTTATAATACACTAATATATAAGAAAATTTAGAAAAAAACTTATGGATACATCGGACATAAACATAAAAAATTCATTAGTATGAATTGGAAGAGTAAAACATTGAAACGATCAAAATAGAAAATATTGGAAGATACCTTCATCCAGCAGAAAATTGAAAGGAGCTGATGATGATGATGATGATATATATATATATATATATATATATATATATATATATATATATATATATTTGTTACACTTCGATAAATATGATAATATTTCATTGAGAGGGTACAAAATTATTGTTATCAAATGTTATTAATAATATATTTTAATTTTTTATTCTAAATTCATTTTAAAATAAACTTATTATAAAATAAATAAACTCATTTTCATACAAGTTTATCTATTTTCAATAATATTCAGTTTAAAATAAAATTTGTTATAAGCACAAAAAGTAGATATTGAAGTTAGTTTTGAAAATAAATTAATAGTTTGAATTCTTAATACTATTATTTGAATTCAAGTAATTGAACAATTGCTTATATTTAAGTGACAATTTTTTAAAAAAAAGTTCTAAAAATTGTGTTTTTGAAAAACATTAAGAAAAAATAATACTTACAAAGAATTTCAATAAATCAATAATAGATACATTTAAATGAACTTTTTGTAGATTCAAAAGAGATGTAAAGAAAATTGACACTTTAATCAACATTATATTAATTTAATATTTCATAATTAATATATCAATATATAATATTTTAATGAATTTTTTAATTGAATCTAAACGTACCTAATTTTCATATTCAAAATAACAAACATATATATCTATATAAAAAATTATATTACTTATATTAAAAAAAAGTATAATATATTACTTTATTTTAAAAAAAGTATAATATAGAGTTGTTGTTTAAAGGAATAGTATAATATTACAATATTTTTTAGGAATGTTCAATAATTAATTATTGTTCACTTTTTTGCTTTTAGAATTTTTTATAATGAATAAATTTATTTCATTATAATTCTACTGATTCCTTTATATATATATATATATATATATATATATATATATATATATATATATATAAAAATGATTATGTAAAATACAATACTTTGCAATAATATTATACATGTTTACTACAATGTTATTAATTTAATAAAAGATAATTGAATTCAATTTCTAACAAACAAGTAATTAACTTATTTTATATACATATATTATATTCATTATTTTATATTTTAATAAAATCTTATTATTAAATAATATTTATCGAACAAAAATAATAATAATTAATTATATAATAATCCTCTTATATATATAAGCACATAAAGAGAATTACACATAAATACACACAAACACACACATATTTTGTATTATAATTAAATAAATGTTTCGTCTTTTTCATCAGTTATGTTTTGTTAATAAAAACTATTGTATTTACTTCCTATATACAATATTATATTCATTAGTTTTTACCTTTGTTTTGTTTATTAAGAGAATCAATACGGATTTTAACCCTCGAGCATATTGAAGGTATGCTACAATGTGTCTTTAGTGAACATTAAGTTTTGTTAATGTTTTTGCTTGTTTTGTCCTTTGCAATGTCCCTTTTTTGTAGCTCGTATATTCATTAAGTTAACAGTTAATCCCTCTTTATTACCATCTGTAATATATCTTATATCCAATTGACTTAATTCGTTTGTATATATATATATATATATATATATATATATATATATATATATATATATATATTATAATATATTTATTATTTTAATTTTAATATTTATACTAAATTATAATAATTATATTTTTTTCTATTTTTATTTCTTTTACATGGTACTAAAAAATTTTTATATACTTTGGAAAATAAAAATAAAATGAATTATCCAAATATTATTGAAGTTGATAAAGATAATTGTAAAATTAAATAATAATAAATAATTAATTCATAATTAAACTATTTAAAATAATTTCCAATAAAATAAAATATTTATACTCATAAATTGATTTTAAAATAATTAAAAATTATTTCAATAAATATAATTCTTAGTATTATATTTACAGTTTATTATGTTATATTTTGATTTATATAAAACAATATTTTTAATAGATTACATTTTCACACACACACACACACACACACACGTATATATATATATATATATATATATATATATATAATCAATAACAGCATCTTTTTATCCAGTGCTAGATGGAGGTTTCTTCTAAAATTTCTTCTTTCAGGAATTTAATGTCTTTCTCTTCAATACCATAACAATGATTTTCGTGTCTGACATATTTATCCTTAATTCCTTTTTTGTCTTTTAATATCTCTGAGTTCCCAATTAATAATTTCTTGTGTCCAACAGTGATCTTCTTTCTTTGGTATATAACCGTTTTATTATTTAAATAAAATATTTTTTTGCGTTAAAAAGTGAGGTTATTTTTTTACGAAGTGTAATTATGTAAAAAAATTTAAGATTCAATTAACAATAATATATTAATAAGATGTATTATAAACATTGAACATTAAAAAAGCAAAAAAAACATTTGTTAAACTTATATAGACAACTTTTTTTCAAACTCAGAATGATTAAGAATTTTATAAAATAAAATAAAACTTACTCGTCGAAACGTAATCTCTAAGGAAATCTTATCACAGAACATAAACAGTGAATCAAATTTATTCGTCCTTGATACTGAGATTTAATGTCTTTTTAAGTATACTCGTCTCAAAGAAGCCATGTCACATTAAAAACAAATAACTTTTGTACAATTTTGATTTGGTGGCCAATGCGTTTAACGATCAAGACGTTCGCTTATAGATGTGTGTCGTTAATGTGATTTTTTTAAAGACTATTTGAAGATATTTATTTCAAAGTAAAATTGTACACAAACGGAACAAAATATCTAGAAAAAAATTCTTTATATGTATTTTATTTGAATTATCAATAATTTTATTTGAGAAAATGTTTTATAACATTTATTTT
>CP092087.1:2095000-2147500 GCA_029203775.1 Neoneuromus ignobilis | reverse complement strand
CACATATGTATATACATACATACATATTGGGTTGGCAATTATCTCCCTTCCGCCTTCTGGTCTTTTGAATTTCGCAGCTATGTACAAAAAAAAAAAAAAAAGCGTAAGGGAGATACTTGCCATATATATATATATATATATATATATATATATATATATATATATATATATATATATATATATATATATATATATATATATATATATATATATATATATATATATATATATATATATATATATTTATGTACACGCAAGATAATAATTGAAATTAAAGTACATAACAGATACATAATTCTCATTCGTTCGTGACATTAAATTTTAGTAATAATTTATTAGCAGAGAACCGGTAGTAAAATTTTAGCCGCAAGGCTAACGACGATAGTCTTGCGTTGATTTTAATGAAGATAACGTTCATTCATATAATTGATTAACCATAAAAAGAGTTGGAGTGAAAATGTTAAATAACTGAAAAAGGACCTGAATATGCGTGACTGATTCGATCATAAAAAAGCCAATAAGGAATCTAACAAGCGAAAAGTGCAATGAACATTTTTGTAATAATTTACAGTTTAATTGCTCTAAGGCGTATATTTTTATACTTCTTTATCGTCACGTTATTCATTATTAATTTAATGATTAATGAGTACAAATGTAATTATTATTCGTTCGAATTATTTTCATGTTTGGAATTTATTTTTAGAAACGGTTATAAAATCGAGATATTTTAAAATTTGAAAATTAGTAGGAGGTTTGAGTTTAGTACATTTTATTTTTATAATATGTTATTACATATTCTATTAAAATTAATTTAATTCAATTACTGTTAAAATAAAATTTAAAACGATTTATGAAGAACACGGTAATAAAATATTTAGTTATATAAATATTGATTATTATATTTGTACTTTTAAATTTCGTAATTAATAATAATTATTAAATGTTTAAAGATAAATATTTTAAAAAATACAAAAAAAATTACAATAATTTTTTTTCGGAAAAATATTTAAAGAATTTGCAAATGTTTTTTTAAAAAAATATAGTTATTTTTATAAATAATTAAAAAAAAATACTGCGAATACAAATAATTATTAATTTTTAAATTTTTGATGTGTTAATAATAACAAATTTAAAAAATAAAAAAAACATTTTTATACATACACACACACACACACACACACACACACACATATATATATATATATGCATATGAATATTAAATATTTTCAATAATAAAAAATGTGCAAATTATAAAATTTGTATAAAAAATGATTTCAAATATTCCATTTTTCAACAAAATATTATTTTTTTTTATAAAATTAACAACTGTAATTTCAATTACAAATAAATAAATATTGTATAATGTGGCTTAAATAAGATTAAAAAATTAAGACATAAATTTATAACACTTGCTTACGATTATTCATTCTTTTTTATTATCCTTCAGTCACATCTAGACTCTATATAAATGTGAATCTGATAATTAAAAATAAATTATAAAATTATTCTCAAAATAGAAATGTAATTCTGAAAAATAAAGAATGAATATAAGTAAATTAAAAAAATATTGATGTTTGTCGCACAGAAATTAAAAACTTGAGAGAAAAATTTAAAAATATATTTTTCCAGCATACGATTGTTGTTTGTAATATAATTATAAAGAATACATATTTGTGGTATAAGATTATTATGAAACTTAAACACATACAATTGAACAAAGAAAGTTTGTTAAATTTAAGTAATTATGTTAATCTCAACAAGCGTTAAAAGTTATTAAATGAAAAATCATATTTAAACTCGAACATTTCCATGCATTTAAAAGCAACTTTTGAAAATATAAGAAAGTTTAAATTATGTAAATTTTATAAATTGTTTTCAATATTGAACATTTATTGAACATATAATCTTTGTAATGTACTATTCGATCAATAATCTCGTAAATTTTTTTCCGGTACTAAATTTTTCCATTTATAAAAACACATTTTATTTTTATATCTCGCCACATACAAAAAAGAAAGGAAATTGTGCAATAAAAGCGGTCAAATAATGTTGCTATTTCCAAGAAATGGCTAGTATAAACTACTCACCGATACTTCATATTTTCCTTACTTCTGACAAAATTTTATTTTATAAAAAATATTTATGATATGGAGGTTTCAAAATGTATTTTTATTGGCAAGAGTTACAAAACTAGTAATAACGTAACATATGTGTTTGTAAACACACACACACACATACATATATATATATATATATATATATATCAATAAAAATTTAAAAATATTTCCATATTAAATAAATTAAATTAATATAAACAATACTTCAATCTTTGAAAAATCTTGATAATTAAGCATACATTAAAAAAAAAAATTAATTTTTATTTACAAGATGACAAATATAATTAAATATATTCTTCAAAATTATAAAAGTAAATCATTTTTCTAAATAAAATGTTTTGACTTGATATTTATTTTTAATTTAAAACATTAAAATATAAAAATCGTTACTGTACATAATTTTTTATCACATATTGCAAACACAAATACAAGAATATGAAATTTAATTGAAAAATATTAATACAAAAATACCAGTTTATGCGAATTTTCTTCAGTAATAATATTTTATTTATATGTATATTTCATGCATATGTAACATTAAAAGAAACAAGAATTTTTGTCGTTTATTGTAATATACATTTATATACAAATATATATAAAAAATTCTTACAATCGTGCAGTTAATAATAATCATATCGTATCTCGATGTTTTTACGGGAGTAACTGTTGTATTTTTTTGATTTTAACTGAAGAAAAAGTCCTTATAACTTTTACATATGATTATTTCAGTATTGCTACTTTTGTGATCAAAGTAGAAATCTTCTAAATTTTTAAACATTTAGGAAAAATAAATTACAAAAAATTATTTATATGAATTAAATCATGCAGTATTAATTCGAAAGGATTAATATTTAAAATAAATATATATTTATTGTAAATTATCAACAATATAAATCAATTCAGTAATCTGAATTACAGTTTTTAAAATTATTTAACTAATTTTTAAAAATATATTATATGATATTTGTAATAATGATTTCAGTATTATATATATATATATATATATATATATATATATATATATATATATATATATATATATACTTCACAACTATATAAACTTTATGAATCATATGAAATAAAATCCAAATATATATTCCAATATCGGATTAGTGTATCGTGTATAGTTTTTGTAACAAAAATTCACAACAATTATTAAAAATTCCTCTATTTGATAAAACCATTCTACCCTATACATCAATGTTAAAATTTTATATCACTAAGTTTTTTTACATTTTTTGTATTCGTAGTAATATTAAAATTTATTTCACCCACTCAAAAAGTTTTCCCTTTTATATGAATTTAAACATTTAATATTTTTATTATAACTATATCTATCTATTCAATTCTCTCTCTTAATATGTATATGTATATATATATATATACATATAATTATATATATATAATTTTTATCATTTTTTTATCCATTGTTGGTTGGTAACTATTTCAAAAGTTTTTTATTTCTACTGATAAAATGCCTTTGATTACGATATATAGATAATCCTCGTATACCGCGGATATTAGGTTTTCTAAAAATGCCGCGTTATATGAGATTCAAATCACAGAGAAATAAAATATTTTATATTAATATAATATGAATTACTACAAGTACAATTAATTTCATTTAGTAGAAAAATAAATATGTTTTATTAGAATAAACACCTATTGATTATTTTAAGGTTGAGTATGTCTAACTATATCTATATGTACAATATTTTTAATAATGTTTTATTTTGTATAACAATATTAATTATGTAAAGAAGTTCTCTCAGCATTGAAAAAAATATTTTGAATAAAGAAAGCATACTAAATTATTTTTTTTTAAAAAACATTAATATTTAAATTATTGTATAATATCCATCATAAAATTGTTTATTGATTTTTTTATTTTTTAATTAATTAAACATTGTTTCAATATCATGATAAAAGACTATATTTTGGTTCAATGAAATATTTCATTTATATTTAAGAGAATTTAAAATTAATTCGTTTGAAGTATAGAAAATAATTAATAAATGTGATATTTTTTTAAAAATTTGAAATAATAAAAAAAATACATGAGAGAATGTTAATATTTTGGAAATATACATTTTATTTCATAAAAAAAATTTACAGTTAAAATTAGGATTTACATAATGTTTCACTGAATATGAATTCTACCTTAAATATCACATTTAATTAAAATGATATTAATAAAACTATTCAATAATCTTTTATAATTTATTTACAGGCATTTTAACAACGACGCGTCTAGACAACATTGTAAGTGATTTTTTTAAAAAAAATAATTACATGAAATAATTATATTTTTGCATTAATTAAAATAATAAAAATGGCATTGAAATAAATATAAATTTAATACAAGTGAACAATAAATATATTAATGACATTACTGAAATTTATATGTAAGTGGTATAAAGCTGAACAGAAAGCTCCATAAACATCTAAGCCGAGTTTAAGTGTAAAAAAACATTGTCTATATGGTGGAATATGACAAGACCATTAATTATAAATTTTTAAAATCGAAAGAAACATTTGCACATTTTAAACGACAAACTTAAAAAATCGCCCAGCTCTTGGTAATAGGAAACAAGATATTTTATAGTAGAAAACTCAATGCCCGATGTTTTAAGCAACCCAGAAAAAAATGAAAGTTTATTAGGAGGTTCTTAGTCACTCAATATATTTTCCAAATCATTTATTTTTAGTTATACAAATTTTTTTAAATAGAAAAAAATAAATAAAGATGAAAATGTGAGAAAAATATTGGATGAGTGTAATTTTTTAAAGAGGAATTCAAAAAGTTTAATCAAGGTGAAAAAAATTATTAATAACAATATAAATTATATTTTTAATTGAATATTAATAAACAATATATATTTATTATTTTTTTACTTAATAACTGAGATGCAATTTGTATAACAAAAATTCTTTATACTCTAAATTTAATAGTACATAATTATTAAACTAGCAAGCAATTATATAAATACAGATCAAATATAGAAAATTTCACTAAAATGAGAAGATAGATTTCATAATTAAAAAAAGAGATTTTAACTATCTATATTCATTTCATTTTATTTTTTATGATTAAAAAGCAGAATGATTTTTCTTTTGTTCGATATTTCTATTGTATTCAAGAATAAAAGCTTTATTCAGTCAGATTGATTCGTAATGTCTTCGTTTTTTATTTAAATTGAAATTATAGGTATTAATTACATTCGCACACATGTATATATATATATATATATATATATTATATATATATATATAATTATGATAAACTGATCAATGCACTGAATTGCTGATAGGTGTATCAGATTTTCATTCAAGTTGTTATTTTTTTCATAAAAATCATTACATATTGGCTATCTCTGGAAATGTTGACCTCTTAAAAAATCTCATTTCCTAATACCAGAAGAAAATATATTTGTTAAGAAATCTGATATCGTTTTATTTTTTTACAAGAAAAAAGAATTTTTTTCTTGGTATTTCTTGCGATCTACTATGTAATATTTTATGTGAATTATAACATATATAAAATTAATAACGATTTTATTTTAGAATTTTATCGAATTTTCTAAACATCTGAATAAATTTACATTTTTTTCTTATCAGGGAACTTTGTTTCCTAATTTCTTTGCTCATTGACTCCCAAATTTATTTATATTGAACAATATAAATAAATTATGAAAAATAAAATGTTTAAAAAGTATTTTAAAGCTTCTATGTAGACGATGTTCGTCATATATATATATATATATATATATATATATATATATATATATATATATATATATAATAATAATAAAAATATAATTGAAATTTATTTTGTCCAAAAATCTATCCAAAAATTCTGAAAAGTGTATATGAAATATATATTTTTTTATACTTTGAAAATTTTTGGAAAAGTGAGAAAGTACATAAACGAAATTTTCACATCAACCCAGAGGCGAAGGCGGCACCTTTTTTTAATAGGAAGATATTTTATTAGAAATTGTATTATTATTTATTTCGAAATTATAGCAAATTCACTTTTACGCAAATGTTATATCATCCCCAACACTTCCAGCTATTAGAAAACGTTCAATAATCTGATTATTGAACAGAAATTTAATATTTTGTGATATTGGGAGATATGATTTTATTTATGTAAAAGAAATTGTAATATAATATAGATATAATATATTTCGATAATATTTTTTTCATATTGTAAATAATAAAATTGTAAAAAAAATTGTAATACAAATAAAATATTTAGTAATAATATTTCAATTAACGAATAATATTTTCATTATAATTTAATTCCAATATAATACAACAATAATCTTATCTCCAAATCTCAAAAATACTTATATGTTGTATTTATTAATAAGTGCCGGTATATATGAGTATTTTCATCAATTTATTGATTTATATATATCGTAGGTACTCATTTAATTAATGCTTTATATATATATATATATATATATATATATATATATATATATATATATATATATTTGTTCATATGAATGAATAAATTTCTATTGAATGAAACAACGGACAACAACTTGGTTTCTCGAGTTTTCATTCATGTTCTCAATTCATAACCAATGAACTGAAACTGATAACAAAGCCATTATTTGTCTAAAACGATATCCCGGAAAGAATTTCTCTGTACGCTTCCACTGAATGATAATCGAACCGTGAAAATTGCTATTATTCTTTTTCTAACCAATAATTTATTAAATATTATTTTTGTGATACTAACCCAATCTTTAACCTTACTTTTCTTCTAAAAAAATGATAAATTATCAATGTGTACTGAATGAAAGGCAATAAATTTAAAATATTGTTATAAAATATAATGAAAATAAAGATGAAGAATGTAAAGTAAATACCTTTTTATTTATGTTTATGTTGATTAATACTATTATCCTTTTTTTAAATAAAACAATTTATTAAATATTATTTTTATTATACTAATTCAATCTCTAATTTTGCTATTCTTTTTTAAAAAATAATAAATTATTAATGTACACTGAATGAAAGATAATGCATTAAAAATATTGATATAAAATATAAATGACTAAAGATGAAAAATATAAAGTAATTAACTTTTAATTTATGTTTATCTTGATAACAATACTAGAATAGTAATTGACTAAATATTATTTTAATTACAGTAACCTAATATATAACCCTACTTTTCTTCTAAAAAATCATAAATTATCAATAAATATTGAATAAAAGACAAGTAATAAAAAATATTAATATAAAATACAATGAAAATTATGATAAATAATTTAAAGTAATTACCTTTTAATGTATGTTTATCTTGATTAATACTATTATTTTTTTTTCAAAAAAAAATAAAAAATTAAATATTATATTTGTGATACTAACTTATAATCTCTTAATTTGCTATTCTCTTTTAAAAAATATTAAATTATCAATATGAACTGAATGAAAAATAATACATTTAAAATATTGATATAAAATATATAAAAACTAAAAATGAAGAATTCAAAGTAATTACCTTTTAATTTATGTTTATCTTAATAACAATACTTGACAAATACTTAATTGAATTTATTTTTTGTGACAATAACCCAATATCTACACCTTTTTTTCTAAAAAAAATAATAATTAATGTACAATAAATAAAAGGTAATAAATTTGAAATATAATTAAAATAAAATTTAGAGGAACTAAAAATGAACAATTTAAAGTAATTTACTTTTAATTTATATTTATTTTGATCAATTGATAAAGTATATTTTTAATCATTTTCCAATAATATTAGATATATTTTTATTGATATAAGTATTGAAATTAATCCAAATAATTAATTTTTCTTTGAATAAAAATATTAAAGTAAATATATAACTTCATTTAAAAAATTAAAATATCTCATATTTTTACCTGATTTATATAAATATTAAATTTAAAATAAATTAATCAAATTATTTATTTGTATTAAGTAGTGTAAAATGTATATAAAAATGATCAAAAATACTTAGAACAATAACAATTTTTAAGAGGACAAATTATAAATCATATGTGGGTGTTCGAATATAATTTGTGTCACATTAGCATTCTGTGCCATTTAAGAATATTAATTTAATTCTTGTTAGTCATTAAAACTTAATTTTAAAAAGGAATATAGATGAGACAATTATCATATATTTTATAATATAATAAGAATTACAATAACAAGTTTTCTTATTTAAATCACATTACACAAATTTAATATTACACTATCAATTATAAACTATTTTTTAATAAGTTTCAAATAATTTTATTATAACTGATAATATAATCATAATGTAAATTAAAGTCTTTATTTATATTCTTCCCTCAATATACAATTTTTTATTATATATATATATATATATATATATATATATATATATATATATATATATATACATGTGTATGTGTGTGCTTGTTGTGTCAAATTCTTAAAAAAATATTTATTATTTTTTTAATATATGTTTTGTAAATATGCATCATATATTATTGAAAATAATTATGAAATTCATAATAAAAATTTGAAATAAAGTAAACTTCAAGTGCTTTATAATTTATGTTTGTGCACAAAAGTACTTTAAAGGTATTTAAATATATGAAAATAATAAAGTCAAAAAGTTTAAAAGTTGTTTCTATGCAATTAATATATTTCAAGAGTTGTTAGACATTGTTTATTACTCTGCACATTTGAGATTGGAAAATACTCATTTTTTAAAAAAAGTGACTTATTTCATGATGTATATATATATATATATATATATATATATATATATATATATATATATATTCTAATATTCTTTATGATAATCAAATATAAATAAAATAATAACTATTTATATATAAAATTATTTATATATAATATATATAATGAAAGTTAAAATAATTGGTCCTTATTATGATTAAGGAGATGTTATTTTTCAAGATATTGTTTTATTTATATTGTACTAAAATAAAGTATATTGGAAGAATATGTTACAATACGAAGAGGAATAAAATGACTGTTAATGAGTTCATCTTTTTAGATTAATGAAAAGTTTTGTAAATTTTATAATAAAAAAAATTCAAAGCAACAATATTTATTTATCTTTTTTATTTATAGGTTTTATCTAGAAGCTCTTTTTGTATATTTTCAAATAAATTCAAACGATTTCCAGGTGTGTGTATTTTTTTTTAATTTGCAGATTATATGCTTCATTTATATTTTTTAAAATAAATGAATGAATTGAACTGATGTGTATTTTTTTTATTTTACAGGTTTCAACTAAGTTTTAATTGTACTTTTTGAATAAATAAATAAACAAATTAATTGTCGTGTTTTTAATTTAATTTACAATTTGAACTAAAATTTGTATTTGCATTTTTTTAAAATATGTAAATAAGTGGATTTTTTTAAATTTGAATTGCAAGTTTCAACTATAAGATTTATGATTATTTTTAAAATAAATAAATTCATATTTCTGTGTTTTTTATTTTATTTGGTTTATAGGTTTCAACTGAAAAATCTATTTGTATTTTTTTTAAAAAAATTGATTTTTTTTCTTAACTTATTTTTTTAATTATAAATTTTACAAGTATATATTTGAAACTAAAATAAATTACTATGATATATTTAAAATGACAGATTTTATCTATGAATTCAATTTATTGATTATTTTTGAATATATACTCGTACTTATCTTTTTATTGATACGTTATGCATATTTTTTTATTTTAGAATATGTGTTATGGTATTTTATATTTTATTAACATGATATTTTTCAAAATAAATTCATTTTCTTATATATTATATCATTTTCTTATTACATATATATATATATATATATAGATATATATATATATATATATATATATGTATGTAATAAGAAAATGATTTTTAACAAGTTATTTAATTACCACAAATTTATATAAAATGTTTCAAACTAGTAAATACGTTTAAAACATTTTTAAAATCATTAAATCATTGGAATTATAAAATCTTAAACTTTTAATTTTTTCTTTTCTAACTAGTACAATGAAATTTTTCTAAATTGTAGTTAGTATATATATATATATATATATATATATATATATATATATATATATATATATATATATATATATATATATATATATATATATATATATATATATATATATATATATATATATATATATATATATATATATATATATATATATATATATATATAATCACATTACTTTTGATTCAGGAATATATTAATTAAGTTAATTACATTCTCTTTGAACAAAAGTTTTTCAACAAAACTTTCTTTAATAATTTTAAAACTTCTGTATATGAATGTATATTTATTTCGATTTATTTTGATATTTATTTATATAAATTATATTGAAATATATTTAGTATAAAACATAACGAAACATCATATAATATATGAAGATTCTATTAACAAATACACACATATACACTCACATATATATGTTTATATATATATATATATATATATATATATATATATATATATATATATATATAACTGACCGTCGGTGCAATGGTTAGTACACGGCCTGAAGTGAATTTGAACCCCAGATTCACTTCAAGCCGTTTCCGGCCGGAGATATAATGTAGGCGGGAATTGTTAGTCCTTAGTGAAGGCAACCTGCCTAAAGGAGTAAACCTCGAATAAAAAATCCTCACCAACTCACTTGGTCAACGAAGTGAGTATGACCAAGTACCATTGAATAGTAACATTTATTGAGGCTTTCACAACAGTGTGCTTATATAATCTGATATAACGATGATGATATATAAACAAATGTTTGTGTGAGTGAATGCGTGTATAAAAAATAAAGAGATTTTGCGTTTCTATATTTATTTTCAAGAACTTATTGTCTATGAAATTGAGTAATAAAGTAATGTAATTAAGTCGTTAGTCTTGTGCTATATTTTAATGAGGGCTATCTCTTACAATTTGTTATATATATATATATATATATATATATATATATATATATATATATATATATGTATATATGAGAAAAGAATTTAAATAGTAATTGAATACTTTCTATGGAACATCAACTGTGTCTGTGAAAAATTAAACCTATTTTCTGAATAAATTGCTCATTAATAAAATGAAAGTTCTTAGTGGGGTAATTAGTTACTAACCAAATAAATATTCATATATATATATATATATATATATATATATATATATATATATATATATAATTCCAAATAGTGTTTTTAATAGTTAATGATGTACTTCTTTACTAATTGACATAATTGATTTTAAATTACGAATTTTTTAATTACTCTTTTTATTTACTTTGTTGATTAAATATTTTATATAATTTACATATCAATCTTATACGTATAATGTAATTTCTAATATACGTAAATTATATTTAGACGAAGAGACACAACAATTAAGAGATTGTTTGTTGTTTAAATTTACATGAACGTCAAACAAACTTAACTTGTTTAACAAACCATTGTATAAACTGATTTATTACTTAATGGTCTACTATAAGTTCGTAGAATATTAAATACCCTAAGAGAGTAAGATTCAAGAATAATTAGAAATTACAATAAGATTATGCATATATTTTATAATATCATTATGAAAATAAAATTATATACAGCTACCTACTATAACACTGAACTATTTTGAAGTCAATATTTTAATATTTGAATTGAATCAAATCCTGGATATAAATTATAAAGATTATTATTTTTACGGCATTATTATAACCATTGAAAGAGTTAAAATAAAATTTGAATATATTTCCATTAAATAAGTTAATATATCTTTAATGTTATTTTATTAATAATATGATTTTAACTAAAAATTGTTTTCTCTATGTTAAAATTAACATTAAAATAAATAAATTTGTTATTCTAGTAAAACAGTCGATTAATACTAAAAGTATTATTAATAAATAAAAATAATCGAAATATTTCATAAAGTTGACTTAAAAAATGACCTAAATAAGAGACGAATTTAAATTATATAATTAAAAAAATATTACTTATAGTCAATACACGGATTTTCGCTATTAATATTCAATATTTTTATTTTACTTATTTTCATATTCGAAGCTCTAAATTTTGTTTCATAGTCAAATAACATAGTAGCTTTTTATTCCTCTTTTTTATGTCATAAATTACTTGAAAATATGAAGTCCTGAAATTACTAATTGAAAATATGATAATAATGACTTGATGGTAGATAAAAAGTGACAAATAACATAGATAAATAGAGTGATAACTTTGTTAAAAATGAAAAATATATAATTAAAATTTTTATTCAATTACTTTTTTAATTATCTGAATAGTTTTATTGAAGAAATATAATGAAATTATTTAGTTACACAATAGGATATATATATATATATATATATATATATATATATATACAATAGTATGTATATATATATATATATATATATATATATATATAATGTGTGTGTGTTATTATACTATTAAAAATAAAGTAAATAATTAAACATACATTATTATTTTTTCACACAAATGATTCACCCCCGAACACTACAAGCTATTAGAAAGATTAATTTATTTATATGAAAATGAATTCGTCAAAGTTTCAAAACAAATAATGATATTTATATATTTTTAGCGATGATTCTATACAATAATTATATTTGCATATTTTTATTTACACGAAATACTTTTTTGGTTTCTTAATTACAAATAAACGATTTACTTAAACGCTGACCTAGTTTGAAACTAAATTTCTTTTAAGAAAAATAAAAGGAGAGAAATGTTAAATTTCCTTGAAATATAAATTGAAAAAGCAAGAATATTAATGAATTCGTAATAGAATTTTACACAAAAAATAAACATTAATATTTAAAATATATAAAAATAAAAACTGTGGTTTTACAATAATTAATAAAATTAATTCAGAGAAAATTGAGCATAAAAATGCTAAATATATTTAACAATAGATTGTTGAAGTTACGTTCAACCCAATTGAAATTAATCATGATTCAATAAAAAATATATTAAATTATAAATAATTTATGATTTGTTTACGTTAAAAAAAATTCTCTCTCTCTCTTTATATATATACAAGCACACATTGAATATAAAATAAACTGAAGCGAATAATAAATTTAAATAATTCTTTTTAAAACAAAAAAAAAAAATGTATAAAATGCTGCAAATATAAAACAACAATCTTTTTATTTATTTTCAAATATTTTGGTAATAAATTATAGAAACAAATCCTAATATCGATCAAAAACGCTGGAGCGAATTTAATATCGCGATTTGTGAAAACAACAGGCCGTTTATTATTGTTTATGTCAATGTATATTCCGCTCTCGCTACAAATTGCGTATGTGTTTTTTTAATATACTTCTATAACTCCAAATGACAGTATGAAATAATTTTAATATGTAAAGTTGGAAATTCCTTTCTATTATATACATATAATATATTAAAAACATGACAAATAATAAAAGTAAATATACATAAAAATCTTTGTGTTACATATTGGCTAGATATGTTTATTTAATTTTAAAATTATCTTAAATGACAAATAAAAGTAATATTTTGTGATTAATATATTATTTTTATTAAATTGTTTCAAAATATTTTTATAAATATACAGTATTTGATTATCATATAAAATATTAAATTTATATACTTAAATTTTAATTTAACATTATTGATAATCAATTTGATAAGCTATTTTTGATAAATTAAAACAAATTAAATTCAAATAGGGAAATATATAAAACCTATTGAGTTTATTTAAATTTTAAGAATTTATTATTTCTGTATTAAATATACTTATGTACATCTTGAAATAGTAAAATAAATATAAACCTTTTTTAATATATATTTATTTTTATTAAAAAAATTAATATTCCAATTCTATATATTATTATAAAATGATTAATATTTTTCATTGTTCATTTTTAATTTACAGTAGTGTATTTTTAAGTCAATGCCATTATTTTCACATTTCAAATAGATAATATTTTATGTTTAGGATAATGTTTACTAATAAGAGAAATGAAATTGAAATTTTATAAGATTAGTAAATATTAAAAATTATTTTGTACATAATAAAAAGAATCGAGTAAAATAAATACATAAAAACTGATTCAATATTTACAAAGCATATTTTAATAATTGATATAAATAATGCAACCAGTGTCAAAAAAATGCAAAATAAAAGTATTATATAATTCGAAATATACGAAAAATTCGAAATTAACATAATATAATATATTAAACAAGCAAGTCACATCAAACAACGATTCGTGTTATACGTCATAAAATATATCTCATTCATTAAAATAAAAAATAAATATTGCCGTCAAAAACAGCCAAAATTATTCAGTTAGACCTTTGAAATTCTTTCCTGTGATAAATCATAAAGAATAAAAAAAATATAAACACCAACAGTAAATTATGAACTCGATTAATATTTGTCACAATCTCAGAAAAGGAAAATTAACATATACATATATTTGTAATTGTATGAACTTTTTATTCGTATTAACAAAATGTTCTTGTATCTTGTAACTAAAATTAATCTGAAAATAATTAACGATTCTAAAAACGATTGAAATTTAATAGAAACAAAGAGTGACTCTAAAATTTCAATAAAAAGTTATTAGCAGTAAATAATATAAAATATTCATTTATTAAAAAAATAATAAAAAGCAGATTATTATAACAGTTTTATTGTAATAAAAATAAAAACTGTTTCTACTCAAAACAGTTTTTCTTAAAAAAATATTATTTTCTTACAGCAATGCTTTTTTGACATTGATTTTTTTTAAAAAATAAATATGATTTATAGTGAATAATCTAATCAGTAATATGAAGATTTTTTTAAATATTTATATAAATATATATATATATATATATATATATATATATAATTATTTATTTTATATATTTCATATCAGACATGTTACAATAAATGATAATAGAGAATTTTTTTAATATGAAAAAATATATCAATCTTTTATTAAATTTTAGTATACATTTTCTGCTTAGTTTGAAAAATATGCTTAATTTATATTGAAGCTTTTCATTTGTAATTATATACCATAGTATGGCAAAAATTATCTGATTGACGATTAACGAGTAAATTTTAATTGTATAAAATTAATCGTTAGTTACGATTAATTTATTAGTTGTTAATCGTTTCAATCATTAACAAAACGATTAATTTGAAATTATTTGTTTTTAAACCAATCGGCGACTAACAAAATTGATTTTTTAATCATCAATCGTTGTAAGCGATTAATAAACCGATTGATTTGAATATTCAAAATTGTGTAATATAGTTACATGGAACATTAATTGAATACGAATATTAATTAAATTGGTACAAACAATATTTAAAATTTAAAAATTAAATTTTTAAATTATTTTGTTTGAAGAAATTACAAATAATTTTCAATAAAATATCATTTGTAATTTATCGAAATTGAATTTTCTGAATTATTTTTACGTGAGTTTATAAAACAGTTACAAGGCAAATAAGAATTTCGTTCACATTTTTCATCCCATCTTTTAGGTGGTAAAATAAGATGAATTCTGTTTAACAAAGAAATTCATATCTGAAAAAGAAGCAAATATGTAAGGGGAAAAAACCAAAATTTAGACAATTTTTTATTCAACAAAATTTTTATTATTATAAATTTTTATCGAATTATTTTTAAGCTAAAAAAATAAAATGACTTAATTAATTTTTAAGACAGATGATTAAGTTGATGAAAATTTAGTTATTAGATTTTTAACAGTTTTACGACTAAGAAATAATGATTAAATTTAGTGGGATAATTTCCTACTCTGGTATATTATGATTAAATAAATAGCTTAGAGCTAGTTTATGAACGTTTCTTATGTTTCAATTTACAGTTTTATATAAATTTTTGTGATGATATTATACGAATATAACTATAAATTTTGCGTCATTACTTTGTAGCTACATACTATATAAACATACATATACATACATACACACACACATATATATGTATATATATATACATACGCTTTAACTTTAATACACACTTGTTCACTTTTCTAGTAAATGTTTTCTGCCTTCAAACTTGTGTTCAGTGTTATGTGATTACAAATTTATGCTCATAATATTATACTTTTATGCTCGATAATATAGTGAAATATACCATTCTTTATTGCAAATAAATATCGTTTCATGACATGTTCTCCACTGTTCAGATAATAAATAAACTTTTATAACAATTTAATTTCTTTAAATAAAATAATTTTGTTAGTAACAATTTTGTGTACTACAATTACGTTTATAATAAATTATTTATATCTTTAATGTATTCTATTGTAGTATCTTATAATGTATTTATTAAGAATAAATTGACATACTATAAAATGATATTTAAATAGCAGATATACAATTTATATATCATTTTTTTAAATTTTGAAATCATTACCATATTTTGTATTCTTATAAATAATTCTTTTCTTGTAATATTCATGCATTAAAAATAAATTACCTTGAATTCACATTGATTTATATTTTATGACATTTAATATACTCTAAGTGAAAAGATTGGTACGTTTAAAAATAAATAATTTTCTTATAATTTTTTTTCTGATGATGAATATATTTTTCCTGTTTTTTTTTTTATTTATATACACATATTTATGTTCTCACGTTTTATTAACTATTGATTATTTAATTTACTGTTTTTTTTTCTAAAATCATCTTTAGATCATAAATATATTTGTGAATTTTGAATGCTTTGCATGTGAAATTATTGAAAAATTTAGTTTATTTTTAAAAGCTATTTAGTAGCATGTACTTGAAAATTATTGTAACACAAAACCGATTGAAAATAAATATAGAATTAATAATTTAATAATAAATAATATATGTAGAATCATCCAAATGTGACGCCTAGATTTGTGTTTTATTACAAAGAAATACGTGTAAACGATGGTGTAAAGAAAAACATGTGTATATTTTCTTTTTAATAAAATACAAATCTGGACGTCGCATTTAAATTGCCTTATTTAACAAATATTTAAAATTAAGAAAAATCTACATACGTTTAAAAAAAATAAATATGTATAAACTATATAAAAGAGTGAAAAAGATAAATTACTTTTGAAAAAAATTCACGTTTTGTGGACATAGATTGATTGAGATAAGTATATATATATATATATATATATATATATATATATATATATAATATACATTACCAAAATTTAAACACATCGTTAGCATCTGACGAGCAAGTAAACAATTCCAATTGAAAACGCTAACCAAACAAATACTCGATATGTTTTTAATAGAAAATAAACGGGTGAAATGTTTGCTTGAATATATTAAGCTCGGGCATAACATGCAGCATTCGTAGATAACTGTAATGGCTGATAACAAAAACGGGAGGAAGTAAATATACGACCATGTTTAACGACATACGCACTCGAAAAAGGTAACAGACACAAGATAAAAATATTCAAGCCCCCGCGTGAGATTCATGTTCTGTATGATATTGATATGAGTTGTTAGGTGACTGTGCTAATGTATTTTCTCTTAAACTATAGATTATTTTTAATGGCATCTGTTTTCGACATAATAGCTTAATATTTTTATCGACGTAAAATCGTTTGTCAGATGGAGATTTAAAAACAGTCTATCAAGTTTATATTTAAGCACATGTTGAACGTTATCTTTAATCTTTTTGTATACGGGACGAAAATTTATTTAATGTTGTTGCGCAATTTGACAATCAATTATTAGTAAAACATTTATTTTTTTTTGTACATTTGTTGTTTTATTTATAATCTATAAAACGATCAATGTCAAGTAGTTATTATGTTAGGATATTATCACTAAAGTTCAAATTCAAGTACATGCTCTATAACTCTTTGAAGAATCAAATAAAATATTATTAAAAATAGATATTTTTATTTAACTAAAAAGAATTTTCTGAAATTATAAACTTGTGGAATTTTGATTGAAAATATTATTTAACATAATTCAAAAATGATATTGAAAATGAACTGTAATTTGTTCATTCATAATTAAAAGGGCAAATATTAAAAATTTATAAATCAAATGAATAAATATTTACAAATTAATTCAATTATATCTTTAAGTTCTAAATAGAGAAACGTATTTTAAAATGTACATTTTTATACATTTTTTGAATTTTCAGATATGATTTTTATTCAGAAAGAAAATAATATTATTTTATATTTCTGTGTGTTTATACAATAAAAAATTACATATATGATAATCAGTTTAAAAAATATAATCAGTTTAAAAATGTAAATTGGTTAAATTAATTTAAAATTTTATTGGTTAGGTATGAAAATGCATGTAATTGGTTAGGTTTAAAAATACTTTCTAAAAAAATGAAAAATCATATCAGATTTTAAATTCTAAGAAAATATAAAGAAAAATTAATTTTATTTCCAAAAATGTTACATGATTACATTAAAAAAGTCCAGTTTCCTCAGTGTATGACATTTTGTAAATTATATACAAAATATTTTCCTTTTCAATTAAAAATATTTACTTTTTCATACATTTTCCGAAATTATAAACTTTATAATTATTACTATTGTTCATTTTTTGCACTAATAAGAATTTCTATTACTTAATTATCATCTTCACTATGTATTAGACAAGAAATAGCTAATAATAATTATTGAACAATTTTATATAATTTTTCTGGTTTGGAGAATGATTCAATTTTAAAATAGTTCATCAATTATAAAATAAAAATAATTGTATAAATATTCTGTTTATATGTTAACACTTGCTTCTTAAAAATATTTTTTAACAAAAATAAATCATTCAACTGTAAAATTGTAAGATTTTATAAAAGTTTTTAATTATTTCTCTTGTTCTCTTTAATTATTGGAGCACATATCAATAGACATACCATGATTTCCAAAATGCTGTTTTTTAAAAAATCTATACCAATAAGATTTTTGTAGGAAAAAATTAAAAGTTTACTAAATAACAAATTACAATATTTCGAAATAAGTTCTATCACACTGAAATGAAAATACAAATATTTTATTTGTAAACAAATACACTAAATATCTATCTACCTATCTATATATATATAGAAATATAAATATTTTGAATTTTGATTTTTTGACAAAACTATTATAGAGTGTCTGAAAATAAAAAAAATATATAAATAATATTCTGTTATTTAAATGACTAGTTTCTGGCAATTTAAAATCCTTATTCAAAATATCCTTAAATGTTATGTTGTATATTTAAAATGCAATAAAACAAAGCCATTCATTGAGAAATTAAAGATATAAATATCATCCAAAAATAAAATGTACATGAAAAAATTCATTTAAAAAAATCTATTCGCAATAAAAAGTAGCAGATTTATTCAGCAAAATACATTAACCGAATATAACATCTGTTAGATATGATATAAAATATTTTCGTGAATATGCAACATCTGTATCTTTAATTAAACTTTTTATCATTAAATGGAAGATCTTTGCACTCTGTAATATTTTATTTCTTTGAATACCACAATGAAAACAGACAGCTTAAAATATTAATGAAAACGATATACGATGTTTTCATAAAACCGTTTCGTATATTTTGCACTAGGTTGATTTTACTCGTTCTACTGACATATCATGAATTTTAGATTAAAAAAGATACAATAATTATTGAATAATGTAATTATAATCAGCGGCAGTATGTTTGTATGGATATGTTGAGAATAATAAATACCAAATCAAAACCTTCTTTTTAATTATATAAAAAAAATAATTAGTACTTAGTAATAATTAAACATATTTTTTTTTAAAAAAATAAAATCTTTGTTTTAAAAATTTAATAATCTTTTTTCAAAAAGTGTTTATTTAATAAATGATTTAAAGAAGTTAATTTTGTATAGAAAATAAAATTTTATTATAAAATTACAAAACAAAAATAGAAGAATTTTTAAAAAGAAATAATAAATTAAGTAAGAACTTTAATAAAACAAATAAATAATAATTATTTCAATAGACATTAAGTAGAATGTCAGTATATTTTATTATAAATAATTTTGAAGTATTTACAAGAATATGATTAATACACAGGTTATTTATTAGATTTCGATACGAATTCTATGCCAAGTGTAATTAAATATGTATATGTCTTCTAATTTAATGTTTAAAACTAATAATCAGATCAAAACGAAAAGTTATTCAATTTAAAATCTGATTAGGAGACCGTACGTTCATACCACAGTTTTGAACATGCAAATTCTGTAATATTTAAAATTTGATGTACTATCGAGTTTAACATACTTAATGAATTTACTAATGTTTGATTATTTGACAGAATAGAATAGTAAAAAAAATATGGGAAAGACTTTTTGACATTATGGAAAATGAAAAAAAGCTATAATAAAAACTATGTGTAATTATACAATAAATTCATTAAAGATTTGAAACAGATACAAATTAATTTTTATCCCCAACATCACAATAGGTTATAAAGTGTTCAATAATTATTTATTGTTCATTTTTTTTATAACAATAGTCATCTGATGACATCATCGTCAGGAACTTTTTTTATAACAGAATTAAACTATTCAAGAATGATATCAAAATTTAATTTTCAATAAATAAAATAATATATAAAGTTTTAAAAAAAAGTCGTTTTATTTCGCAAGTAAATATTTGAGTAATATTTTTTATTAAATGAACAATATTCGATATTTCTTTTGACCCTTGAAAGCATATACAATAATATATAATATAAATTTGATGAAATATTTAAGAAAAACATTAAAAAAAATCTATAAAAAATTGAATTTATATATATATACTATTGACTTTTTTAACTTTTAGCAAACAAGTTGTATCTCTACAACAATTTTTAAGGAATATTATTTAAAATATTTATTTTAGAACAAATTTTTAATATTTTTCTAATATAATACTTGTAGAATATTAATATATGATATACAACACATATTTTTTATAATTTGATAAATTCTCCTTTGAATTATTTTATGATTTTTTTTAGTTCTTCGCACTACTTTATTTTAATATGCTAAATTAGTGAATTATGTAATCAAGATAATTTTGTATAAATATTTTAATTTTTTTAAAAAAATAATAAAACAGAAAAATTATTAATTAGTGAAAAATATTTTAGTTTTTCACATTTTATTATAAAACACATTTTATTATAACGTTCGAATTAAACTATTCAAGAATGACAGAAAAGTAAATTGTAAATATATAGAATAATGTTTAACATTTCTCATAAAAAGTCATTTTTTTGTAAATAAACATTTATATAAACAACATTCAATATGTTTTTGTAACCTCTGAAAGCGTATAGAGTAACATATACATTTGATGAAATATTCTAGCAAAACATTAAAGAAAATATTATTATATATATATAAATATAATTAATTTTTTTGTTATGTTTTAATATAAAAACTATGTATCTTTATAACAATTTTAAAGATGAAATTTATTTGAAAATATTTATTTAAAGCCAAATTTCATATATTTTTATTAGAATATTGTACTTGTAAAATAATAATATACTATATATATTTTTTTTACTTTTAAAAGCTATTTTCTTGAATTTTTCTTTTGGTATTATTTTCAAAAACACTTCACATACTATATTATTTTAATATGATATAATTAGTGAAATATTTAATTAAAACGATTTGTATGAAGATAATATTTTTTTAAAAATTAATAAAGCAGAAAAAAGTTAATAAATGTATATAAATTAATTATTTTAATTTTTAGATGTTTTATTTTAAAACTTAATAATTTTCAAAACAATCCCAGTATTATATATTACATATTTAAAAACGTTATATATATATATATATATATAATGTGTGTGTGTGTATGTATGTATGATTGAATCATCACCAGCCTATTTTTATCTACTACTGGATGAAGGCCTCTTCCAAAACTTTTCACCAATGTCTTTTTTCAGTCCATTTCGATGAATTTTCTTATATGTCTATTCTATTTGTCTATGGTGCTCTTTCTATACTTTTTTATGTCTCAAGTTTTCCAATCAATAATTCATTTTGTTCACCAATGATCTTTTTTTTAAATATATGACCAGAAAATTTCTATTTCAAATTTCTTACTTTTGCTATTATATTTTTAATTTTATTTTCTTTCTGATCCACTTGATTTTCTTTCTATCTTTATAATATATATATATATATATATATATATACTATATGTATTAAAATGTATTTTATTGTTTATAACAAACCTAATTTCAGCAATACAGACGTAATAAATAAAAAAAAACTTTTTCTTATATTAAGTTCAAATCTGTTATCTCTTACACTCTATTTTTTTAAAACGAAATTTAATTGCTTTTGTACAAAAAGTACATACATACACACACACATATAATATATATATATATATATACATATACAATGAGTGTGGTTGAAAAAGGTAAGGGACATTTCATATAAAGTAAGTAGCGATAAAAGTTGGTAGAAAATATAACCAACCTCTCCATCAAGTGAACCAATAACAACGCTCGTGTAGTTGGTAATTTGAACCTACTATTTAATGCACATTTATATGAACTTATTTAGTTCGCTAGTTACTACGAAAAAAGTAAACAAAATATCATACGCAATCAAATTAACTCTGTAAATATCTGTAAAAGATTGAAAAATTAAAACTGACTTAGATATGTTAAATAATGAATATGATGTATTACGAATCATAAAGTAACACTAATTGATATTTAATAAATAACGAATCATTTATCGTTTTTTTTTTGAAATATTTTCTGTTTAGAAAATTGATAGGTATTTTTTTCAAACTATTATAAATATATATTTTTTTCAATTAATATACATAAAATATATCATTTTAGTTTTTCGATCATAAAATATCATTTAAAATTCATACAATAATATTTTATTTAAAATTCATATATTTTAGAGATGTATGTATTTACTGAAATCTATATTGAAATTCATTATAAGTTTTAATTACTCTTACATTTAATTTTTAATTAGTTTTTCATATACAATATTAAAATAAAAATCTGTTAATAAGAATTTTCTTTAAAAATTATTTTCCTTATTACAAATTCGGGTTTAGTGTATATAACAAACTCTACAAATATTAATTATACTGTTAATTGAACTAAAAATTCATTGAACAACACACAAATCAAATACACACACACATATGTATATATATATATATATATATATGTATATATATATATATATATATAATTTAAAGAATAAAATTAAACTTTTACTTTAGAGAATAATTTCTGTCAGTTTGTTTGTATTTTCTTAAAAAAATCCGAATATTCATATCGATTTCAATAAATGATAAAATTTAATTCATATCAATGACTTGTGTACATTTGGTTGGTTATCTATCATTTTTAATATTAGAAGAAAATGCATTTTCACACTTAAGCATTTTTATTAATAAAGTGAAAAAAATCACAATTAAAATAATACAAACATTGTTTACAACAACAAGACTTAATCAGAAACAATTCAATATAAATTTTATAACTTAACAATTTAAGTTTATAACTTTATCGTAAAGAATCAGATACACTCGAGCATGTTGATTTTTTAATTAAAAATTAAACATGAATTTATTTCAATTAAATGTATTCTTTTAATGAAATTGACATATAATAATAACGAGTAAATGTAACTATATATTTTCATAATTATGATGTTATTAAAGTTTCAATTTAATTAAAAATCTACTTTAATCCTAATTTCATTTTTTTACTTCAATCTCTTTCAAATTTAATTCAATTATTCATTACCTACTCTTTAATAAAAACTTCACCTTCTATTTTATAAAAAGAGCAGTAAATGATAAAAAAATATTTGTGTGTTTCAATTCTTTTATTCATAATTTAATAGAGTTGAAATGTTTCTACACAAATAAAAAATTAACGTTATTTAAAAGCTATGTTTTAAAGTATTAATAATTTTCTTATTCTTTATCTTCACACACATATTTTATATATTTATATAGAAAGCTTTCCACAGAATCGAAAAAAGATAAAAGCTTAACAGTAGAATACAAAAGCTAACATATATATATATATATATATATATATATATATATATATATATATATATATATATATATATATAAATATATTGTATTATGGTGCGAAAAATCTTAGTTTTTTATTCTTCTCAACTCGTTTAAACTTTTGGTTAACTGAAAAGAACATCTTGTTTTTATTAGCAAGATCATAAAAAATTGTACGCTAATACTTTCTTTTTATCAATTCTCTTTTCCATTTTTATTCTTCCGTATGTGTATGCTTTTTATGTTTTGTATATTTCATGTCCATATATATATATATATATATATATATATATATATATATATATAACTATACATTCAGATAAAGTTTCTTTGTAAAATATATAAGTAGACAAGCAGTATATAACAGATGTTAAATATGAAAAAGTCGCATGCAAATCATTGAACTAGTTAGGAAATTCGTTCAAGTTTTGTACAAGAAGTATTCTAAATTTGCTTGGAGGTTAATTGGATTATTTAAATTTTATTCTTTGAATATTTTTAATATTTTAAGCATTGTTAAATTCATTCATAATTTATTTCAATTTCTCAATATTTTTAAAAGTATTGCATAAAGATTTAAATTTATTTTAACATCTACTTGGAAATGTAAATAAATATTCGTTTAATTATATATATATACATACATATATATATATATATATATATATATATATATATAATTATTGAAGAAAAATATTTTTATTATACAAAACCTTTTAAAAATTGATTTAAAAAGCTTCGGTGAGAAATTTTTTATAAATAGATGCCTTTTCACTTAAAATATAAAAAGGATACTTCCATTATTTATACATACGTGCATACATACAAATATATATATGTATATATATATATATATATATATATATATATATATAAGAGAAAGAGAGAGAACGAAAAATGAGGCAATTTCCAAATATAGTGAGTATATTTGATATAGTAAAATATACAGTAATATGATTCTAAATGTTAATGTATTTTTTTTATGTAATAAATTACAAAATTCACCTCTGAAGTATACATTTCAGCTTTCCTAGAATATTTTAAAAAAATGTCTCTCGAGATAAATATGAAATTTATTGTAATATGTGATTTTTTTTATTTATTGTTATTGTTCATTATTTTTTCAAATAATATCAAAATGAAATTGATACATAAGTTATTGTGAGAAGAATTTTACTTGTTCTCCCAAAAAAAGCAATTAAGAAAAATATTATTCCAACAAGAATTATAATAGAAATTTCATAATAATAAAATATATGTTTTATTTTCATTTTTTAAAAAATGTATTATGCTAGAATTATTCATCAAAATAGTTAAAATTATACTGTAATTTATATATATATATATATATATATATATATGTGTGTGTGTGTGTGTGTGTGTGTATATGTGTATATGTATGTATGTATATATAACTGTAAAGGATTGATAGTTCCCCATCAAATAGAGGATAGAACGTTCACCAGTACCGAAAAAATAAAATACCAAGGTTAGATCAAAACTAGCCCGGGTTTTTAGGTTGGATATCTTGTAAAAGACTGGTAACCTTTTCAAGAAAAAATTACATTACTCATATATCTCAAGACAAGATGATAGTTTGAGGTCGGAACAGGCATAGTAGCTTATTCGTGAAGTGAAATGATGAATGATGTACATTTATGTGTATGTATATATATATATATATATATATATATATATATATATATATATATATATATATATATATATATATATATATATATATACATATGTATGTATTATATAACTATAATTTTTATTTGTCCGTGTTTCAAAAATGGTATCTTCATCAAAATGCAAATAAAAATGATAAAAAATAAGTAGTTATTTAATAACTACTTATTACTCAACAAGAAAAAAATTATTAACATATGGAATATATTAATGAATTTTTCTTATTGAAATATTGATTTATATGTGAAAATTAAAAAATACTATAGGATGACCGAAATAAGACTGGAGAATATAATATTCAGCTCTGATTTATATTCTTCAATTTCACTTATTTTATTCTGTATTTTCTTAAATTTTTTCATTTTAAAAAAGGAGTTTATTGGGTGACTTCTTAGAAAGTTAAATATATTGTTTTAAAAATCTTTGCCATTAAATTGCTATTTTTTAATATATATATATATATAAAAAATTTTTTGAATATATAAAACTTTTATAATAATGTATACATGATTTTTAACATAACTTCTCAATTGTACTGTAAAAAACGAGTTTGATGATAATTCAAATAATTTTTTAAACTATTAGTTTTATTTATTAAAAAATTAATAAATCCACTTAGAAAAAATACCTATAAATGCGTGTAAAATTAAAAAAAAATCATGTAAAACTTTTTTTATCTTTCTTAATTGAAACAACAGACAAAGATTATGTCTAAGCATCTGAAAGAATGTAACTGAAGCTGATAAAACGAGAATTGTGAAATAAAATCAAGTTAAAACATTAAAGAAAATGGAGCGTTAAGTTGAAATCGTTAGATCTTAATTTGATGACAACGTATAAATACATAAAACAAGGTATAAATAGAATTAAACTAGATCCAAGTTCGAAAATAACATTGAATTCTTGTAGGTACTAAAATCATTGTAAACATTTATTAAAACTAATTTTAATTAATTCTAAATAATAGTTAAAAAATACTTGTGAAATGATATTATTATTATAATTTATATTAGATATGATAATTTAATGGTTATATTTAATATATTTTCAACTGAAATATTAAAAAATTTATATTTGGAATAAAAATGCCTAGACTTGTGTTTTATTAGAAACAAACATGTATATAGGGTGGTGTATAGGAAAACATGTGTACAGTTCTTTTTAATAAAACACAAATCTAGGCGTCACATTTGGATGACTATTTTTTATTTATTTCTTTGAATCCAAAAAATATGAAAACAACTATTTTTTCCATATATGAATTTTCGCAAGTTGAAGTTTAATATCGTGTTATTTCTAGTAAAAAATAAAACGGAAAAATGATTGTTCAACATAAAAAGAATATAAAAACTAAATAAATTCACTCACCCTTTTCTTATTCTTCATAAGTGTCGCATCACGACTATTCTCAGCGTTTCCTGGTGCTCGAGAACCCCAAAGTCGTAATGCCATACGTGCATATACACATGATATAACACACAGTGGGGTCACATATTGAAGAAATACTAGTGTTGTACGGTATATTTGCATCTGGGCCGAAGTCAAATGAATGTTTTGACAAAATGGCTTTTCTATTATTATACCACCTGAAATAATTGGAAAAATACAGTCAAATACAAACTTGACGGTAAATAAAATATCATTTTAAAATGTCTGTTTTTAAGAGTTAAAAAAAACATAGATGATTTTTAAATTTCTAATATTGTTATTAAAAATGGAAATATACATCAAATTTATATTATATATATATATATATATATATATATATATATATATATATATATATAAAGTCTTTCTAAGAAATGTAATAAAAAAAATTATAAAGGAATCAGCAATATAAATTCTGTTCGGAGGTTGTATGAAAATATAATGAAAAAGAATTAAGAAAGAGTAGACTGATATTAAAAAAAGAGTTGTTTTAAGACAGATATTAATGACAGCTTTAAATTACAATCTTTAGAAATATACGTTGTATGTATATTAAGTATAAAATGAGGCTTAAATATTTTTTTTTCAAATACAGTAAAATTTTGAAAATAAATTAATTTACAAACATAAAAAATTACTTAGTCTATATAATATATATATATATATATATATATATATATATATATATATATATATATAGAGAGAGAGAGAGAGAGAGAGAGATTATTCATTTATAATAACTTAACTTTAATAATCAAACAAGTACATAAAATTAAATTAATAATTTTTGTTCGAGCTTTATACTGTATTATACAGTTATGATATTTTCTTAAAAAATTCATTACATAGTAAACAATTTTCGATCTTGAAATAACGTATAAAAAAATTACTGTTAAAATTAAATCTTACCTATATTTTCTTGAATAGGTTTAACTCTTAAAGCAGCTGCCATTGGTACAGCCAAAATTGCTGATACTATCCATATACATGCAATTATGATTTTGGCACGAAGTTTAGATGGTCTCGCACTGTAACAATTAAAATAAACGAACTAATATTAAACAATGATGAGATTCTTAGCATTATAATTTAATGTATAATTTCTCACTTTTCCATTAAAAATGTTTAGCGAACAATGTATGAAATTAAAATTTGGTGAAATTTTTTATACAACTATTTTAAAAGTTTTAATTTTATTGACATTTATTTACATATTAATTTTATTTTATATTTTCTAATGATTTATAGAAAATTCCATTGATTAGAATTATTTTTTTATTACAAATTATATGTAAATAAATTATTTGTGTAGATCAATAATAGTAATTATTATTATTCAATATATTTTATTAAGACAAAGAACATATCAGGAAATTCAGTAAAAATTTTTTCCATAATTCTTTAATATATAATATTTTCTTTACAAATTTATTTTTCAAGTACCGTGAAAATGAATCAAATATTTTTCTGATATAAAATCGTTAAAAGAAAAATTAAAAGTTAAATTTTTAATTTCATTTTTATTTATTAACTTTTATTATATAGAAATAAATGTATAAACATTTAAAATTTACTATCCAAAATAATTACATATTTTTTTTTATTCCTAGAAATAAATTAATATGTTTTATATTAAAAAATATTAAAAAATGTGGTACAAATAAACCTAAATAATTTGCATTTTGAAAAAAATGTCGAGCTTATGTGAAGATGTTTTTTTTAAAAAAAATATAGTATATATTTCATAATCATAATAATAGATTTATATATATGAGATATAAATGTGTTTAATATTAATAATTCATATAATATTTTATTAACAAAGGAAATTAATGATTTAAAAATGAGAAAACAAATTTAATGTACAGAAAAAATCAATAACTATTAATAAATACTTTGATAAATTAATCTAAATAATTTGTAATTAAAAAATTAATGTCGAGCTTATATGTTAATAGTTTTTTTCAAAAAAAAAATTTATAATCTTAATAATAGATTTATATATAAAAGAAATGTTTTATTAACTAAATGAATGAATCAAATAAAAATGAAAAAACTTTTATATACAGCAAAATCAATAACTGCTAATAAACACTTTGATAAATTAATTTCCTGATACTTCAAACTAAATTAATTAAAGTTACAAAACTAGTGCTTTATAACAAATAATTTATTTCCTTTCAAAGTTATTTTCTTTAGTTAACTTTTGCTTCTACTCAAAGATTTAATGTACTTCATAAATGAATGAACTACTAACAAATAATATAAAATAACTATTGAAAATAGTTCTAGTAATGAAATAGAGTAATTACAAAATATATTCTTTATAATTATTTGTAACACATTTATTTTTCTATATAATTTTAAAATAATTTAAATATTTCTCATTTTAAAAATTTCTAGACTAGCATATATTTTTTATATTAAAAAAAATCCTGGAAATTACTATATTTAACGAATTTCTAATAAAAATATTAAAATTCAACTATATTAAATAACAAAATTAATTTTGTTGCATAATCAAAGCTACTTATTTAAAATTTTCAAAAATTTAATTGGTATAAAAGTATATATAACAAATATATGAAAAAAATAACAGAACGTGAACAAAACTTTTACCTTAGATATACATACATAAGGGAATAGACAGATGGCTCGTGACAGATAAAACAAAAAACCCATTACAGTCAATAAAAGTACTATACAGTGTTAAATGAAAATGGCATCTGGTTTGGAAATTCGGGAACAACTCGGAAGTAGCTGAAAGGATTGTCATTTATAAACGATTTGTTTTCAGAAAGAATAACCAATAAATTGAATAATATTGAAAAATGTAAGCATAAATTATTACAAAAAATATTTTTCCTGTACATACATTTTTTTCACGCTGAGTTGCCTAATTCATTTTGTGTTATTGAAATTATATTGTATTTTATACATTTGTTTCAAACTTGGAAAATATCGTTTGTTTTTTTTTTGGAAATTACTTTATTTTCAATGTATATTTTTACATATAAATCAATGTGAAAATAATCATAAATTTTAATTGATATTTAAAAAAATGAAATATCTCTAATTTGAATTTTTCTCAGAAATAACAAATTTATATTCCGTCAATAAATTAATCGGTACAAAGTTTTATTTATATTTAATATATATATTTTTATAATAAAATTTTGAACAATTCATATGTATATAAATGTATAAACAACAAGTTTACAAAACTTTTTAGAAAGAAACTAAATAATATACCTACGATCTTTAGTATTCAAAAAAGAAAACGAAATATCGATTTTATTTTACATAATTTTAGAGTATAATATATAATTTATGTTAAGAATACAAAATATAGGTATATTTTTAAAATAACGTTCGGATTTCCCGATAAAAACTGTTCAAAATTTATTCAAAACTGCTTTAGATAAGAGAATATTGTATATTTAATTTGAATTAAATTTCAATTCATTTGAAATTATAGTGTAAAATGTATCACAAAGCAATTCAGTTTTTCATATTAAAATACAAATACATATATAATTTTTAAATTCAAACTGTGATTTTGAAATGTTATAACAAATGAATTTGTCATTTTTAGTATTTATACGTTTTTTCCGGTAATCAATTTTCAAATAAAAAGGAAATTCGTTTTTGAATGTAAACATGCAATTTATTCATAAATTGAATTTGATTTCTTACAGTTTTTACGAAATGCCATATTTTGAGTTACAATGATTTGATTCATTTTCTATATGCGACGAACATTTTTCAATATTTATAAATTTGTTTATATATATATATATCTGTGTGTGTGTGTGTTTGAATGAATATATTTGTAATAATATTTTAAAAATCAAAATATCTGCACAAATATTCATATTTTATTTGATTTATATAAATTATTGACATGGATAACAAAATACTCAGATTTAATAAAAAAATATAATGATTCATAAAAAAAACCTTATAAAATTTAGTATCAAGTTTCATTTTGTTGAAAAATAATTCACTTAGTTTAATTAACTTATTTCACATTTAAATCTAATCTATAAATACATACATTGCATTATTTGATCTGCGATAAGTGTTTATTTTCTTGTCTGTACTCTATGTTAAAAATACTTGACCTTGATTGTGTTCATTGCATCTTAAACGTAGATTTATCTACACAGTTCTTTTAGAAGTCCGCCATAATATTGAATTTATCTCAGTCGTTTGATATTCGTATCATCTTGACTATGTATAAGTCGTTTTGATGATTTCAGTGATCTGGATAGACCACGTACAATATTTTCGAAATTTTACGTCAAACGAAAAGAGAACACAATGTGTGTTTGAGTGATAAGATTTGAAGTGTTTGATTCTATCTATAAAATCTTTACGTTTTACTATCTTTTATATATTTGTTGAATTCTATAAGTTCATTAAATATCAATCAGTAAAAATAAAATCACTTTCATTACATACAAAATCTTATTTTTGCCAATGATGAGTTATTTACGAATATACAGAAACTCACAAAAAGTATAATAAATATTTTAATATAATTTATCCTTTCGTTATTTTGAAATGAGAATATTCTTAAACATCTACATATACTCTAATATGTTTTTCACAATAAATATGTTTTTTTTAAAAAAAAGAAAACTATATTTTCAAGTACTTAATAATTGGTAATCATTTTAAAAATTATTAAAATTTGGTAGATATTTTCTGTTACACCATTTTAACGTTTCAAAAATCTTCAATAGTTTTTTATAAAAAAAATTAATAAATATTCAACACTGATTTGTTTTATTAGTTAAACACTGAATTTCTGACCTCATTATCAAATGGAAAAAGTATGGGAAAATTAAAATTATACTGAAAAAATATTTTTTTAATTAGGTTTAAAACTATAGGAGAACATAAATAATAAATAAAACCCAAAAATTTTATAATTTCATCATTTTTTTCTAATCAAATTAAACTGTTGATAGTAAACACGAAGAAAATATAACAGTTATGTATAATAATGTTATTTTCATCTAAAAGTATTGTTTAATTATAGAAATTATTTATAGTAATTTACATAATTTTATTAAATATTAATGAAAAATTTCTTATAAATAATAATATTTTCAAATTTAATATTGTGTTGCCATATTTTATTTTTAGAATAAATTAATAAATGCATGTTATCATGAAAAATAATAAAATATTTTTACGATTTTTTACACAATTTGTATATATATTTCGCATGCAAAATAAACATTTTTTAATGTTTTAGTTGCATATAGCAAGTATGTCAATAATTACATAAGCTTTATATACTTTAAAAATATCAGAAAAAAGAACTGGTTTTATACAAATTTATATATATATATCTGTATATGTATATGTGTACATTAAATTTAATATTTATATTTATTTTAGGATTTATCATAAAATTATGAATTAAAAATATCTTTAGGGAGGATATTTTACTTCGTCTTTTTAAAATGTAATATATTATTTTTCCACGAATATGAAATGAAATTATTCAATAGAACATTTTTCTTAATCTTAAAATATTTTTTGTATTAATCACTTTTTTTAAATCTTTTACATCTTAATTTCTTGAAATTAAAAGGAAATTAGAAAAATTATAAATTAATTTTTTAGTGTAACAACATTTTAAAGAAAATAAGAATTATTTATTTATATAAAGATTTAAAAAAAAATAAAAATGATTATTATTGTCTTGTTAATAATTTAAGAATTTATGTAAAAATGTCATATTTTTCAGAATTTATTAAATTTATTATTAATATTTAATTCTTCTTTGTGTTGCCTAGAATCGCTGAATTATTCTGCCATTCAAGACCCATCTATCAGTTTCATAAGTGAAAACAAGAAGGATGAATTGATTAAAAAAATTCTTTTTGAACACAGGAAACATTTAAGACTTCATAATATGAAAATTTCTTGGAAATTGATATCATCTCATTTTTATTTTCTTGTTTATTTCATCTATAAATGTTCTTTTAATGTTAATAAGTGGTTTCGGATATATTGTATATATAATTTTAATTTTTTATTTTTGTTCATTTTAATTCAATTTTTCTTTAATCTCAGAATTCTCTGAAAATTACATTTGTCTTATTAAAGTTTATAATAAGACAATTTTTTTTACTTTAACCAATTCTTTTATTTTTTTGAGATCATTTGGGATTGATAAGAAAATAATAATGTTTAAGCATATTAAATGACTAACTTCTCTTTATTTATTTTTATTTCTTTATATTTTCAGTTTAGTCTCTTAAATACTTCTTCTGACTCAAATGTATATAATTTTAATGATAACGCATCTCCCTGTCCCTCCCTTTTTATAATTTTAATCTTTTCTACCTTTTTGTGTACTTTTAGTATATATATATATATTTCTCAAAAATTTAACATATACCACTTCAATACCTTTATTCTCTGATATAATTAATATCGCTGTTTGAATACTAACAAACATTTCCTCTTGTTTAAATACAATATTTTTTCTCTTCCTTGAAATTTTTTTAAAAAAAATCATATATATACTCGTATATACATATATGTTTCATATATAATAATATTTTTTTGTGAAATTTAAAGAAAAAGTTATGTTAAAATCTTAAAAATATTTATGAAAATTATGATGTTGCGTGATCATAAATACAACTAAGTGAAAGTATCTAGTTTCATGCAAAATAAAATTTATACTTCAATAAATATATTGATTATACAGTTGATTATACTTCATCGAAAGAAATTTATCATGAGAAAAATTTGAAAAATTAACCTATTTTCGAACAAACTAATTTCAGATTTCATTCATATAAAACAAGAATTTTTATATAACAATAAGTACCAAGAAATACTACTTGAATTCAATTTTAACGATAAGTTTATAAATAACCAAACTGGTAAGATATTTACTACGAAACTTTTAAGATACGGTTTTCATCTATCATCAATAGATCAAAGTTTTGATGGCTACATAAATGTATTTGTTTATAGATCTCAGTTTGGTACATCGTGGTACGATTTTCTAATTTCCTTGTTTATACCATTTAATTTTATTTTTAGAATGTATCATTCGTGGTTGTAAATTTGTAAAGTACTTAAAAACAAAGTAAATATAAATATTCAAGGATATACGTACTGTTTAACATATGAAATATTTAAATTTACCATATCTTATGTCATTCATTCTGCTTTAATTTCGTATTAAATTAAATTAAGCTTCTGTTTTCAACTAAGAATGTTTGAATTTAAATTTAAATTTCATATGTAAAATTTTTGATTTGGTTATGACATGAAATTTTTCTGTTTTCTATTTGAATACTGATTGATGTTAGACAGGTACATATGCTAAATATAGTACGATGAATTAAAAAAATATACTAAATACATAATTAGTTTTTCTTACAAACATTTGAAAAAAATATATTTAAATCACTAATTTTATAACTACTTGTTTACCTTCTCTGATTAAATTTAATTTTATTGTCTTTAGTAATTAATAATATTCAAATTGTTCTCCTTATTAAAATAAATTAAATTTAATTTTGAAATATTTTCAATTAAATTAATTATAATTATAAAGAAAATGAAATCTAATGAATATAAAAGCATTTAAAAATATTTTAATAAAATTACATCATACTAGTATTATATAAATAAGGTAAAAAATCAACATCGGATACCGAGTATTTCGAAAATATTTTCAAGAAAAAAGTAATATTCTTATTGAACTGTAAATTTATACGTGTTGAAAAGACAATTACTTTTCAAATATCAACCATCAATTTGAATAGATGGGAGATAACGGATAAGAGAAAAATAATTATTTCAAAGAATCTTTGATGTGAACGAAAACTGTTCTAGCGAAAAAAATTGTTACAAAATTGTTCAGAAAAATTAACATTTTTTTCTTAGAAATTTTTCAAAGAAAAAAAAGAATCTTTAAGAAAAAAAATAATTTTTGGTATTCAAACATACGAATATTTTAATTTTTGTGTGTATTCATTGTGTGAATTTTATATATATATAATAAAAGTAATAATTATATAATTGAAATTGTCAATTATCCGATTTTATTTAATATTCTTTTATATTTTTAATTAAACAGTTCTAAAAGTTACTGAGCAAAAAAATAATTATTTAAAAAAATTATTCAATTTTATTTTATTGACATTTTTTCATAAAAACAATATAACTATCTACAAGAACTTAAAGTTGAGTTTATAATTTGTTTTTTAACTATTTTAATGACATTCAATAATAGATTTTTCTGAAAATATAAGCTTGTAACATAGTAATTTCTACAATGTCAATATTCATGAATAATTAATATTTATAAACAAATATACAAAGAGTAAATTCTATCGATTATAAATTAAACTTGAAACTGTATTGAATTTTAAATTTAATTGTAGTAGCTTATCACTTTAAAATATTATTTATATTAAACATTTTTTTTTGTAATTCTATTGAATAAGTATCAAGTGTTCAATAATCACTTATTGTTCACTTGTTGTTTATAATTATTTAATTTATAATTATATCGGCTGATGCATTTCGATAGCGATGCCATCATCGTCATAATAAGTGATAATAAGTGATTATTGAACACTTTAAATTATTGTGGTGTTGGGGTTAAAATTCATTTGTGTAAAGTGAATCAGCCACAGTTCCAAAACAACTAATAAGTATCAAGTATTAAATCCAAATATATCTTTACTTCTCTTTTTATTTAAATGAATAAATCATAAATATACCTATGATAATGTTAATTAAAATACGAATTAATTTTCTAATAATTTTGTTATTTTATTAATTTGAATATAATATTATTTTTATAAAAATAATATCATAATCAAATTGAAAACATGATATGAATAAAAAAATTATGAACTATACAAGTATAAAAAATATCACAATTCATGTATAGATTTAAAAAACTATTTTTTTTATAATTAGGTAATGACAATTAATTATTATACTTAGATTATTTAATGTACTGTAATGTAAATGTTTAATATACAAATACAGCTTATTATTTACTTTCTTATAATATAAACTGATTATTGACTCATATCTGCATATGACAATATTCTATCAACTATGCAATCATGGTTGAATTCAACTTCAATTTACTAGTCAATATTGGTAGATGAAAAGTTGTAACTTCAAACTGTTGCTTCAATATACTTCAATCAACTACCAAGTTATCTCGCATCACATTCAAAACAATCAATAATGTTGTCACAAACATTTACAGGCAATACATAGAAATTGATATTTACTAAAGGAATTTTTGATTTCAAACCGAAAAATTAAATATATTTAAACAGTAATTTCTAGTGACATTCAAATTCGATTTCGAAAAATATCAAATAAATAGGTTTAACTGTCCGAAAAATTATAATAATACAAGATATTTATTAATATATATATATATATATATATATATATATATATATATATATATATATATATTGACAAGAAAATTGGATACATGATTCAAAAATTTTCGTTACCTTTAAAATATTTTATTATTAAAAACCAAAATGAATATTATTTTTTCATATTTTTAATTACTAATATATTAAATAATTTATTTACAAAAAATAAAAAAATCATTCTAAAAATAAAATATGTAATGCAAAAAACATTCTCATCTTCATTTATTCATTTTTCAACAATTTTTATTTTTTTTCTTATCAAAAAAAATTAATACTTTGTCTAAGACTTACTTTTTATCATACTTCCCATTCTTCTAGACATAGATTTAACTAAATTTTAGATATTCTTATTAGTAATATTGTGCCATTTCGTTTATATATCCATAGCTCAATTGAATTTTTAGGTGGTTCTTCATATTTGTACATCTACCTTTTTACAATAGCCCATAAATTTTCGATTGGATTTAAATCTGGGTTCTGAGGAGGCTATTTTATACGTTGAAATTGTTGCTCCTAGAACCACCTAGTCATTATTTTTTCAATGTGTTTAGAGTCGCTGTCATGCTGGACAATTATTTCATCGATTTAATAAGCACATTTGCCAACAAAGTTAGGCAAATAAATCTGCAGAAAGTCAAGATGATCTTCTCTCTTTATTTTCCTATTAATTTTCACCAATAGACTTATATACTACCACATAAAATCCTTCCAAACCATTACATGTTTTCTTGTTTCTTTTGTCTGATATTTTTGAATGCTTCTTTCATGTACATGTACACAATCAGAATATTTTTAAATCAGACTGAACAAGATTCACCTTGGTCTCATTACACCAAATAACTCATTTCCAGTCACCAAGGGTACAATTTATTTGAAAAATTCGTATTGATCCTTTCTGTTTTTCTCTAATATGGCTGACTTTTATGGTTTTACTGCAGACATTAAATCAATTATCCTCAGTTCTCTCTTGCGGTCCATTCATTAACATTTTTATGCAGAGATTTGGAAATTTGTTTGTATGTTTTGACCTTTTTAATTTCCACTAATTGCCCAACTGGATGGCGATTATCGTCTGACAGAAATTTTGGATGAATTCTCATATTTATTTTCAACGATAATTTCTTTCTTTTTCTTATCAAATGAATAGTCTGAAACACATCTTTACCATTTCAGTAATTAATATTTAAGAATACCTCTGATTATTTAAATAAACAAATTTATTTTCTAAATTTAACGATTTTTTTTAATTTTCCATTTTTTTCACTTTCTTCAATATTATTAAATTAAATGTTAAGAAAACAGCTCGAATGTAATAATCAATTACGACAAATGTAGTGACATTCAGAAAGTTTTGAAAATGAGGAATTTTCTAATTAAAACAATCGAAATTGAAAACGTGCAAAAGTGAATAAATGAAAATCATAAAGTATTTGCGTTATATATATCATTTCTGGATGATTTTTTGTATATTTTTTGTAAATAAGTTATTTAGATTATTAGCTATAAGACTATGAAATATTAATAATTAATTTCGTTCTTAATAATAAAATATATTAATGTTAACAACATTTTTTAAATCATGAATGTAAAATAATTTTCTTTTCATGTTATATAAATACTTATCATATTTTATTATATTATGAAATTATATAACGTATAATTCAATTCATTAAATAATAAATATATAAATATTAATTAAATTTTTTAACAGGGTAAAGCAGTATTAAGACATGAAAGTTATTAAAAAAAATTCAATATTTTTTTAATTTTTTAATAAAAATATGTATATATTTATACATATATATATATATATATATATATACATGCATATGTATATAAATACATATGTATAAATTCCTAAAATAATAGTACAGAAACCATTTTGAACATATTTTACACACCTAACCACCTCCTCCCTCCGTAAATATATATATGCAAATGTACATAGAATCTACAAGCTTAAATTTCATAAAATACCAGAGTGTATTTTGGAAATAATAATATAATATGAACTACAAAATCTCCACAAAGAAAAATCAAGAGCAGAATCCTCTTCGTATTCTACATTTTGTATAGCTTTGTATACCGCAATCCACTACTGACTGCGTTGTACATTACATTTCGAAATACAAACGGATTACATATAGTTAAATACAATATATCAGTGTTGTCTGAGTCGGCTTACTTTCAAGTATTATTTGAAAAGATACTAAACAATATTTACTTAAAACAATTGTATTAAGAATAACTGTAACATTATTTGAGTATACTTTGTTGCTTTGAATTAATCAAATGAAGTATGATGAAATTTTAAAAGTTGTTTTCATATTAACTAATTGTATAGAATATTAATATTTTTTTTATACCCTGATTACATTAAAGAGAGAAAAAATTACATTTCAAAAATATACACACACTTTAAATTTTCTTATTTAGTCATTTTCAAATAGTTTTTTATACTTTGATATAATATATAAACATATGTTGTGGTTTGTCTTTTTTAAAAAAAATAATTACTTATAATTTTTATATCTGTTCGACATTTCTAATTTACAATAAGCAAATTTACAGTCTAATTTATTCTAATTAAATTAATATATATATATATATATATATATATATATATATATATATATATATATATATATATGTCAGTGATTATATGACCTAAGTAAAAATAAAAAAAATAGTTTGTTAGTAAATTCGTATGGCACTAGATTTAGTTATATTAAAGGAAAATCATTTTTTAAAAAATTTAGAAAGTACCAGTTTTATTGAAATGATAATTTTTTCTTCAAATAAAATTCAGTTTATTCTCATTTTGATTCTAAGTAATTTGTTTCATTAGAAATTTTTATTTTATGAAAAAATAAGTACTGTTGTTTTGGAATAGATGAAATGCAAATGAGAGAGTCAAATTGCCTGTATTTTCCTGAAAATTATTATAAGCTAATTTCTCAATGTCGTAGAAAAGTTTCATTTACAATACATAAAATGGCGTAAAAAGATGTTTCTTTAACAAAAAAGCTAGGAAAATTAATTACAAAACAAAGAATAAATACTTATAGGAATCGTAGCAATTGGTTATAAACATAATGGCTATTTTTTTTAAAAAACCCTTATGTTTTATAAAACATCATTAAATGATGAAATGAAATTTCATATTTTAGTTCTTATACTTAAAAATGAACGACCAAAAATATATAAAAACATTAAATTATTGTCATTATATGAAGGTTTCAGTTCAATGACAAAGGAAAAATACAAAGATGTAATGGATTTGTTACCATGTATAACAACGGTTTATTAAAACTATTTTAAAACTTTCAAATATCACAAATTTCAAATGATATGGAAAATTAGGCATAATTGAAAGTAATGATATTTATTAAATACATAAATTTATTTTATTATTGATCTTTTTTAAGAAAATCAATTATTTTTCATACAAGTCTTTTTTGATTTTTTCATTGGTTTTGAAAATAGCCTAAATCATTCGAGATATTAAAAAACGTGTTTTGTTACACGCTATTCTTAAATTTTTTAAATTACATAAATGAATTATATTTAAAAAATAAATACTCTTACTTTTTTTGTTTTCCATCATAGAAAAATATTTTTTTTTAAATAATTCAAATGCATATATCAAAATATCTCAAAACCATTTTTATAGTCACCGGATCATATATACATATAATATTTAAAAAAATAATATGGTAAAAATAGAATCCTATTTATTTTATAAAAAAAATATGTAACATATCTAAAAATAAAATTCGGATATTTTGGTAACTGTCATAATATATTGATTGACGTAAAGTCTCGCATATATTTATTAATTTGTATCGTAAACAATATAAATATGTATCATAAATCGTATGGATTTATTGATCCAAAGTCAAATTGATTTGAAACCGAGTCTCGAATCAATATGACAATAAAATGTTATTCCTACAGAGTACAAAGAAGCTTACACGTTGATACGAACAGTGACCCAGTTTTTTATACTTTCGGTTGTATAGAACAGCCCTTTTTCAGTTATTTGTGAACAATATTATATTTACATAATGGTTCGAACGTATTGGTTTTACAATTTTTGATATTTGTTTCGTACGTTTTACACATCCAACGATCATTCTTAGTAAAAAGAATTGTATCGTAGTAAAATTTTATATAATTGCATTTTTTGTCAAATGGTGTCACATAAAAGAACAATCTGTTTCATACGAAAACCCTTTTTATGTTTCTATCATTCAAAGATTTAATTTAACTGAAATCTTTCACTTGTAAAGAGAGAACATTGAGAAGTTTATTTTCACAGAGATTTTAAAGAGAATATATGAAAATAATTTTGGTTCAAAAAGAAAAATCAAATATGAAATATATTTTTTATAAACTTAACAGATTATTAATAACTAGCACATAAAAAGTAAAACAAGATTTATTGCACAATATATTTTTTATTTTTAATAATGAAGATATATTTGCATTTTATATTTAATACACAAAAAAAATAAACTAGATTTTTATATATAAAAATTGTTGTAGTGGAATTGTACAATAGTAATATAACGAAAAAGTCTATTTGGTTAACCTATTTTGTTAATACTTTTGAGACACCTTTATTACATTTTATCACGACCTTTTTTATAGTATTTGTTTCACAGCTAGAGGGTAATATTGATATAAGAAATCAATATTGGTGTCTGATGTTAATACAAATATTAAAATCAGTCTTTGAAAAATGCTGCAAAAGAATTAATTAAGTGTTAAATACAATAAGTTTGTGTAAATAAGATAAAAATATATAATTTCAAAAGCCTATATATTTCTTCAAATGTTAATAAATCATAAAATATTTTTTCTTTTACATATATTTTAAATTTAAAAAATATTTTGTAGAAAATATTTTTTTTATTATTTACACTTTTAAACATTTTTATATGTTCATTGATATAATAATATATCAATGAACTTTATAGGAAATAAATTTAACAAAAAAATAAGTGTATTTTTTGGAAATACCAAGTTAGTCTGCTGCCTATATATATAGAAAAATTATATTATTTTTCATTATTTATATATATATATATATATATTATCAGCCATTTTTATCCACTGCTGGTTGATTTCTTTTACCAAGACTTTTCATTTCAATCAATTCAATGCCTTTTTTTGAGTTCATTTTGATAAATTTTCTTATATCTTTGTCTCATCTCTTATGGATCTTTTCCTGACTCTTTTGATATAACTAGATTATCAATTAATAAAATATAATTTTTTAAACCTATAAATCTAGGTTTCCAATTAATAATTTCTCTGGTCTATCTATAAACCCCTCTTATTACTATATGATCAATCGATTTTTATTGTAAACTTTTTATTTCTAATACAACTTTTCCTTTCTTTTGATTCAATTGATTTTCCTTTTATCTTTTTTTGTTACTTCCAACAACTATCTTTTCATGTTTATTTATGTTGTCTAAAGCTGTTGAATTATTCTATTATTTTGGTATTTAAGATCCATGTTTCTCTGACATAAGTGAAAGCAGATAGAATTTATTGGTTAAAAGCTTATATAGTACATAAACAGAAAATTTAAATGAGATTAAATGATAGTAAGCAAGTAAATATACATCTAAAAAATTTAATCTCTTTTAAGCAACTCTATATTTATCTATTTGTTTTATATTAAAGAATATATTATAGAAATAAGAATGTAAAAAATATAACATAAATGGTATGAATTAAATTAATAACAATATTTTTGATTTTACTTTTTTTTCAATAGAAATTTTTCTTCTATTACTAGTTTTCTGCTTTTTTGTTACGTTACAGCATTACAAAATTCATTTTCAATTTTTAATTCTATTCAAATTAAAAGTATATTTTATTACGAAAATTATTAAGGACTTCCTTTATTAAATGAGTAAAAATTTTGTACTGTAATTTTTTTTTCGGTCATTAAATTATTTATATTTCTATTAAAGGAAAGAACACAATAAATGATTATTAAATATTTTTAAAAATCTCGTGTTGTTGAAATATAAATTAAGGAAGTATATATATATATATATATAAATAATATTATTAAATTTAATAAAACTTTTTGACAATTCAGTAAAGCATAGAAAGGACAATGTACTCTATTGTAATTAATATACTTACAACAAATCACTCATTATGTTGAACCCGAAAAAGTGTCACTGAACTTTAATTAATAAATAAAACATGCTAAAGTTAACTTTTTGCCGATAAAGTTACGACAATTTTAATCTCGTCTAATTAAACAATTGTTGAATCCTTCGTAGCGAATTCGTTGATTGCAATCACGATACTTGGAAATTAAACTTTGTTCTGTTTCAAAATAAATACATAATCCTTATCTTATCCGATACGATAGTATATGTTAACATGACCATGAAAGAAGATTGTTATTGATTTTATAACTTATTTTCTTCAAACATAATTATAATGAAAAAAACACTAGTTTGATATAATTTATAACATATTGAAGGATTATTTTATAATAAGAAATCATATTTTGTTTATTTGTCAAATGTAATTATTATTAATTTTTTTTCATATAAAGTCGTGCTTATTGAAATATTTAAAAATTATTTCTAAATATTCAGTATCTCATTAAAAATATAAAAATACATCGTTTTTAATACAATTCAAATTGTAAAAATTGTGATGATGATAGCTTTGCTATTGAAATGCGCATTAGTAAATAAAATGAACAATAAATGATTATTAAATACTTTTAAAAATCTTGTGATGTGAAGTGTATGTTAAAAGAGTATATATATATATATATATATATATATATATGTGTGTGTGTGTGTGTGTGTGTGTGTTTGTAAGATTTAAAAAAATGCAATTTTATATTATATTTACTTCACAATAATTTAAAAAAATGATAAAATTAATATCTTTTTTTAAAAAAAATAATTTAGTAAGTAAAATTAGATCAACAAATAAATCGTTTTTACAAGATTTTGTAATTTAATTTTTTGAATATTATTGACATATTTATTATTAAAAAAATGAATAAAAAATATTATCGAAGACTGATACAAAATGTTAAAGTAGTAAGAAATAATTTATTTATAAAGAAATTAATATTTTGACTAAAAACATGTAAAAAATCTAACTAAAAGATAATTACACTAGAGAATAAATAGTTGTTAGACAAAAAGTAACGAGTTTTATTCAACGAGAATATTTTACTTTATTTTTGTTCATGAACAGAAACGAAAATAAACAAATTCTTTACAAAATCTTATCTGTACTGAAATAGTTATGTTTCTAGTAAACATGAATAAAAAATATGCGTAGATTTATTTTCTTAAAGTTACATTCGTTCTTAAAGTCTGCATTATTAAAAATACCATACATTATAAAAAGTTTTATTTTGAGTGTATACATAAAACTTCTTCGACTCCAGAAAATTTACAAACATTCATTGTTTGGGTTATACAGATTATAATCAATAATAACTTATAAATGTTTGCGTGAATGTTAACAAATTGTTACGCTCTCAAATAACATAATGTGAATTTGGAAGTGTTTTTTTTATAACTATTGATGTAAATACATATAAATATAAATGTTCAGATTGTTACAAACTGTTAAATGACCATCTGGCTCGAGTTTTAATGGGATGAATAACAAAATATTGTTGATAATTTCATGCGGGTATTTACATTGCTTCTCCTAAATTATTTATTTTCCTACATACGTTTAATTATTGTGTAAACTTGTGTTACATTTTGTACATTTATTAAGTAAATATTTATTTTAAATTTCATGAATACTATTATATATATATATATATATATATATATATATATATATATATATATTTTATATTAATTTTCAATAATTTGGGAATATAATGGACGTGAACAAGTTCGTATGAAAATTAGACAGAAAATGACACGAGTTCAAATTTATTTTTCTTTTATTGTTATATTATATTAATAAGTAAATTAAAATAAATGTTTATATATTTCGAATTATTTTAATTTAAATAAAAATTTAAAAACAAATAAATCTTTTTTTAAAAAACACGTTATATAAAATTTTATTCAAAAATACTAATTTATAATATTTTGATTGAGTACATTTATAAATATTATTTATAGAAATTTCTCAAAGTTTGTTTCTATAATTATTTTATGTAAATTTTTGAGTACGAATTATAATTTTTTTAATAATTTTCAAAGTATTTAAAATAGCATTATAAGAAAAATTTGAAATGGTATTAGAAAATTTTATAAAAAAATATTTTTATTTAGTGTTTTATATAAAATTTTATATGAAATTTTAATAATAATTTTTTGTTCAATTTTCTAATTACTATTATGTTAATAGCATTATTTTTTTTTATAAAAACAATATATCTATTAATCTTAATTATAATTTAGTACACATTAATTTTTTTTAAAAAAATAATAATTTTTTTACTTCTTGAAAATTATTGTGAAGTAAATATAATATATATTTTTCCATATTCACATAATGTAAAATTGCACAAATATGTGTGTATATATAAATAAACTTTAATTATTTTCTGATAAAAGTTATTAAAATTTTCGAATTATTTGATTTTAACTTTTTTTAAAAAAATATATAACTATGTAATACATCATTCATATATTACAATATATTTACTTTTTTTTAAAAAAAATAAAATTCTCCTTTCTCATCTAAAATATTTAATATATTGATTTAACATAAATAAATTTCGAGAATTTTATGCTATGTTCTATTTCCCTACTTATATTTTCTATTGGGGCTTTTTGGATTCAAAATTATAATTCAAACTTTTTTCTTATATTTTCATTTTTGTATTGTTAAAACTCTCAGTCGATTGGTTTATGATTAAAGTAAATTCATTGAAAGTGAATTTATTACAGTTTCAAAACAAACAGTACTATTGATTTAAATTTTTCATTGAAAGCACTATTTTTAAAAATAAATAATTAATTTAATATATGTTAAACAATATATTTATAATGAAAATAAATTCCTTTTCAAAGTTTTTCTTCATAGATATTTTCGTTTAATTTACAGGATGTAATTCTTAGAATTACTAACATTTGAAATATTTTATTAGAACATTATTTTTTAAAAAAGATTTCATTATGAATGATAAAATTTAATTTATAATTTTAATAAGGTTTTTTTAATTTTCGTTTAATACTCTATTTTAAATTTCTTTTGAATCTATAAATATGTTAATTAAAATTAATAGGATTATGATATTATTAAATTATTTATAAACTTCTATTTTAAAAATCAATTTCAAATTAAAATATATTATCATTAAATTCTTTTCATCTACGTTCATATATATTTATCTCATTCATTTCAATCAATATTCAGTACATTACTTATATTACTTTTCCGTGTTTTTGACATTTACTAATAGTGAATTCGAATTTCATTTAATAATAATTTTATCCTAATTAATGTGTTAACTGTTTGTTTCAATTTGTTTGTCCAATCTGTCCGATAAATTGACACGATTTAGTAATTGTTTCATCTCCATTAAAAACATTTTTCTAGTAGGTTATTTTTCGAGCTTTATTAGATTTTCGTTATGTATTTGACGTACGTTGGAGTTTTTTATTGATTACCTTTTTATCTTCATACCACATATCGTAAGAAATATTAGGTTGGCAAGTATCTCCCTTCCGCTTTTTTTTTGTACATAGCTGCGAAATTCAAAAGACCAGAAGGCGGAAGGGAGATATTTGCCAACCTAATATTTTTTCAATCAGCAAAAATCATTTGGAAATGTTACTTCAATATGCACAAAACTTCATAAAGAATTTCTTATGGAGAAAAAAATAAAAAATATAACTTTTATCTAAAAATATTTTCTTTATTATATACATATATCGTGTATATATATATATATATATATATATATATATATAAATATATAAATATATATATATATATATATACTATAAAAAAGTCAAAAGTCAGTTATTACGTCCTCTTGAATATTTTTTCATGACTCTTCCACTATTTTCTGTTTTCAGCTAATTTCATCCAAACCTCACCTCTACAATACTTTAAAATATCATCCCTTCATCTTTAATAGTTTTTTTTGTGGATCTCTTTGTGTAAATACAAGTAGGTAATACATATTGGTTATATGCCTTCAGTTTCAGGCTCAATGAACTTTTACTCTTCATTATATTAGTCATTTTTCTTAATTATAGCGATGTAATCATAATTTTCCATCTAATTTTTTTCATAAGTTAACACTATATAGTATAATTTTTCCAGGTATTTATTTCATCCACTTATTCTAATTAATGACTCTCTAATTGAATATTTTCTTTTTTTTAAATTTATTAAAAATGATGTTAGTTTTTACATATTTATTTTTTAACCAATTCTTTTACTTCTATCTAAGAGAATTATATATATATATATATATATATATATATATATATATATATATATATAATGGATATTTTATATAATAATGTGAAACAGAAAACTCAACGAAAACAAACAAGAATAATTTGTCTTCTGATTACCAGGGAAAAATTAAACAGTAACTGAATACAACTTCAAAGTGAGACATATTTTTCATAAAATTATATAGTACCAAATAAAAAAGAGAACTTTTCATCTTTAATTAATATGCTCGACGATATGATAAAACAGTTCATTGTATAAAAGAAGTGGATCAAGTTTAATCACAGGCATAATATAGAAATCACATTCTTTTTCGTATTTCGACTTTTGAAATTGTAATTATTGTTATTGTGTTCGAATGATTCTTTTGTACATTCATCTTTATGCATATATATATATATATATATATATATATATATATATATATATATATATATATATATATTCGTCCATATTACATAGAAAATAACGAAGAAAAAGATCTTTTATAAATGTCATTCAAACTCTATAAAATAAAATTCTAATCTTTTATTTAGTATTCTTATAATTATTATTTCATTAATTATTTAGAATATGCATTTATAATTAATAAAATTAGAACTATAATAATGTAATACCTATTATTTATATAAATTAAAAACGATTAACTTTATTTCACTAAATTAAAATTTCAGTTCTATTCTGGTTGTACCTGTATGATTTTTACAGATATAGAATATTCTCATATTTGAATAGTAAAGTAGTCATTATTATTTGTACTTCTTTTACTTTCAGCATATACAGGTATAGAACTATATATACTCATTTTCTGTTTAAATATAAGCTTTTCTCTCAATATACTACTACTTTTTTTATATAATTCAATTTTTGTGAATGATGATAATTTAATAAAATACGATATACATTTTTAGAAAATAAATATTTTTTATCTGCTTTTCACAAACTAAAACAAATATAAAATATTTTTCAAAATTTATTTTAATCAAATGCGATTAAACATTATTTTTTATAGTACGATGTATACGAATTATAAATAATAAAATAAAAAAATTACAACGATGATTTGGTAAAAAATAATATGCAATCAATAAACTTTAATATAGTGATTTAAATAATGAAAATGCTGAATAATTACTTAACGCAATATCCAGTTCTATACTATAAAAAATTATTTTAAAATAATCAGTTTTAATTGTGTAACAACAAATACAAATTAAACACTTTTCAATCAGACAGGAGTGAAAATGTGGTCAAATATTTGTATTTGGTTAAGAAAGAAATACATCACCTAAATATCAACAGTTAAAAAATATTTTTATTTATATTATCTTTTTATATTGTTATTAAACGTTTTTTAATTATTTATTCATCGGAAATTTTCGCTCAGCAGATTTCGTATCAATTTGAATTCTTTATTTTTTACACGTCGATGTATATATAATATAAATTAATTTTTTATTTATATTTTATTATCACTCTACTTCTTTTATACAAAAGAAACTTCATTACTTTTGTTGTCACTATTTCTTTCAGTTGGAAGTATCTTTCTGTTTTTCGTGTTTTCTGTCAATACTAAAACGACATAGAAAACTTTTCTCATGCATCTATAGAATATATTGGCCCATCTCAATGACTTTAATGTGTAAAGTTGAGAAGTCATCTGAGCAAGTACAACTCAATAACTATTCTTTGATCAGGAACTGAGTCTTCACTTTCTTTTACAAGATGTATATGGGTTTAGAATATGTACAGAGTCATTTTGTTTTATTATATAAGTTTATATATATATATATATATATATTTATATATACATATATATATATATATATGTATATGTATATATATTAAAGGATGAACATTAAAAAATATATATAAATTAGAATAAAATAAATCTAACACTTGAAAAATTTAAAATAAAATTAGTATTGGAAATGTCTTTTATTTAATAGAGAACTAACTAAATTATATAAATTTAACATTGTTAATTTTTAAATAGTCGATTTAACAGAAAATATTTTTTTAAAAATTAATTATATACACGAAAGAAAAAAATATTTTCTATTTAGTCAACTCCTAATTTTGTTTACTTGATATTAAATTAAATATTGTGTGTACTCATATGTTTCATTTCGAAGGAAATATTTTATAAATATGATGTATTTAATATTGTCACTAAATAATTTTTTATGACATTTTAATTTTTTATCAAAATGTATTTCAACTTTTTATTCGATCGTTTTTTTATAAAATTTATACTTTTGAATTAATACAATTATTCTCTAAAGGTTTTGAAATATGAATTTTAATTTATTTTAGATGAAATTCTTTTTTAACGATAATTATATTTGTAATCTGTTAATTATTATTGCATTTTTAGAAAAAGTTTGGAATGAAACAGAAAAATGATATTTTAATTTCTATCAAAATTATTTTTAATGAATTTTAAATTTTCAATACTCTGACCTTAAAACTCTTTTGATTTTGTAAAAAATAAATCAAGCTTCTTTGAGATATCAATCTCTTGATTAAACTGCTTTTCACTAATATTATTTTGGAGATTTTAGAATAGATAAAAAATTATATATTCTAATATGATTAAATTAAATTTATCTATTCTAAAATTTATCTATTAAAAAAATTATCTATTCTATTCTGATACTAGGTTGGTAAAATACGACAAATTTAATAATTATTAAATTAAAATTACTTGTGATATTTGGTTATGTATTATTGTATTTGAACTTGTTTTTTTGATTATTTTCTTAAAAAATACTATTCTCTAATTAATTAATTTTTCTCTAAAGATTTTAAAACATGATTTTTGACTCTAGGTGTCAATTTTTTCCCATAAAGATAATTATATATTTTATCAGTTTATAAATAATACGTTTTTTAAAAGAAAGTTTGAAACGAAACAAAAAATAAAAATTATAATTGTAATGAAAAATATACTATTGTTCATTATTATTCACAATTTATTCTCGTATTATTCTTAAATTTTCAATACTCTGGCGATAAACCTTTTTTGATTTTGCACTAAAAAATAAATGGAAATCCCTACGAATATCATCCTTTAAATGAAATTGTTTTTCACTAATGTGATTTTGAAGATTTCTCATAAATGACAATTTAATGGTGCCAGGTTGAGAGATTACAACGGATGTATTATAATTTCCAATTCAAACTATCTCAGTTTTTAAAACATTTTTCGTGCCATATGAGGCCGGATGTTGTCATAGGAAAAAAATTACCACTTTTCTATTGGCATGTGTTGGTCTTTTATCGTAGATAGATTGATTTTACCGGTCAACTTGTTCACAATACAACGGTTCCGTGATAGATTGTTTGTCTAGTATCAGCTTATAATTGATAATTATGTCCATATCCTACTGAACGGACAATATAATCTTCCTTAGGTAAAATCCTTCCTTCGGTTATGGAGATAGTGTCTCGTTTTAATTAACCCATTATCTTCGACGTTTAGTATTATTATAGACAATCCATTTTTCACCATCAATAACAATTCGATTTAAGAATAGTTCTTTTTGAATTTAATTTCTAATTTAATCTATTCACTAATTTTTCTTTTTCTTTTACTTTAAATATGCGTACATAAATTTATTTGTAAATTAATAAATTGTCAAACTTATAATATATAATAATATTAAATAAATAATTTAAGTTATATATAATTAGCTAAATCGAAACATTTATTCTATTGCAAAATAACAAAAAAAATCTTAAAAAAGAACAAAATGTTTAAATGAACAAAATAAGTGTAAAATAAACTACAAACTTTACTCGTTCATTTATCTTAAATCAAATATTCAGATTAACTAAGCTTCTTTCATTAATTAAATCCCATCCCGTGCATATTCTCTGTAGAAAACACGACTTGTACTTACCTAAGTGGATTAAGAATAGCTCTATGTCGATCGACAGCAATTGCAGTCAACGTAAAAACACTCACATTCACTGTGAGAATTTGTACAAATGGACAGAAAGCACACATAAAGTACGGTAGATTCCATCTTTGAAGTAAAGCTGCTTGAAACTGCAACAAACGGATATAAATTAATTTATGTGTTTTGTTAGTAACATAGAAACTGTGCTGTATTTTCAACGAGGTAAAGATAAACATACGTTTAGGATTGTTAGGGATGATATTTAATAGAGAATATCAAGAAATTACCTTTATTTTGTATAAGTTTATTTATCTTTACAAAATAATAATATTTTAAATGTAATTATAGGAAAATCGTCCTATTTAAATTATAATATTATTTTAAATAAGAAAAAATAAGAAGTTTTATTTTTGTTGACATAGTTTATTTATTTATTTCTTGAAATTTTTAATTTTCCAAAAATAAATCTTATTGTATGATTTTTTAATTCGCGAAATATTCTGTAATTGGTAAAAAAAATCCATTCTATTTAAATATTATTAAAAAATAGAAAATACTTTGAAGTTGAAATAAATTCGTGTAAATAAAATAAAAATTTAACCATATATCCGCTTTAAATTAAAAGTGTTACATTGAACATTAAACACGGAGTTTGTTTATTATAAGTGATATATTTTTATAGTTCACATAAATGTGTTCAAACATAACCACATCACAAGATTAATATATTTGAACGCGTACTTTGATATTATTGCAATTAAAAATAAATGTCTACATAATAAAATAATAATATGGTATTTTAAGTGAACCATACACATTCCATTCCTTGACAACCAGTGATGAACGCATAGAATTTATGTATACGGATATTAAATATATTTTCATGTATAATTATCTGAATTAAAAACATTTTCAAATGTTAAAATCTTAAAATTGTTGTTTAAAAGTGACTTAAAACTATAATCAAATATAAAATCCTATATTATTGTCTATTAGATTTTATTGATTTTATTTAAAAATCAACATTTAAAATAATTTAAAAAAATGTAACATAAAACCAAGAAAATAACAAAGAAATTATGATCTATAAAAAAAATTTCTTTGTAAATAATTAACGATTTAATTACAAACGAATTTATTCTTCTAGTAATATGATAGATTTGGTATTTTTTCAACGTCTAGGATTTAAATTTAATGGTTGTAACACGAGATATCAAAAGAATACAAAAAAAAACTTTTTTTTTACAGAAATATTTTAGTTTCATTACTAAAGAAACTTAAATTGAAATCTTTGAGAAAAAATATATAAATTATTTAAAAATAAAAAAGTTAAATATTTTATTTACTGTAGTTCTAATATTTAT
>CP092087.1:1737500-2090000 GCA_029203775.1 Neoneuromus ignobilis | reverse complement strand
AAAATTATTTATTGTTTACTTTTTTTGTTTATAAGCTGATATACATTTCGATAGAAATGTTATCATCATTAGAGATCTAAATTATAAAATCGTCAAAGCTCCAAAAACATAGTGATATTTGTTGAGTTTAAAATATTAATACGTTATAGGCTTTATTATTGATATTTGATTCTTACTGTATATAATTTATCAAATATAAATTTTATATTATAATTAACAAATATAAATTATTAAATAAACAAATGTTATTATAAAATTTAGTATGACAAGTTTTGGCGGAAATGATTTTATTTTTTTATTGAAATTTATTTATATAATATCTTTCAATCATTGGGCTATAATAAACTATACATATTTTTGTTAAAAAATTACTACTCTGAAAACAACATTATTAAAGAGTTCAGTAATTATTTATAGCTCAGCCTTATTATGTTATTGTGTTTCAACATTGTCATAAATATATGAATAAATGTCAAATTATGAACAATAAATATTTAATAAACATTCATATAAAAATACTGATTTGTTGTAGTGACTACAAATTAATTAATTCCAAAATACGTTGCTACAAAAATTATTTCTAAAAATGTATAAATTTTAAAAATTATAAAAATGTAAGAAACATTTTTTTTCAAAAAAATTCAAATTTATATTATTGCACGAAAAATATTTCTCATTACAATTATTAGTAAAACGTACAGTTATTTATTCAAAAATCTATAAAAATATTTTTCACAAATATTGATATAATTTCTTTAAAAAAAAATAATTAAATATTATTCAAAATTGTTATAATATTTGAACTTTAATTTATATTTTTATAAAATATGAAAGAAATTGATTCATTATAAATATAAAAGAATTAGATTATATTTTAGTACTAATTAACTCATTTCTTGGTAATTATTTTTTATCTCCTTATTAATGCATTTTCCCAACTACACACTTTGTGCATACACATATTTAAAAATTACAAATGAATTCACTCTTTTTGATCTAAAAATAAACGTACACATTTCAATAGAGATATTTCATTTTTCAACATGATTCATTAAAAGTTCTCAACGAAAATAACTGAATGCATGTTTTATAAATGAACGCGTAAATATACTCTTGCTTTCAACGTTTTCAGTTTCGTTTTCAACTGAAAAACTGAAACTCATTTTTTTCTTTTATGGTTCTGTTTGATACGACATGTATTTGTGTTATTCTGTAAAGCTTTTTATATTGTGTACGGTTTGTTTGTGAAATATCTGTGACTGTATTATTAAACAAGTATTTATTTATTATATCAAGATGTATTCAGTTACTTTAATTTGTTGGTTTCCTGGAAATTCATAATGGATATGCATTGTTTTTTAGTACAAAAAAATACGGAGTTAGGGATTTATACAAATTTAATTAACATCGTAACTTTTACGAAGTTATATATATATATATATATAAACATACATTAAATCAACATAACGATAAAATTTTCGTTACAAATGAAGACGAATTAATGATCAAAGTTAATATTTAAATTCGTTTTTTTTATATATTTTGTTAAATTTATTATATTATACATGAGTATATTTTTATTTAAATGATATTTTTAATCACATTATATATATATATATATATATATATATATATATATATATAAACTGCTGAATGAACTTCTCTCCAAAATTTTCTACTTTGGATGATCCAATACTTTTTTCTTCTTACTTATTACTACAAATTCTCTTATAGTTCTTTTTTATCTACCCATAGGTTTCTTTCTAGGTCTTTTTATATATCTAAGACCCCAATCACCTACTTATCCATTAATGGTTCTCGCTTCTTTCTACACAGTCAGTACATTTCTATTTCAAAATCTCATTTTTACTGCAACATCCGTAATCTTTATTATTTTTCCAATTTATTCGATCCTTTTTTTCCTTTCGTATTATTCTTAACATAAATCTTTCCATATTTATTTATATTGTAGGGAGTTGCTAAATTATTTTTTTTACTGATTTCAATAAAGCTTTTTTTTAATAATAGGTTGAATAATTCATAAATATAATTATTTTATTATAATTTTCCTAAGTATATCCAAACATATACAATATATATAAATTACATTTTATATGTCACATGTATCAAAGTCAAATTTCATGTTAGACAACTGAGAAAGGGACATGACTGAAAGCTAATGAAACATATCTAAGTCGAAAAGGTTCGTATCTGCATAGTTGATGTAAGTTTTCATTAATCATGAAGGTCTGCATCACATTCCTTACAAACAAATACAAATACAAACACATTAACACATATTATATATATATATATATATATATATATATATAAAATTAGAATTAACTGCTACTGGTAATATGAGTAAAGAAACATTTTTTTCTATTTATTTTTATATATTTAAGATTAGTTCTGAATAATAAAGAAAAACTTATTATAATTTACACAGCATATTTTTTTAACAATAATTATAAATAATTTTTATATATAATATTTGACACAAATAACAGATATTGTAAGTGAGAATTTAAAAGTATTTATAATCTCTGTTTGTATATAAAATAGTTCCATCCAAAATTAATGTTATTAATCTACTCTGATTGTAAACGATTATCTCTGAAAAATAACGATTTCAATTGCTGAATGATGTGAATGTGTTTACATTTTCACATCACTCTACAATTGTAATCGTTAATTTTCGGAAGTAATCGTTCATGTGTAAAGTAGCGTAAGCATTAATGACATTAATTTGAAATGGAACTATTTTATATATATATATAGAGAGAGAGAGAGAGAGAGAAATTTCATTTCCAAACTTTATAGAAGTTTTATGAGATATAAAGAAGAATTACTAAAGTACATTTTTTTATGACATACAAAAATTGGAAACAGATAGATTTCTAGACATACTTTTCTAACAGTTTTTCAGACAAAACAAATTTTAATTGTATTAGAATTAAATTTGAATGTATATCAGACCACCAGTCTTGAATTAACATTCTCTACACAGAAGCATTTACGTAGTTTTTTAAACGTTTTATTTTTATAACTTATTTACATTATTAAAGAGAAGAAAGTTAGGGAGTCGATGAGTAAAACGAGTAGAGTGTGAAATTCTCTAGTATTAAATAAAACTTCTGTAACTTACTGTTTAATTTATTCAAAACACATATATTAAAACGAAAATTTATTGTTCTGTTCCAGAGAATTTAAATATGTACTTTAGATAAAGTATTAAAATATTTTTTTTTAAAAGGGCTATTTAAATATCTAAATAATTATGAATTGTTTAAATTTATATTCAATTGATTGTTTCAATACAATTATTAATTAATATTTCAAATTATATATATATATATATATATATATATATATATATATATATATATATATATATATATATATATATATATATATATATATATATATGTACAGCGTAACATTTAACAAACTTCACGATTTAAATAACCAAAACTCATGATAGCTTCAGGCATTCTTAAATTGTTTACAGTCAGAGAACCTACGTACATTTAAACGGGAATGTAAAATACATCGTCACGGAAAATTAAGAGAGTTATGTAAATTGTTCATAGATTAAAATTCATTTCAGTTGTAGACTTATTCATTTATATACACATTCTTAAGTGCACATACATATGTATGTATGTAAACACATTCACTCACATTATATATATATATATATATATATATATATATATATATATATATATATAAAATATTATATCGTATTATAAAATTGCTATAAACCTTTTATTAAAATTTCAACAAAAATTTTGTCAGTTAATAATATTTACATAGTTAAACAATTCAATTCCATATTCTTCTAAAAATATCTATAACAGAGTATTTTTCTATTTGTTATCAAAAAAATATTTTTAACAGGTTAATTATTAAATATAACATTATTTTACATTTTGTAAATAATAACGTTATACAAACAAAAGTGTATGAATTTTAATTTTTTTTTATTATATAACGTGAAATATAAGGCAATTAAATACTAAAATTAACTAATTTTATGTAATTATTAAATTATATTAGGAACAATTTTTATACAACTGTTCAAATTTATATATATATATATATATATATATAAAATATATTCTTTAGATTAATATTATTTGGTTGTTCATTTTTTACAATGAAAAATATTTTTTATAGTATAAATCCAATAATCATGTCGTATATGGTGTCAGACAAAAAATGTTGACTTTTGAAAATAAATTTTGCTTTTTGATTTCATAATCCTTACGTTAATTATAAATAGTTAAAATTATTTATATATATATATATATACATTCATATAATCAATGTCTGTATCATTTATTTTAGTAGTTGAATAAATCTAGTAATATCTCTTTAAACCTTTATAAAGAAATAAGATCTGAATTAACTGACCATAAATTTAGATTAAGAAATGAATATGTTCTCCAAAAATTCTTTTTCAACATTCCAACTAGACGTTAATTTTTTTTATATATTCCTTGATAGAGTACGTAGACTATTCTTCAGCATAAGCTATTTTTCACAAAACTGCCAGCGCTGATAAATGAATGTTCTATTGACCATCACATTAAGAACATGTGTTTGACAAGACGTTCCAAATTACTATGGAAATGGTATTAATTCTGAAATGTAGTGACAGGAATTTATCTCGAACAGCTAGTTGTAGAACATTTATAGATCTGAATGTGTGTAATTAACACACTATTATGAAATGAAGGTCTTTTTTATTCATATTTTTTTATATTTATTATCTTGAAATTGTATTTTATTTTAATATTGAATATATTGAAAGAATTGCATTTCTCTTCTTCATTAATTAAAAATTATTTTTTTAAGATTATACTTTTTTAAAACATTTAATCTTTTATTGACAATCTAAAAAATAAATACCATATATCTTGAATTGTATTTCATATATCACTAATGTATTTAAAGCATATTTTTTAAAAAAAAATAATTTCATAATTTATTTATTTTTATGTTTTATTAAATTTTTAATGTAATGCAAATTTTAAGTAAATAAATAATTTTTTGATCTAATATTTATTTTATAGGAAAAGAATTTGCATATTCGGTACCATTCTTTTTTTAAAAAATACTTGGAAAAATTCAAGCTATCTTATATATATATATATATATATATATATATATATATATATATATATATATATATATTTATACTGCCATTAAATCTATATTATCGAATAATTTAAATTCATAATATATATTACATCCAAAATGTCTCCTCGAAATTGTTTTAAATCCTATTGACTTTAGTGTAAGGGAACTTAGTAAATATTTTAATAGAATTCTACAAAACCACAATTTTGCATTATTACATTTATTAATCTATATATTCATAATGAATTAATAATTATTAGACTTTATTACACTATTACAAATTATATTATTATCAAATTTAATGTTATATATATATATACTTGTATTTGTATATCTGTGTACATAGACTTTTTATTTTAAAAATAAGTTAGTATTACAATTTAAACAACGTACATTATTTTTTAAAAGTATACAAAGTTATATCAAATCTATTCACCTACAAACATTTATATGCGATTTGGTTAAAGTTTTATGAAGCTACAAGTTAAAATATAATTTTTTATCAAGAAATGTCAACTAAAAGTTAAACATAAAGTAAATTGTTTATGAAGTTTACTTACACTATTATTTTAGATACAAAGCTCTACCTAATATGAGATATTTTTTTAGAACTACGAGTATATGATAACTTTTGTTAAAAATGAAATTCGTTCCTGGAAAAAAGTATTAGCATAGACACGTATTTGAAATGAATATAAATGGGTAGTAATAAGTATAGATATGATATTCATAAAATTGTAAGTGGAAAAATGTCAAAAAAATGTGAAGAAAGTACATTACTATTATTTTATATGTAACTTGTCTATAAAATGATAAATTTATTATAGAATTATAAAAATAGATATGGATAAAAATACGGAATTTTAGTTATAAATAAATATTAAAAAGTAATCTAAATTTATATGTATATATATATATATATATATATATATATATAAACGAGGGTCGTTTGATAAGTATGGTAAATTTATTTATTATTTAATTTAATTAATTAATTTATTTAATTTAATTTTTCAATTTAGTTTTTCTTACTTTTTACCATACTTATGAAACGACCCTCATATATATATATATATGTATGTATGTATATATATATATATATATATATATATATATATATATATATATATATATATATATATATGTATGTATGTATATATAGGGGGTCCCAAATAAGACTGAATAGTAGTAAAAGATAGAGGAAACATCTATGTCTAAAACTTTCAGATTCATTTAGGCCACCCTAGATATTAATATAACAGCGAGATTTAATGCATTTAAAATTACAATATATTCCGAACACTTATATTTATAAAAATGCATCATTTATACCACAAAGTGAAGAAATATTATATAGACTACACGATTTTCAGGAGAAATAGAGCAGCATTTAAAAATAATAGTTAACATTTCGATACTAATGATTCCTTAATCATATGTAAATTTTAGCTATGTTGTTTACTATTATATTTATATTATAATAAAATCTATTTTAAACACACGTAAATTCATTGAATAAATTGCTACAAACATGCATGAAAAATATTTGAAAAATATATTTTAAAATTTTTCAAATTAATAAATAAATTTTTGTGTTTATATTTTTCTTCGATATCAATTTTTGTATTGAAAAATAATTTGATGTTTTATAATACTCTAAAATGAGTATAGTTTTAATTTTATATTAAACAAGGTAAATTAAATTGATAATTTGTTCAAATACTTATTAGTGTTTTTTTTTAAAAAAAAAATACATTTACGTTTTTTCTCTGTTAATCTTCGACACCCAATGTTCATAGGATCAAACGTGGATTATTTTTGTATCCTAGGTTTTCTATGAGGATTTAAAATATGACAATAGTATATTTTAACTAACATAATAATTAAAATCATGGGGTACAAATTGGATTAAAATTAATTTCATAATATTTTTAATGATTAGTTAGAGTTAAAAACAAGTAATTTGATATTATAACTTTTATGTATGCATTTCTCTCTCTCTCTCTTTATATAAATATATATATATTTATATATATATATATATATATGTGTGTGTGTGTGTGTGTGTGTGTGTGTGTATGTAAATAATAAAATAGATTGCTATACACCTTTGAGAAAATAAGGTTATAAGTAGACAAACATAAAATACTAAAATCCACGTTTTATTTTTTTTTGTAAAATTATGAACAAATATATGAACTAGTTTTACAAATATGTATCAAATTAGATCAGTATAAATTACTAAATTAAATTGAACATTGATTTGAATATTTTATGAATTCCATTCAATATTTTACTTTTTTTATTAAAACATTTTCTGAAATTGTCAGTTTATAAAATAGTTAAATTTTATTTTTGATTTTATTATTTTAAACATACACACACACATACATACATATATTTATATATATATATATATATATATATATATTTAAACTAAATAAATATACTTATTAGTAATTTTACTATTATGATTCTAGATTTTTCCAAATTTGTTAATTTATTCATATGTTGTAAAAGATGAAAAGAAATTAAAAGAAATACTCTCCCTTAGGAATCACAAGGTTGATTTATGAACATAAATTTTCCACTAGTCAGTTGAATATATTTACTTTTTGTTATATAAATGTAAATGTAGGTCAAATATTTAATCTCTCAATGTATGAACAATTTCACTAGGAAAGAAGACAAAGAATTTTAAAATAAATTCAAGTTTTATATATATATATATATATATATATATATCATCAAATACCACATCAAGAATAAATGATGCTGACAAATATTGAAATCCGGATGACATTGAAAAGAATGTATTTTATTCCTTTACGTTTCGCACGTAACATACAACGTGAAGTCCCCAAAAAAATATACACTTTTATTGTAGCACATTTACGAAACGTTATAACAAATGTTCGTTTTACGATGTACTGATATGAATGTTAACGACTATATTCTCGAAAATATTTGAAAATAGTTCATTTAAAAATATTTCACTCGGAATTATAAAATGAAATATTTCAACTTATATTCGTTCAAATTATACTATCAACATATGTTTTGATATACGTCTATGTAAATTTATTGTTTATTGCTAAAAATATAAACTGAATTGTCGAAATTCATTTTTATAAAAATATAATCAATATTAGCAAATAACTATATTCTGTTTTTTTATAAAACTCAACTTGATTTCCTCATTAATACAATTATTTAAAATACATTTAATATTAATTTCGTTCTTTTTTTTAATATTTTTACTTAACATCAAATAATTATTAATTTATTTATTTTATTTACTTAGCACTTTTAATTCTCATCTAAAAATATAAATAAATTTAATTAAAAATTAATATTTAATTTTTATTATACTTCCTTTTATTATTTTCATTTTTTTGTATTAGTTTTACAGAAAATTGTATTAGTTTAGAAAAAGTTAAGCAAAATTTAATCAAAAAATTTAATTGATTAAGTAATTTATTATTAATTTTTTACAAATAACCTATTCGTCTTTAAAATATTTCACTATCATTTTTATTGAATTACATTATATTATTTATTTTTTATACAATTTCTTAAAAATTTTTATACAAATATTTGAGTGAAATTGTTATTGTTTTTACTATTTTTATCCTCATATAACATTTTTGATCTTTAGATATTTGTGTAAGAATAAACAAAAAATCTACAAAAGCGTTTTTATGAACGAACTTGAAAGAAAAATCTAACTTTTTCTTTTTAAAAATAATTTAAATTACTAAATTTATAATAATCATTAAATAAAAAACTAAATAGTTTTGTCAACAAACTTTTATTACATCTTTAGTGTATTTTTATTATGTAAATGTAAATGTCTTATCCGAAAAACAGTTCTAATCCTTGTCTCTACTTCCCATTATCTACTTATTCAACAGATTAAAACAAGTATAGTTATCCTATTAATACCTCATTATACATAGTTCTACACAAAGTTTGTACAATACATGTAAATGAAAAACAACTGTTTTATTGTTTAAAATAATAAAATAAAAAATGATGTTGTTGAATGATATTAATAAGTTATAAAAGTTTTCGATTCTTATAATTGTTGACAATTGATAATTAATAATAAAATATTTATACTTATTTTATTGGTAAATTTAAAATATCTATTATAAATTATTACATTTATTTTTATAAAGTTATTTAAAGTTTTCTTTAAATATTCTATTAAAAATTACGTGTGTGAAATAATTCAAATTATTTTATTTATTTGTCACATAATGAGGTATTATCCCCAATACTATAAGATATTAAAAAAAATATTTTTGATTTTATTCTAGATTTTACAACATAACATTCTGCTAATGATGATATCGTTATCAAAATGCTCATTATCCTATTATTGTTATAAATAAACAAGGTGAACAATAAATAATTATTAAATACTTTTAACTTCTTGTAATACTGATGATGATAATTTATTTGTGTGAATATGAATTCATCACAGATTTAAACCAAATCATAATATAATATAGTATAAAACTAAATTCGAATTAAATTCCTTTAATAAAAAATATGTCAGATATTAGAATATTTTGCTGAAAAACAAATTATAAATAAATTATTTTCTTAAAATATTTTTATTGAAAAAAATATTTTGTCTATCATTATCTTTCATGAAACTTCCATAAATATTAATAATATAATGTGGTTTAAATGAGTTTGAAAAGTTTCGACACTTACTTTCTTACTATTATTTTACTATCCTTTAGTCTCATTTGCATCACCCTATACAATTTTCATTAATTCATTAATAAAAAATGTATTATTAATTGCAAATATAAATTAAAAAATATTTCATAACAATTTTTATTCCCCATTTTATAACAATATACTTATCATTTTCAATCAATAAAAATATTTTCTAAATATTTTTACTCCTATAATACCTATTAAGTCGTATAAAAGTTCTTAATTATCGTTCAAGTTAAATTTCACTCCATCACAATTAAAATCACAGACCGACCGATATTTACGTAACCAATTCGTTATATACAAACAAAAAATCAACAACTCGATAAATTTTTGGACGAAAAAGAACTGTCGTTAACAGTCAACGAGGTGTTATGTGATAAAAAACACACAAAAGCTCGTAAAATCTGTTCTACGTGAACGAAAATCATTCTATTCTATCTTGTATTTCAGCAGGATGTTGAAATCACGGTATACATCAACCAATCGCATGGAATTTTACTAATATATCAGTTTGAATAAAATGTCAATTCGCGACTACAATATTTTACTCCTTTTCGATTCATATATAAAAAGATGTTTTGTGAATTCGCTTAAAATGATCTTGTATTTATATTTCAATGGTATTATAAATACCTGAAAATTATCGGAAATAATTCAATTGTAACAATTTACGAAATTAGATATTTATATTCGTATTAAAATATATATAACTGTGTACAAATACGTATTTTAAAATTAAAAATAAATCAAACTGAAAACATTATTAATTAAGAATTAAAAATTAAGGTTATGTATATAATAAAGATATATATTGAATAAATACAAAGTAGTTAAAATAATAAAAACTGTAATAAAAATGTTTATTTCAAATTGATTAACAAGTTGAAAATACACAAAAAATCATATAAAAATATTTATGATTCATTTAGTCATAAAAAATATACAAAAAAATTACATCATAAATCTGTGATTTATGATGATCCTAAAATCAGTAATTAAATATTTTTAATTCATGCTCATGTTTTACGCGACTTTTTTAATTAAAAGATGAAGAATATTTTTTCAATTTATTTTTTTGTTATTTAATATATATATATATATATATATATATATATATATATATATATATATATTCTAGAAAAAAAATAATTGAATTGATCGAAATGGAAAATGTTGAGAGAAACCTTCATACAGCATTGATTGGAAAGAGATTTTGATATCCACATATATATTCTAAATCCTAAACTAATAATGCACTCAGTTCAATCTTGGCCTCTCTTATAATAATCTCAGACTATCTTTGTAAACCGTTGATTTGTTATTACTTTCATCCAGCACTAATGATGATCATGATATATTTTGTATATGTATGTGTATTTGAGTCTATATAATCATCATCGACTTCTTCTTTTTTACATGAAAACCTTTATAAATTTCAAAATTAAAAAAAAAAAACTATATATAAAATAATATGCAGTTCTCTTTTAAACTTTGATTTTTTCAGTAAAAAAATTTACATTCAGGAAATAGAATTCTAATTACTCTATTAAGTTTATGTCTTTTTGTATGTTTTTCACTTAAAATTGTAAACTTAAAAATGTTCGCTTGTTATATCATTCTCTGACATAATTTAGTATAAATTCATTGCCATTTTAACCAAATCTTATTCATCAATCTCTTCGTCTACCAGTAATTCTTAAATATTTTCCAAAAAAAAATACAAGAGTTTTAAAATATTTCCAACAATTCCATTAAATATTAATTATTTATTCACATTGAAGTAATAGGTTAAATAAAATCCAAAGATCTTAAAGTCATGAATAATCTTACAAAGATTACAAAGACTTTTCAAAGTCACAAACAATCTCTTCCTTCGAATTAACAATTTCAATAGCCTGCAATGGAAACTTTTCTCACACCATTCAGTGATACTAAATCCTCTTACTTGAATGAAATATATTGTTTTATTCAATGATAGCGACTATATACAAAAATCTCTATTACTTTTCGTGTAATATAGAAATTTCCCCAATTCTCTAATCGTGTTAAAGTGAAACTATGTTGAAGCAATACCGTGTTATACGGGTGTTTTTTAGTTATCTAGCCATATAAAATCAAAACTATATTGTACCAATACTGTGTTAAACTGAGTTTGTCTATGTACTCACTTTTATTATAAATGATTAAGAATATCTTGTCTATTTTTTCTTTTTTTAAAAAAATAGTTTTTGAAAATAAACTATTTTATTTAGCCAATTAAATAATATTTTTTTATTACGACCTCTGTGAAAGATTTGATTTAATTTATACATCTCAAAAAAAAATCATTTTTTTGTAAAAAATTAAATAATGATTATTCGGGTTTCTAAAAATGAATATTATTTATTTCATTTGATTTTTTAATTATATAGGGTTTTTCAATAAGCACTTCAGAATTATAAATGGAAATAAAACAGAAAGTATTTAATTCGATTAATCCAATTTTTAGTCACTGTTTCACATAATTATGATCCTTTTTCATGAATAACACGACGTTCAGTGTTTATTTTTAATGTTTCTGTTGTTTGTGGTTTATCAAAATAAACCAATGATTTCAAATAACATCACAGAAAATAATCCAATTGAGTTATATCACATTTGATGGATCCATTTCTTGAAATAATGGACTCATTAAACTCTTGTTTCAATAAATCTTTTGTAGTTTTTACAATTTATAAGCGTTTTTAAAGTGTTAAACGTTCCATGATAATTTTTTAAATTATACTGAGTTGAAATGTCAAAATGAGCTTTTAAAAAATTCAAACATAGCTGTCAAAGTTCTGACATTCTTATTAGAAAACCCTATTTAATCTAATTGTGATTAAAAATGTAATTATTTACATTAAAAATATTATTTGTATATAAAATGATCTCTTAATTTTCATTTATATTCATATTTTGTATTTATTTATCTTTGCTATTCGTTTATATTCACAGAGGACCAATTTGATCAACCAAAGATTAACTGATGTAAAGATCAAAGATAATTAATCGTTTGAAATAATCGAGTTTTCAATGAAAGATAAATTATAAATTCCGGATACGAATTCATGGTCAATTACTTACCTACCTTTTATGGCAACCATTTAATTAAAACCACTTCATCAGATGATATTATTACATGAATTTATATATAGTATTCTACTTAATTACCAATTTCTATTATATGGTAATTTTAATTCTTCATTTTTAGCATTTAGTACGAATTTCAAGAGTTATTTTTTATGTTTTAAATTAAAATTTGTTCTATATGACAATAATATTCGTATTATACAAATATTGATATTTAGAAAATATCAATTTTGTAATAATATTATATTCAGACAATAAATAATTAAACCAGTTTGGTGAATACAAAGTTACTTAAATCATTATTCTCTCTAATAGTAAAAACGAGTGTTATGCATAAAAGTATTGTTTGTAGTCTATTCATGTTTATATGATTTTTATTGATGACGGTAAATGGATTTTTTGCTAGTTTTATTTCCAATAAAACACGTCAACGCGAGATCGTAACAAAAGCGATATGCTGAGAGGTGTGTCAACAGTTTGACCTGACGCAATATAAAATTGAAAGAGACAGTGTGTAAAAAAATGGATTTAAAAATTCTGTTTTTTTTCCATGCCGATAATTTTCAAAGTAATATCAGTACTATTCAAGTGAACACTTTTATACATGACTTTTATTTTATTCGTGCTATTTTCGTAACATATTTGTAAAAGTCTATTTTTATGAACATGTATAACACTAAAAAAATGGAGATAGTAATATCAAATGAAATATAATCCTATGAAAGAAATTTATATCTTGATGTTATTTCATACATGTTTTGTACGTGTTTAAGATTTTTTCCGTTTTGCAATAAAATACTATATAAAAATTTTATTTTTACATTTTTTTCGAAATATTATTTTTGAACTCGATTTTCAATTAAATAGTAAACTGAATTAATATCACAATTTCGTTTTTCTTGATTAAGTAGCTAAAAAAATAATTACAATTATGAATACACTATTAAATTTTATTTTATTTTAAATATCTTTTAATTGACTATTTTTACAACAAATATAATTTCGAAAAAAAATCAAGTTCAGAGCTGATTAAATATTATTTTAAATTAAATTTTCAAAACAATATTTAATCAACACTGAAATTTCAATATATTTATATAGTAAATAAAATTTGAATTTACTTTTAAAAACAAATAGATATTTAGTAATCTCTGTTTATTTAAAAAACTAATAAATATATGATTTTTTTTAAAAAAAACAAATTTATCTGAAAAAAATTATCATATATTTTTTCTTTGTAATTAAAAAATAATTTTAATATAAATAATATTTTTAAAAAAATTCATATAATAATTATTTACTAATAATTAATATAATTAAAAATACTTACAATTTGAATCAAAATCTTTAGGACTGGCAGTAACATTTCCATCTTCTAATGTTCTGTTGTCATAGTCAGACGTTACCCAGTCAGTTACATTGATGTCATCCCTGTAATCAAATATAATATATATTATTTAATTCTTTTTTTTAATATTTTTTTATAATAATAGATAGATACAATATTTTTCTATATTTATAAACAATTTATCAGATATATAAATAAATTCTTTTTTCTAATTTAAAAGCTTTAATTTTTGGAACTATTTATAGATTATCATTATTATAAATGATATTATTAAAAAAAATTAAACCATACTTTAGAAAAATTTTGAAGATTATTACAGTATAAACTCCAATAAAAAAATTATGAAATATATAACGGTCAAATATTTTATAATATATATCAATAAATTAACTGTATTCTGATAATTGTATTTTTAAATGATTCGATAATTATTTTCAAGGTAAAATTTTATAAAAATTGTTTCATATTAATTCTCAGAATTTTTAGCATTAAAATAATTCAACAGTTTCAATTCATTAAATTCCAAATATCAAAAAGTAAAATTATATAAAATGTTCACATACGAAGAATTTATTTAATTTTTTACAAAAAAAATTAGGATCACTGATATTTTTGTATGTTTCAATTACAGATAATTAAATTGGATTTTTTTTCAAATTCTGTAATTGAAAATTGATATACAGCAGTAACAGTGGTGTTAAGTTTTATATATACACTTACGTCTGTATTTATTTATATTTAACTATATTATAGTTGAATATAGATGGATATACAAAAGCAAGTGTAAACAATTATAACATTTCATATGAAAACTTGACGTTGAAGCCTGCAATAAAATTTGTATAACAAATTCCATTGATAATAAAATATATCATTTATAAAAGAAATATTTTTTATATATTCTATGATAAGAATAAATGAGTATGTATGTATGTATGTATATATATATATATATATATATATAAATAAATCTGTGATTATATAAGTGGTCTAAGACATATATTTTTTATTTTGAGGTATTTTGACTTCTACGTTTAAATTATTTAAAAAATATTTTTCTAAGACGACAAAAAAAAGTAAGTGTATTTATTTTTGAAAAATAATTGTTTTATGTTATTTAAAATTTTTAAAAATAACGTGTGACAAAATATATTTTTTATACTTAGATAATTTTTAAAATTAATAAAAAGAGTCTAAAAAAATTATATAAAAAATAATAGATTTTATCCAAAAAAATCAATAATGAATAAATATTGACTTTTAAAAATCATAATTATTCTTAATTATGTTTAATTTTTCATATCATTTGCAGTTTATAATATTTTGAAAGTTCTAAAACAGTTTTAATAAATCGTTTTTATATATAGTAACAAATCAATCACATTTTTTTATTTTTCTTTCGTCACTGATTTGAAAACTTCATTTAATTGCAATAATTTAACGTTTCCATATTTTTTTTGTATTCCTCTTTTAAATGTAAGAACTAAAATATAATATTACAGATATTTTATAAAACATTTTACAAAGGGAATTTTTACAAAATCTTATTCATTGCCTTTTTAACCAATTAATACTATTACAATACTATTAATTGCTCGTTTTGTAATTGATTTACTCTATGATTGAAAAAATCTTCCTGAAACATCCTATATACTGTAAATGAAATTTTTATACAACATTGAAATATTATCTTATAATAATATTCAGGGATATAAAGGTAATTTGTCTTTCTCATTTGCATCTCGACTATTCCAAAATGATTTAACAATAATACATTTTTCATAAAATTAAAATTTCTAATAAAACTAGTGACTTAGATCACCATCAAAATAAAAATAAATTAAATTTCATTAAATGAAAAAAATATTTCAATAAAACCACCCCTTTTTAATTTATTTAAAAAAATATTTTCTTTTATTATAACTTAAAACATTGGCATACGAATTGTTCAATAGATTAATATGTATAAATATTTTTTTATTAAATTCCTCACATTACACAATATAAATTAAAAATATGTGATATATATATATATATATATATAAATGAAAATATTGAAGACCATATATTTTTGACATATTTTACTCAGTTCGAACTGTCACATACTATGGCTATCTCGATTAATTAATTTTCCTTATACACTACATCGATTTCTTTTCTATATTTTTTTGCTCCGAATATCACAAATATTGATTAAAACCCAGCGCATATTTATCTCCAGTTTATTTTCATTTACTGACATTTCAATGTTACTTTCGATTTCGTTACAATATTTTATTGACATACACATATTCATCGTTTATTGACTTTAACCGGAAAAAATAACTCAAACTTCATTAATCAATCAGAGAGTATCAATATCAGTATAATATAAAAAGTGTATTTGTTGTTGTTAAATGATTTAATAGCTATTAATATCAAACATTTTTGAAAATATAATTCGGTAATATTGATTATTTATTAATTAAGCTTTAATTTTATAATTCCATATCTGTTTATTACAAATATCAAAAATAATACTAAATATAATATATTTATACGAGTATTAACGGGAAATGATCAAAGTAAAAAATTTAATTATAAAGAAATATACAAAGATCATAATTTTTGAATTTACTTTGAATTAAATTAATTAGAATAATTATCAACGAAATAACATACATTACATCTTTGTTATTTTATAATTTTATTTCCTGAAGTACAATTTCGTGAATGTAATTTCACTTTCGTTGTTTAATTTTAGATAATAAGGGTTAAAACATTTTCACAGCATATAATATATATATATATATATATATATATATATATATATATATATTTGTAGAAAAAGAAAGATTAAAATTTTAGTCGTGTTAAAATAATCGTTTGTTAGGATTGATTTATTAGCAGTTAAACATTTCAAGCGATTGATAAAACGATTGATTTGAAATTAGTCGTTTTTAAATCAATCGGTGACTAACGATTAAAAAAATTAATCGTTAGTCGTGACTGATTTTTTAATCATAAATCGTTTTAAGAGATTAATAAACTAATATTTTTTTAAATATTCAAAATTGTGCAATATTAGTTAAATACAATATAATTCAAATCGTCGCGAAAAATTATTTAAAACTTAAAAATTAAATTTTCAAATAAAATTATTTTGTTTGAAGAAATTATAAATAATTTTTAATGAAATTTAATTTTAATTTTAATGCAATTAAATTTCAAATGATTATTAATGAAGTAGATTAATTTTTTAATTATTTTCACTGGAGTATGTAAAATAATTAAAATAAAAGACAAATAAAGATTTCGTTCACATTTTTCAATCCACCTTTTAGATAGAGAAATGAAATGAATTCTATTTAACAAAAAAATTCATTTCCAAAGAAGAATTAAAACTTATGATTTTAGTCGGTTTTGTATATTTTGTATCTGGCTAAATTTTATTTAATTAATCTTTTAGTTAAAATAAACGATTAAAATGACATGATTGATTTTTTAGTCAGGTGATTCATCGGATGAAAATTTAGTCAGATAATGCCCTACTCTGTATATATATTTATATAATATATATATATATATATATATATATATATATATATATATATATATATATATATATATATATATTTATATAATATAGATAAATAAAGATTTTAAAGATAATAAAACATATTTAAGCCATTTTTTAATTTTTATTCAATATTTATTTCAAATATATTTTTCCAATAGAGTTAATTTATCTCTGAATAATCTACTTACAGTTTCAATTGATTACAAATTCTCATCTTTGAAGATTAATAATTTCTCTAGAACTATTTAGACACTTTCAGAATTATATTTTCTATTTCCATTAAAAATATAAAAAGTGAGTAAATAGTAGTCTGATAATGCAATAATTGAAAAGTATTTCTAGTAATAGACTTTTTTAAATCCAACTTGTTAAATTTCTAAAATTATCATTAAATATCGAATTTGTATTTTAAAAATAAATCACTTTCATTGTACAGAATTTTATATATTTCTATAATTAAGATTTTATGATTCAAATAATCAAATTTCATAAAAAGAGATTATTTTTGGTTTTATATCATTTCATCAATTTATAATACACCATACTTTTGCAATCGTATTAATAACATATCTTAAGATTACTCTAAATAAACGCTACTTTTTTTAATAAAATATACAGTCAATGAGTATAAACTCTTCCTTTACCTTATTCGTATAGGTCATAAATTTTTCTATATCTTGTTATTAGATAAATTATAAAAAAAATTAATGAACAAAATTTGAAAAATACATTAAGATTCAATCGAAGATTTTTCATTCATTTTATATACTATTTTTATTTTAAATTTTATTAATAATTTTATTTTTAATTTATTGATGTAATTTAACATTGTGATTGATGTAATAAATTAGAAACATGAAAAATACATTTGTGGCTATTACAGATTGGACTTTTCATAGAATATCCATCATAAATAATACTTTATACATAGTTTCATGTCAATTTAGTGTTACTTTTTTGGATTTTAGACGTATTTTATATATATTTTAAAAACTGGAAATTAACAAAAATTAATTACTTACATTTTTATGTTTACTTGTATGTATATAATGTATATATACACATATATATATATATATATATATATATATATATATATATATATATATATATGAAAATTAAATGAAAATATTTTCTTAGAATTATTAGTGCGTCATTACATTAATTAAAATATAAAATAATAGTCTTTAAATTATATTTAAAAAAATTAATACATTAGTTAATTAAAATAGGGAATTAATTTTTTAATGTTAATTTTCATTGAATCAAAACTTTTAACTTTTAAAAATAAAATCCTCATCATGTTTCATTAACATTAAATCATTTTTTAATAAATAATTTAATATTTTTTTGATAATTTAAATATGAATATTACTAAAAAGTATATTATTACGTTTTCATTACTTTTCAAATGAAGTCTTTAATTAATTAAAAATAAAAAGCGAAAATGAAAATTGAATGAAGTGTGTAAAATCCACCTATTGATACTTAATACTATAAATAGAAAGTATAAAAAATTTTTGTTGAAAAATAACGACGTTTAGTAATTACACTGATTTGTGGGAAAACATTTCGGTGTTTTTACGTGTCGTTTTCATAGAACGTTTTGCTCTTTAAGTGATGAAACTAATATAACTACTGATAAACGATTTTTTTTTCAATTTAGTTAATTGGATTGTCATTTTCATCAAATCCAAGTATATATTCATGACATGAAAGAAAAATAGAAAAAAGACATTTGGCTTAACCTTTAATCTTAATATGTTAAATAATATTCTATATAGAAAATTATGTTTAACTCACGATTCAAAATATGATTGAATGATATTTAAAATTGAATGAAGTATGAGAAATGAAAAATAATATATTTTTCTTAAACTGGTTTTAATTTTTTTTCTGTTTTCATTTTATCATTTTGTATGTTAACTTAACGTTACAAAGTTTTTGAATATGTGAATTATACGTAAAAAATTTATAAATAATAAAGAAAATGAACAAATTATTCATACTCACACATGCATATATATAGTGTGTATTATAAAAATATTCCTTATGTAATAAACTTATAAAAAAATATGTGAAATAAAAAAAATTTATACATTTTTTTCTTATACATGTATATAAAAATTACTATACAAGAATAAATATTTTGTTTCAAAAACGATGAGTACTGAAAAAGTAATTATTTTTTTAATAGAATTTTTTCTAAATAATGAAAAATAGACAGCTAATCGACATTTGACAGAAAGGTAGTTACACAAATTCCAATTGTACCTACATCACTGTAACAAAACGTAACAACATTTTAAAAGTTTTTTTTCAACACGTCGAAAAGAAACTTCTAGAAAATAATAGGATTTCTACGAAAATGTGTATTTACAAAAACAAAAGATTTGATTAAATATACAATATATATATATATATATATATATATATATATATAAATGTGTGTGTGCGTAATTATAATATATTTCTGTATAGTATGAATAACTACAAAAATGATTTTCACAAAAATATATGTTTTTTACATGTTTAATATTTCTTTTTTTATAAAAAAATGTTTACATTCTATATTTAAAAAAAAACAATATATGTATATATATATAGAGAGAGAGAGAGAAAGAGGGAGAAATATATATGTATTTATAAATAATTAAATATTTTTTATCAAATATTAAAAAAATAATTCCTGTGAAAAATGTCTATTTTATATGTTTAATATTTTTGGTATGTAAAAAATTCTGCGTTGTGTTTTTTAAAAAAGAATACACACACACACACATATACATATGTGTGGGTATATATTTGAAATTTATTTTATATAGTATGAATAATAGAGAAAATGGCTTCTGTGAAAAGAAGATATTTTACATATTTTTAATATTTATTTTTTATAGAAAAGTTTTTTTATTGTATATTTTTATATATATATATATATATATATATATATAAATTAAACATTTTATATAAAGTATTTTTGTTTACAACTCACATTACAAAATATTTTATATTAAAAATTCAGTATTAATAACATAAATATTAAATATATAATTAAATATCGATTATCCCTAATTCGCAGTTTTTGAAATTTCTAGACCTGGATTAGTAAGTTTGCTAAATTTTCAATGGCTAGATTAGCATATAGAAATTACTTTCACAAAAATTATGTTTGAATTAGCGCTGCAACTGGATTACCGTTGGCTAGATTAGTAATGATCAAATATATTTTAAATTAATAAAAGAATTTTAAAATAACTTTTTTCTGAGCACTTATATTGAAATTATTATTATTATAAAATTAGTATTATAATTTTGCAATCACCTATTTGTTTTAAAAACACTTTTTTATAGTGTACATTATAGATTAATATATAGAGCTCAAAAATGTTCTTTATAATTACATTTTTTTAAATTATATAAAATTAAAATTTGTAATAATAATAATACAACATCAAATTTAATTTTATAACTTAAATTGATTTTAACACAAACGAATTATTGATTCTAATGCCACAAAATTTCAAAAAAAGTATACAATAATAACCTATTTTTCATTTTATTACTAATGCATGTTTAAACGCCTATAATATCATAGTTCGAGTACAGTATTATAAAATATAGGTATTTAAATTTATTTTAAGTATATAGATTTGTAATCATTTGGCTATAAAAATTTAGATTAGTGAATTTGTTGAACAGTAAATAATTATTAGATATTTTTATAAAATTTTATACATTTCGACAAATGATTCACTCATGTTAAAAATATATCGTTTTATAAAAATATTAAAATATACATTATTGTAATTATTTATTTCTACTATAATACTGTAGAGTAAAGACTACAATTTTTAAATTGTAATTTTAAAATTTATATTTTATTTTAAAAATTAATTTTTGTATTATATTAATTTTTTATACATAAAACACTATATATATATATATATATATATATATATATATATATATATATATATATATATATATATATGGTAAAAAAGACTGAATATTTAAACACATTTACATAACACATCCTTCGGTCTCATTTGGGCCACTTTATATATATATATATATATATATATATAACAATATTATTATTTTACTTTATATATATTAAATTTTTTCAATTTGATTTTCAAGATCTTACATCGAGAATTTTACACTTTTATGTTACTAAATTTGTCTAATGAATATTTATTTTATGAACTATTACAAACGAAAGTTCATATTTTATGAACTCTTTTTTTATTTATTGAAATATTTTATAAGTAATTATATCTTGTAAATCCTGATGTGGTTTTAAACTCATAATCATTTTGAGTAGATATTGAAACGTGAAATAAATGTAATAATACAAAATAATTTCTAATACTTTAACTTAAGACATATTGAAGAAAGTAACTAAATTTTACTTTCTTTCAAAATTATATTTGAAAATATATTTAGATAGTTCTCAAATTGATGCAATTTAAAACATATGTTAAATAATGATACGATTATAAACAAATGTGCAAATAAAATTAACACAAATAAATTCGAACTTGTAGTAGAAACGTTTCAAAGGAATCAGGTTCGACAAGAGTACAGCGTAGTAAACATCTACGCGAAGAATCCAATTTTCTCTATGCGTTGTAGTGCGAGTTATACAAGAATTTTTTTCTGTACGTTGCTGAGTCATACGATACCTTCCGCTTGTAAATGCGGCATCTGGGTGTGTTTAATTTAATTGAGAAACGAAGATGGTTCGTTTCGCACGTTGAGATCGATCTCATACGACAGAAGCTTAATACAAAATATCATCATATTCACATCCTTTACTAAATTTCAAACGGTTCACTGGGGGGCTGTAAACACATATACTTATGATCACAATTTTTCTCTAGAAGATTGTAAATTTTTTTAAACGAAATTTAGTAAGAGAATAAAATTTGGATGAGTAATAATTATTATTTAATTAAATTTCCAATTTTGATACAATAATAACTGTACACTTATAAAAGGGTATTCAATTAAAATTATAGTTTAAAATATAAAAATCAATTATACAGAAAAACACAAAGTAATGTTAATCAATATTAATCAAAAAGCGCATTATTTCAATTATGTTATTTTACTTAATTTAATTATATAACAAACAAATAAATTAACTAGGTTCATTTGATAAGTATGTTAAATTTATTTATTTTTTAATTTAATTAATTAATGATTTTAATTAAATTTTTCAATTTAGTTTTTCTTATTTTTTATTGAAGTGAAACTTCTTTAGCGGCGTTGGAGTAAAATATTACATGTAACGAAAGTTGCGCACGCACAGCGGACGAAAATTTGACACAAAAAGTGGGGAGAAATAGAGAAATAGCTCTAATATACATAGTATACATAGCGCATAAAGGTTAAAGGGGTAGTGAAGCCCATCACGTCAAAATTTTTAAAAACGCAAAATTTTGAAAAAATCTAAATTTTAAAAAACTCAATTTTTAAAACTCAAAATTTTGAAAAACTCAAATATTTTTAATAACTGATTATTAATATTCTATATCTTTTATTAGTATCCATCATCAGTAAAGAGTTTAATTTAAAAACTGATTTTTTAAAATATATCTGAATAATAAATGTTGTTCTAAATATAGCACCTTTCAAAATGAAATATAAGTTCAATAAAAAACTTTATACAAGTCTATACAGTATGATTTAAAAAGAATGTATTAAAAAAATAATTTAATTCATTATTAAATAAGTACATATTTTAGTTTTAGAACACTAAAACACATGAAATATTAATGTAAAAATATATTTGATACAAAATTATTTAATTATGCTATTTAAATTTGTTACTAAATATATATTTATAAAATTATTATTAAAAACTGTGAGTGTTTTAGGTTTAATAAATTATAATTCATGAATAAATTCTTAAGATTTTTTTCAATTCTTTTTAATATTTTATTATATGAAATATTATGTATAATATTAGGTTGGCAAGTATCTCCCTTCCGCTTTTTTTTTTTGTACATAGCTGCGAAATTCAAAAGACCAGAAGGCGGAAGGGAGATATTTGCCAACCTAATATTTTACATCTTTAAATATAGTGAACAAATTAGTTAATATAATATATATATATATATATATATATATATATATATATATATATTTATTTTTATTCTTTTATAAAAACATAGACGATACGTTCAAGCAGTGAATTTTAAAAGACGTCGTATTACTTTTTATAATAAATATTATATATATATATATATATATATATATATATATATATATATATATGCATATATATATATATATATATATATATATATATGTAAATATATATATATATATATATATATATATATATATATATATAATGAATGAGTGCGTTATAAAAAATTATTATTTTTACTTAAAAAATCCATTTCATATATGATGTTTTCTGAATAATATTTTTGTACTCTTAAATTTATATTTTGTGCCTAATAAATTCTGTTAAAATACTTTCAAAGTTCGAAAAGAACGAAAACATTTTATGTTGTAATATAAGTTTTGTTTACAGTTTTTTTAAAAAATCATACTCTATAGACTTGTATAAAGTTTTTTATTGAACTTATATTTCATTTTGTACACCTATATGAATGATTTAAATAAGTTTGGTGTAATATTTAATATTATTTACATTATGAAAACCATTTAATGTATAATGTATTTATGTACATCTAATTGCAGCTATATATATATATATATATATAAGGTGTTTTTTAAAGGAAATAGAAATTTAAATTAAATCTCTGTCGAAAGTTTTATCTATCTATCTATCTATCTATCTATCTATCTATATATATATATATATATATATATATATATATATATATATATATATATATGTGTGTGTGTGTGTGTGTGTGTGTGTATTTGTGTGTTTTTATATATAAAGGTTTGATAAATTTTGTTTTTAGGTTAGATAAAACTTTCGATAAGGATTCAATTTAAAGTTCTATTACGCTTAAAAAACACTCTCTCTCTCTCTCTCGCTTCATATATATATATATATATATATATATATATATATATATATATATATATATATATATATATATATATATATATATATATATATATATATATATATATACTTATGTATATATAAAATACATCTAATATATAAGATAGTGAATAGAAAACTTTTAACTTGTCATTTTTGTAACCAAAATGCATATAAAACACCTCTCATATCAAAGTTTTTTTTGTTACCATATTAATAACAATAAAACATATATTATTAAGGATTTTTCATTTGCTATAGAAATTTCAACAGTTATACTGATTTGAGTTTATAAATGAATACATTACATATATATATATATATATATATATATATATAAATATAAATTAATATTTCAAATTCAGCACTGCTGAAGAAAAAGATATAATTAAATAATTTTATTATTTTGCGAGGGTTAACATTTATCTCGAATTTTAACACAATACGCATTGAAGTATACGTGTATATTTGAACAAATGGAAAATGTTGAGGCAGATGAATACGTTTATTATAAACTGTGCATATGCTTTTTGTATAAATTAAAACCTGTCATGTGAGTTGTAAAATTGTACATCGTGTTGGATTGTTAGAAATGATTAATTAGATTGATACTGAATTTGAAAAATAGATATATTTTATGTACACTTGAATTGTTTGTGCTGTGCATTTGTCCCTCATTAAAATGTTATTTAATTTTATGTGTATATAAATACATATTTACATATATATATATATATTATACCTGCCAACTGCTGGGGGAAATCCTAATAAAATATTATCATTCATTGGTTACATTTACTCACTTTGGTCATAATACTCACCATACTGATCAAAATGTTGGTAGGAAATATATTTGTATATATATATTTACACATATATGTGTATATGTATATATAAAGGTTGATAAAGGTGTTTATTTAGGTTCGATAGAACTTTCGATAGGAATTCAGTTTAAAGTTCTATCACATTTTAAAAAAAGTCAATGACTAGAACTTGAATTATGTTTTAAAATGTACAGAAAAAACAAATTAAAATCGAAAGTGAATATTATAAAAAAAATATTTCAACTGAAAATAATACGAAATTATTTTTTCTTTATCAATAATAAATTTATTTGTTATACTATTTTAATATATTTGTATAAAAAAAACTCAGTGGAGATAAAATAAAATGTATTATATTATATATAAAATTCGTTTGAAAAGAAGGAAGATATTTTTAGTTGATAGTTAATTAGATTAGTATTTATAAAGAAATGTTGAAAGATACTGTCAAAAAAGGCTGTGAAAAAATGTGTGTTGAAATGTATCAAAAAACATCTACTGATAAAATCAATAGCATATAATTACTTATAATGATAACATATCTGATATTTTTCAATTACGTAAAATTGTTCGAATTATATTCAATCATTGACGATAATTTAATTAAGGTATTTTATTGAAACAACAAAGAATGTTTTACGATATATTTTAATATTTTTCATTTCACTATAATCATATTTATTTTCCATATTCTTCAAGATTCTTTCAGTTTTACAAAAATTATTTTGGTTAATACTTGTGTACTTAAGTTTGATAACAATTTTGTGATTGCAGAACTTATGAAAATTATTTTAATGATTGAAATAAATATTAAATATTAGTAACTCTCATATAACATGAATGTTATGTTCCATAGAATTACCATGGTATATAAATCGTGTTATACGATACTCAGATCACTGGTAAAACGTATTTCCCCTATTATAAACTTTCTCTTTATAAATATATACGTGATACGGGCGGACGCAAATTTAACGAAAATAAAATAACATTTTTAAATCGCGTAGTGAAAAATATATAAAAATATAAAGGGTTACTACGATTTTTAGACCAAATTATATCAAAACCGCGTTATGAAAAAGTTACCTGCATGTTATTTTAAAGCTATATAATGAATTTGGCAATATTTCTTATTTTAAATGTTAAAATTTTCATAATCAATTTAGTGATATAGTGATAATTATTGTCTTGTGATAAACTAGGTTCAATTAGTTTTTAATTTATTCAAATTTTAGTGTGAAAAAATATTTGTGTTTATCACAGAAGTCATATTCAAACCTATTATTTGTCACCGATATATGAATCAACTAGTTGTTTTGATTTCAACCCTTCCTCGTTTATTGTAAAAAAGAACAATAAAAGTTTAGCAAGTTGAAAAAATGTTATAATAGCGTTAACATTTCTATTAGAACACTCTTTTATAATAACTCATAAAGCGCAATTGAAGAACAACAATGGGAATGAAAATGTTGTTGATATGAAAGTAACGATGAATGAAATATGACAGCTCTGTAATATGTTTACTATGCCGTTTTTGTTAGCCAGTACTTTTTATTTGGAATAAATCGAAAACGCACATGCCTCATGTAAATACATTTTTTCCGATATCGAAATAGAATATCAACGTGGTGTTTTCGATAATAGAATGGTTATTCGAGCCGTACAAGCACGCTTTTAAGATATATCCGATAAAATTAGATGTGAAATTGTGTCGAAATAATCGTTGTTCCAAAAAATCCGAGTTTGCGAAATGTGATTTAAAGAAAAGATAACTCTATCAGATCATTTTTTACGGTATTGGAGTTTTGATAGCATTAATACTTTCATATGAAATTAAACACAACACTTTTGTTATTACATTTTAAATAAAATGGAAAATTATAAGTAAACAATTTATTTTTTTCTGTTATTTTATTTTTCTTTATAAGTTCGAATTTATATCTAAAAGAAATAAATTTCAAATACTATAAAGAATCAAAACATTTAATCGTATTTATTAAATTAAAATTGATAAATAATTCTTTTAACTTTATTTTAATATCATTTTTAATCTTCACGAGAATAAACAATTATTGTATTTTGATGATACAATCATTGACTTTATATTTTATAAATATATTTTACATGATATAAAGAACGCGGAAAATAATTGAAACCTAACACAAAGCCGAAATTTCATCTGTTCAATGTAGATAACAATTTTCGTAGAACTGCAACAATTTAATGGAATCGTAACTCGTTAATTTAAGACTATCGTAAAATATCCAATATATATTATATAATCGTTAGAAGAATATCATTTAAAAAATGATTATATTCATTTTTAATTAAATAATGTGTAAAACATCAATTGTAATAAAATTACTTTATGAATATTTTTTTTAAAGGTAATTTCGTTTATTTTTTCCATCTCGTTTTTAAATTCCGAAAGATCATATTGACAGTTCTCATTTAAATGTAAAATTGATTTGCTTGCTGTCCATTTTTATTGAATTTGTACTGATGTGGATTTTATATATGATTTGTTTATTAACACGTTAATTATTTTCAATTAACTAAATCAATAGTATTATTTTCACTTTTCTAGACATATATTTTCAATTATTATCCAGCTATAATGTTTAATAAAACAGCATTATTTTCTATATGAAGACATTGTATTATTAATTATACATCATATTATTCTGAATCCAAAAAAAATCGATCTCATGAAAAAAACTTTTATTACAAGTTGTTTTCGAACTATGACGAATTCACTTTCACACAAATGACCTATTACCCCAACACGATAAGATATTGTAAAAGTGTTCAACAGTTATATATGATTCACAGAGTGAACAATAAATAATTATTGTTATGGTGATAGTTCATTTCTTTGAAAACTTTTGTTATTAAATGTCTTCTTTATTTGAAATATTTGATTACGTATCACTGTAATTAGTCTCTAATATCTTTAAATCAAGTTATTGTACATAATGGTAATATCTGTTGTAATAAAAATGTATTTGTTTCATTTTTTGATAATATTAAATTATTATTATTTTTATAAAAATTCTGAAATATAAATTTCAATATTTTTTCAGTAAAAAAATTTAATTAAAAATACACTATTGTATAAAGTAAATTGTTAGAAACTATTGAATAATTTTTATTAAATTTTGTAGTATCGATATGCATTAGTTTTTTATTCAAAAGTAAATTAGTTAGATAAATTTTGAAAATTTAAATACTTTTTGGATTGAAAATATACCAAACGATAAACAGAAAGTATAAAAAAATATTTTACAATAATATTCAATTTATGGTTATTTATATTCATCTTTTAAAAAATAAGGGCATTTTAAGTGACATGTTAATAAAATATAATCGATATATTTATTATCAAAAAATGAAAAATGATATTAACTTAAGATAAATTTGATCTATTCGATAGTATGTATATACATACACACGTATACATATATATTCATATATATATATATATATATATATATATATATATATATATATATATATATATAAATGTAAACTAAATTTCAGAGTTCGTATACAATAAAATTTTCACCTTGAATAAATTCGTATGATTACTTTCATACGGTATTCGTGTAAAATATCGGAAAACGTGTCTAAACTAACTCCATTCAACAAAACTTAATAAAAGTACGTTGGATGTATTTCATAGTACACACACTTGCCGAATACAGCAAACGTATAAATCTTGATTACTGTGCTAGAATTTTTTTGTCAATTGAAATATTGTACTTCCAAAATGAATCCTTTATTTTTATATCCGATATGTGTTCGTAACATAAAATAAAGTGAATTAAATCATATATATTACTGTTTTTAGTTTGATTTTTTTCATAAAATATATATATTTAAATAAGAATAAATGTTTTATATTGTATACTTAGAAATATGAGGTTATCGTATTATTTTATATATAAATAAATCAAAAAATATATTTTTTATTTTTAAACTCTTGTACATATATATATATATATATATAATATGTGAGTGATTATATATTTGTGTCAATGAAAATAAAAAATGAGATTATTCCATATAAGTACAGGATATATTACAGTAAAAAAATGATTTATGAACGAAAATGTTAGAGAAAAAATCAGAAAACCACTATTTAATAACATATAAGTCAATCATTATACGCCAAAATGAAAATAATATACCATGTAAAAAATATATATTATTTATTAAAATAGAAAAATATGATAAATTAAGAAATGATGTAAAAATTCCTAACAAATAAATTACTAAGCAGTACTACAAGGTTTTATATAAAAGCTTTTAACTATCATTTATTATTCACTATTTATTTATAGATATTTCGATTATCAATTCAATATTTTCAAATTTACTTTTCGTGGTATGTTTTCTTTTATTTATTTATTTCATATATACATACATATATATATATATATATATATATATATATATATATATATATATATATGTATATGTAAATGTATTTTTATTCTATATTTGTGTGTGTGTGTATGTATGCATGTGAACATATATAGATGTATATTAAATGTGTTTGTATATGAAATAAAACACTTTTAAAATATTAGTATATTAAAATATATTTATATATGTAATTTTATAATTAAAGTTTTTAATTCGTATTAATTGTAATTTAAAATTATATGGTTATTGCACTATTTTGACACATCTTGAAAATTCGTCGGTGTTCACTGTATGTTTCATTGATGTTTGTGTTTTATTGTTTTAGTAATCCAGAGTTTTAATTATAATATCTTTATTTAAAATATGATTTTAAAAAAACATTTCTATAAATTGATCGAAATTCATTTATTGTAAACTGTAAAGTCTTGGAAATAATATAGATATGACAATATTAATAATTTGATTTCAATTCAAATAGAACTATGGTACTCTAGATTAAAATGTTTTTTTTTTTATAAAAGATTTTATTTATAACAAACTGATCGATGTTAATAGGTTATATATAAGGATTTTTCTCTACACGCTCACACACACACATTCAACAAACATACATACGTACATATGGATACAAATTATATGCATATGTATGTGTGTGCACGCACACGTATACTCTAATTATTAATATCAATTTCATTTAGTAACATTAAAATTAATTCGAAGACAAAAACAAGTACACTAACTTTAGCTTGAATTCAAATAATTCATAACCAAAAATTGTCTTTTGTAAATAGTAAACTGAATGTAGAAATGAATTATGATTGCACATAGTCATATACAATTAGTTGAAAATATAATTACGTATTTTTTTAATACACAAGGATTTATCACGAAAACAGCTATAAATTGAACTGATAATTATTTTCTTTTGTGTGTATTATCTACTTGTTTTACTTGAATATGTTACAATGAAATAAAAAATTAAAAATATATTTGAAATTAATGAATATACAGATGAAAACTTCCTGTCTTTTGCAAGTTAAAATATGGATTTTGTAAATTATTTTTATATTATATAAAAGAAGCAATAAAATAAATTCGAACATACATTTTTAGTAACAAGTTTTTTTTCATTTTACTACCAGTTTTCGAAAATGAAATGTAAGGTTATACTAATTGTCAATTTTAAGAACGCCACCAAGTATTTTTGTCACTTAAATATGAAAGTTTTCTTTTAAAAACTATAACAAAGTTTTCTAAAAAAATTATTTTCCATAATTTATTTACATTTTAAAAAAATTGTTTTCGATTGTTATAACTTATATCAGTGCCATGCAATAAACTCATTTTTTTACTTACACCACTTTCATAATCAACGGCTCAAATATTCATAATTGATTTTTAAATAATTTCCCAAATATAACTGTTTTGTAAATAAAATCTAATTGAAAGCCCAATATTAAAAATAAATTAGTTACAAACTATATTAAAAAAATAACAAACGTTAACACAAATATTTTCACGGAACTCAAATACTTTATTATACAAAAGAAACCACTTGACTACAAAAAACTTGAACTTGTCAGACGACTTCACACAAATAGAATTAAAAAAAACTCACACCGAAAGCTCTTAAAATAGGAAAAATGGAAAAAATCTCAAGAGAACTTGAAATTTGTAACTAGAGGTCATATATTTGAAAATAAACAAATATATAATAAAAAAAAATATTACTGTAATATTAAATATTATCAATTTTTTTTAATTAGAGTATCGTGTATATTTCATTAAAATGTTTAGTTTACTTAAAGGTAAAAAAATGGTACACGTCGTAAATTAATTCGTAGAATAATTATTTGATCGATAAATATGTCAATATACTTTAATGTTGTATCATAAACTTCAATATTTAATAACAGTCATTAATGATATTGCAAACATATTTTATCATAATTGACATTATCTGCGTAATTTGCTTTAATTCATATTTTTTAAAATCAAATAGCAGTTTTGTTCAGCTTTTAAAATATAACATGTAAATATTTACTTAATTACAGGTCGAGTAATTAAAAAAATATATTTGTTATTTCATAAAAAATGTCGACTGCTAAAAGTTATTTTTTCAATTAAAACTTCTATTATATTCGAAAAATATGAGTAAAATTTTATTTCAATCGAAGAACAATTTGAAATTAAAATAACAACTTTACAATTAGTAATAGTCGTACATTGGATATTAATTTCTTATTAGAGATTCAAACTAAAAGTAATTTATTTTAAACAAATTATAAAAAATGTAATATTTTGTAAAAATAACATTTTTCTAGGAGAAAAAAGTATTACGAATAAAAATAAATATTTAACTATAAGAAATTTGATTGTAGAATCAAATATGATTTGTTTATGTCGTTTAATTAATTTGTCTGCAAATAAAATATTTTTTCAACTTAAAATGTTCATTTTCGACAATCTATTTTAATTCTACAGGTATTAGTCTACCCTATATAAATATTTATATAAATATATATATATATATATATATATATATATAGAGAGAGAGAGAGAGAGAGATAGGGTGGGAGAAAGAAAAAGAGATAGGAGATAAAAATATAATATATATTTATACTTACATATTGGAAAATTTCACTGCTTTGTCACGATTTTTTGTATTAGCATTTTATATATTTTTAACTTCATTTCAGTTAATTTGCACACACATTGAAATACACTTTTTTATATTTATAAACTTATATGCATATTAACATTATTTTAATTGTATTTTATTAAAAACATTCACTTTAATCCACAATTATTCATTTGAATAAGTAATTATTTTCATTGTTCGAATAATAGACATTTGGGAAATTTAATATTTAGTTAAAAACAGACTAATAATTTATTTTTACGGTTGAGAAGATTTATGGCAACGATTTTAATGTTAAATATTTAAATAGTTCAAATTTGTACACTGATTATATTTATTTAATAGATATAAGACAAAAACACTTGTTAAGCTGATTGTTGATTTAACACCTTAAATAGCTTCTTGAACATGACAATGTTTGTTTATAATTATTTATTTTGTACAACACTAAAACAATTAATGATTTGTTTAATTATTATCAGTGTTTCATCAAGTGAGAATTCAAAAAATAGCTAAATTTATTGATTCATTTCAATTGACTGATTTTAATTAATATAAAATTTTAAATGAAAATTTTTAGAAACATATATTTTTTTAAATACGTAGAACACTTTTCTCTATTAAAAAAATAAGTTTTTTATTTGCGATGTAATTCGAAGTTGTCATATCTGCAAAAAAATAATAATAAAATATTATATATATTTATATGTGTGTGTGTGTGTGTGTGTTTATGTATATATATATATAAAGAGAAAACATAGGATAAATATATTCGTACTCTTCTAAATTCATATTTTTTATAACTGAATTACTAGCAATGAAAACTGTATAAAACTATTTTCGAGTAGATTTTTTTATTTGTATTTTTCGAAAAAACCTCTTAATCATTTTTTTACATATCTATTATAAATATTGTTCTTTTTGACAAAAGTATTTGTAAGTTTATATTTTAATTTGGTATTTTTTTAAATAAAAAATTTAACTATTTTTGTTTCGTGTAGAGTAATTATTGTATGAAAATTGTATTAATATATCTCTTTGCAAAAATTTTACAATTTGTAACATTTGAGTATACAATATATCAAAATCGCAAAAAAATCTAACCATATGAAATAATTGATTGTATTTAATGATCAAAGCACTTCATTATATAAACCTCTATTTGTTTTTTATTTTAAAAACTCCTGTGAAAATAATTTGTTAATTATTATATAGTCTCATCCAAAAATAACCCCTAGATTTGTGTTTTATTTTAAAAAAATCTGTGTATAGGGAAACATGAGTATAGTTTCTTTTCAATAAAATTCTAGGCGTCACATTTAGTTGACCCTATATTTCATTACCAAAATTATTTCATTAAAATTACAATTTAAAGTTCATTAAAAATTATTTATAATTTCTTCAAACAAAATAATTTTATTCTAAAAAGTGATTATTCGGTTTTAAATAATTTTTCATAAATATTTAATTAATAGTTGTACTCAATTAATATTGCATTAGAATAATATTGTACAATTTTAAATATTCAAATCAATCAGTTTAATTATCACTTAAAATAATTGATGACTAAAAAATCAATTACTACTAAAGACTCATTTTTTAGTCGTTAATCACTTATTGATTTAAAAGCGATGAATTTTAAATCAATCGTTTAAAACGACTTACGTCTAATAAATTGTAACTAACGATTAATTCCACAAGACTAAAATTTTTGGTCGTTATCTTCAGTCAGATAATTTTTTCTCCAGTTTGGAATTAATAGATCACGAAAAACTATCAATCAGGATAATGCATATATAGTCAGAATAATGTAAAGGCATTATAATTTATCGACAAAAAATATAAAGAGAATGTTAAACTATTACTAATTTTTTTATTTTCTGAATTAACAATAATTAAACTATTGTCTGTTTTCATTATGTTATTTCTTGGTTTATAATAAACCTTTTAGCTTTAATGAAACAATCGTAAAAATACTTTTGTGTCTGAGTGTACATACTCACACACATACATACACACACACACACATATATATATATATATATATATATATATATATATAAACTTATGTTAAAGTTTGCAAATAATCAAATTTACTTTATAATGAACTCTAATACCGTTCATATAAAATTAATGTTGATTTACTACATGTGAGGCACAATGTATGTTTTTCTTGTTCAAATAATGTGAAATTTTCACAGAAAATTGAGAAAATATTGACATTTACAAAAAAGATTATTTTAATACAGTAATTTTAAAGTCGTCGATAGTTACTAACATTTTAATTCTGAGTATTTTTCATTAGAAACTTTAATAGCAATCAATCTAATGACACAGAACTATTTTTCGTAGTTAATGAAACGTCTGTAAAAACTGGATAAAACACAAAAATTTACGTCACAAGATAAATTGACAATCTTAGAATTGTTTTGAAAATAAATGTTTAGATATTCGGTTGAAAAAAATAAAATGGTTTTTGAATAAGTATTTCAGTACTAATTTTTATTTAACTTATGTCCATTTTTGTATTGTTTAATAACGAGTAGTAATAAAAATCTATAGTAAATTATTTTTGTTCAAAGTAATTATACAAAGATTCGTAAAAATATGCAACGAAAAAAAAACAGTTCAAATTTGTATTTGAATTCTATATTGCAAAAAGTATATTTTGAAGTAGAAATCAATTTTACAATTCAATAATAATGAAAATGGTATAAGTCAATTTTCGACCCAAAAAAAAAATATTATTTTAGTTAATTCTTGTAGAAGTCATTTATATAAGGAATATACTTATACTAAATTCATAGAAACATAGATAAACTTAACAGAGTTTATTGACATTTTTAAATCAATTAAAATGAACCTTTAAATATATCCAAACAAGGGAAATGAACTTACACCACTTTCTTGTTAACCGTCTATATATATATATATATATATATATATATATATATATATATATATATATATACATATATATATACATATATCAATCTAAATTTATACACAAACGTATATTATACAAATAATAAATATTAATTTGAATCTATTACATATTTTCTAATCTAAAAAAATCTAAAATAACAATTTTAGAATAATAATTTTCATGTAGTATATATTGTTCTGTTACACATTACTCATTTGATTAAATCAACATGGCTTTATATGAAAAATGATTGTTTAATTATTTTTTATAAATTTCTACTCAGCCGAGTAATAATTAAAATTACAAACACGCAATTTTTTAATAGTTACAAGCAATTTACTTGAGTAAAAAATAAACTTTCTTAATGTGAAATATTCGTGAAATATATTTATACGTTTTACACAAATGAATTTTCACCCCTACACCACAATGTTTTTAACAAAGATTCGTAAAAATATGCAACGAAAAAAACAGTTCAAATTTGTATTTGAATTCTATTTCACCTTCTTGAAATCAATTTTACAATTCAATAATTATAAAACCATCAATTTTCGACCCAAAAAAAAAATATTATTTTAGTTAATTCTTGTAGAAGTCATTTATATAAATAATCACTTATTGTTCACTTGTTTTTTATAATTATATAATTTATAATTACATAATTATATCGGCTGATGCATTTCGATGGCAGAGAAAGAGATGGCAGAGAAAGGCTTTGACAATGATGGCATCGCCATCGAAATGCATCAGCCGATATAATTATGTAATTATAAATTATATAATTATAAAAAACAAGTGAACAATAAGTGATTATTGAACACTTAAAAACATTGTGGTGTAGGGGTGAAAATTCATTTGTGTAAAGTGAATCAGCCACAGTTCCAAAACAACTAATATATTTATACGATTATTTATTTATATATATATATATATATATATATATATATATATATATACACGATTATTTATTATATAATTTACTTTTATTATTTACATAGGTATGTATATACATATAGGCATACATACATACATACAGGCTGGACTAAATGAAACTTAATGGTTTAAAGAAGTTTGTGTACATATTACACCTTTAGTCTCATTTGTGCCAGCCTGTATTTATGTATATTAATAAAAATGTGTATATGTACATGTATTTATTCGGAAAATATTCTTTAGTCCGTATTATGGTTGAATTTTTGCACATGAAAAAAGTCATTTTGTGAAAAACATGGTTTTTAAATTTTCAATAACTGTACCTTCTGTTTCAAGTTACAAACATATGTCAATATAAGAATGTCATGTTAATATATTACTTTTGTATTTGTTCGAAATCCATTTTAAACCATCATGAAGTATATATTGGATATTTTAAAAATATATTTTCATCCTTACTCAAATATAGTCTAGATTTTTCTAAACTTCGTCTTATATTTATTTAAAAATCAAATTTTGTTACATTTTTAACAATCACTATCTAAAAATATACATAACAAATATATATATATATATATATATATATATATATATATATATATATATAGTTTTCTTCATAATAATATTTTTAAAAAAATCTTGTATTGTTTAAGTAATTAACTTTTTTATAAGTTAAAACTTAAAATAATTTATTCATTTTTTCTGTTCAGAATAAATTATTTTTTTATATATTTATTTAAAACACACAAATATTTAAATACAATATTTAATTTAAATTTAATTACGATGAAATAAATTTTGTAAATTAGTAGAGACTGTAAAGGGTTTTTTTCAAGCACATAAATAAAGTTATATAAATGTACATATATATGTATATGTATATATATATATATATATATATATATATATATAATTATTTAAATACTTTATTAACTTAGTCATAATATATTTATAGATAGAAATAGTAGCAAATGAAACAATTAATTTTCTGAAGAATAAAATATATGTAATTTCTAAATCAATCATAATCAATTGTTACGTGTCTCGAGAAAAAATATTCAATTTTGAAACATTCGTGACTTAAATAATAGTTTATTAAATATATCATTCAATTATTGCTATTCTATTTTTATTATTCATATATATATATATATATATATATATATATATATATATATATATATATTTATATATTCTCAAAAGAGTAACAAAATACCTGTGGGAAATAATTTATTCACATCAATCACAATAAATAATAAATGATTTTTAAAATTAAAGGTAATTTGTACAAAGTTAATTTATAAATAAATGTATTTATACGTATTATGCTTTAGTTTAAATGTAACAACCATGAGTTATTTACTTAAAATCATGTACAATACATAATATGTCTTTGATGTTCTATATAATTATTAGTCGTATATATCGATTTCATATCAAATATTGGTTTTAACATTATAATTTCACTATTTTGTGATCGTTGATAAATTGTCTTATAATTGTATATAATAGATATAGAATATACCTACAAAGAATTTATTATAATGTAAGAGATTTTTTTTATTTTATTTGTGTCAATGTTTTATTATTAATTAATCATTCAAAAAATAGTCATAATTCAAAAAAAATATTCATTTATATAATGATTTATTTGCAGAACATAATTTATTATGATCTAATAAAAATTTAGTTTTTTTGAAATTTCTACGCAATAAAAAAATAATGTAATTAAAATCTCACTTTATAATATTTGTGGTGTTGATGTGATAATTCATCTATGTAAAATATATTTTCTTTTTTTAATTGATTCGTTTCTTTTATAATTTTAATATATATATATATATATATATATATATATATATATATATATATATAATAATTTGATTTTTGATTTTACATAAATATTGATTTTTTAAAAATCATAATTACTCAATAAAAACTGTTTTATATTTTTAAAAATATATTTGATTTATGCTTAAATAAGTTGAAATTCATTTATATATATATATATATATATATATATATATATATATATATATATATATATATATATATATATATATATACATATATATATATATATATATATATATATATATATATATACACCTATTCACAAAATAATTTGATATTGTATTTAATTTATTTTTCATAAATAAATCACTTTTTTAAGACATTTTTCGCCAGTGACGTATAAATACATCTTTTCCATATTATCACTTAACCACCGGTCACGTAAAGATACTTGTTTATTTTTACTTTTATTTATTTATTTTTTTACTTTTTAGATACCGTTATAAAATTTTTGAGCATATTTTAAGTTTCCAGTTTAGTAGTAAGATGTTATCACTGAATGCAATTGCTTATTAGATCAAATTATATTACGGTTTTGAAATTGCAAAATTTATATGCATTAGTAAACATATTTTACTTGATTTCGTCAAAAATTAAGTCACTGAATATGTATAATTATCTTTTAAAATTTTATATCATTATAGTAGTACTCTATACTTTACCTTATTTCTGATATATACCTTGTATTTTGATAGTAATGAAGGAATATTTACTGACAATTTATCAGATAATGACAATGAAGTAGATTTAAATTTTAAAGACTTAATTTTAATAATCATAGCTTAACATGTTTCTAAAATTTCATACCAGAATAATAAGTACTTTTTTTCAATTATAGTAATTTTTCTAAAGTATAATTTCAAATCGAAATATAAGAACTTTTGTCAACAAGCAAGATTCGTAGGTGCAAATGTATTAAGACAACAAAATTTTATAGGAGTGATCAATAATAAAATTGCACATTTCTTATTTATTGTTACTTATGATCGTCTATGCACACACACACACACACACATACACACACAAACACATATATATATATATATATATATTTGTGTGTGCGTGAATGTGTAATATCATTATTAAATAAATTTTATTATAAATATTGTCACTTTAAGAAGATTACAGTTTTATATTTTCTAATAAACTTAAAAGTTATTTATATTCTTTTTATTTATTATATTCCAAACAAATATTTTTAATATGACAGGAAAAATATGACAAAAATATTCTATGTTAACTCGAAGGAAGAATCTTCATAGAAAATATTATGTTCAATCTTTTTAAAAATATAGCAATATTTTAACGTTATTGTTGTATTAAAGTTTTTATAAAAACAACTGTGCACAATTTAGAAAAAATACTTGTAAATGTGAATACATGTATATATATATATATATATATATATATATATATATATATATATATATATATATGTATACTTATAGACATATATACAAGTATATACATCACTCGAAAAGCTTTTACATAAAACACATATCGATATATTTTCGACTGCGTTCGTAAACTGATGAGAACTGTCTATATAATTTTACTGAATGATATATGAAAAAGCTACAAGAACATTTTCAAAATATTTATCAAACATATAAGAAGGTGCGGATGTATTTGTCGCACAGAAATCGCTTGACTAGTTTTCTATATGTATTTGTCATCTTATATCACGAAATGAGAGTTCAATTTCAAATTTTTCTCTGTATATGAAAAGACAGGCAAGTTTATTATGACATGTGAAGTAATATTTGTTTTATATATGTGTCGATTTGTGATAAATTGGTATTCGATTAATTACATATATATATATATATATTATTTTTACTATAAATATTACTTCTAATAAGAAAATATTTTATTTAAAATAAACATCACTCTTGACATCAAACACTACTTTCCACTTTATTGTTAAGTTCTATACAACAATATTAATTTTACATAAAAATGAGATTATTAGAAAGTTATTAAATCACATTAAGCTTCTTGGAAAAACTATTATATAATTTCCAGCAAAATCTTAAAATGTTATAAATTCTCATTACAAATTTTATATCAGTGTGGATAAATTGATTTTCATATTAATAAATATATTAAAATCTATTTCATTTACTGTTTATTTTGCAATTATGGCAAATTCACTTAAACATAAATGAAAAACCACTTCTAACACCACAATATATTATTAAACATTTAATAGCATATTGTGGTGTTGGAGGTAATAATTCATTGTATTAATTTAATTTATTAAATTGTGCGTTATTCTATATAAAGAAAATGTTTATTTTTATTTGTAAAAATATTTTCAATTATTTTATCTGCTTTTGTAAGAAAATTAAATAGGATAACACATTAATAAGAAATTCTTATAATATATAATAAAATGTACTAAAATAAATATATTTTCTGTTAGATTATTATTCAATAAAAGTAAAAATTTTAGTTTTCCGGACATATATATCATCATCAGCATAAAATCAATTTCAATTTACTATTAGTCTCATTGAATATCATTAAATCATATTAAATGATTTTCTACGATTCTTCCATAGTTTCCAAAGATAATCTCATTCAATTCTCATTTTTACAGTACTTTACAATATAATCCCTCTATCTTTAATAGTCTTTTCCTGGATCTATTTTTGTTCCTTGGTCTCCATTCCATAATAATTTTGTCTATTTATTGTCTTCTCTTCTTGCTATATGTCCTGCTCGTACCCACTTCATCAATTTCATTTGTTCTATTATATCAAATGTTCTTATTTATTCTTGTATTCAATTACCAGTTTTCTAATCATATTTAGAAGTTTTCAATATTATTCTTTGTACACTTTTCTAAGTTGTCAGTGATTTTTGTTTCATTTTCGTACTCGATGTCCAAATTTCTGACTCATAATTACAAGCATGTAGTACACATTGGTATGTTTTTCAATTCAAACTTAATGATATTTTACTCTTCATTATATTTTCAATTTTTCCAACTGCTGTCAATGTTACTCTAAATATTGACTATAATATTGCATAATTTTTCAAAATATTTTATTTCATTTGCTTGTTTCAAACATTGAATCTTTAACAGTATATTTTCTTTCTATATAGTTCTAATAAATATGATTTGAGTCTTTGCATGTTTATTTTTAATTCAACACTTTTATTTTTCTTTGCAAGTGTTTCAAATACCAATTTGAGTTTTTCTAGATATTCACTTACAAGTAGTATATCATTAGAAAAATGTAGATGTGACAAATATTTTTAATTTTTTTTTCGAATTTTGTTTTTCTCATTGCATGAAATAATTTGACTAACAAACTGTCTCCCTCTCTAAACCCTTTCTCCTGTCTTATTTTTTCTGATTAATTTCATTCTCTAATTAAATTTATTTTCTAGTCTAATTAATTCTAAATTGTGTTATATTTTCATGTTTCTCTTCTAATAACTTCAGATAATTTTTATTAATTTCTTACTTCTTCAAATATAAAATCAATAATGCAATATTTACTAAACCATATTTTTCAAAATCCAAAAAGTTAAACACAGCGATCATTTATATTCATCATATATATATATATATATATATATATATATATATATATATATATATATATAAATGTTCAATTGTCAATTTAAGTAAATATATACTTAAAAGTAATTTCAATTTCCAATACAAATACATTAGTTCTTGGTTCAACTGGAAATCGATTTTATAATGTGAAGTATAAAACCTAAACTGTACATTTAGCACGAACTTTTATAAATATTTTCAAATACGTTATATGTGGTTATATATCTGTTTACGAACATGTAATTTTAAAATAGTTTTTCTATATAAATAAATAAGAATACCTACACAGCTTTTAAAGTTAAACAGTTTTAAAGTAATGAACAAAATTTATTATTTAAAACAGGTAGAAAAGAGATTTAAATTAATAAATTTAAATTTTCTGTTTTATGAAAGATTTATATACACACATTTTTATGTATATAAAATATAATGATAGTAAAATGAAAGTATAACATTCTAAATTTCCACCAATATACCATATGCACATAATATAAATTTTGATAATAAACAACACATCGTGATAGAACGTTTTATGTGATTTTTATGATACGATACACAAGCGTAGTGTTTATTTACGAGCGCTGAATTTTTTCTGTGTCACCCTAAATAACATTATTGACAGTTATAGTGCAAAATTGGATTTGTATTGGTGTTATATCTATGTATTTTTTTATAACTGACTGTATAGTGTATACAACATACATTATTGCTATTGACAGACAGTATCTATACTTATAAATTACATATTGATTCGATTCATACAATATTTAATAATTATACAATGTCATGTATATTTTTCTTTAATTTTTAATTACTTTTTGATGATGGATTATAATTGAATCATCATTTTATATGATTATAACGATATTATGCAAAAAGATTATATATTATTTACATTCATTATTCATAGATAATTTTATATATATATAATTCATTTACAATAAATGTTCCTGTCAACATGATAATTGAAAAAATATTAAAGATTGAAAACTCAGCTTGTTGAAATATATATATTCTTTCATATGAAAAATTATGAAAAGTGCTCCATATGCTTTAACAAAAAATAATTTTCACCCTCAACACCATAATAAATTATAAAGTGTTCAATAATAATTTACTGTTCAATTTGTTGTTTATAACAATAATAGGCTAATGCGCATTTCGACGGCAGTACCATCATCACCTGAGCCTTATAAATATAAATCATATTTCATCTATTAAAGTAGTTTTTTATTAATATATTTTTTTAAACACAAATAATTTATTAAGACAGTAAAATGTTTAACTGATATAATTTTTGTGATATTTTCTACTATCTCTCTCTGTATATAGAATAGTTTCAGCAAAAAATTAATGTCATCTCCTATATTAATGCAATAATTCTCTATTGCAACTATAATAAGAGTTGCAATAATTTTTTTGTTTAAACTTAATTAAAAACAGATGTCATTAATTTCAGAGAACAACTAAAAATAATTTAATAATGACTGAAAATATTTTTTTTACTTCTGAATTTATTATAAAATATTTATTATATAAGTACTTTAACTTATTTACATTTTTAAAAAAAGCAAGTTCGGGATTTGACGAGCGAAGTGAGGAGAGATAAAATTCTCTGATTATGAAAAAAATATTTAAATGATACTGTGTATAAAAATAATGAAGTAAATATTTATAAAAAAAAATAACTATTAAATTTAAAGAATAATATATTAATTTTTATTATTCATTAGGTACTAAAACACAATAAATACATTTTAATAACGTGATATATATATATATATATATATATATATATATATATATATATATATATATATTGTACAAAATCGTAACGTTTGATTTAAGTGCAACGAAAATATTCGATAGTATTAAACTCGTAAATTGTGTTCAAGAATATACAAACTTTTATGTTTTTGTTGACCGTTGCGTGTGTACGAATCTGTTATAAAAATAGACTATTTGCATTTTTATTATACATCGTAAAGTAAGCCAATTATCAATAAGCGTTCTACTTGAACTTTGTTCTTGATACAAATAAACTGCAATACATGTGTTATTTTAGGAAATGTGTTTTGAACAATAAAATAATTATTAGTTGTATTTTAGATTTTCCTTTAATCACTGATAATATTAATATATATTTTGATACTTGCTTACATAAATTTACATTTTTTTTCTCAAAATATTATATAGGGTTTTCTAATAAGTGATTCAGAAGTTTAAATGGGAATAAAAAAAGTATTTAATAATTTTATTATTTATTTATTTTTATTTTCAAGAATATTCTATGTCATTAATGATAGAACATAATTTCACGTATATGACCACGATGATTTCGCATGATATCATGTACAATAAATGCATAATAAGTGATTGTTGAACACTTTATAACTATTGTGGTGTTGGGGATAAAAAAACATTTGTGTAAAATTGATTGAGAAAGTTATGAAGTGTTATTTTTTTCAAAAAATATATATTTCATATTCATTTTATCTTTTTAAATTATCACTAGGCCATTCTCAAGAAATAATGTAAATATTATTTTCTCTTCAACTAAAATTATTATTCTTATTACACTCCTTAAAGATATACACACACATATACACATTTATACACATCATACATACATACATAGATATATATATATATATATATATATATATATATATATATATATATATATATATATATACATTATTGATTACTCATTACCCCTTTCTATTTAGTGATGAATTAAGGTATCTTCCAAAACTTTTTACTTCCAACTATCTAATGCCTTCTTTTTCATTCCCCCTCGACGATTTTTTCTTAAATCTCTGTCTTATCTATCTATGGATCTCCTTTTCGGCCTTTTTTATGTCTGAATTTCAAATCAATAATTTTTCTTACTCATTGGTCATTTTCTCTTATATATATATATATATATATATATATATATATATAGTCCTTATATATATATATATACATATTGTTAATTAAAATTTACACAGTTGGTCCTAATTTTATGAAAATTAATTTCGAATATATTAAATTACCTTTGTATACACAAATTATTTAAATTCATTTTGTTTGAAAAATATGTAAAAGTTTTTTTTATAAAAAATTAAAAAAAACTAATACGCTATAAATAAATTACACATTCATACATACACAGAGAGATGTACATGTAATTATCAACCCCCTTACCTCTCTCTTTCTCACTCACACATACACACACACACACACACACACACACACATATATATATATATATATATATATATATATATATATATATAAACGAGTTTTAATTTTTTCAGAACATATTCAAATTATTTTTTTATAAGAGAATGATAAAAAATGATAGCAAAAAATAAATTGGAAAAACTGAAATAAATTTAAATTAAACCTTCATAATCTCATGGGATTTTAACTATTTCCTTTTATTGAGAACGAACATTGATTGATTGTTAATTAAAATGAAAGTTCGAATAGAATTATAAAAACATTCAATGTCATTATCGAAAATGTATTCTTTTAAAAATTGATAAGCGATAAAAATATTTTTTAATCTTATTCTTGAATAAGAATAATTGATATATTTCTATTATAAATTAATAATATATTATCGAAAATCATATTTTTAAGAAATATGTTTTTTTATAAAAAATTATATCGTTCTTTAATTTATAGGTAATTTTTTGTGCCAATTTTTTGAGTTTATTAAGTGATTGAGTTTTATATTATTATATTTTAGCACAAATTAATTATCTCTCTTAACACCATAATATGTTATAAAATAATTACTTGTTGTTTATAACAACAATGGACTAATGCGCATTTTGACGATGATGACATCATCGTCAGAATCTTCATTGTTCTTATAAACAACAAAGTGAACAATAAGTGATTATTGAGAACTTTGTAACATATTGTGTTGCTGGGGGTGATAATTCATCTGTGTTAAAGTGAATTTGTCACAATTTCTAAATAAACAATATTAATATAAATTTTTATTAATATTTGCTTTCTTTAAACCAAAATTTCTCATTTTAAATTTCCCTAAATATTTCTTAAAAGAACCTTTTATCATTCAAATATTTTTTTTCTTTGTAAACGTTTTCATTTTTATCAAAATCATTTTTCAATGGACGCAATTTAATATTTATATCGTTTTCATTCCTTCAAATGCTACATTATTTTCTGTCTTTAGATCAATTTTCATTCTAAAACTATCCTCAAATTTTCATTGATTGTAAAATTGAGGCTAATTCACTTTCACACAAATTAATGATCACCAAATATACCCAAACACCACAATATATAAAAAGGTGTTCAATAATTAATTATTGTTTACTTTAATAAACTAGTATGCATTTCGATGGCAATGCCAACAAAGTCAAAACTTTGTGTTAAAAAAATATGTTTGAATCAAATTTTCTTATATCTTGTGATGTTAAGAGTGGTAATTAATTTGGATCCTCGAGTTTGTTTAAATACATGGATTCCAACGAGTTAAAATTTTAGTATTCAACCAAACAACATACAATACAGTTACAACAAAAGATATCTACATTAAAGTAAATTAAAATTAAAACTGGTTATAAAAGACAAACAACAACAGAGCTGTTTTAAAGACGAAGACCATAAAAATACTCCTAACAAACACGCAAGAATACATACACGAATTTAACATTATAAAAGAATTTAATTAATAAATAAAAGTTTCGTGAGTCAAGTCATTACATAGTTCCGTGAATGAAACGTTAACATTACTTAGTATCTGTCATAGAACTCATATCTTATGCTTCAAACACTACTTTATAGATTTTTCAATACTGTATATATATATATATATATATATATATATATATATATATATATATATATATATACAGGATGTTCCATCAGAATAACACACTTATCATTGCTCACTCAAAAAAAGATACGTTTTATTTAAAAATTAAGTTTTACGCTCCTGATGGAACATTCTATATAAAGTGACTTAGAAATTCTAAATAATCAATCTAATAATAGAATTTTACATATAATTATATTAAATATTATTTGACATAAATAAAAATAAATTACATAATGACTAGTGCTAATTGATGATGGGATATTTAAAAAAATATTCCATCTTCATCAATAGGTATTTGTCATTGTGTCCTTTTAGAAAAAATTAGATTAAATTTAAATCATAATTTATTAAATTTTTTCGATTATTATTTAATATGATATTGAATATTTTTTCTTCACAGCTTGTTATTTTTTTTAAAAAAAACAAAGTAAATTATATAAATATTATTATTATATAATAGTTTTTTATTGTGTTTTTTAATAAATTCTTCAACAATTATTTTATCAAGAGTAAATGCATGATTGTGTTAAAATAACTTTTCTTTTCATTTAAATTTATAATTATAAATACTTAATTTTATTAAATATACAAACCATTTCATTAATATTATTATTACTGTACCAATGAGATTAAATTTCTCATTTAATATACTTCAGTAGTAACGAAAAGAACTTTTTCATAATATAAAGAAAAAAATATATAGATCGACTAAGAAAATGTAAATATATAATACCAGAAATCTCAACTTCATACTGAACAAATTTCTAAGACTTTAAATATAAATGAAAGAAATACCAACTATCAAACCTGAATTGAAACTCGTCTATAAAAATTTACTATACATTTATTTATTTTGTCTGAGAAGTTTATAAATATATTTAAAATTTATTATATTATACCAGGGTGTTTCGCCCCTCTTTTATTTTTCTCGTCTACCTCCAAACTTGCTTCTGTTTAGCAATGTAAATACAAGTTATGAAAAATAAAATGTTTATAATGCTATGATATTGGTTCTTTGTAGACGATGTTTATTATAGATCGGTGGTCTGATATGTTTTCAAATCTGATACCAATACAATTAAAATTTATTTTGTCTGAAAATCTGCCCAAAAACTATCCTAAAATCTGTTTGAAAAGTTTGCCTAAGAATCTAACTTTCTCTCCTTTTTGTTAATTTTAATATTGCATAAAATTTGTATTCTAGTAATTCTTGAGAAAATTTGGAAACAAAAAATTTGGCCAGACAACATTTTTTTAAATATAAAAATGTTTAGATAATAAATTTTATTGAGAAAAGGAGTAAAATATTCTATTAACTTTGTTCTTTTCAACTAAGGAAAATAAATTTATAGTTTATTGAACTTCAGAAATAACAAGAAAACTTCTTCATAATATCACGAAAAAAAAGGATCAAATAAGAAAATGTACATATACAAAACTACAAATCTGAACTTCACATTGAACAAATTTCTGAAACTTTAAATGGAAAAGGAAGAAATATCAAAGATCAAAATTGAATCGAAATTCGTCTATAAAAATTTATTAGATATTCATTAATTTTGTCTGAAAAGTTTATAAACATATTTAAAATTTATTATATATATATATATATATATATATATATATATATATATATATATATGGCTTCACCAAACTGCCTGATAAGGATAGTGAGTATAACCAAACAAAAATAAATGATAACATTCAATGAGATTTTTATCAGATTTTTTTTTGAGCTTTGAATTGTTAGAAGGTTTTTATCAAGAGTGAGCTGATATATATATATATATATATATATATATATATATATATATATAAACATACTCGTATATGAGTACATGTATGTATGATTTTGTAGAATCATTGATATTTTCTCTAAATTAATAATTTAATTAACTGTCTGGGAACGATTATTTACCATGAAAAATAATAATATACTTTTTAATTGCAATTTAGTTATAATATATTTTTATTGATATATGCTTAAAATAATATAATTTTTCTTTTAAAAAAATAATGGTGCCCCACTTTTGCGTTTATGTTAAAATTTTTTTTCCAAATTTTCTGAGAATTACTGAACAACAATTTTTATGAAATATTAAAAACTAAATGGAAAAATATAGATTTTCAAGTAGATTTTTTAAATAGATTTTCGGCCAAAATAAATTACAATTTCATTGCTTTTTTATATCATATATATATATATATATATATATATATATATATATATATAAAATAAACATTGTCTGCACATAAGAATTAATATAGCTTTCTAATTGGTTTTTTGTCATGAATTTTTTACATTATTAAACAAATTCCAAGGTTGACGAACAAAACAAGTAGGGGACGGAACCCCTTAGTATTTTAAAAAATTAGTTAATAAAATAAATTAATAACACAATTGTTCCAATTTCAATACTCAAATTAATTATTGTATCTTGTTCCTAATTTATAACAAAATATTTAAATATTTCTCTAATAACGAAATTAATTACATTTCTTAAAAAAATAAATACAAATTTTTTTGATTTCAAATATATATATATATATATATATATATATATATATATATATATATATAAATACTTAAAATAGTACAATATTTGTATCAATCTAAACAAAATTTAATATTAAAATCATTAACTTACATATCTGTTCCACAGGTCAAGGTTAAATTGCTCAATAGATTCAAACATGTTTTAATGTCTTATGTGTAAAAAACGTCTTATTTGACTTTCATTCATGATCAATATTGTATATTTTATAGAAAAATCGAAGAAATTACTTCTTAGTTCCGATTACATTTAAAGCAGTTGTATTCATTGATTATTTAATTATTAATATTTATTTTACACGTACACTAAAATTAAAAAATCAATGTTATATTATCAAGTAAACATGAAACATGACTTAACTGTCACACTCAAAACTATACTATAGTCTATCTTACGTATTCGCGTTTATTTTTATGTCATGACATTCCAGTTTTTTGTATTATATATATATATATATATATAACTAATGTAAATTGTAATATAAAAATTTTTAATTAATTTTGTCCATCTACAATTTTGATAGTTAAATAAATATTTTCATAAAAAACAATTATTTTTGATACTTAATGATAAAACAATATATCAAATTAATAAATAATCTAATTTATCAAATGATTTTTAAAACATCAATATTTAAACAAGATATATTTGAATATTTATGGTTTACATTATTTGGTTTAAATAAAATTTTCCATTTTAAATATACAGTATAGTCCAAATGAGATTAATGGGTTTAGACAATATTTACTTTTTTATCATTTTTCAGTCTCATTTGGGCCACCCTGTATATATAGATATTAGAAATATTTCTTTTATCAAAAATGTTAATGCATGTGTAATTAAGTATCACCCAACACTGAAATAATGTATTATATAAATAAATTTTTCTAATCATAGAACTAATACTTTATTGCTCTTTTAACCTTGTCTGCATTCATTTGAATTAAAAATATCTTCAACTAGCCATAACTCAAAATTTTATTAGAAACAATTTTACACGTGCTTTATTACATATACATTGTAGAATCCTTGTAGATTAATCAAGTTTTTCAGTCATATTTGTTGTAACGTAATGAAGACGATTATATTCGAAAAATAATTGCATTGAAATGTTTACATATAATTTTAATATTGAAATGCTTTTAAAAATATAAAGTTTAAATTAAATATAATTTTTAACAATTCTTAAAATAAATTTTTATTTGACATAAAAATGAAAAAAAAATATACAAAATTAATAAATAATTAATTTATCAAATGACAACATCCAAAAAAAGTGTTTTGAGATATCAATTAGCATTAATACAATTCCAAAATAATAATGAAAATAAATAATTATTTTGAAATGTATTCTTATTTTCATCAAAATATATTTTTTAACATTTGAATATTTCATTTCGAAGTAAAAATAAATGTAGATATAATTCTTGTGTAAAAAGTGAATGTGACACAGTTTACTTTTCGCTTTGCACTTAGTTACTAAATGAAATTTAATTTCTTTGTTCAAATTATATTAGATGGATGTCAAAAATGAATGTCATTAATTATTTAAAACAAATTTTTTTCACTGAAATATGATATTCATTATATATTTTCATATAAATTTATAATAGATTCTATAGTGGTGATTACACAGTCTATTTCGAATGTATAATTAAATTTTATACACCTACATGAATTTAAAGACATAAATATATATATATATATATATATATATAATATATATATATATATATATATATATATATATATATATATATATATATATATATATATATATATATATATATATATAAATATATAATTAATAATAATACCTTTAGACTAAAACATTAGTTGTACATAAAAATAATAGTAATTATGAAAAAATTTTTTTTAATTTCAGCATGTTAATTTTTTTTAAAAAATTTCATCATTGTTAAAGGAAAAATTTATGTAATAAATTCAAAAATATGTGTTCTTATAAGTTGGTATACGCATTTATAATTAAAACAAAGAACTTTATAATTAAAATATTCCAATTTCTATAATCAGTTAAAAACGATTTTTTCAAAATACAATTTTTCATGTATAAAATGTTATATTGTAAATAATAGCAATAATCTTTACTACAAACACAATATTTTTATCGTAAATAATCGTTGTATAAACAAAAAATTAAATTATTTACAGATTTTAAAAAATCGGTAAATTTGACCAAAAAAAAACCACGACCTATAGTATGGAAATTTTGTCAAAAAATCAAAAGTTTCAAAAATAAATTATTTTGTACTAAAATCATAAATAATGACGTATCATTGACGAAAACATCAATTATTCATGGAAACAATAACATTCATTGAAGAAAATTGTTTTTTTTATTTTTCTATTTCAAACCTGTGAAAAATGTCATTTTTCTATATTTCATCATTGTTAAAGAAAAAGTTTATATAACACGTATAAAAAATATTTTTCGGCATAAATATACGTTTTTCTAAGTTTATTTTATACATTATAATTAATTAAAAGAATTTCTAAAGTGAATATATGTAAATTTCTACAATTGGTTAAAAAACCTCTTTGTTTTAAATACAGTTTTTTGTATATAATAAATTATTTTATTACTCTAGATTATTTGATATATAATAAATAATAGCAACAATTGTTATCATTAATGTAATATTTCTGTCATAAATAATCGCTGTATAAATACAAAATTTAATTATTTTGAGTTTTAAAAAATTCGATATTTTAGGCCAAAAAAATCGTCACTTATAATATGGAAATTCTTCCAAAAAAATCAAAGTTTTTAAAATAAATTATTTTTTCATACAATAAATCTTAAATTCAAAAATAATTCAGTAGCTCCAAACAAAACAAAATAATATATGAGAAAGAACACGTAAAAACATAAGGAGAAATAAGTGAATCAGAAAAAAATACGAATATTAGATAAAAAAATGAGAAGTTTGAAATGAAAAAGAATCGGTCATATAACAAAAAGACAAGAGAAATTATTGATTGATAACTTACAGATATAAAAATACTTTTGAATAGAAAGAACAGAGATATGAGAAAGTTTATCAGAGTTGAATGAAAGAGAAAGGAATTGGATCACTTGAAATAGAAAGTTTTAGAATATGCCTTTAATCAGAATTTAATAGGAATGATGAAGGCATATAAAACTAATTTTCTGGTATTCCTTATTTATATCCTAAGTCATAAATTTACAGATTATTTTTCTAATTAATTAGGTTATTTTTTAAACAAATAATCTAGACTATAATAAACAAATAAACATTTTCATATTTTTTAAAAAAATTAAAAATAAATTCAATTAAAAATATAATTATTTTTCTAATAAAAAAATCTGAAATAAATATTTTATCTTTTTTATTTAAAAATCATTAAACATTTGTTCATTTCATTATCAAATATAATCATTTGATCAAAGCCCATCAATGTTTTCATGTTCACTAAAAAGTATAATCCTAATTGTATGCTTTGAACTTCAAAAAAGATTTATTTAAAAAATAATTCAATAAAAATTGTACATATAATTGTACCATTCACTACTTAAATATTCTGTTCAAATTTTCAACGACAAAATGGAGATTTTCCTGATTTAATACGGACATGTGTATGGAAACCATTTTATGTATATGTACATGTATATTTCCTGACAAAAGTTACATTGATTTACAGTTGATCTGATAATTGAATAGGATTTTGTGAATTCGACGTGAATTTCATTCTGTATATCATTAGTCACTGTTTCGTGAATAATACAAACACGACGAATAGAGAACCTACATTGAAAAGTTACATATAGGTATTAACGAATTACCTGTGAACGGATTGATTGATTTGATGTATTAAGATTGGCTATAGTCTATCTCTGAAATTTAATCATTTATGTAGCTTAAAGTGGAAAATTACAAATACGTGTTCATATATATATATATATATATATATATATATATAGATAAAAAACATTTATGAATACAATAATTAATTTAAAATTATAAAATATAATAATACACTTTTCGATGTCTTTAAATATTACATACACATTTTTCAAATTATAAACAAAATCTTTATCTAAAGAAATCAAATTTTTCAGTATTATTACGACATAATATTTTTAATTATTTTTTTTGTCATTTTTAAGTAATTAAAAACGAAATCGATATAAAACAACAATAAAAAATAAAATATAAAAACCGTATATTGAAATTAATTTTAAATAATTAGAAGTAATATAATTTTTTAATCATTTTTTTATATTACCTCTTTTTGACAATACCTACATCTTAGATATTTATTTGTGAATACATTTTTTAAATTAATGTTACATTTTCTTAAAATTATATTTCTTTTTCATTTTTATTAATTATATTTCTTATATATTTTGTATTTACTTTTTGATGTCTGATTTATGTATATATACGAGGGTCGTTTGATAAGTATGGTAAAAAATCAAGAAAAACTAAATTGAAAAATTTAATTAAATTAAACAAAAAATAAATTTACTATATTTATCAAACGACTCTCGTGTATATATATATATATATATATATATATATATATATATATATATAAAGAGAGAGAAAAAAAATCAATTTAATACAAATGTTATAACGTTTTCATAGAGATATCTTTCAATTTTCAAATTACTAATGACTATTTTAATTACCAAAACAAGTCGAACTATCAAATCAAAATATTAATAGTACACAATCCAGAATGATTTAATATTAAAAATTATATCATGTTTTACCCACATTTTTTATGTTTTAGTTGATTATAGTCACTTAGATGTTTAAATACAAAAAATTATATTTTATAGAAAGAAATTTTACATTTAATATAATGTTTTTTAATTTTTTACTTTCAATTTTATAAACTTAAAAATAAAATATTTAAATAATTAAATATGTATAAATATATAATATAAATTAATTTAATTCTTAATTTAATAACGTCTCTTATATTAATATATATATATATATATATATATATATATATATATATATAGAGAGAGAGAGAGAGAGAGAAAGAAATTTAGTGCAAATTTAAGAATGTTTTCATAGAGATATCTTTCAATTTTGAAATTATCAATGACAATTTCAATTACCAAAACAATTCCAACTATCAAATAAAAAATATAGTATACAATTATCCTGAGTGATTTAGCACTACAAAAGTGATATCATGTTTTCCCCACATTTTTCGTGTTCTCCCACATTTTTCATGTTTTATTTGATTTATAGTCACGCAAATGTTTAAATCCTACAAATGCTGTTGTAAAGAAAGCAATTTTAAAGTAAATTTAATGTTTTTGATTTTTTTACTTTTAATTTTATTATTGAAAATAAAATATTAAAAGAATTAAATAATAATAATGATTTAAAAAAAAAGATTTTCAATTTAATATTATCTCTCATGATTGATATATAATTGTTAAATAATTTTAATATTTTATTTCTATTCACCACTGTTACTTTTTAAAAATGTTTATAAAAAGCATAACTACAAAATTGAATAAAGTATATTTTTTATATTATTAAACATAATATTTTAAAAAAGTATATATCTTTATTTTACACACACACACACACACACACACACATATATATATATATATATATATATATATATATATATATATGTTTTGTGGATTTTTAAATGATAATTAAAATTTATAGGTTATATCTTGTATGAGGTAGCTAATCAATAATCCCCCATTCAGTTCCTTGTCCAGGAAATAAGTATAAGAAAAATAAGATACATAAAGTAAACCAAAACTAATTCCATTCTTCTGTTTATGAATTTTATAAAAATCTTGTAACCTTCTTGGGAAAACTTACTTTACTCATACATATCAGGATAAGATGCAAAGAGGAAATGGTTTAGGGTTGAATCATCTTCATGAATACACATTACAACCTATACTTGGGGTAAAATGTATTAATATTAATTATATGATAATGAAATTAAAAATAAATTTATTTTTTTAAAATTATATACTTATGTTTTAATAATTAAAAGCGTTAGTTATTTAATTAATTATGTAATATATTTACACAAAGCTAAATTTCATCAAAATGTCAATTAAATTATATCTCGTGTGACAAATGTCAGCTTTGTTTATTTATTTTATAACATGTTTAACAAATATTAATATTTATAACGAAAATAACATATTAATAAGTAACAATATCAATTTTCAGATGGAATCTTCATTAAAATGTTTTTACTAATTTTCATAAAATAGTTTATGAATGGATTATAATTTCAAAATTACATTAAAATCCAACTGAACTGAAAAGATAAAACTATTATTTATCTTTTGAATATCATACATGTAATCTACACACAAATTCTGTTACAATTTAGTTGAACATTAGTTTTGTTTTTAGAGATAAACGTATACATTTATAATTTTGTAATTCAATATTATTCGTGTGTATTAAATTAATATTTCGTAGTTCAATTATGGGAAATATTATTCCAAGTAGAATATTGTTGCCAGTTAACATCCTAATAAATATATTTATATCTATAATACATCAATAGAATTTATTCTATTTTAAATAGAAACTTCTTAGTTTAATTGGAGATTAATTTTAGTAAGAATCACGTTCTTGTATAAAATCCATATCAATAATACTTCATTTTCATAATTAAAATACAAAAATAGTTAGTTAATAAGACATATTTAGTTTAAACCAAAATAATTCCTTCAATTTTGATCATTTAATATTTAATTTATTATAAGTGATTAATGATTTTAATTACTTCAAGTTAGATGTCAAAGTTATAACCGAGTTATGAACTTGGAAATTGATTTTAATGATGTCATATTTAATTAAGAAATGTCTTGTCTGTGGATACTAAGTATGGACATTGTTTCAAAATAACAATTAATAAAGTTCTCTTGAATTTATTTGTAAGTATAAATAGAACAATAGAATGTTATGATCTAAATATTGTATGAATATTTTGTTATTATTAAAATATAAAATTTGAATTTTGTGGGAGAAAATTGAATTTTAACCATTTTATTTTCTATATGACGAAAATGTATTGTACATAAAGTTTTTATGATAATATTTTTTTGAAAAATAATGATTTTCTATTTAATTGAATTAATGATTATTAATATATTATATATAAAGATATTAAGTTTACTTTTTTAATGAAATATAAATATTAAAATATTGTATAATAATAAACATTATATAAATTAAATATGAAAAACACATTAAAAAAGAAAACCGAACTAAAATTAAATATTTTTTTTAAATTCCATTTTTAAAATTATTCCATACTTTAAAAATATTTATTAAATAATTATGTAATATATGGAATAATTTATTCCATACTTTAAAAATAGAGTTATTTGTTTGAAATATGTATTTTCAATATAAAGTGATTTTAGCATGAATTAATTTGTTGAATATATATTATATAAAAATACAGATTGTTTTTTAATGTGATTTAAAACAATTAAAGTGAAATATTGAATAAACAAATAATAATTAATTCAGTATGTTTTTAAAATGTACAAGGATATATGTGTAAATAAAAAGAAATAAATATTTTTTTAAAAAGTAACAAAAATAATAAAATGATAAATAACTATAATTAAAATAATAAACAAATTTGCTTTTGAAATAGAATTATATATATATATATATATATATATATATATATATATATATATATATATATATTTATAATGACTAAAATAATCTTCACTTTCATTTAAGCCATATTGAACATATGAAGACAAATTGTTTGATAGTGTAAATGATTTTCTTTTTCCATATACTAAGAAAAATAAGTACTATTTTATTTTATACTTATTTGTATATATATATATATATATATATGTGTGTGTGTGTGTGTGTGTGTGTGTGTGTGTGAACTATACATTTTTAAAAGTAATCTATTTTATGAAGATTCACTTTCATACAAATCTCCTTAATGGAATGTCCTTTTTAAAAAGTCTTCTGAAATAAGAAAATGGAATCTCTTTGATCGCAAAGTGAAAATAAAATACGTATAAACTATTTGACTACAATTTCTTTATGAAGAATTTATAAATAAATATTTTTTTGCTAAATCATTTATTTTACATTTTAGTTTTCATTTTGGATTTATATTTAATGAAAAATTTCGAAAAAAAACAATATTATATTAATAAAAATCAGTTGTTTTATTAAAAAAACTTATGTATTATAATATTGTAAAATATTATAAATATTACTTCAATTTTAATAAATTTACAATAATAAATATGAAAAGAAATATTTTATTGCAGTAAAAAGTGTTTATTTAAATATATTTTATTTAAAATAAATATATACATATATATATATATATATATATATATATATATATATAAAACACTCTCTATCATACCTTTATATATACATACACACACATGTATATATAAAGGTGATTTTAGGTTAGATAAAACTTTCAATAGGGGTTCTATTTAAAGTTCTATCATGCTTAAAAAACCCGCCTATATATAAATGGAACTATAAATAATTAAAATATTGAAAATTATAACATCCAGAACGAAAATACTTTCTACAATATTTTCTTTTACGATTGTTAATGTCTTTAACAACTTCTAATACAATAATAAGGTACTGTTTTTAACATTGTCCTCCAATAACATCTACTTTGTCATAAACTGTAGTAGACAAAATAATCCGAATGAATCGATCGTTATTTGATTTCACGTTACTGTGATTCTATCTTGTACCTTTATTCAATATTTCGCACTTTACTAACATTTCAGTTTATTTCATTTCGCTTATTCTCGTGGATATATATTTTACCATTTATTTATTTTCCTTCTGTAACGTCTATTTGAATAAATGTATTGTAATTGAATAAACTGAACAAAAGTTCAATTTATTTTGTTGATATATTTTATGTAAATACATGCAGTCAACCGAAAATATAAATCAACTTTATTATATTTTTTTAAAAAAATTATGTATTATGTACTATCATTCAATTATGTAAAATATTATTGAGTAATAATTATTTTTTGTATCTTTAGTGAAATTAAATTAATTTAAAAAGGTATTTTCTTAGAATTATATTTTACTATATAAATATAAATATATATATATATATATATATATATATATATATATATATATATATATATATATATATATATATATATATATATATATATATATATAAGCTATTTAAAAAAACCAAAGTATTATTTTAAAAATACATATTTATCATTTTATTATTTTTCCTGCTTTTTGAAAATTAATTATATCTTTCTACTTACGATATATATATATATATATATATATATATATATATATATATATATATCCTATACATTTTCAAAAATCATAAAAAAATATTTTTATATTTGAACAAATATAAAAATATTAAATGAACATTTAATATTTTACTTTAATTAATTCTAATCATATTACATTTTTTTATCTATATTTATACGTAAAATATATTCAAAAAAATAATTTATATTTAAAATTATATTTTAAACATATTAATTCAGCAAATAAATATATATTTTAAAATTCTATCTAAATAGAATTTTAAAAATATTTGATTCAAGTTTGATTTATTTTTTCAATTTTTTCGTTAAATGTTATTTATATAGTGTTTATTATTATAAAATAAATATTTCAATATTTATAATTATGAAAAAAAGAAAAATAAATACATCTATACGTAATATTAAAGTAATAATTTATTCAATTTAATTAATTTTGAAAATAAATGAAATCAAATCATAAAAAAATATGTACATTTTCTATCTATGAAAATAAAATAATCTACTTTAATTATTTTTAAAAAAAATAAATTTTAATAATAGGATTTCATTCATGAAATAAATATTTAGTTCGTAATTTTTTCATTGCTCTATTTATTCCTGAAAAATAAATTAATTAAACTTTATTTTTTAATACTAATTTATTTTGAAAAAAATTCCATATTAAATATCCATAGACAAGATCACTCTTAATTAAATATGGCATCGTTAAAATCAATTGCCAAGTTGATAACTCGTTTATAACTTCTACATATAACTCACAGTAACTAGAATCATTAACGAATTATAATAAAAAATATATATTAAATGAACAAAACTCAAGGATAAATTTCATTTTAAACTAAATATGTCTTATTCAGTAACTGTACTTGTATCTTAATAATTAGGATGAAATATTAATATGGATCTTACACAAGAACGTAATTTTCACTTAAAATTGATCTCCAATTTAATTGATAAGCTTCTATTCTCAATTAAATATTAAACTCGTTATCTATTAACATACTCGCCAATTATTGATCAGTGTCTTAATAACAAGTTCAGTAGGAAAATAATTAAATGATAATAATTTAAATTTATTAGTTTTGTTAAATATTGTATAAATACAATACATATTTAAAAGTCAAAAATGATATTTTTAAAAATTAATCCTATTATAAAATTCAATAAACGAGAAATAAAAATCAGGAAAATAATTTGAATTGAAAATAATGTAAAACCGATAAATCTTTCAAAATCATTTAACTATAATACTTTCATTGACAAAAAATATATCAATTTTTATAATAAAAAATACTATGTAAATATATGAAATAATTTATTTAGTTCAAGTACTTTTATTTTGAAATAAAATAATCTACTAGATTTGTTTTAAAAATTACCACATATACTATTTTTTCATAAAACTATATTATTTTATATTTTAAAATTACTATTTGTAATTTTAATCACAAAATCAGATTATTTCAATTTATATCGATATGGTGGAAATTTTAACATATATTATAGAATAAATACATTTTGTAATTGTCGGTTTATTATTATTACTGTTTATTAATATCGAATTTAAATAATTTTACATAAAAAAATATTTAAAGTCTGCTAATGTATAAATCTCGAACTTTTGAATTTTTAAAATTGCATAAAAGAGTTATTTTTTAAAAATCAATAAAAATAATTTTCCTATTTGTACTTATAAAGAAATATTTTTTAAATAATTCAAACGCAGAAGTTAAAATATCTCAAATCGAAAAATATATGTCTAAATAATTTTCATAATCACTGGCTCATTTATACATACTACATACATACCTACTTACACACATACATATATATATATATATATATATATATATATATATATATATATATATATATATATATATATATATATATATATATATATATATATATGTATATAAATCTTTCACATAAAATATTAACTGAAAGTATTATATTATTGGATATGTTTTTTATCTTTGAATCAATTAATAATTTAAAATTAACTTTTGTAATAATAAATCAGTATTTAATATTCATTCTGTTATAAAAGTCTCTTTTAAAATAAATCTAAAAATATCTATTGAAATTATATGTATATATATATATATAAATATTGTGTGTATGCATTTTCGAAAAAATTCTTTACAGAAAATATTATTACGTATTTTATACAAAAATATATGTAAATACTGTATAACTTTTACTTAAGAACGTTAAAAATAAAAGAGAATATCTAAAAAACTTTCTAGAATATTTTGTGTAAGAACATCAAAACAATAATATAAATATTCAATTTAGATATCGTTTTCGATATTGAAATAAGAGATACAAAAAGATCATAGAATTGTATAAAATAAAATAGGTCAATCATGACCTGTCTCAAAGGTATGAAGGAATCGTTGATTAAATATTTATTTCTGACGCAGTTACGTTGGACTAGTGTATATATATATATATATATATATATATATATATATATATATATATATATATATATATATATATATTACAAATTGAAGGAAGTAGATTTTAAATTAAACTAATTTTATATGAGAAAGCAAATATCATGTTTTTAATTAAATATTTATTTCTTGTAAATAACTTGCTTAGTTTTTTATGCATATTATAAATAGAAATGGTTTATGTAAAAATATATAATTAATTTCCATACGATTTAAAATTATATGTTATATTATTTTTATTCAAAATCAATAGATGTGAATAAGGAAATTGTAAAAATATTTGATTAAGTTGAAACGTTTATAATTACAATTTTTCATTAGTCTATTTTTACCTGCCTTATCTTCAAAGATTTTTGATATATTCAGACATGATTTTTAATATTGTATTATTTCAATGATATTTTCTAAAAATAACTAAATCCTTTTACGATGAAAAAAAATATTTATAGATGACCTTGATATTTTTACCATGTATATCATTTATAAAGTCGTTTTATTTGATGTTTTTATTTTTTCATTTTTAGAAAAAATAAACAGTATACAGAATACTGTTTTATTTTATATTAAATTTTTATCAGCAATTTTGCACACACATATAAATACTCTGTTTTATATATATATATATATATATATATATATATATATATATATATATATATATATATATATATTATATATAAATTTATATGACTACAAGAAAATATTATTTAAAGTATAAATAATTTGAATTTTCATAATATTTACCTTTTCCAAATAAATACTTAAGAAGATAAGGAAAATAATGTTTCAAACTCTTATACCCTTCTATAAATACTTTAATTAATAAATAAGTAAATATAATTTTCTTCCTTATAACATATTTTTAATCAAATTAAATTCATTTCGAGCAAATTTAGAAAAGTAACTCAATTTATACGTATTTAAAACAGGATGTACTTAAAATAAAGAAATATAATACTTGTCAATTAATTATTTTCTCTATGATATCCATCAATTTCTACGTACTTTTGTGTGTGTATATATATATATATATATATATATATATATATATATATATATATAGTATATATATATATATATATATATATATATATATTAATTTTAATTTATTAGCAATTAATTTCACTTTAATCTATTCAGTCATTAGTGTGATACACACACATACAATATATATATATATATATATATATATATATATATATATATATTCCTTTAAAATGAAAAATATATTAATTTTTCAAATAATTCATTTCGGAATTTGTTTTCAAGTTTACATTTTTTTTTAAAAAAAAACGGATGCATATATAAAATTAATCTAATCGATAAAAATAAACATTTAATGTATAAGATAATTAAAAACCAATTATTATATATATATATATATATATATATATATATATATAATTGATTTTTAAATTTATATATATATATATATATATATATAAATATATATATGATTGATAGTAAAGCATAGGAGTTTGAACCAATATTTTCCTCATTAATGTAAAAATTCAGTTGAAAAAGAGAAATATAAATCGGATTTATTTTAGATTTTTTTAATATATTTGAAAATATTTTTATACATTTATATAAATATAGAGATTATTTAATTTTACTTATAAGAATTGTATATAAAAATAAAACTTAATATGTACATTTTTTGTCTTCCAAAAGTACGAATTGAAAATATCGAACAAAATAAGTTTATAAATTTTAAAATAATTATGTATAATTTTTGAAATAAATATATTTTCTTCTACTTTTCACTTATCGAATAAAAAAATATTATTGTTTTGAAATTTTCTTAATAAAAATAATTACAAGTTTGTAATTTATATCGACTTGTCTTAAAACACTTTTTAAAATCAATCGACTCTTATTTATTGAAGGTACCTTTTATATGATAGATTTAAAAGTAGCTTTGATTGGTTTACAAATAGGAGAAGCTTTAAAAATTCATCATACATTTCGGACAAGTGGAGATAAAACCGTTACATTCGAGTAAATGTCTAGGCGTAACATCAAGTTTATCTTTCCCATGGGAACGACGCGTTCTTATCATTGTTAGTAAAACTTACAGTAATTCAAATTTGTAAGGAAAATGGTTATTCGTGTAATATATAATTAAAACAAATATTTTAATTAAATAGTCTTTTTTGTGGTATTATTGTAGAATTATATTGTACATAAAATTTAAATATTTATTAATTTTAATTATTTGAAAATTATTCAATATAATTATTAAAAAAAGAGTGAAAATTTATTAAATTAATTGTTTACTTTTTTACCAAAACGTAATTCAATGGCTATTGTCAAAATCATCATTGTCAAAATGGAACAATATTAAATATTAAACATTTTTCTTCTTTAAAATGTTTTGAATTTAAATAAATATGAAAATATATTTTATTTACATCAGTCATATATTCGTTTCAATAAATTTGATATTAATTAAATTTTTAATAAAACAAATTTCATTTTTAAATTCAAATAAATTTGATATTTTGATTCATTCAATTTTTGACAATTAATCAAAATTGAATGATATTATTTAATTTAAAACTGATCAGTATTTCATAATCATATAAAATAATATATTATTAAATAATCATTCATTTTCAAAATATATAAAATAATACAAAGAGGTGTTTTAAAATCATATTTTTAAAATTGCTGCTTTATACATTCACCTTTTTGCTCTTTTATTTTAAAGGAAAAAAAATTCAATAATAATTAAACTGGTTATCAAAAAAATATATTTCAATTGAATTTTACAATACTGAAATTGAATTTATTTTATCTATAACAAAAATTATTACATCGTTACAATCGAAAAATATGTTTAAAAAAAGTTATTTTAATTAAAATAAATATGTGTAAAAAATGTGTATTTTTTAAAACAAAGACTAACGGTAACTTTACAATATTCATTAAATACAAAACGAAAATGTTTTATTCCACATTTTTTAGTTTTGGTATACGTGATAAATTTTTGTTAGAGTTATACATTTTTATAAAGATGTCATTTTTATTACACTAATATATTTTTATATATTTTTTGACAATGCGTATATATATATATATATATATATATATATATATATATATTTAATAATATTAAAATGAAAAATGGATGTTAATCTTTTAAACATTTCAAAATACAATACCTACTATTAAATCAAATAGTAGTTTCAACCAGATGTTATATTAAATATGTTTATAACAGCTTTGTGTACATGGAAATTTTATATATATATATATATATATATATATAAGATTCTGGTTATCAAATGTGACGCCTAGATTTTTTTTTATTAAAAACAAACAAAATACACTAGACACATATTTCCCTTTACACCACCCTATATACATGTTTCTTTTTAATAAAACACAAATCTATGCATCACATTTGGATGACCATATACATTGATTTCCTGGTTTTCGTTTCAATCTCAATAGTATTTTTCTCTTCATTATATTACTGATTTTTCAAAATTCTGTCTATGTTATCTTAATTTTTGACTTCACCTATTACTATAGTTTAACACAAGTGAATTTTAACCCTCAGTACCACAATATTTTATAAAGTGTTTATTAATCACTTATTGTTCACCTTGTTGTTTATAACAACAATGAGCTAATGCACATTTCGGTGGTGATATCATCATCAAATCATATCATACAATTTTTCCCAGACATTTTATATCATCCACTTATTCCTATAATTAGCTTTCTAATAGCATATCCTCTTTTTGTACAAATTTGTTAAACATGCTTTTAGTTTCATTTATATTGATTTTTAATCCAATTTTTTACTTCTCTAAAAGTATTTCAACTATCATTATATAATAGCTCTTCTAGATTTTTATTTATAAGTAGATGTCGTCTGAAAACTTTTATTGCAATAAATATTCTTCCTTTATTTTTATACCTTTATTTTCGAAGTTTGGTTCTATGAACTTTGTTCAATATATTTTTTTTGATAGCTTTATAACAAATATTTTCTAATATCCACTAACAGATTTTTAATACGAAGGTCGTTTGATAAGTATGATAAAAAGTAAGCAAAACTAATTTAAAAATTTAATTAAATTAAACAATAAATAAATTTACTATACTTATCAAACGACCCTCGTATATTGAATTGGTTGAAGTAGAAAGTTTTAGAAGAGGCCTTCATCCGAAAGAGGATAAAGAAGATGATGATGATAATATATCATATTAATATATATTATATTTATATATATATATATATATATATATATATAATATGTGAGTATAATTATAATGAAAGATTTAAAAATATAATATTTTGAAATATTTTATTGATTTTATAACTTTAAAAAATATATAAAAAAGTTAACCGTCAAAAAATAGTGTTAAATCAGAATTAAATTACATTTACTTGTTATATGCACTTAATGGAAAATCTTATAAAACAATTAATCATATTCAAAAATAAAAAATGGGTGAACTAATATTCCTGTCACAACCACAGCAATGTATTGTAGTTATTAGAACTGGATATTATTCATTTTTCAAAGTATTTTTTATCTTAGTATTCCTTTTTTCACTCATTCACACACATACATACGTACATATATATATATATATATATATATATATATATATATATATATATATATATATTACAAAGGTAACTTTTATCTTTTCAAACTGTATTCTGTTGATATTTTTCTCTGCCATGTTCGATATTATCGCTCGTTTCTTCGTCTTTTGAAAAATTATTATTTTTTTTGTACATACAATGATCACCGGAAATTTCGATTCTGATCTGTAACCTATAATTTATGACAGACATTTTTCACATTTATGAAATCTATTCCTATTTTTGACAAAAAATATAAAGATATAAACATGAGTTATAACCACACAATACATTTCACTGAATAACGTTTTTTATAGTAAACAATAAATTGATCATTTTCAATTTCCCTGTTCATAAAATGTTAATTTTACTGAACATTGATATTTCTCAATGATATAATTAATGGAATTTAAAAGCATTTAAATCACATATACAAATTGATTTTGTCAAAATGATTAGAAGCTAAATTATCAATTTTATTATAATTTATACTCGATTAAAAGCTTTTAATGAGAAATTATTCGTTCCAACGAAACTCATTGATGGATAAATGAGATAATAATATTTTTGCATCATATATTTTATATGTCGTATAATTAATTAAAATTCATTTATTTATATTAATATTAATCCTTTTATAATGAGTTTGTTTGGGTTTGAAATGATACCTGATTATAAAATCAAATTATTTTAAATGTATATATATATATATATATATATATATATATATATATATATATATATATTTACTTGAAAAATATATAAATTCGAAAATTTAATATAACATGTTTAAAATATTTATAAAGTCAAAAATAAATTGTCGAAGACACATGTGGTATAAATAATAATATATCATTATGTTCAAAGTTAAATTATAACAATGTTTGCAAAATTCTATCCAAGTTACGTAGTTTGAAATAATATAATATTTTGCAAAGACTGCATCATCTAAACTGTCATACCTATATCATAGACAAATTACACGAGTTCGAAAAGGACACGTTCAAATCAGGAAAATTATTGTTCTTTAATTTAATTCATATCCGTTTCATTATAAATTATGTTAAAATAATCTTATGTATCGATAATAAATAATATGTAATTAATATATTAATATGATAACTCGATTTGGAATTGTATTTTGTAGAGTATGATGTATGCAATTTTTTAAACAATTTTGAATGAATGGTTAATTAATCAAAAATGTCCACAGATTATACTTAATGGAATGTTAAGTATATCTTTAAAGAAATAAATATTTATCATCTTATATTTTTTATTTTAATCTTTGGTTAGATATGATAACAGAATATCTCAATGATAGAAAATTGAATATAAATTCAAATTAGAACTATTTTATTCATTTTTTGTTCTTGAATTATTTTATATCTCTAATATATCTATATAATAAAGCACAAGAAGATATTTTTATGTTAGATGAAAATTATTTGAAAAAACTATTTAAAACATTATTATATACAAGTTACGTTTTTTCACGTTTACATTTTTTTTACCATTTCAAGCTTTTGCTATATATAAAATATTTTGTAAGTTTTCAATGTGTATATATATAGATATATGTATAGATATAGGGGAAGAGATTAAGGGTTGATATTATTTAAAGACACATTTTTAAATTACAATATTAAAATTATTTTTAATAACACTTTATCTAAGTATTATATATTTTTCAATATACTTCGAATATAAATTTTTAGTGATTAGATATAAAATTTTATATTTTTCTATCCATCGTAAATATTCACTTCAATCTGCTTACTATTTCTACTGAATTTTATAAAGAAAATAACAGCGAGCTGCTTATCAAGTAGAGAATTCAAGATTAAAATTTAAGTATTCGGTACTTTTATACCAAAAGATAATATAATCTTTAAATCCTAATGTATATAAATGAATGATGTGTACGTAAACTTTTATATATTTTATATAGCTTCTAAATATTTTTTGGACTAAAATGTTTTATATAGAATCATAAACATGGTTCTTTCATAAAATTTAAATATCTAAACAGTGAATCGCCTTTGAGGATTATATTTATAAATATATATAAAGAAACATATGAAACATTTTAATTGCTATATCAAAATATTTGAAATAATTAATAATTAAATATTTGAAATAACTAATGCGAATTTCGATGGCGATGTCATTATAGTAAGAACCTTTTTGTTATCTCAATTTTATAGTAAACAATTAATTTATAAGTTTACGATTTAAATATTCATAAAATATTAATCTGAATTTTAATAGATATTTCTCATTAAATCAATGAGAAATATCACTTATAATTTGACGCAATTTGAAAGCATTTAAATCATATATAATATTGGTCTTTGTCAATATAATTGGAACTTGAATTATCAATTTTATTAAAATTTATATTATATTTGATTAAAAGTGTTTAGCTACAAATTGTTTGTTTCAATAAAATATATTGATAGATAAACGATATCGTATTTTTGTATCATATATTTTACATGTTATATTATTAATTAAAATTCATTTATTTATTTATATTAACGTCAATCCTTTACTAATTAGTTTGTTTGAATTTTAAATGATACCTAACTTTGAAATCAAATAATTTTAAATGTATTTAATGAATTACGCTGATAGTTCACTTTTAATACTGAATATTTATTAATAAAATATTTGAATATTAATAAAATTAAAATATTTAATATAATTAAATATTTTAGTTTACATGTATATTAATTTATTTTATTATTTACTAATTAAAATTATTATTCATATGATATAAAATATTTTTTATTTAAATTATCAATTATGTAACTATGAAACTTTTACGATTATAATTTAAATTTTAAAAATTATCTAAATAAAGACAATAAATTATAATAAAATGAACTGTTTTTAAATTTTAAATTGTATACAAATAATATTGAAAATAAAAAAAAATCATAAATTTTAACAGAAAATTAACTAGAAAATGAATATCAGTGAAAATAATAATATTTTTCAAATTAAATATTTGTTCCATGATTTTTATGACTCACTATATGTATACAAAATTCAAATTCAAATTCTGTTTGAATGCAAATTAAAATATAGTTCTGAAATATATTTTCAAAATAAAGTGTAAAATTTCCGATAATATAAATATTTTTTAAGAAAATTATTTAACTGTATAAAATTGACATGAACAATTTATAGATGTCAATAATGTTAAAATCCTCTCATTGTCATATTGACACGTATGAGTGATCTATCTTCTTTAAAGTAATTCGAGTGTACAGCATAAAATCAATGCGTAGTCACGGAAGCTATTTGACGGTCAGCACGTAATCCAGTAGGATACAATTAAAGAAAAACCCCATCGTCCCAATTTTCCTAGTACGAAGAAGATCCTTGTAACGAAACAAACTCATAATGCACGTTTCTTACGCTACACAAGTGTATTCATTGTTTACACGAACGACTAGAACAAATATTTAATTGAGTATTTTTAACCATGCACTGGAATTATAATCTTATCTTATTTAATCTTAATAGACGCTTAGAGAGCTAAGATTAACGCAACATTGCGTTGATCGTGATTTCTAAATGAACATACTCCAATATTTACTCTGTGACGTTAGTAAACTTTTTTACAGTAAGCTGATTTCGTGCCAAGTGCAACTTTGGACGTGTTAATTATGATAATTTAATATGCATGTGTTTACTAATATACGTTAAAATAAATGGCTGATGCATAATTGAAAATCTTTGTCTAAAATTCAAACTAATTATCTATAAAACTAAATTGAAAAATATTTTATACGTACATAACATAATTTATATTTATTTATATAACATTTTTGTCGGAAAAGTTTATATATATTTTTAATCAGGAAACATTCATATTTTCGATATTTTATCAAAAGGCTCAAAGTTATTTTTATATAAAATCAATAACTTTTAAATATTTATTATATATTTTTTTAATTATTATCAAAATCAAAGGAAAATACTTTCTGAACAATTAATTTTTAAATGAAAAAATATAAATAATATAAACTTAATATCAGTCCATTGACAAAAAAATTTTCTTTTCTAGGTTCTTTCAATTCTATTTTTAAATATCCTAAATATGAAAAATTATTTTTTTATATCACTAATTAATTAAACTGAAATTGTTAACCTTTTACCTAAAGAGAATTTTTTTAAGTGTACTTATAAGTTGAATGTATAGTATCATCCAAATGTAAAACCTAGATTTGTGTTTTATTAAATAGAAACATGTGTATATTTTTTTATTTCTTTACAATAAAACACAAATCTAAGCGTCACATTTGGATGATCATATATAATCAATATGAAAAGAAATTATGTACTAAAGACTTAATTATTGTGTATTACAAAAATCATTTTTTATAAATATTATTATTATTATTATTTAAGAATAACATGGGTTGATTTTTTGTATTTCTTTAAAATATGATACATTTCGAAGCTGTCCCCAATATTCGAGTGTAAGAATCGCAATAAAACAAAATTCTCATCTTATTTCTCGATTTTTTCTCAATTACTATACAATAATGTGAAATTTTCCATTAAGTTGGTATAGTTTTTTCTAGTTTTACCTTTATTTTGAGGTTTTCTCACCATTTGAAAATCATCTAATTTATTAAACTGGAGTTTCACAAATTCTAGATATATTTTTGCTCTTAGAGTAAAATATTTTTTCTTACAAAATGAGAAAACTAGAAAAATACACACAATGATAATAAAGATTCTTTTTTGCCATCATAGAGATGGCCTTCTATTCAATATGTAGAAACGTGATGATAGTTATTTAGCGGAATTCATCCGTAGAAGGTTAATTCATCAGTGAAAAAAAATATTGCCACAAAATGAAAAATGGAATCATAATTATAATATTCAAATAATAAATATAAAAAATGATATCATTAGGAAAAATCATTTTTCATTATCGGAAAATTTTATAATAGTACTCAATTATCACTCATCGTCCACTTTTCGATGGCCATTATCCTTAAAACATGGAATTATAACAACTTAAAGATTTCTTTCATAAATCTTGTTGAATTAAAAATGAAAAGAAAATTTCATTAAAAAGGAAATTAATCAGAATACCACTGAAATTACATAAAAAAATGTTTATATACAATTATATATGCGAATGATATAGAATAAAATTTTGAATTGAATTCATTTATTCAAATATGTAATTGGAATTATATATATATATATATATATATATATATATATATATATATATGAAAAAATTGCATTTTTTATATTATACTGATTTTTTACAATTTTTTTATGAAAATATAAAAAAAATGTATAAAGTGTCCAATAATAATTTATTTTAATTTTTTTGTTTATAACAATAATCAGCTAATGCGCATTTCGATGTCGATGTCATCATCGTCGGAGTCATTTTGTTAACAAAAAAGCTCTGATGATGATTGCATTCTATCCATTGCTGAATAAAGGCCTTTTCCAAAACTTTCTACTTATATATATATATATATGTATATATATATATATATATATATATATATATATATATATATATATATATATATATATATATATATATATATATATATATATATATATATATTGGTGTGTAAATATATATATATATACAAGTATATGTACGTTTGTGTGTATACCACGAGGGAATACACAGAAATCAACCAACATGTATAAACTGGTTTACAACTAACAACAGTTTTTTGCAGACTTATAATTACTCTTCATATATGTATGTATATATATATATATATATATATATATAATTTCTATATAAATCTGATTCAAAAACTAATTTGTATAAAATAAAATATGTATATATACATTAGGGACAACATATACAACGACTGATTAAATAATATTATTTTAAACATTGTTTTGATATTAAAATATTTTCCATTTAGTAACATTATAATAGGTGATTACTTTTTGCATGTTAAAAATCCGCATATCATTAAATCTTTGTTACATGCAAACATGATCGTTTTATATCATGTTATTTGATTGAAATATAGTTCGTAATTAAACTATCTAATGCACTTTTGTATCGTTGGAAATATATAAATGTATGGCACGACATCATTAGCAAATAAATCTATTTAGTTTGTATATTTGTAGTTTTAAACTACAATATAAAGCTTTAATCATACTAAAAAAAATAAAAAGTGTACTTACTATTTACTTGTACAATAAAAATGAGATTATATAAATTCTCGTTACTTAGAAACATTCAAATTTGACTATTTACTTAAAAAGTTCAATGATTTTAGAATTTGTTGTGCTTTTCAATCATGTCTAGTAAATAAAATGGATGAAAATTAAAATTTTGCATTAACATTGTAAAATTTAAAGAATACAAATAAAAAAAGTGATAAAATAGTGCATATAAATGTTTTTTATGGGAAAAAATTCAAATATTATTAAATCATATAAACAATTTTTTTATATTATTAATATTACTATAAAATTATATCCAGTAGATACAAATATGATGAAAATTAAAATTTTACGTTTATACTGTGAAATATAAAAAAATACAACTAGACATAACGTATAAAAATCTTTATAAAATTTTTTTGCGAAGGAAAACAAAAATAATATTAAATTATATACACAAAAAATTTAATATTATTGAAAATTTTTATTTAAAATTTATTACTAAAATTTGTGTAATTAACTAATGAAATAATATATATATATATATATATATATATATATATATATATATATATATATATATATGTTTAACCAACCTGTGGTGCAATGGCTAATATCACTACTTATCATGCGGGAGAGTGTGTTTGACCCCGGTCAGAGATAAAGGATAAATGAGGCTCTTTAGCATTTAGTAAAAGTAACCTGCTTGAGGGAGTAAATTTAGAGTAAACAATCCTTACCAACTCACCTGGTCAGCGTGATGAATAAGACCAAATACTAATGTATGATAACATTCATTAAAATTTTGATCAGCAGTGGGCTGATGCAAGCTGGACATGATCATGATGATAATATATTTATTTAAAAAATAACTGTTTAAAATTTTATAAGCAATAAATTAAAATTCATTCCTAAATTTTGTTATTTTTTTCATAATTTCACAAATAAGAATAATTATAACTCTATGTAATAAAATCGTTCTTTTTTCAAAAACAGTATTGAAAAATGAGCACAAAAACTAATATATAAATATTCTACATTTATTCACACATTTTCAACGTTAAACACTGGTAAAAATACAGAATAGAGAAAAATACAACAGACTATAAAAACAATAATAAAGTATCAGTAATATAACATTTTATGTTCTTAAATTCAATACTAAATTACTATATTGATTTTCAGTGAACTTTTTCAAGGAAACCATTGTACAAAATTCTTTTGAGTTATACGTTTTTGTAAGGTTGAACATTTTTTTTTATTTTCATTAAATATACAGTATATATTAGTAAATAAAGATATATAATTGAAATTATAATAATCAATATTTATGTTCATTGTTTTTTTAAAAAGATATATGTATATACACAATATATATATATATATATATATATATATATATATATATATATATCATTCGTTTCATAAAGACATAACCATTACGGAACTCAAAGACAAAAAATGCTCTGGGCTGGCATCAGAAAGGCCGAAGCCTTGCAAAGGCTGTGGCGCCAAGTGGTAATTATATATATATATATATATATATATATATATATATATATATATATATATATATATATATAATACCTTATGTATGATTTGATAAATTCCTTTACACAAATAAATTTTCCACAGTTTCAAAACAAACAAATATCTTTATATTGAGATTTTGTTCGTCTATAACAAAACTTCTTAATTCGTCTAATATATTATATACTTTTTGAAAATGATATCAATATAAATCACATTAAAATATTAATTAGGATTGTAATTAAGCTATAAAAAATTAATATCGATTTCAGTTTTAAAACACTGTCATTATTTCTCAAATATTTCAATTATTTATACTTATTATTAATTTATACATTATATATATATATATATATATATATATATATATATATATAATAAAAAATTATGATATATTTAACGTTTCAAATTTCATAATCTTCTGATCTATTGTACTAAGCTTCTTCATTCTAACTTCCGTTTCTGAATATTCTTTGAACTGTACAAAAACCACACCGGATATTATTCTGGATCTTATTTACCTTATTCCAGTCTTAAATTAAATTCAGTAATAATGACAGTCTTGATAAACCACATCAGAGATATATGTATTATTTACGTTGTTCAATTCAAAAGAATTAATATTAAAAAAGTTATTTGTGTTTTTAAAAGTTATAAATTTCAATAAAAGTGTTTAAGGAAAAAAAATTTCAACTTTTAAAATTATTATCAATAAAATCTTAAAATAATGAACATTATTATTTATTAAGATAAATAATTATTAGATAATTATTGACGTTTTTTATTAAATAAAATCAATTCCAATTTTTAATTTGTAATGAAAAAAATTATAAAAATTATATTTTATTCGATTTTAAATAAATACAATTTAAGTAAAATTTCTCAAAAAATCTTTATTAGGACTTAAATAAACTATGCATAAATATTTTTATTAATTTATTTTATTTCATTTTAATTATTATTTGTTGTAGTAGAAATATTTTTTTAAACTTCTAAAACGAAATTTGATTATGGCGATTATTACAAAAGTCTATTTTAGAAAATAAGTTATAAATAAAAATTTCCCAGAATTTAATAATATATAAAATTCCACAATCAATTTTCAGGATTTTTTTAAAAAAATAAGAACTTTTTTAAGGTTGAAAATAAACTTTGGCAAGACAAAGTAATTATATTTTTATAATAATTATATATCTAAGTTTTACACAAAATAAAAAATGTTTTATTTCAAACTGCATACCACAATTACTCAATTAGTATAAAGATATAAAAAAATTAAAATTTTAAATATTTCACGTAGCATTAACTTAGAAAACTCAGTTTATTTTAAAACTTTGTATACAATAATTCGCTTATATAAACAAGTTCTCGTTTATATACTTCTTACCTGATACAAAGCAGTTATAGAAACAAAATGTAATAATCTACGTTTTTTTTTACTATTTCTGTATTGCTTGTTGACATGCACGTGTTAATACAATCTATAATTTGTACAAATAAATCAGATAAGTGAAAATAGAAATATCAACTATTAACAATAATAACACTTTAATTAGATGTCAAGAAATGTAGCCTTAAAAAGTCACCATTTTTAAAATGTATAAAAATATTAATAAAAATGACTCTGTTATCTAAAAAAATTATACAATTTACAGTATAATATTTAAATTTAACATCATAAAATTATCTTATCATCAATCACTACTATATTATTTATTCGTGACTTTTAATTATAAAATATTCTTATACTTTTATATTTGTTAATAATATATATATATATATATATATATATATATATATATATATATATACATATATTCCAATAAAATTTTCAGGTTTATTTTTAAAAGATTTTTTTTAATACTCAAAAAACAGAACAGCTAAATTTGAGTCAACATTTTTATTATTAAAAGTTAAAAAAAACTATGAAGAGAAATTAAAATCAGCCTCAAAGTTTTAATTTCAACTTTGAGCCACTGTAGGTAAAATCCTTATCATTCAATATTTATTACAATACATATATAAAATTTGATAACTATATAATAAAAAATTATTCTTTTTTTTAAATTTTATTCTTAATATATTCTAACACGATAAAATTATTTTCAATAAAAAATATTTGCTTATTTAAAAAATAAGTGTATAAATGTTAGGGAAACAAAAATATTTAAAATATATATATAATATTAGTTGTTTTGGAACTGTGGATGATTCACTTTAAATAATTTTCACCCCTAAAAATTTAAAATACAAATTGTTCATTGTTTTTAAATTTTAATTTAGAATAATTTTAATTTACACCAATTTTGATGTAAAACACATTTTTTTTATTTTCAATTATTATTATGTATGAAACATGTTCTATTTTACGAATTTTCGACCTTTTTGAAGAGATGGGGTGTTTTTTTTATTACTTTTGACGGTACTTGACAATTTTAACATTTTGTAAAGGTCTGTTCTAATTTTGTGTTTAATTTTTTTAAAATATGTTAGTATTTTCTATATCTATATTTGTTATATTAAACAGTGTCATGCATATATTCTAGTTGCGTTTTTTTATATATCAAATATTATTTACGATATTGCAAAGGAAAGGGAAAATCAAGCTCGAATTTATTGGACGATTTCATTATCCGAATTTTACACGCGATTTGTTTTTATAAATTGCTCAAATATGTTTAATTAATTCTAAATCCGTTTTCAAGCATGTGTGTTGCCACATAATTTTCCGTTCTATGGTAATCAGCATTGTGCTCTTTATATCGCCCTTTTTGTTATTTTTCACAATCTTCGCAATTTATTTTATAAATCCCAGATTTTCCTTCCATATCAGGAGGTTCCTTTGGATTTCCTAGTACATTCTTTAAGCTATTGTTAGCTGTGTAGATTATTCTGTAGTCTACCTTTTTTAATGTTTTGGATAGCCCTCTTGTATATTTTGGATAATATGGGATTTTTACATTGGTTGTAACCAATGTAAAAATCCCATATTATCCAAAATATACAAGAGGGCTATCCAAAACATTAAAAAAGGTAGACTACAGAATAATCTACACAGCTAACAATAGCTTAAAGAATGTACTAGGAAATCCAAAGGATCCTCTTGATATGGAAGGAAAATCTGGGATTTATAAAATAAATTGCGAAGATTGTGAAAAATATTATATAGGACAAACCAAAAGGGCGATCGGCACCAGATTTAAAGAGCACAAAGCTGATGTACGATACCATAGAACGGAAAAATCTAGTGTGGCATTAAATTAATTAAACATATAACCGACAAAAGAGACCTAGATGCCAAGATAAAACAAATCGCGTGTAATAATTCGGATAATGGTCCAATAAATTCGAGCTTGTTTTCCCTTTTGGTAATATCGTAAATAATATTTGATATATAAAAAAAACGCAACTAGAATATATGCATGACACTAGTTTAATATAACAAATATAGATATAGAAAAATACTAACATATTTTAAAAAATTAAACACAAAACTAACACATGCAGATATTCAATTCATCTAGAACAGACCTTGTAATAAATCATAAAAAAAGGTCGAAAATTCGTAAAATAGAACATGTTTCATAAAACAATAAATAACCCATACTGACAAACCAGATGACGAAATGAAAGATAAAACCCACAGTTGTAGATGGATTGAATAAAGACACAGAACACAACTAGTATAGGTATATATTAGAAAATTATTTCAACAGAAAGGCTTTGACAATGATGGCATCGCCATCGAAATGTATAATTATGTAATTATAAATTATATAATTATAAAAAACAAGTGAACAATAAGTGATTATTGAACACTTAAAAACATTATATTTGTGTAAAATATATATAATATTTTTTTTAATAAATACAAAATTTAATATATATATTTACACCATATAAAACACATTTATATATATATATAAGTATCATAACTGATTAACTGAACAATAAGAAAAGTTCAAAGTTAAATAAAAATATATAAATAAAATGTAAAATTTAAGTATACATAACTTACATATTATATATATATATATATGTATGTGTGTGTGTTCATATAAATAAAATGAAAAAATATAATAACTTACATATTTTAAAGTTCAATGTTGCTCAGCATATCTAATGAGGGATGTAGAAACAAATTATTTTATCGATCGAAACGCTGCGATTCTCATAATGAACTGAAATTAAACAACAAATATACTTAATGTGTCATTAACAAACAAAGATAACATTATATACATTAAGCGTTGTTATAATTAAGAACGTGTTTATGATGTGAGTAATTATAGGAGTTCATAAGAAGATCAAGGTTGATATCACATTTGTAGTTATTAAATTGTGGATACATATATTTATTTATTTATTTATTTATATATATATATATATATATATATATATATATATATATATATATTAACGCCATATCAAATCGTTTTTATTGAAATCTAATATTTTTATACTAATTTTATTATGAAAGTAAATCAAATGTACACAGTATCAATTCATTGGATGTAAAGAAATCACAAATATTATTTCATATATACTACAAATTATCTCACAACAATTATTTCTAATATTTCGAAATATCGTGATTTAATTCACAATACTTTGCGTTATTTATAAACGTATCTCAGGCAACAGTCGAGGCCAAAATTTTAATGAAAAAAAAAACAATAATTAGACATTAATAGACTTAAAAAAATCGAAGCATTTTTAATTTAACAAATCAAATAAGTATTTAATATATATATATATATCTCAATAAACAATTTTAAAAAAATAAACTAAAAATATACACATTGTTATAATTTCAATTAAAACTCTTATGTCACATAACTGAATTCAATGAAACGAAAATAATTCTTTAGATTTCAAATAATGGCCTTTTACCATTTGATTTATTTCTTATTCAAAAAATGAATTATTTTACCGAATTCACAAAACCATCTCAACTAAAAATGAATAATTTTAATTGACATTCGAAATAGTGCTACTGAAAAAAAATTCCAGTTGGAAGCATAAATTGAAAAAGTACTGACATCTGAAAAAAATATTAAAATTTACTCAGAGAATAATAAATTAAAATGAAAAGCAATACTCAGTGCGTTTGAAATGAAAAATGGCGAGATATTTTTAAATAATGCGTATTTCAAAGTAGGTAGTGATGCTCTATAATTTATACGTACTGAATTGCATACCACGTTTCTGACAACCAGTGGCTGAAACTCGACTGACTCGCTCGATAAATTCAATCTTCAGCATAATGTATGAGAACCACAATTAACTGCCTTCTGTGGAAATTTCCTTATTGTATAAGAATGAAATTTTATACTATAAGGTTTATAAATACGATACATATTTAATTGAAACTATAAACTTCTCATTTTCAAAACTATATGTGTTTACATACAGTACTTGACTAAATTATTAGACCAAATGGCACTAAAAATATAAAAAAAATATTTTTTATGTATGAATCTAATAATTTATCCAGAATAAGACAAAAATTATTTGAACAAGTATTTATTTTTAAGTATATTCTATGGTATTAACGATGGAACATAATGTCACTCATATGACCACCACGAATTCACTTCACATAGTGCATTCATTTAGTCTAATTTTTAATCACTCTTTCACATAATTGTGATCCAATTTCATGAATTTATTTATTTTTAATGCTTCTATTGTTTCTGGTTTATCACCATAAACCAATGATTTCACATAACCCCACAGAAAATAATCCAATGAAATTAGATCACATGATCTTGGTGGATAATTGATGAGTCGATTTCGTAAAATAATGGACTAATTAAACTCTTGTATCATTAAGTCTATTTCAGTTTCTTCAACTTTTAAGCGTTATTAAAATGTTAAACGTTTCTTTATTATTTTCCAAACTATTCTGAGTTTAAATGACAAAATGAGCTTAAAAAAATCAAACATGGCTGTCACTAGCTCACAAAGATTTATTATTCTTATTGTAAAACCCTATCTAAATTGACTCAAATGAGACTAAAAAATTTAGACATACCTTTATTTGCTTTCTCTCATTATTTCTTATTATCATTAAATTTTTTGGAGCCTCTCTCTCTCTCTCTCTCTCTCTCTCTATATATATATATATATATATATATATATATATATATATATATATATATATGGTAGCCTAAATAACACAGAAGCTTAGTAAATAAGAGTAGACAAGTAAATGTATGTCTAAACTATTCAGCCTCATTTAAATCAATTATGATTAAAAAAAATTCCAGTCAGTAATTATTAAAATCTGTTTAAAATTATTTTATTACTTTCATATATATATATATATATATATATGTATGTATGTATGTATGTATGTATGTATGTATGTATGTATGTATGTATAAATACAAATAATCATTTTTTTAAGCGAACATCCCGTTAAATATCAATAAATAAATTAGATAAGAAAAGTAAACAAACATTTTAACAGCAACTTTTTGAACATATTTGAAATAACATAAAACTTAAACACGTATTAAATATGTATATTATTTTATATTATTATTAAATATTTTGTGAATGAATATTTGAATTCTGTGGGAAAACTTGTGTAGAAAAGAACATAAAATGTAAATACGTTAATAACACTAACATTTTAGTTTTATTAAATTTCACAACAGATTGATATGAATATTAAATAGTAATATAGAATTTCATTTATTTATTATTTTGTATCGTTATATTAAACATATATTTTTATATGTTTATAAGAAATTTTGAATTGCAATAAAAATATATGTAAATCGTATAAATAAATTCCAAAAATGAAATTTAATGAATATAAATGTCACAATATGTTCTCGTTGATACACATAATTGAATTTCAGTTATTTGAAAAATTTTGTTTGAAAAAAATACATTTTTTCAAATTGATGTACTTAAACTATCTCTGTCAATTTTTTTTTTAGAATACATTTGAATTTGAAATTATATTTATTTATAAAAGTTATAAAATAAAAATATTATCATAAAATAATTATTTTATGATAACAAGTGTATTATTTATGAAAAAATATGATTATAGTAGACAAAAGATATCTTTAATCGTTTTACATCTTTTTCCAAAAACCAAAAATTCTCAAAAAATTATTCATATGCAACAAAATATAAGGTTTTTATTTATAATTTATAATTTTACTTGTATTAAATATATTCAGATCAGAAATATTCTTCGAGAAAATCATTTTAAAAAATGAACCAACAATTTTTCAGATTAAAGCATTGATTTATTGATTATATCAAAATATTCTCTAAATAAATTTCGTTTTATGTTTGAAAATGTTATTTTAATCATCGATTTGTATTACTTTATAGCTGATCTTTGATTTCAATTCAAAAAAATTGATTTTTAAAAATGTGAATTTTTTATGAAATTTTTCATACTATAGGTCGTTGTTTTTTTGGAATGAAAAATTGAAATTTTTAAAAATTAGCAAAAGTTACATTTTATTACTAGAAATCGATTATTTGAATAGAAAATAGTTGTTTTCTAATAAAAATTATATTTGTTTATGAAAAATCAAATTACAGTAATCAAAAAATGATTTTTAATCATTTCTCATCTTTACCTAAAAATAAAAAGTTCTCAAACAGTAATTTATTATGACCAAAATACAAAAATCTGATTTATAATGTATAATTATGTTTTTATTGAATATTTTCAGTTCAGAAATTATATATTTTCTAAAAAAATCATGTTTAAAAATAAAAAAGAATTTTTTGTTTGAAGCATTGATTTTATTCCTATATTAAAATTTACTCTTATAAAATTCGTTTTATGTTTGAGAATGTTATTTTTATCATTGTTTTTTATTATTTTATAGCTAATGTTTGATTTTGTAAAAAAAATAATTTTTGAAAATGTTGATTTTTAATGAAATTTTCCATACTATAAGTCATCCATTTTTTGAAAGTCAAAAATTGAAAAGTTTAAAAATTATTATAAGTCGAATTTTATTATTATAAATAAATTATTTTAATAAAAGATGATGAAATTTCAATAAAAATTATATTCATTTATAGAAAATAATTTTCTAGTAGCCAGAAGATGATTTTTAATCATTTTCCATTTTTAGTAGAAAATGAAAATTTTTTAAAAAATAATTGAATATATATATATATATATATATATATATATATATATGCTATTCAATAAATGAAAATATAATTTTCATAAAACATTTAATTTTGTGTTGAAATAAATATTCAAATCAATTCTATTCTATTATACTTTAAAACTGCAATAAATAATAGATATATAAATAACATTTTAATGATTTTTGACAAAAGTGTGGGTTTTAATATATTTAACCATGTTTAATTTTTCTACAGAATAATTTTTCATGAATATGAAATTTTGTATATAAAATTTCAATAAATTTGCATTTATTAAATTTTATAATAATTGTAAAATTCGATGATATTATTTTGAAGTTTATATGAATTATAAATCAAAAAATTCAAAAATATTTAAACAATATTTATCATTTGAAATATGGTTTGATACTAAAAATATTGAATGTTTTAAAATATATACAATATTTATAATATTTTTATGAAAAATTAACATAAAAAATGTTACTTTGTTCAGAATTTATGTATTATAATAAAATTTTATGACAAAAAAAAATTTTTTTAAAAAATATTCTTTAAAAAAATTAACACATTTTATTAGTAAAAATGTATAATTTTTACATTTAAAAATGTTCATCTTCAACAACAAAAGATATTAGAAAATGTTCTAATCACTTTTTAATATCTTAAAATGTTAAGGGTGATAATTCATTTGTGTGAAAGTAAATATTGCTACAGTTTCAAAACAAACAGTAATAAATATTTTATTTTTTATAATAATTATTATATTTTTACGTAATTAAATACTAAAAATATTAAAATGATAACTACAACAAAAAATAGAATATGTTACAATTTAAATAATATATTTTTTTAAAAAAATAGGTGGCTCCATCCCCTACTCGCTTCGCTTGTCGAATCCTGAATTTGCTTCTGTCGTATTTAAAAATGTAAATAAGTTATAAAAAATAAAACGTTTATAAAGCTATACTAATACTTCTGCGTATACACACCCATATTTATATATATATATATATATATATATATATATATATATATATATATATATATATAATAGTAATACAATTAAAATTTATTTTATCTGAAAATCTGTCCGAAAAGTCTGTCTAAAAATCAACTTTTTCCATTTTTTGTTAATTTTAATATTTCATGAAATGTGAACTGTCATAATTCCTGAAAAAGTTCGGGAAAGTTCGGAATCAAAATTTTCACATTAATTCGTAAACAGAGGTGTAGTACAATTTTTAAAAATTGAAAGAAAACGTACAAAATTTGTTTTGTGGTAAAACAAGAATTATATTTATTACATTATCATTGACTTCATTAAAAAAAATATATTGTTATATTTGGTAATAATTAATTTTAAAATAGTTTCATTTTTTTAAATCACAATAAGAATATATGCATATATCTAGGATTGTGAAAATAGTAGAGAAATAAATGAGGTAGATTTTATAGAAATGTCAGAAAATGCAACAAAATATTTCTTCCTAGGTTTTATAAAATATCTCTAGTGAATATTGCAGACTAAATTTAAGTTTTTACCATATAGTTATATATATATATATATATATATATATATATATATATATATATATATTACGTTACAAAATTATTTATACATTCCTTTAAAAAGTCTCTCGAAATTCGTATGACAGCTATAATTTAGAAAATTATATAGTATATTTTATACATACATGTATACACATATATTCATTTCACCTCGTATATATTTTAGTATTTTTTGTTAAATAATTCATACATTTTTTAACAAAACATTTTCAAAAACGAGCAGTGAATGATCATATATATCACTTTGGGAAAAATATGACTAGATTGTTGATTTTGAAATGAAATGTATAGTTCACTGCAACTGACATTTATGTTAACTTTTTAAAGGCGTTGATAAAGTAACATGCTTTTTAAGCTGAGAAAATATTTGTTTTCTTATATCGTTTCAGCATATTACTTTGATCTTTTACACATAAACACACACACACACACACACATATATATATATATATATATATATATATATATATATATATATATAATAGTACTTTTCATTCCCATAATAATAACAAAGAAATGTGGTTTAATTAATTATTTTTGATAATAATAATATGATTCCTTTTAAAAGAAAGTTTACCTGTCAGTTATTTCTGTCTTTAATTTATTATAAAAGTAGATATAGAATATAAATCAACAGTTTATATCAGACTTTCGTATATATATATATATATATATATATATATATATATATATATTGGTTGTATAAGGTCATCCAAATGTAATGCCTAGATTTGTGTTTCATTAAAAATTAAATAGAGTGGTGTATAGGAAAACATGTGTATAGTTTATTTTGTTTCTTTTTAACAAATCACAAATCTAGGCGTCACATTTGGATAACATATTTATTAAATATAAAAATACTGAAATCATGTTTTTGAAAAAATAGAAAATGAAATTTGTGTATTCAAACATTTCAGTTTGATATAATATATAAAAATTATTAGATGGAAAAAAAATTCAATATATAAATCTAGTTTATTTAAAAAAAATTTTTAGTATTAAAAATCAATGTTAATTAATTTAAATAATTTAATAAATAATTAATAAAATTAATTTAATTCCACGAAATAATTAAATATTTACAAAAAATAGTTTTTTTTTTAAAAAAAATTTATATATAGTTCTTAAAAATAAAATATATATATATATATATATATATATATATATATATTTATATTTATATTTATAATGTGTGTGTGTGTGTCGTATATGAGTATAAGTATATTAGATAAATAAACAAGAGTTCTAAAAATAAAAAGACATATCTTTATCAGATCGATAAACAGAAATATAAAATCAAATTTAGTTCTTATATATAGAGTTGTATTATTTGTATTTGTATTATTTGTTTATATATTTTTCAATTCATATTTCATGCTTTATGCACGGAAGTATTTTCAGTATGTAATAATAACAGGCAATAAAAAATTATTTATACATTCCTTTAAAAAGTCTCTCGAAATTCGTATGACAGCTATAATTTAGAAAATTATATAGTATATTTTATACATACATGTATACACATATATTCATTTCACCTCGTATATATTTTAGTATTTTTTGTTAAATAATTCATACATTTTTTAACAAAACATTTTCAAAAACGAGCAGTGAATGATCATATATATCACTTTGGGAAAAATATGACTAGATTGTTGATTTTGAAATGAAATGTATAGTTCACTGCAACTGACATTTATGTTAACTTTTTAAAGGCGTTGATAAAGTAACATGCTTTTTAAGCTGAGAAAATATTTGTTTTCTTATATCGTTTCAGCATATTACTTTGATCTTTTACACATAAACACACACACACACATACATATATATATATATATATATATATGTATATATATATATATATATATAATATTACTTTTCATTCCCATAATAATAACAAAGAAATGTGGTTTAATTAATTATTTTTTGATAATAATAATATGATTCCTTTTAAAAGAAAATTTACCTGTCAGTTATTTCTGTCTTTAATTTATTATAAAAGTAGATATAGAATATAAATCAACAGTTTATATCAGACTTTCGTATATATATATATATATATATATATATATATATATATTGGTTGTATAAGGTCATCCAAATGTAATGCCTAGATTTGTGTTTCATTAAAAATTAAATAGAGTGGTGTATAGGAAAACATGTGTATAGTTTATTTTGTTTCTTTTTAACAAATCACAAATCTAGGCGTCACATTTGGATAACATATTTATTAAATATAAAAATACTGAAATCATGTTTTTGAAAAAATAGAAAATGAAATTTGTGTATTCAAACATTTCAGTTTGATATAATATATAAAAATTATTAGATGAAAAAAAAATCAATATATAAATCTAGTTTCTTTAAAAAAAAATTTTAATATTAAAAATCAATGTTAATTAATTTAAATAATTTAATAAATAATTAATAAAATTAATTTAATTTCACGAAATATTTAAACATTTACAAAAAATAGTTTCTTTTAAAAAAATAAAATTTAAATATAGTTCTTAAAAATAATATATATATATATATATATATATATATATATATATATATAAATATATATTTATATTTATAATATGTGTGTGTGTCGTATATGAGTATGAGTATATTAGATAAATAAACAAAATAGTTCTAGAAATAAAAAGACATATCTTCATCAGATCGATAAACTGAAATATAAAATCAAATTTGGTTCTTATATATAGAGTTGTATTATTTGTATTTGTATTATTTGTTTATGTATTTTTCAATTCATATTTCATGCTTTATGCACGGAAGTATTTTCAGTATGTAATAATAACAGGCAATAAATTTTAAGGGATAATCCTTATTTATACTCTAAACAAGATGACTTTTTGGTTACGTTTTTAAATGTACATTGCACCTGCAGCACAAATATATCTACGTACATTTATATATGTATGATATTATATATATATATATATATATATATATATATATATATATATATATATATGAGTGTATGTGTATGTGTATTATGAATAAATATTTATACGTATGTGGTAGAAGTCAAACAAAATTTTTGACTACCATTTACAATAATCTTTTCATGACATTTTATTATCTGTAATTCGTCACTTTTTAAAATAAATTTAAAAATGGTATTAATAATTATACTTCTATAAAACATTTCCTCGGAAGTAAAGATATAAAATTAATAATCTGTTTGAAAACTGCGATTAAATCTTACACATAAACTTTTTTGTATAATAATTAAAAAAATATCAACACTTTTTCAAAAAAGTTTAATTAAAAAAATATACAATATACAAATATATATATATATATATATATATATATATATATATATATATATATAATTAGTGTAATTTAAATATCATATTTTTTTATCTAATATAAATGTTTGCTTACATCAAAAAATGAAAGGCAATTTATTTTTTTAACAAAGTACTACAAAAATTTAATTAAATCGTTTGTTATTCAACTTGAATGATTATTTTTATTTTGATAAAGGTTCCTTTCACACAAACAAATTTTCACTACCAACACCAGAAGATATTAGAAAGCGTTTGAAAATATTTTATTATTATTATTATAATTCATTATGGAGAGTGGTCAAAATCAGTCTGAAGGATTTAGACATATATTTACTTATTTTCTATTCCTAACTATTTTTCAGTCTCATTTGGGTTACCCTTTATTTTAATTTATTTTGTGCGAAAGTAAATTCGTCACATTTTTCATACAAATAGTAAAGATTCTTTTATTATTTAAGTGCAGAATGTATTATATTTTTTAAAAAAATATATATAAATAGGGATATTATATTTACTCTAAATGAAAATTTGAGATTGAAATATATGATTTTTTACATATTATATTTTCCACAAAAATAAATAAATTGCTTATATAATATTATAATATATTAAAGATAATTAAAAAGTATTGTATATTTCATTTTATTAAAATTTGTTAATATTTTTTAGATATAAGATATTGTGATATTCTCTTTTAGTATTTATACAAAAAAATTAAATAATTTTTAAAATTTACTTTCAGATTTATTCAAAAAAGTACAATTATTTTCCACTGATGTAAGTAATTAAAAAATCTTTATTTACTATTTCGAATTAAATTTCTATATGAATTTAACAAAAATCTTCAATATAACGCTATTGACTTTTTTAAACTTAAATACCTAACCATAAACCAAACACACACAAACACACACATGTCCATATAAAAGTTATTGATTAAACTAAAGCTATAAATTCAAAGACTTTACTACCAAATCAATCCCAAAAGTGATGTACCATCCGTTTAGTTTTCGACTGTAGTAACAAAATACGAAAGCTTTGTTTTGTTAAAACCACACCTTTTTGGAATTTAAATTACAAATTTTATGTAAAATAACATTAATACGTTAATTGTTTTAATGATCGATTTAAAAATGTAATTTTCATTTCCATGTTAATTTTATTCTCAGAATATTTTTATAAGAAATATATATATATATATATATATATATATATACACACACACACACATACATGAAACTTTGATTCTGAAAGTGGTCTGTAATAAATTTTACGTTTAAAGATATTTTGACTTCTGTATTTAAAATATTTCAAAAATATTTTTCTATAGTGTATATATATATATTATACGAAAATGAAATTTTAGTAAAAAAATAAATATTTTTTTGTCAATTATTGATCATATAATAAAATATAATTTATATAGAATCTTCCAAGTGTGACGCCTAGATTCGTATTTTATTAGAAAGAAACATGAGTATAGTTTCTTTTTAATAAAAAATAAATCAGGATGTTACATTTGGATGATCCTTTATATCAAAAAATAAAGATTGTTATAAAAAATATGTTTAATTCGCTATTTAAAATAAATTAAGTTTTTTCATATAATTTATATTTATCTATATATTTTTATATGTAAATATTATTTTTTAACAATGAAAGATAAAAATTATATTAAATTTCAAAAATTGTAATAAATGAAATTATAGATTATTTATGTTAACATTAAAACGTTATTTCCTAATAGAATTCAATTTATTCAATCCAAATATACTTTTTTGTGTTAAATCTGTTGTCTCGAGAGGTAATAATAGATACGTACTTTTTTATAAATTACCATAATTTTAAAATTGAAAAATTTCTGAAAAGCTTTGATTTATAAATCAGGTTTTGACATTTTTATTTCGAAGGAATACCTCTAAGTGATGGAAAATATGGTAATCTGTTGCACAATTCGGTGAATAAATTAAGTTATATACGAACGATGATTTATGACATATGGAGTTCAGTATTGTGTTTAGTATACTATATCACAATTCGTTCAAGAATATTATTTGATAATTTTTTATATAATATTTAAATTAAATTTAGAAATATTGTTATTGTGACTGTTTAACTTAATTGAAAGAAGAAAAATAAATGATTTCTATTATAAATTATTATAGTTGTTTTAACTTTTTTTTAAATACGTTGACTTTAATTTTTTCAAAAAAATTCTATTTCAATTAAAACAATAATGAAACATTGAAAATCATATTACAAAAACTTACAACAATATTCAACGTTCAACTTTTATAAAATAGAGCTTTTTTAATATAATAATAAAAGTAATAAAAAATTGTTGTTGCTAGTGTTTGTGAATCTGAATTTTTCTCGTTTATTTGAAATATTTGTAAAGTATCGAGAATAGAAAATATTTAATTAAAAAATAACTTTATTTCTTCCCATACAAAGAATTTAAGTGTAATGAAAATTAAATTAAAAGTATATAAAAATGTTAATCAAAGGTCTTTGTTTCATAACAGAGATTGTATCTGCAATTCTTTTCTTTTATTTAAAATTACTATTTTCTGTAATAAATATCAAAGATTAAATTAAAAAGAATAATTCTTAAAAATACATTTTTATTCTCATTTCAACTATTTTCAGAATTTGGAATATGTTTCTATTATTATTATTAAGTAATAAAATAACATAATGATAATAATAGAAACATATTCATGGAAACAAATTAATTAAGAATATACAGTGGCGAACAAAACTGAGTATATCATTCAACAATTTTCGTTAATATTTAAATATTTTATTATTAAGAACTATATTGAATATTATTATCTTATATTTTTATTGCTAATATATTAAATAAATTATTTACAAAAAATAAAAAAATCATTCTAAAAATAAAATATAAATATAACGCAAAAAACATTCTGATCTCTATTTATCCAATCTTGTTCGTATTTTATATATATATAAATATATATATATATATATATATATATATATATATATAATTATATATATAATATATATATATATTTATTCAAAACAGAAAATGTTATTACACAAGAAAGAATACTGAAGTAAATCAAAAAAATATAAAGTGATGATTATTTATTTGCGAATGAAAATAGAAAAAAAATATGATCATTTATTTTCTTTACTAAATATGATTTTGATGATTATATATGTCCTATTTTTGTACGTATGTAAGGTATTTTATCCCGTTTCATTTGTGCTTTATTTTCATACACTAGTAATATTGAAATACGATATTTACTTTCAGTTCGCATGCATCTGAGTTATTGAAACTATAATAAATCATACTGAGATATAGCGAAACTTTGAAATAGCTTATTTTAACATGAAAACAATCATAAAGTATTCATTATATTGTATGATATATGTTGTTCATGGAACGTATTGTTTCAATGTAAACATATTTTTCATAATTTTATATTATTCATAACTCTAATCAATAAACAAATTACATGTATAAAAACATATTTCCTCGGAAAAACATGATTATCATTTCAAATTTAGAAACAAACAATTAATTATATATTTATAGGTTATAATTATTGTAAATAATTGTGCAGGTGTCATTAGACGTAAACAATATTTCAATTAAAAAAAGTCACTAATAAGTTTTTTTTTTAATTTTAATCAGTAAGACTTTATTAAACCATTCAATAATTATTCGTTTATTTGTTCACTTTTTTAAAAAAATATTTCTTTAAAATATCATATTAAAAAAACTATTACTATTTTCTATTATTTAAACAATACAAAATAGTAATTATTCACTTTTAACTTGTAATATTTTTTTCAGTTTGTTTCACTGGAATATTATATCTAAAGGAATATTATTTCTTATTATTTAAACATCACAGAAGAACTTAATAGAAACAAATATTCGAAACTTAATTAAATTTACTTGATAGAAATTTCAATTAACATTTAACTTTTTAAATAATAATGTTTCCATTTAAATAAATATTAGTGAAGAAAATGAATGAGAAGTTCTTGTTATGTTCGAAAATGGTATTTTAATCATAGATTCGCTTTATTTTATATCTAATCTTTGATTTTAAGTCCTAAAATCGATTTTTCATGAAATTTTGCTTACCATAGATCATATTTTTTTGTGAGTCAATAATTAAAAATTATAAAAATCATTACAAAATAGACTTTTATTATTAAAAATCAATTATTTTAGTCATCATTGTTTGGTTTATACGTTTTCCATTTAACAATTTAATTATTAATGAAAATAATAATTGATGTTCTTGAATGAATTGTTTATAGTAAATAATTATTTATAAAATCAGAATAATTTTAATTAAAGGCATATATACAAAATTCTAATTAAATCACATCAACCAAAATTTCAATCCACAATACTAATTGTCAATTCTGTACAATATGGCCACATTTTGTTTATACTTTATTTAGATAACCAGTAAAATTGTAAATTACACATCTACAAAAATAGTAGCTGTACGTGTATTTTATTAAAAAATATATTTGTTTATATAAAATAACAAAGACTGGTAAAACCATCTTTCGTCAAACAATATTTGAAACGTTCAGTCAAGAAATATTCGATATAATATTATTATCGACGTTAATACTACAGAAAAACACGTATTATTGACTGAATTCATTTGATAAGTTCTGTAAATAAAAATCGACCAATGAGGTTTTATTTACTTTCCATCAAATTTGCAGCAACTTTAACAAACGTCTATTGTTACTGTTAACGAATTATGTATTTTTGGTACCTTTGCAGCATTTCAATTCCTATTTTATTACATCATGTATATATATATATATATATATATATATATATATAAAATATTTGTTTATATTTATATGAAAATAAAAATATATGTGTTCGTAAACTTGTATCGATAAATATCTAACACAAAAATCTATAAAGAATTAAATGTTTACTTATAATTTGAAAATGACAATATTTTTCTTTAGTTTAAATGTACATAACATTTTTTAATTAATTTTCACATTTTTCCCTGAATAAATAACTTTAAATTAATTAAAATTTGATTAAATTTGTAGATTTTTTAATAAAGAGAGAAATCTAAATAAGGCTGAAGAGCTTAAACATACATTTACTTGCTTACTTTTATTTATTATCTCTTCTCTACTTCACTCTCATTTAGACCAACTATATACAGGGTTTTCCAATAAGCGCTTAAAAAGTTTAAATGGAAATTAAACAAAAACTATCTAATTAATTAGTTATTTAGTTTTTTTTATTTTTAAGTATATTCTATGGCATTAATGATAGAACACAATTTCACTCAGATAACCACCACAACTTCGCTTGGCATAGTGCATTCGTTTAGTCCAATTTCTAATCACTCTTTCACATAATTATAATCCAATTTCATGAATTACACGTTCAGTGTTTATTTTTAATGTTCTGTTGTTTGTGGTTTATCAGAATAAACCAATGATTTTACATAACCCCATAGAAAATAATCCAATTAAGTTAAATCACATGATCTTGGTGGCTAATTAATGAGTCCATTTCGTCAAATAATCGACTCATTAACCTCTTAAAGTTTTTACAATTTCTAAGTGTAGTTGAAGTTTTAAACGTTCTATGATAATTTGCCAAACTATACTGAGTTAAAATGTCAAAATGAGCTTAAAAAAACTGCCAACTGTCAGAATTTTTACATTTTTATTGAAAACCCCTATATATCTATATATATATATATATATATATATATATATATATATATATATACATTTTAAACCTCAAATATTCAATAAAATCTAAGAATTTCTATATTAGAAAAACACAAGCATAAGAATAAATATCGGTGTGGAATAAGGAGAAAAACATTGGATAGCTACAAATAGAAAAGTTTAAGAGAAGTTGTTAATCAACAATGGTAAAAAGAGACTCTTAATGTTAGTGATAATGATGGTAGCTATATATATATATATATATATATATATATATATATATATATATATATATATATATATACAAGTATGTATATTTTAAATGGCTTCATTCTATACCAAATGTATATATGGACGCAAATAAAATTCAAACCTTTAATTAACATAATTCGAAAGTATTAATTATGCAGTATAAATTATTAATTATACAGTAATCGGATACCTAAAGGGTCAAACAGTCTGTTTTATGACAATGAAATCGTGAAATAATCGTTGATATATTATATAAACTTAAAAAAACGTATATTGTAAAAAAATATACATTACAATAATGTCAAATTTAAAGTATTTAAAACCTTAATTAAAAACATTTTTTTCTATATAACATATTTAATTATTTTTATTTTATATGTCAAATAAATTATATTATGCTCCTGAAAATATATATAAATTTAATAAATGGAAAACAATTTTCTTTATACATTTTTTGAAAAAACATTTTAATAATTATAAAAAGAATTTTCTTGTAATTATTAAATTATAAAAATTTTCCTACGTACAATAAGGAAAATAAAAGATTTAAATATTTTAGATAAGAAAATTTTAATAAGAAATTGACATTTTATATTGATTTTTTTAAAAAAATTGAATTTATTATATAAAAATCATCAATTGAATATTTGTATCCAACTATTTAATATAGTTGAGTTTGTTAATTTTATAATAATATATAATCACTTTGAAACTTGTTTCAATAAATATTATTACTAATAAATTATTCATTAACGGTAATAATAATTATAATCGGTATAATTAATTACTAATTTTGAAATAACTAAACAATATTAACAAATTTACATCACAATTTATTTAACAATATGGATTTTACATTTTAGAGAAAAAAAATAATCATTTTTCACTTAAAATGAAAATGATAAGAATAATTATTTTTTAAAAATAAAAATATATAACTAAATTTATTTCAGAAAACATATCATTAGAGTTTCACCAAAATTAATATTTTTGTTGAATTTTAATAATCTAGAATTGAACAACGATACTTTACAATATCTGAGATTCTAATAATTAAAATTATTGTTTATTTATTTTTCAAAGATTTTCTTTTTTTACATTTTCATCGATTACTGAAAAGACAATTAAAATAATTTCTTTATCTGTAAATATTTTTGTACAAAAACTATCTTCTATACCATGTATTGTAATACGTTTCTTTATAAAATAATACAAAATATAATAACGTATCACATAACTTGTTTTAAAACACTATATTTATTTACTATTAAAATCACGTAATGTTTTTTTTAATATCATTTAAGAAACTCTATATTATATTATTTCTAACAATTTCCTTCAACATTTGATACAGACATCTATAAATCTGATAAACGACTAGCTATTTTTATAGTACTAGATATTTGTATAATAAGGTGTTCGTGATAGAAAGTAATTTTGAAAAATGTATTCGTAGAATATCATTTTATTGCGTCACATTGTTCGTTTCTGACACAAAAAACGCGAAAAGATAAATAATACTGATGAAACTAATAACGAATGATCTCATTTATTTTTTAGTTTTCTATATAGAGATATAGTTATTATATCATACAAATTATTAAGAAGTTTAAATCCATTTATTCTGATACAATTACTAAAGCATTTTCTGAAATTACTTTCACCGAAACTGAAAAATTATATCCATTAATCAAATAACATTTAATATTGGATATTTTTCAGAATTATCAGTTAATTTGATAAATATATCTATATACTCTAACATGTTTAGGATTATTTATAATTTCCACTGATTATAACACTCTATTTAATAACTGATCATAAATTCCTGTCTACATAATAAAAATATACGCTCGTTTAAGATTATTTATAATTTCCACTGATTATAATTTCCTACTCATTATGTTGACTATAAATCCCCATCTATGCTGATAAATATTTGCACTGAAAATTGTATTTGATATGAAATTATACGTGGGTTAAAACATTCTCTTGGACGTGTGCAGTGCATATAAACCCACATACATTTCAGTAACATCCAACGTATACAATCCATTGTTAGTCTTTTTTTAAAAACATCAAAGGAATTTGCAACGGAAACTAGTAATAGTGTAGGTGTGTTTTTGATCTAGTGCAATGTTATTTAAAAAAATATACTGCATTTATTATAATATATTATTTAAATGGGCAAAAAAGCTTAAAAAGTTATTCGATTAATTTTTAATTTAAAAAAAATTCAAGATAATAGTGACAAATTATTACAAACTTCAAAGTATGTTGGCCTTGGTTTTATAACCATATTCCAAACATTTTTTTTATTTTATTAAGGTTACAATTATTTTAGATTTCATAGTGATTGATGTTTGTACTATTTTTGAATAAGCAGCAAACTATTTTTCATTTCTATTAATAAAATACTAATAAACAAGCATATGTATTGATCATAGATGAACAATCAACAACGTAAGTTTTTATAAAGTAAAAGCATTTTGAAAGTATTTATAAATGTGTATGCATATTAACACCCACACACATCCACACATAATATTATATTTTTATATGTTTAAAGTAATAATTATTTTAAAAATATTGAAATAAATTTAGTAAAATAAATTAAAAATAATTTAAACGTTAAAAAAATATTATATATTAAACTAGAAATTATAGCAGTTCAATAAATTTACTTATAAAATTTTATATAATTTTGTAATTAATGTACAATATATAATGTCTTAATTACAAATCTGATAATTTTTTTATCTAGAAATGTATTCTTAAACTAATTTTACACACCATACTTTTTACAATCTTATATTAAAAATTATAAACTTTACTAATAAAAAAATATTATAATTCGGTATTACATTCACATATTATTTTTAGTTTTAACCATTGAGATTGGAAATTTTTGAAAATAATAAATTTATTTCTCTTTCAAAGTCTTAAAATCTATAATTTTAATTAAACCACAATTAAGGTCAAACGATAATTATATCTTTGAAAAGACTTATTCAAAAATGTATGTGAATTTATGTTAGCAGAAAAGTTTATCTGTAAAGCTATCTTTTAATTAAACGTCATTTTTCGTGAAAATAAGCTACTTTATATTCAGTAATTAAATATTTTTTTACAACAATAATCTGATTATTCGTTTATATTTTTACACTTTATAAGTATTTTAAATCCTTTTTTTATTCAAATATAATTTATTTTTAAATTAATACACAGTAATATTTCATTAACATTTTTTTTTAGTTAATTTAAGGTACTAAAAATTTTTATTATAGGATATTTTATACGTATTGCAATTCGTGTTTTTTTTTTTGTGAAGTGAAATTATTTATTTACTCTTTTGTATTTAATATTTTAATAAATCGAAACAGTTTTAATTACACCTAATAAGGACAGAAAAGATAATAACAAAAATTATATATATTTTTTTATATTTATGAAGTTAATTTTTTTTCGTTAAATTAAAAATATTAAAATTGTTACTATAAATTTTTTTTTTAAAAATGTTGCAATTTTTTTTGTGGAATAAAATAATTTATTTGATCTTTTTGTATTTGATTTTTTAATAAATTAATCAGTTTTAATTACACCTAACAAGGACAGAAACAGTAATAAAAACTATATATATATATATATCTTTTTCCATTTATAGAATTAAAATTTTTTTTCATTAAATTTCAAATAATCACATTTTTACTACAAATATTTTTTATATATATTGCAATTCGTATTTTTTTGTGTAGTAAATTAACTTATTTACTCTTTTCGCATTTTATATTTTAACAAATCAAAACATTTTTAATTAAACGTGGAAGGGGCAAAAAGTTAATAACAAAAATCATATACATCTTTTTCCATTTGATTAATTATGCATGTATACAAAATTAATTCAAAATATTGTTAATATTTGTTTATTATATAATTATATTTGTATATGTTCTTCAAATAATAATTAGAATACAAATCCATACATAATTCAATTATGTTCCTCAACCTACATGTATAAAAATGTTTGCACGCACATATACACCTACACAAAGTACAAAATAATAAAGTTGAATGAAACATTACATCAAACAAAATAAAATAAATGTTAACATCACAGTAATTTCGTTTGAATATGTGTGGGATGAATAGTTTTTTAATGAAAGAAATAAAGTCGGTGGTCTTTAATATTATAATAGATTTCTTGTTTTTATCCAAATTGGTACTACGTCATAAATTATAAAAGAAAATTATATATATATATATATATATATATATATATATATAATTAATTAAAAATTTAAAGGACTAAGAAATTAGATAAAATAATTATTCATTTAACATTTGTTGACGACATTATTATTTTCTCAACAAGCCGAAATAAACTCAAAAAAAGAATAAAATATGAATAAAGACATTCAAAAATTGGTCTTATAGTGAACTTCTAGAAGACAAAAATAATATACAATGAATTTTAAAATCTAAAAATAACCAAAATTAAAGGAATAGAATAAGTTGAAAATTATGTATATATATTTAGAACAATTCATCAACATTAAAGGAAAATTTATAGATAAACTTAACAGGAGAATAAAATTGATATTATTTCAATTCTCCTGTTATGATTTAAATATTTCTTTATATTTAAAAGGAAAACATTTTGATCAAATTTTTTTTCTTGTACTCACTTATAACAGTGAAATATGGGTCTTAAGTACTAAAATTTAATGAATTATTTTTAATGTTTGATTAATTGGATTGAACATATTTAATAAATTAAAATTCATTAAAAATTACATTCAATTGAATTTTTTAAATTTCATGATCAAAATATATTTTTCTTCAAAAATATAATTATTGATTAAATGTTTTTAATTTCTTTCTCTTTTCTGAAAAACTATTATTTAATACTTAATATATATTTTATAACGATATTTCAAGAGATAATTTCATTCTGAATCACATTTTTATTTCGAATCAGTTTCTTTCCTTTGAGTATTAGTTAAAGTTCATGTACTGTATATCAAGTTTGTAACAGCTTCGGAAAAAGTATTACTAACTTATAAAATACTTTTATCTAAAACAAACTTTCACATTTTCCTTCCATTCTTTACCATTCTAACTTTATATAAATTATTATATATATATATATATATATATATATATATATATATATATATATATATATATATATATATATATATATATATATATATATATATATAAATATATATATTGTATATACACACACACGCACACACTTTGTATGTACATTTACATAAATGGACATTAAAACATATATTCAATAATAAAAAAAATTAGTATTTTTTTCTTTTGCATAAATATAGGTGTATATATACCATAAAAAACACATTCACTTTATAACTTTTCTATAATGTTTAACGACAATGAATAACTAGTTTTTTTGTATGTAAATTAAAAGTACATTTATTTTATAAAAAATTACAACCAATAATTAGATTAATAAATATTAAAATATTTACAGGCAAGGTTTTTTTTTAAAAAAATAACACTACTTATTAAAAAGTATTAAACGTAATTGATGATTAATGATCTAGATTAATCGTTATTCAAATAAGATATATAAATAACGTTTTTACAAAAATAATATTAACAAAGGAATACAAATATAGACATACTTACATACAAGCATATATATATATATATATATATATATATATATATATATATATATATATGTAAATTATTAGCTTATATCAACCCACTGCTAAACGAAAGCCTTAATGAATATTACCATTCACTGATACTTGCATATACTAATTTTACATATACTGTATATCAAGGTATACATACAAGATTGATGAGAATATTTATTTAACGTTTTTTTCATACTTTCATATAGGTTGATTCTCTCTCTCTCTCTCTCTCTCTCTCTCTCTCTATATATATATATATATATATATATATATATATTTGTATACATTCTTAAATATGTAATAATTGAAACAGTAAAATTATTCTTTTTTAATATACATGTTGTTTTTCATAAAACGTAATAAACTTCATAATTTAGTTGATTGGCGTGAAAAATATAATTGATATCAAAATATTATTTGAAAGTAGACATTTTTTTCCGTTTCTTTCAAATATATAAATATATATAGAAAACTATTTACATTAATTTTTTGTATCAAAAATATTTTCAAAGGAACTAAGATTTATATATTGAATTATTTTTTTCCATCTAATAATTTTAATATATTATATCAAACTGAAATGTTTGAATACATGAATTTCATTTTCTATTTTTTCAAAAACATAATTTCAATATTTTTATATTTATTAAAAAGGTCATCCAAATGTGACGCCTAGATTTGTGTTTTATTAAAAAGGATAAAAAAAGCTCTATACATGTTTCTCTATACATCATCCTATACACATATTCCTTTTTATTAAAACACAAATCTAGGCGTCACATTTGGATGACTCTATATAATAAGTATTTAACTTAAAGAAAAATAAAGTTAATTAGATTTTTAATATATAATTATAGCAATAGGAAGTTGTATATAATATATCAATATAATATTTTTATGAACAATTTTTAAAAAATTAATTATATTTTTTAATACAAATGAATTATCACCTTCGACACCCCTATATGTTATACGAGAGTCGTTTGATAAGTATGATTAAAAAAGGAAGAAAAAAAAATTAAATTGAAAATTTTAATTTAATTAATTAATTAAATTAAACAATAAATAAATTTACCGTACTTATCAAACGACTCTCGTAAGGTATTTAATAATAACTTATTAACTTGTTCATTAAAGATAAATCTAATTGCGAAAAAATATTAAACTTTGCAAAAAATACAACAATAAGTGATTATTAAACACTATAACATATTATAATATGAGGGGTGATAATTCATTTGTGTTAAAGTGAATTAGTTACATTTTCAAAACAAACAGTGATTATATTTTTTAAAAATATTATATGCTTTGAATAAAACTGATCTATACAAAAGATAAATATGACACAAATTTTCAAAAAATTGAAACAAAAATATTTCTCTATTCACAACAAATAATTACGTGCATTAAATATTATATGCCATTATTATTTTGTAGTTAAAATATTTTTTCCTTAATACGTTTTTTCTTTACGTTCAACCTCAACCATAACTCTCTCTCTCTCTCTCTCTCTTTATATATATATATATATATATATATATATGAATATATATTAGACAGATACTAAATAATTATTTATTTACAATCATTTTCCTTATTTAATAATTATTAAATGTATCATTTATATATATATATATATATATATATATATATATATATATATATATATATATATATATATATATTTGTGAAAGCAATTTCAGACTAAATTGCCTTCGTAATCGAAAGGTGGGTTAAAACATTATAATTCTAATCAATAATATTTCTAATCAAATATATATATATATATATATATATATATATATATATATATATATATATATATTCATTTTATGTTGTAAATTATTATATTAATCTAGAATTTCGTAATATTTATATTGTACAGTAATAACAATTTTAACATGTATATCAAATTATCATCAAATTAAAATTATTTGAAAACTTAATTAGAATAATCATCTTGAATTTAAGTTAGATATCACAAAATAATATTAGTTCACATTGCATAAACAATAATTTTAATCGAATGATGTGTAGAATTTTATCATATTATAAATTTATATTTTAGTTCACGTATAGGCAATCAGTAAATTCTTGACAATTTTTTTGTTATTGTTATTCATGATTTTTATCTCATAATTACAATAATATATAATTTGTTAAATTTTATATATTTTTTGAATATTATTTTTAATTTTTTAATTCAAATTTAATTTTGGGTACAAAAATCATAAATAGTATTTTCTAATATATATATATATATATATATATATATATATATATATATATCCACTACTGGACGAAAGCCACAATGAATGCTAACATATATATATATATATATATATATATATATATACATTAGTTTTTTTAGATTAAAATTTTCTAGATGAAAGTCTCTTCTCAAATTTTCCACTTTGACCAATCCAGTGTTTTCCTCTTCCAATCTATTTCGACAAATTTACATATTTCTCTGTACCACTTATCTATGAATCTCTTTATGGACTTTATTTTATATCTATATTTCCAGTTAAAAACAGTCCTTGTCTATCGATGGTCCACTTTTCTTACTATAACCTATCTTACTATAATCTTATTATAACCTATCTACTTTTATATGAAACTTTTTTGTTTTGCCCTAACATCCATAAATTTTGTTTTCGTTCTAATACATTTATTTCTAACACACACACACACACACACACATATACACATATACACACATGTGTGTGTGTAGTATTTATTTGGGTTTTATCTACACAAATAAACTAATATCTGTGTTTCAATATGTCGTTTTATGTTGAACTAAACTAATATAAATATTATAATTGTTATATTTGTATTGAAAATTGACGATATTTTAAGAGTCAATATTATGAATAGTTGAATTATACGAATCATTTCATACAATTTCTTAATACATATTTATTTAATACTGTTCTAGTTATACATGTACGTATTTCTTATGAAAAAGACACAATTAGCATATTTAGATATATGTCACTCTAAAACGCATTTACTAATTAGCACTTCACAAGGTTTTTATTTCAAATATGAAGAAGTCAAAATCAATAGCTTTATGTTGTTTTCATATTTGTATGAATTTTTACAAAACATGTTGTTTATGTAACTTTTAACGCATTCACGTATGTAAGGATCAAGTGAAATCATTTATATCTGTAAATAACACATTTTAATTAATTTCGATATACGCAGCAACTTTTAATTTTTTTTTATTCAAAGAAAATAATGACTACATATCATTTAGTTTTTAAATAATAAACAGAAATGTTTTACACAAATTTATTTTATTCAAATTCAATCAATACAATTCATTCATTAAAATTTTTTACATTAAATTAGGCACAACAAGGAAAGCTAATTGAATGGTTTGGGAGAAGTAGAATTATATGATATATAAAAAAATATTTATAAAATACAAACCGTATATTTAATTAAAATAAATATTGTTTTATTTTTTTAAGCTTAACTTGAATTTGTAATGAAAAATCATTGATAACTTCTGTTTGAATTAATTTAAAATGTTTATGATATATATATATATATATATATATATATATATATATATATATTTATGTATCGTTTTAGCAATTATTCAGCCTTTATTCATAATAATTTTTAATACAAAAAAATAAAATTAATTTTGAAAGGGCAAATAATAAAGGAATAATAATTCGATTCATATATATATATATATATATATATATATATATATATATATATATATATATATATATATAACATAAAAAACATATTCACTAATAATCATTCTTCACTAATAATCATTTTTAAGGCAGAAAAATAAAATAATTTTTAAAATAGCAAATAATAAATGAAAAACATTTAATTAAAATTTATGAATTTAAATTTTCTTCTATAATATATAATTATTTATCTATAATGTATTCTTTATGAAAAAAGGATAAAAACTATTTAATAATATTTAAACAATATGTAATTTTAAAAAAAATAAAAAGTAGTTAAAATAAAAAAGATATGTGTTACAATTTTTTTAAATGAGGAGCATTAATATATATATATATATATATATATATATATATATATATATATATATATATAAAATAAGAAACATATTTATAATTAATTAAAATTTATGAATTTGAAGATATTTATTAAATTTTAGTCTATAATATATAATTACTTATTTATAATATACTCTTTATGAAGATAAGGATAGAAAATATTTAACAATATTTAAAAAATATATGATTTAAAAAAAATAAAAAGTAGTTAAAATAAAAAAGATATTTGTTATAATTTTTTTAAATGAGGAGCATTATTATATATATATATATATATATATATATATATATATATATATATATATATATAATAATAATGCTCATCATGAATGAATATAAATTAAATATCAGTACAACATAAAAATAATTATAAAAAAAAACTAGAAAAAATAAATTCAGTAACATTGAAAAAAGTTGACTAATAAAATCTCATTTAATTAAATTCATGTCTCATTTAGTTCATATAACATTTATTTAAACAAAATCAGTACACTAAATTAAATAAAATCAACAAATATATTAGCAGATGGTAATACTACATTTTGTAATAGGAAATAATTTCAATTATAAAAATAGGAACAAAAAATGTTTTACATAAAAAATAATTACAATTCGAATAAACTATTATCAAAAAAATCAATCAAAAAACTTCCTAATACATAAAAAAATATTAAATATACTTGCAAATACTTTGTAAAATAATAATGGAATTATATAAATTTTATTTTCTAAAATCTACATATAAATTGTATGTATAAAAACGATATCAATATTTGATATATAAAACATGGTATTAATAATTTTGATTTTATTGAAATAAAATATGAAATTGAACTTCACTTGGAATAAATGCATAAAATTGAAAAATTATCGAAATAATTTTTTATTTAAAAATAAATTCATGATTTGTTAGTTAATAATGCTATTATATTTCATCCATACTATTTATCAGTTATTTTAAAATGAGCAAAGTAAAATAGTAATTCTATGAATTATTTAAAACTCAAATAGACTTTGAATTTTGATATAAATCTCTGAAATTATTTCGAGAGATAAAATTTACAGGTTTAAATAAACATAAACGAACCAAGAACAAAAATTAACTAAACAATTTTATTTCAGTATACGTACTTCAGGGCAAGTATCAATCCCTTAGTGAAAACTTTTACATGACCAACATATTAATACAATATATATATATATATATATATATATATATATATATATATATATATATATATATTTATATATATTCGATACCTTTGTCAAAAACCACTTCACGACAATCTTACACATCTAACAAAACCGTCGTTTTACTGCCGTACCTTTGTTCAAATTTTGCAGCAATATGTCACATCAACCTTGCCTTTGGCTATAGCCATATAATACATCGTTCGTTTTGTGATTTTCTCTATGGAAGAATGGTTTATATTATATTTTTAGTCTTCGAAGTGACTTTAAGTATCCGTAAGAGATTTAACAGGACAGAAATTTAATATTTTTTTATTGTTTTATCATATGCAAGTGCTTTCTATTTTTCAAACGTAATAAAGAAATATATATGAGTGTAATAAATAAATAAATATATATATATATATGCGTCGATCAAAACTGATACATAATTGAAACATTTTCGTTATTTTTAAAATATTTTATTATTAAGAACCAAATTGAAATTTATTATGTCAAATTTTATTACTAATATATTTAGTAAATTATATAACAAAAATTAAATTAAATCATTTTAAAAATTATATATATATATATATATATATATAGATAGAGAGAGAGAGAGAGAGAGAAAGAGAGAAAGTTATCCAAATGTGACGCCTAGATTTGTGTTTTAATATATACTTAAACATTCTGTGTGAAATTGAATTAAAATAAGTATTTTTAGATACAACCCCCAAAAATAAAAAAAATATTTTAACTAGATATTTTTTTCTCATATTTCCTTCATCAATCTTCTATATTCAATGATTTTTTTTAATTTTTCTCTTAAGAAATAGTTTTTTAAAATATCTCTAGATTATTTAAAACATTTTCTATGATATAAACTTCGTATTGAAAATAAAACGTATTTTGTGAAAAAAATACACTATACTATTTTGTGTTAGTGATATATTTTTTTATTTTCAATTAATATATATATATATATATATGTAATACTATAATTATAATACTAAATATATAATTAATTATATATTTCAGATATAATTAATTTAATAATATTCAATTATTCTCTAATTTAATAATATTTAATTATCACAAACATTTTATTTGATTCTGTTCATATTATTTAATTTTGTTTATTAATATCAAATTAATTAGGCATTTTATTAAATTACAACACATTTATTATTATTTACCATTTCGACGAATTTTCTTGTCTTTATCCCATCTATCCATCGATCTCTTTCTAGACCTTTTTATATATCTAGATTCCAAATCAATACTTTTTCTCTTTCATCGATGATCTCTTCTCATTATATGAGCACCCCACTTACATTACAAACTTCGTACTTTTACAATAGCATCCGTGACTTTTGTTTTTTTCTGATCTATTCGATTCTATTTCTACCTATACGTGTTACTTCTTAACAAACATCTTTTCATGCTTCGTTATGTTGTCTGAAACCGCTGAATTAATAACATTCAATACTCATAATATATATATATATATATATATATATATATATATATATATATATATATATATAGAGAGAGAGAGAGAGAGAGAGAGAGAGTCTACAAAGTATTTTTGTAATCATTTTATATATTCTTATAAATTAATAAATTATTCTTGCTTTACTAATTTATTTCAGTTCGCTGAACTTAAATTGTTTATTTTAATTACTTCTGAATTAGCTAGGGAAATCCTTATTAAGAATTTAAAATTATAGTGTTCTTGAAAGATGTTGATATTTATTGCAAACTTGAATCAAACGAGACATTAATTAACATTTCAATTTAATAAAATGTTAATACTGTATTTATTAGAACAATTTATGAAAACGAACATTTATCAACAACTGTATTTGAAATTTTCATTTAATTAAATATTTTCATGTAATTTCTAAAATCTTAATTGTTTTAAATACCAATCTTAAAATTTATGTTTTTTTGTACAATGAAATCAAATTAGAACTATTGAAAATGTTGTGATTTTTTTATGATTATTTGATTATCATTATAAATATATATATATATATATATATATATATATATATATATATATATATATATATAATATATTGATTAAATTATTAGACTCACTGCTTAAAAATATTATTTTATAATGATATGATATTTTATTTTATATAAAGTCAATGAATTGCTGGATTTTTAAATGATTTTTTTATTGTATTGACAACATTTAATCATAAAAACTATTCCACAAAATACTATTAGCGAGAAAAATTGAACTGTCAAAGTGGAAAACTTTGAAAACATATCACTGGTATTATTTGATAGATTGTCGTTTTTTTGTATTTGTATAACTGAAGTAACAAAATATAAAAAATATTTGTATTTTTTAAAACAAATATTGTTTTTAACTTAACAATATATTAAGTTACATATGAGAAAACTTAGTGACTTGTCTCTAGAAAATATTGGAGAGATTTCTGGATTACTGAAAACAAGAAATTTGTTTTAGTACAAAACTACAAAGATAGGTGTGTCTCGAAACTCTGTTAGGAATATGAAGAAAAAACTAAATTTTCGAGATGAATTAACGATTAAAAAAAGAGGCACATGTGGCCAGTTTCGCATCATGACTCCACAAATTGATAGGCAAATCCCATATATATGTATAAAAAATAGAAAAGTGCTTCTCCAAGTTCTTACCAATATCATACAAAATAAAAACATCAATGTTTTAAAGAGAACCATAAAAAAGAAGATTGGATGAAGAGAAGATGAAACCCTGAAAGCCCGCACGAAAACATGAAAAAAGGCTTAGAATGGCCAAGAAATATAAAGAATTCACTGTTAATAACTGACAACAGATAAATTGTAATTCCTTGATAAAAAATTAAATAAATTAAATTTACGTAAAAATTTTTAATTATTAAGCTATATTTTATTTCCTACTATAGATTTGTTTTTCGATCGAGACATTGTTTCAAATCGTGACAGAAAATAAAGTTTATCAGACATCGACTGAATGTAAAATTTCTTCCAGAATGCATTGTTCCAACTGTGAAACGTCCCCAATCTGTTATCCGGTTTTATGCCACAATGAGAACCAATCAATATAAAAAAGTATTGGCCGAGGGGCTACTTCCGCAGATGTAAGTCTGATTTTTGGAGTGTAAATACACAATTTTCATGCATAATAGGGCACTCTGTGATTAAGCGAAAGTCGTCCAAAAATATTTAAATGACAGTAATGTCATAGTGCTAGATTATATGGCAATTTTCAATACATAAATTCCATATAAAAAATATGGGAATTCATTAAAATTATAATAAATAAGGAAGGCCCAAACTGCCAAAAAAAACTAATAATAAGAAATATTAATGGATACATCATACTACGACCCATCAATCAAATCTACAACAATAAATTGTATTAACAATGTGCTTCATCAAACAGGCATAATTATTGGCGTCTAAACGTAGGTTTAAAAAGCGCTATTTTTTTTAAAAATAATAATATAAATACAATTAATATAATAAGAAATGGACACAGTTTTTATTGATTTTAAATACAGAAAAACTAAATAATTAAAAATAAAATATATAAATCTCAAAACCAATGTTTATGGCACTCAAAAAACAAGAAAAATATTTTTTCATGTATGAATTTAATAATTTGGTTAAGTACTAATTATATATATATATATATATATATATATATAGGATTGCTCAAATGAGACTGAAGGGTTTAAACATACATTTACTTGTTTAATATAATTTAATTTTTATTTGAGTCACTTCATATACATATACATCATCAGTCTTTCTTAATCTACTGCTGAATGAAAACTTCTCTCAAAATTTTTCACTTAAATTGATCAAATGTCTTTCTCTTCTAATTCATTTTGAGGAATTTTCTTATATTTCATATATATATATATATATATATATATATATATATATATATATATATATATATATATTATATAATATCACATATTACATAAATAAATATATCAGCTAAATCTTGTTCACGCGAATGTACAATAACATGTGTGTTATTATTATTTTTACACGCAAAACTAACGATATTTCGACACCTGTGTTTATTTTCTTATTAAAATATTTAGCGTATTCCTGACAACTACGATTAATCTATTTTAATGTATACAGAGAATCATTTAAATCTTTCATGAAAAGAATTTCTTACACTGTGAGTTATAATTAAATAATTTAGTTGTATTTTATCGATGAGCAAATCGATTTTTATAAATTATAAAATTTCTTTCTTGTATATAAAATAAATTTTCATACTTATTTTATTTGTTTAAATAAAACAGTTATTTTCTCTCTCTCTCCTATATATATATATATATATATATATATATATATATATATATATATATATATATATATAAAGGTTACATCGTAAAATTAATGTCATTAATCTATTCCGATCTTGAATGATTACCTCCGAAGATTAACGATTGCAATTGCGGAGTGATGAGTGTTGAAATTTCCACATCACATGTTCGAAAGTAATTATTCATGTTCATAGCAGTGTAAGCATTAATGATATTAATTTTAAGATAGAACCAATTTACAGAGAGAGAGAGAGAGATAAAGAAATTTCGCTTTGGAGCTTTTCTGAAGTTTTTGGGGAATTACCGACGTACACATTTTATGTAATATTGAAATTAAGAAAAAATAATAAAGATAGATAGATTTTCAATTAGATTTTTCGGCCAGTTTTTTAGAAAAACAAACAAATTTTATTTGTATTAGCATTAAATTTGGATGCACATCAGATCACCAATCTATAATAAACATTGTCTACTAAGAAGCCTCAACATATCTTTCTAAAAGTTTTATTTTTTATAACTTATTTATATTGTTAAACAAAAATAAGTTTGGACGTTGACAAACAAAATAATTAATGGGTTAGATCCCCATGGTAATTTATAATTCAAAAATGTGTTTGAAGTTTTAATTTAAATATTTTTTATATTCAAAAGCCCATTATTGAGTATGAATACAAATGAAATTATAATAATCTCCATTAACAAAGGACTTTTTTATAAAATATGTAATAACGATTGACAGATAACCAGAGATAAAAGTATCATATATTCAAATTTCGTTTACAATATTAGAAATCGATTTTTATTTCATTTACTTTTCATACAATTTATTCAGTTCGTACGATACCGTTCACTTTTGTCAACTTAATATCAAATTAAATACGTTCCGTTGGATCGTAATTAATCATTCTGAAGAAAAAACATTGAAAAATATTCGTTATGCACGATTGGATCTGGCGTTTAGTTTAAATTAATTTCGTTCGAAAAATTTCCATTCTTTAAATACAGTTTGTTCGAAGTGTCGAAAAACATCTGTAGTTCGTGAAATATGGATGAAAAGGAGGAGTACTTTAATTGTAGTTTGAATTTTTTATCACGTAATATAATGGTGTATTTGTTATATAAAAGTTAAACTTAACAAAAAAGGTGTTGAAATTTTTCATGGATTTCTATATAGACTTTGAAAATTAGTTGAAATTTACAAATTTATATTAGCAATATAACTCACTACAAAGGAATAATACTTTTAAATTAGTTTTAAATAACAGATAAACTAATTTTATTTTGAACATCAGGCAGCTCCACCTACTGCTCACCTCCCTCGTCAACCCTCGAATTCAATTTTATTTAACAATGTTATTAAATTATGAAAAAAAAGGTTTAGAAAACTATGTTAATACTTTTGTGTAAACGATGTTCAATACATATGCTATAATTATACAATTGAAATTTATTTTTTACGAAAATATGTCCGAAAATCTATCTTTCTTTTCTATTTTTTATAATTTTAATAAATCATAAAATTTGTATTTTAGTAATTCTCAGAATTCTTCAAAAAGAAATGTTTTTATCAACACTAAGGCGGAAGCAGAGTGCTATTCTTTTTTGAATATAAAGATGGTATAATTTCAATTTTTTTAAAAAATATTTCAAGCTAGTTTGGTTATAAATGGATCCATTCTTTTTATATTTATAATAACAAAAGTAAATACAAAGAGAATCTATGGGCCGCAAACAAAAAAAGGCCTTGAAAAAATTTCAGCAAGCAAAAAAATCTAATATATTTAAAAATAACTAATTTAAATTTTACATTATTTTTTTTAATCAATTTACAAAAATTAAAAAATACATTATTTTATGTATTATTATTAAATATTATAATACAATTATATTTAAAATGAAATTAAATTGAAAAACTGATATTTTTTACTAGAAACTTGGTATTTTTTTACAGAAACCATTTTATCAATATTGTGTGTATTTTTTGCAATAATGATGATGTTAATATAGATGTAAAATATTTATTTATTAATCTATCCCTGTGTGAAATCTTACTAGTCTTAAATTCCATTATATTAATTTAATAAAATGAAATTTAAGTTTCGGGCCGCAAGCCACATATAGCTCGAGGGCCACGTGTTTGATACCATTGCAATTAAATATCGTTTTTAATTAGTTGAAAGAAGTTTAACTATTAAATATATTTTTTATAATACAAAGAATAATTAATCAAGTTTACTATATTTAAAATTAAATTTTTTTCATATACAAATAATTATTTTATAAAATATACTACATTAAATTATTTAAAGCTTATAAGATTTAAAATCAGCTCGGTATCAATATAGGTTGCTTATTAATAAACAACTTTCTCAAGAGGTAAATCGTACTTTGTTAATTACAAGATTATAAAGGAATTTTGTAACCCAATCTATTAATATAATACCTAGAATATATATATATATATATATATATATATATATATATATATATATATATATAAAAGACCAGAAGGCGGATATATATATTAACCTATATATATTATATATATTTATTAATATATATATATATTGAATAAGAAAAAAATAACAAATTATCTACGAGTATTTTCTTTTTATATATAAATTCCATAATGTTCTTTTATTATTTATAATTAATTAGTGAACTATAATATTTTAATTTAAAATAAACATTAATACAAACCTACACATATTTATTTAATTCACTTATATTTCTTAAAAGTATCCTTCAAATTAATTGTATTTATAATATTTATTTAATTAAATCAGAGTATCATTAAAAATTGATCAAAGGGATAATTTTATACCATCACAAGTACTTATAAAATACATATTAACTTTCATGAAATAAATTTATTTTCTATGTATTTTAACTCTTTTCTTAATCCATCACTATTTTTAGATAATTATTTACTAACAAATACCTGATTCATTAAGTGTCAAATAATCACAAATAATTCAAACATAAACTGTAATGTTTGCACATAAAATACATTTTCACGTACATGCGGAATACTATAATGAAATTTACTTTTCATCAACATGAGAAACAAACATTGTAGTGTTGACTGTGCACAATGGTAAATGTTCTTCAATAATTGACATATATTTCACTTAAAATGTTTAAGGTAAATGTTTGTATTTGAATATATAATCATGTTGATTATAAATAGAAGCGTTAATTGTAATCAGACTCTCTGAATGCTCTTTTATGTAATTAAAAGTAGATTTTCATTTATGGTACTTGAAATTCAAGATATCGTAAACGAATTGAATTTTTTATTGGATTTTCGTTGTTGTACAAAGTGAAACTTGAATCGGCATTTTGTAAAAGAGTTTGATGTAAAAATCTATTTTATTAAGGTATTTATATGAGTACAATCTGAAAACAGCATTATTTCTTACGTTGTTATATAACATTAATTTCATTAAATATTAACAAGGTTTAATCAAATTTCGTTACGCATTATTTATAAACGAAAACGTATTAGTATTTCAAATGATTAAGTGCAATTAAAAAATTAATTAAATATTTTATACTTATATACATTTTTTTTGATTTTATGGAATATTTTTATTCAATTTTAAATTATATATATAAACCAGTGAATATAAAAGTGGTCTGAGTCAAAAATTAAAGAAAAATGAGTTTATTACTAAATTCGTATAGCAATGATCTATGTTATAATAAACAGAAAAAAAATTAGAAAGTAACAGTTTTATTTAAGTGATAATTTTTTCAATTAATGATATATATATATATATATATATATATATATATATATATATATATATATATAAAGAAAAAGTTATGAATTCAAAAATGTATTCTTATTCATACATAATAAATATTTAAAAATTACAACGAAGTTATTCCCAATTTTTAAAATGAACAATACCAAAAATGTTACTTTCAAAGTATTTGTATACAAATTCACTTCAGATATCTCGATAAAGTTTTTTCTTTTTATTTTAAAAATAAGTAAAAAAATTCAGTTCTAAACTTTTTCATTACTGTATCATTTTACGTTTTTTTTCTTTTCAACAGATAACAAGATTCATGTATATTACAAATTTAAAATACAGTTGTTCCACGATCAAGTAAAACTTTTTTATCAATATCGTATTTTAATTTAGGTATTTTTTTTAAATATAGTTTTATATATATATTGGTTTATTTTTAAATTACTTAATTTTTAAATTGTTAATGTTTTATTTAAATTTAATTTAGTTTTTATTCTGATTTTTATAAATAATTACTCTAACTTTATATATATATATATATATATATAGATATATAGATATAGATATGTACACAAAGCTAACATATAAAATTAAATTCTTGTAGTTCATTCGAAATAATCACGACCTTAATGAAAGGTGGCATGTGTTGTTAGCTTGAATTTAATGATTCTGGTTAACAAACATTTATATCAAACATTTAATACAAATGGTTTAAAATGAAATGAAATAATTAATATAAAATAATAATGAAAATTTAAAGCTATATATATATTTATATATTACAATATGTTTTACCTAATAATAATTATGAAAATTAAATTTTGTAATAAAATGAAATTCAGAGAAGAAAAGTCAATTTAAACACTTTTTTATATATATTATAATTTTGTACCTAAAGACTCCTTTTTAAAAATATATTATTTTTATGCAATTCAAAAATATATCATTTTGTATTAAATTTGGGAATTGTAGACGATAAAAATTAATATATATATATATTTAATTACTTAATCGTTAATATTTTTTTTAATCAGCTATAGTTTTTCAACTTGTATATATAATTGAAAATATTTCAATTTTTAAAAATATTTTTTGTTAATTTTCGTACTTAAAATATGTATTTATTTTTCATCCAAATTCAAGAAATATATTTTTGTGAAAAAATTCTCCATTAATTATATCTAACTATAACATCAAACTCTATTTTAAAATGTTTTCACAATCAAGATTAACAACATGATAATCATGTTGTCCATAAAGTATGTAAAAGCTTATCTTTGTAAGCAGCATGTGATGTTGACATGAACAAGTTTGCACAATATAATCAGTCTCATTAATTTATTTTACGACTGGAAATTTCTCTAAAACAATTTAATACCGTAATAAATATCTCTCAGAATTTTACGCCATAATATATTAATTTCGATAAATAAACTCAATAGAAACTATTATTTTCGGAACAGATGTTTATGTTATTAAGAGAGAATATTTCAATTTATGTTAAATTAGATTTGACAAACGTTCATATAAACCATGAGATTTTCGTGTTAATTAAAATTATTTATATTAAATATTGTCTGTTTAAATGAATGAAAATATTTTTGTTCTTATTTCGTATTGATAAAAAAAATCAGTAATATAATATTCAAAAAGAAAAAGAAAATAAATCTACAAAATTCGTGATTGAATTTAAAACATTTTCAGAATAATTTATGAATTCTCAGAATATTACAACTGAAGCATAAATAAATATAAATAAGATTTTTATATGAAAATTCAATTCTGAATAAATTGTGTTACCAACAAAAATAAAATAATATATATATATATATATGGGTGATTTCAACATTTTTCAAAGAAATAAAACAATAAAAAAACTATACAACTATTATTCACATTTGATTCATACGTCTATTAATTTTTATAACCTCAATTTTTTTCATCTACTACTATAAAAATTGCACCTATTTTTCATTGAATTATCGTTTAGAAAAAAGTGAGTAAGAATTTTTATGTGAACTACTTTCAAACACAAAATAATTTTGAGATCATAAATAAGGTTATGTGATAGACAGTAATAAATAAACTAATATTTTTTATCAATATTTTAATATCTCAAACTGTTTTTGCTTATTTATAAATTTATATATATATATTATTTTTTTGAAAAAAAATTTATTTATAAAAACTGAAAATTCGAATAATTACAATTAATATATTTATTTTTATAATAAAACTTGTAATTCAATTTGATGTTAAAATTGTAAAAATATATTCATGAACAAAAGTTTGAATATCACTACTATAGTTCCTACCAAATATTTCTTGCTCCATTGATTTCGCCAATTCGACTTTGAAAATAAATCACGAAGGTTAGCAATATTTTTATGTCTGTGGCATTTTTTTTTTTAATTCTAGTAAAATATATTATAACTGTATATCTATTTTATCTCACTGAATAAAATTGTTTCTTCTGGCGTAAACAGATTTATTTTATAAAACGATTTGAATTTATGTCTGACAAATCATTTCTCAATTGATATACATTCATATCTACATACATATATATATATATATATATATATATATATATATATATATAAAGGTTTTAGATTAAGGAAAGTATTTTTAAAATTTAATATTTTTTTCAAAAATTATGTAGAATATTTCAAACACGAAATATTAAATTTTAATATATAAACTATAAACATTCACAATATATTTTAATTTATAAATAAAAAAACCCTGTATAACTCGATATTGTTACAACACGATTGAAGATTCAAGAACACCTCTATATTACACAAAAAGTAATAGAGATTTTCAGGTATAAAAACGATCATTGGATAAATCATTATATTTTATTAAAGTAAGAGGGTTTAAAATTAAAGAACAATGAGAAAAAAGTTTCAATGAAAAACTATTAAAATTTTTAATTCGAGAAAGATGTTCGTGATTTTTGAGATCTTTGCAAGGTTATTCGTATCTTTAAAATCTTTAATTTTTATTCGATGTGTTAATTATATGTAAGCTAACAGTTAATATTTAAAGAAACTGTTAAACGTGTTAAAACTATTTAACCCTACAATGCACAATGATTCATATATGAATTATTGATTTTTTTCTTTAGTAACTTTGTATTAAACATTTTAAAGTCGCTAAATGCACGACGAATTATGCATCTGTGAAAATATTATGCTATCTTTTGTCTAAATTTACAAATTTATCACCGTACATTGACATTTCATCAGACAATAATTAAAAGTAATTTCGTTTTGTTTTATTGTGAAATAATTTAAATAAGAAAAATCAAATATGGCTTTCTTCCTTCCTCCAAATATGTGATTAGATAATGAAAACCATTTTCTAATTTGAAATTCCATTCGATTGAGTTGTAAAAATCCTAATTACAAAACCTAAACATATGTAGTTTGTAAAAAAAATAACGGAAAATTATGATTCAATAAGAAAAAATATGTTTCCAAATAATTCATAAAAATTAAATATTTATTTGAAAATTGTTATAAATGGCAATGAGTTCTACATACATCAAGTTTTCTTTCCAATAAAAATGAATAAAACACTGTAAAAACATTTTTTCATTTTCCCATTTTCGTAGACTTGCAGTTTATGTTAATATATTGTACATAGTTATGTTTTAAAATAAAAAAATTCACATTGTGGAATTAATCAAAATATCATTAGAAACGAAATTGTTGAAAAAATCATCAATATAATCTACTAAGTTAAATCAATAAGATATTCTATCAATCTACAAAAGAAACAAACGATTATTAAATAATATAAAAAATATTTTTCAATTTTCTTTGTTATAAATATACAAATATTATTTCACAATACAATATAAATACAAATTTATATTTATACGTTATTCAAAAGTAAAATTAAATTATTTAAAATGAATATATAATTTTAAGAGAAAATAATAATTTACAATTATTTTTCACTTTTTTTTTATTTTTCCAAAAAAAAAAAATGTCAGTAAAATCCTATATTTCATAAATAATTGTTTACGTATAAAATTTAACTTTTATATATACATAAAATTATTTACTTTTTAAAGAAAAAAATTAACAAATATACTAATATTATTTTTAATAACATACACACACACACAGACATATATATATTAATATATAGAAAAGTTATATTTTGTTAAAATTTAATTTAAAAAACATATACAATTACGAAAATTAATTTCAAAAAATATACACGAGAGATAAATTATTTAAAATTGAGTATAATGTTTTGGAAACATTAAAATTCAGATTATATATAGGTTTAATAGTTTAGCAAAATTTATTTGGCAATATATTTTAAATAAATTATATTTTATAACAACTAACAAATTTTATATAACTTTATATAATATTTTAAAAAATTAAATTTGGTACACATATGGTTCAAAAATAAAATTACGCATTACAATTACTGACCTTTTATAAAATAAATAATAGTTTAACTTTATGATTTAAAATTATATTTCGAATAAAATAAATTAATAACAATATACCATATTTTCATGTTTTGAAATATTATTAACCTCAATAAAAATCTGACAGTATTAAATTGATAATAATCAGATTCAACTAGGAAAAACTAATTAAGCATTTAATTAATAACAGTCTATAAAAATGTTGAAATTATTCTGTTGCAGTTTTAACGTTTTAAACCATTCCCATACTTCAGAAGTTTTCATTTCAAAGTTAATAACAGCAAAAAAATATTGCATTTACTCTGAAATTGCATTTGAATTTTTGATATTCTTTATCACTAGGGGAGCAAAAATTTAAAAATTCTAATATTTTACTACCGGTATATTTTCTTGCTTTATATATATATATATATATATATATATATATATATATATATCATAAATCCACTATCTGCTTTTTAGCTCATAAATTAAATCTACCTTTCAGTGGATAATATCCTGCTATTATGTTAATTTATGCTATTTCAGCGTTTTATTGTTATTATTAGTTAATAATATAATCAATAATTTGTGTATATATATTCAATACATATATGTATATATATATATATATATATATATATATATATATATGTATAAGAAAAGTATATAACCAATGTCTATTACCTGTTTAGTGCATTCGAGTCAGAAACTTAGGCAATGAAACAAAAACTTTTGACAACCCAGCGTAACATGGAGAGGATAATATCAGAAATTTCTAAACGTGATAATGTAGCTGGAATACCTGTAAATGGATATGACATCAGACAAGGGTAACTGATATCACAGGATAAATAAAATCGATAAATTAGGAATGACAGGGCATACTCGTATAGCAAGAAGAAAAAAAATACAATAAATGAACAAAAATCATTATGAAAAAGAGACTAAGAAACAAAAAGAGACTCTAAAATAAATAGAGGAAATATATTGCAAGTTGTAGAGGTGAAAGTTGGATGACATTAGCTATTAACATAAAATAGTGGAAGAATTTTGAGAAAATAATTTAGAAAAACTAATAATATTCGATAAGCATTCTACTCAACAGTGGACTAATATAGGCTTTTATAATATTGATTGTGATTATATATATATATATATATATATATATATATATATATATATATATAAAACATTTTTGATTATTAATAACCATTCAATTTTACAATAAAATAAATTAATATGGTTACAGTCGATTATCTAATTGAGAGTTGATTTAATTTTTGAAATTGAAAACAAAGGTAATAAATTTAAGAAATACATATAAGCATACATATACATTATATATATATATATATATATATATATATATATATATATACATTATATATATATATATATATATATATACGAGGGTCGTTTGATAAGTATGGTAAATTTATTTAATGTTTAATTTAAATGATTAATTAATTAATTTTTTCAATTTATTTTTTCTTACTTTTTTACCATACTTACCAAACGACCTCGTATATATATATAGAGAGAGAGATCTCATGTTCATGAACGCATATATATGTATTTCTTAAAATTTATTCATCTCATTTAAGTCTCATAATCGGTACCTACCTTTTCAGTGGATAAACTTCTTCATCACACTAATTTATTCCATTCTGGAATTTCATTGTTATTATTTTTAATTGAAAACATTATTAATAAAATTTTTATATATATATATATATATATATAATAAACTTAAGTAAAGAGTACAAATAATCAAAATCTCTTTCTAGTGAACTGTAGTATCATTCTTAAAAGTTTGTGTTAATTTAGAGCATTGAAATCTTAAATATATTTTGCTTTTTTATATAACTTGAAAATTCTACAGACTACTAAGAAAATACTAAATATTATAAATTTTGAACGAAAGCAACAATTAATAATAGTTTATAAATTATATATATATATATATATATATATATATATATATATATATATATATATATATATATAGGTGTCAGTATAAAAGTAATTTATTTTTATATCCAAATTATTTGAATATTATATAACATTTTAATTTCTGGTACGTTAGTTTAATAAAAGTATATTTTCCTCGGTTTATTCCAATCTTTATATTTTACATTTATACTGAACAAATAAAAGTTCTTTAAATAATTCTCAAAATTATACATTAAATATTATATATGATAAAATACATAAATAATTAAGCTATAAGATATCATGAAAAAATTATAAGAAATATATTTCAACACTTAAATATTTTTTTAATATAAAAACATAAATTTTAGAAATATTAAATGAAAATTTGCATAATAAACGATTTATTAATTATTAATTACCTATAGTAATAAATAATTAATAAATCGTATATTTTGTGAAAAAATAAGTAAATATTTTATTACGTTATGAAACAAACACCGTATGTATGAAATATTTTTACTGAATAAAAAATAAAAATATAAATATTTTTTTTATTTCTCATACTTATAAATATTGATATAAACTTTTTTAACAAAGATAAATTAGATCAGATGAAATGTTATTTCTAAAAATTACAAAATATTTAAACAAAGTTTACTTTTTACAACAACTTTATATAAATTAATATACAAAGATATCGTTAATTTTTTTATTGAATTTACTTAATGTAATATACTAAAATGTAATTCTAATATAATTTGAAACGATTTTAAAAGAACGTATAATAAAATTAATATAAATAAATATATCATACAACAACACTGAAATATATAAATAATATTGATTTTTCTAAACAGTAGTGGTGATTTTAACATTTAGTATATAATATTTACATGCATATTATATACATACATATATATATATATATATATATATATATATATATATATATATATATATATATATATATAATAAACGTATATCAGTAACCTCCTGGAGTTTTTTATTTAAAATTATGTTTCATATGTTGTAATAGATACGTCACGAAACGTCCTAAAAAAAAACATAATCGTAATCGTCAGAGAGTATATATTATTTTGCATATATATATATATATATATATATATATATATATCAAAAAATATTTATAAAAAACAATCAATAAAACGCTAGAGTTTATATAAACTTGTTGTTAAAACATAATACAAAAAACGATAAGCTGTTTTTAATTTCCAAACTGACAGGCATTTTACTTGATTTTTATCTTGTTAATAACTTTATTTTCTAAGGAAATTGATATACAGTCCTCTGAAAAATTATAGGTTAGAATGAATATTTTACTTTCATTTTCCAACTATATTTCAGTTATCAGATCGAATGTGTTTTTCAATCAATACTGTCTCATAGTGTTATTATGGAATATTAAGAATTTCACTCATTCTCAGACCGTTGTGTAAACAACCAATTTTATTGAAATTTCATGTTTACATTGTGAATAAATTTAGATTCAGATGAATTCTGAGACATTCCAGTTTATATTATTCTGCTAGACATTGTTATTTATTGCCTTCGAACTTACAAGTTAATCGATTTAAAACATTTTTCTAATTTTTATATCTCCGAATGTCACATGATAAAGAGTAACTTAAATCGAGCAGCAGACAATTTTGGTCTTAAGAAAATCAGAAATGATCCAGAGAAGAATAGTTCAAGAGGCCAGCCATTATTTTAAAAAAATTCTTAAATCAGCATACCAAAATTATAGGTAAAAAGAGACAAAGTCGACTGGCGAGATTTTCAAATACCACAAAAAAATATTTTAAGAGAAATTTCCTGCATTGGAGCTTCCTCTTTACAGACAGTGTGTCGATTTCACCTTTTCTTGTGATTCTATCCTAATAATAAAATTGATTTTGGAATTTAGGTGATTCAAGTACCAAATGTTTTTTTTAAAAACCACCCTTAGAAAAATCTCATTTAAAAAATGACTCGATTTCTCTTTTTTAATTAATATGTTGATATAAATGTTAAAGTAGTTAATAATAAAATAAATGATTAAATGACAAATAAATCTAGGAAATTTATTGACTTATATTTAATTAATTTTAAATTTTAATATTCTTCATCAAGATATTAAATATCTGTTTATTTCATTTCCAACAACTATATTAATTTCGATATTAGAATTCATTCCATAAATATAATAAAGATAAATACGAATAGAATTATGAAAATAAATTATCTTTATAAAACAATTTTAATGTTCTCTAACGAGATAATTTACATCACTAAAGTCACTTCTTTAAAACGATCATAAATTTTTATCTGTTACTCTTAAATATTTCCATTCACGCGTACTATTTTTAAAATCAATTTATATCATTTTTATACGATAAAAAACCCAAGGACACTATTTGAAATAAATCTTTATATCAACCATAAATGAAGAAAAATGACATCGTAAATATAAAATGAATGGAAAATAGCGGAAAATTGCACAACGAAAATGAAATTCCGCAAATTCAAGACGCACTGAATTGCTCAATGATTCTTATAAATTGCTATCTTTGTAATTTTGAATTTCTTTTATGACATTGATTTTAATCTAATAATTATTCAACAAAAATGCTATGCACTTATATTCATATCGTTTAAATGATGATTAAATTGTTATTATATGCAAATATCATAGAAAATTATGTGTATTTATGGAAATATTCCGCGTGAAATGAACTATTTGTTTTAATTTATTCGTAATAGTATGAAACAGAGATTTTTTTTTTAAAAAAACTTAATGAAACGACACCTTTTATTCTATAAATATAAAGTATGAAACAAATTTATTTCAATATCAGAGCAGTTTATTTTCTAAAATGTATTTTAATAAACTTAGTTATAAAGATTAATTTCTTTAAATGTGTTTTAATTAAACATAAAAAACTCCACATTAGCATATTTTATGAGTTCAAACATATTAAAATAAACTATTTATTTTCTTCGTATAATTTTGTATTTACTAAATATTTTATCTTTCACTAATATAACATTTTTATAAATCTTTTCTTGGTTAATAAAACATGTTTAATTAATAAGTACTTTGTATTATATCTGTTAATTTTCAAACACTAAAACGAATTAAAAAATTATAGTTTTAATATATTTTAAAAAAATAATGTTTTTTTTTATTTCGACAAAATAATTAAATTAAAAATAATTAAATATATAAAAGATTTATATATGTATTTTTTATTAGTGAATGTTATTTTTGCCAGAAAACTATTATTTTCTATTATAATAATCGAGTTTTAATAGAAAATAGCGACTTATAGCGATATTAAAAATTTTCAATTTTTTGCCCTAAAAAAACCACGACCTATAGTATGGAAAATTTCATGAAAAATCAATATTTTTAAAAATTGATTTTTTTACCTAACATTAAAGATCAGCTGTAAAATAATAAGGATTGATGGTTAAAATAATATTTTCAAACATACAACGAAATTTATTTAGAGAAAACTGATACAAGTAATAAATCAATATTTTAATCGAAAAAATGCTGTTTTCATTCATAAACATATTTTTCTTAGAAAATATCTTATCTCTGAATTAAAAATATTTAGTAAAAGTTAAAATATATATTTTTAATCAACAGTTTTCATATTTTTATCAATATTAATAATTATTTAAGATTTTTTGATTTTCAAATGAAAATAGAAAATTATTAAAAATCGTCTTTTAGAAACTATAATTGTATCCTCTATAAATGAATATAACTTTTGTCAGAAAATCATTATATTTTACTAGAATAAGCGATTTCTGATAAGAAAATTCAATTTACACAAACTTTTAAAATTATCATTTTTTGGCTCAAAAAATTTACGACCTATATGGAACACTCTACAAAAAATCAACATTCTAAAAACCGATTATTTGATCTAAAATCAAAGATCATCTATAAATTAAAATAAATCGATGATGAATACATTTTCAAAAATGAAACGAATTTTATTTCGAAAAAAACTATTATATAGGCAAAAATCAATACTTTTATCAAAAAATAACAATTTTCATTCTTGATTAGGATATATATATATATATATATATATATGTATACTCTTTAAAAATATATTAAAATATATTACTCTTCTCAAAAAAATTAAAAAAATGTTAAGTTTCAAATATGTTAAAAATATAAATAATTTAGAAAAAAAAATTTTTTTCTTCTCTCCTAATATATAATAATTACAATATTTCATATAAGATTACAAATAGGTATTAGAAAAATCTTAAAATATGAAGTATAAATCTTACATTATATAGAATGGCCTAAATAAGTCTAAACGATAATAAATAGTAATAAAGAAGCAAATGTATATCTAAACTCTTCATCTCATTTAGGTCACCCTGTACTATTGAATATGAATTGAATAAAAAATGAAATATTTTGAATAAATATAAAAAATATTTTTTGCTTTATTTAACAAATAACAAAATATAGTTAAATTAGATATTTATATTTAATCTCGAGTTAAATTATTGTTAGTATACAAAATTAATAACTCATGTTGCTAAATCTGGCTGTTATTAATAAAATCTATGAATAACTTTTTTCATTTAACTTTTATTATACAAATTTAATATCAATGAGATTTAATATATATTATAAAAATTCATGTAAACTTTTATACAGATTGTAATTTTTATCATCTATTTTTTTATACTCATATTAAATTTTTACATAAAATTGTATTATTAACATTAGTAGGTTTATATCTATTCTCTTTCTCTTTTTCTCTCTCTCTCTCTTTCTCTCTCTATAAATATTATAAATTTAGAAAATATAATTTATTATAAATGGTAACAGTTCTCTTTCGTTCTTGTCACGTATAAATATATATAAAACTTTTAATCAATTCCTTAACGTTACTCCTTTTATAGTATTTTTACACGTCTAATTTTAACTTTTACAATATTATTTAGACCAATTATTCACTGATTACAAATTGTAATTTTTTATACAAATTATTATAATATAATGTGTTATTAGTTTTAAATCACTGCTATTAGTATTAAAATGAATAATTCTCAACAAAATTCTATAAATATATTAATAAATTTCCAAAGCATGTTTATTAAAAAAATATATATTTTTTATGAACTTGTTCTGAATAATTACATAAAATGCAGTGAATGGTGCAAAAGAATTTTTACCTGCTGAAATAATAAAATAAATATTTATAACATTGTTGAATACACATATATTTATTTACATAAATGAATATATGTACATATTTCCATACACAATGTCTATAGATGGACATACCATGTATGTACACATGTTTCTCATACCCTCTTTCTTTACAAATACTCAAATATCGAAAACGAAAGAGAGAAACATATAGTTTACATACATAATGCATATTATCGTATATTTACATACATACAGCAATAAACGAAGAACTTAAGCTCTTATAAGTCAACAGGATATTAAAGCAAAACAGGATATTACCGAGGGTTAATGACTTAACAACTCTAGGCAATTTTGCATTCATAGGCACAGTATGTGTAGTTTGTTACATATATTAGGCACACGCAATGACTTTCTAAATAGCCCTTATATTAATTTCACGGAAAGTGAAATGGTAACTAAAGAATTATAATCCATTATTTTAATTTAATGTATATAAATAAACATACACACACTCATATATGTAAGAGTGAAATACTAGAAATTATTATAAAAATTAATGAAAGAATAAGTCATTAGCATATTTTTTTCAAATGCATAACAAGTTCTAACCCTAAATGTACAATATATATATATATATATATATATATATATATATATATATATATATATATATATATATATATATATATATACGAAAAACGAAATACTTGAAATTAATATAAAAATAAATGTAAAAATAGGTCATTAGTATAATTTTTTTAAGAAAGATAATTGTTTTAAATTGCATAACAAGCTTTATCCCTAAATGTGTAATTAATTTCTTTAACAATTGTATATATATATGAGGGTCGTTTAATACTTAGTACGGTAAAAAAGTAAGAAAAACTAAATTGAAAAATTTAATTAAATTAAACAGAAAAAATTACCATACTTATCAAACGACCCTCGTATATACTAAATTCAATCATAAATAAATTCGTTTTTATTTTTAATATCTTTTATAAAATTAGTAAATTATTTTTAATTTAATATACAAATAATATTGTTTATTATAATTTGTTGCCAATTATTCAATAACTCATTTATAGACTTCATATAGATTTTTTTTAATTTGAAAAAATTGAATGAATTTTCAAATTTATTCATAGCTAGTTAAATATTTTTGGATGACATATCTGGAGTATTTGAAAAAGGGGTTAGCTAGATGGAAAAATGTTGATTGAATAAACTGACTGCTGCAAAAAGGATTAATCAAATATTATTATTTTTTTTATAACTACTATATGTAGTTTTAATCATAAAATATCATCATTAATAAAAATAATTCAAGGCCATTTTTTAAATCTTTTGTGGGTTTTGTTGAAATTAATGAACATAATAGATTTTACTAATGTTTTTTTAATGTTTATTAATACAAAGTTAATAATATCTTGACATTTGCTTCAGAAATAATTTTTACATAAATGAATTATTACACCAACACTACAAGGTGTTGAAAATGTGTTAAATATTTACTCATTGTTTACTTTGTTTGTTTATAATAACAAAAAGCTAATATGTATTTAGAGAGCAATTCCATCATCATCATTGAAGCGTTATATTAGAAAATCTCATTTAGGTTATTGTTGTTATAATAATTAAAGTAAACAATAAGTCATCATTAAACATTTTTTAATATTTTATAATGTTAAAATGATGATCATATGTGTAAATGTGAATTATCCACAGTTTTAAAATAAATAATTCAAAAATAACTTATTTTTCTCAAATACAAATTAGGTATTGATCAAATGATCTTAAGCAAAAGATAAACCAATTTAGTGATAAGTATAAAATAAAATCAAACATTTACAAAGTTCAACATTTAAAAAGTTTCATAATTAGATCAATTGTAAAGTACTTAGTTAGATTAAGAAATTTTGTTGGTGTTAAAAATTTTATTTATTTTCAATAATTTAAAAAATGACTTCACGTAAAATAAACTTGTATTAATACCTTATCTCAATTTGACAAAAATAATATATTTTTTTATCATTATTTTTCTTAATAAAAATTATATATTTGACTGTGAGGTTTATTAACACATTTTTTTATTTTATATTTTCGTATGTAATTGATTTTTTATAGATAGTAGTAATTTTATCGAAAACTTTAGTTTAGTTAAATAAATAAATAATCCATATTTTTTACTGAACTAGTGTGGAACTTGTATTCCAAATTTGATATATTTTTTTATATTTTCCAATCGAATGATTCTGAACTGTAATATAAGTAAATTATATGGTTTTTATTATTGTATAAGTTTAAAAGATATCAAAGTTATTTTCATGTGCTTTTTCATGTTATTATGACTCACATATATCATTACATATGTAAATTATATATCATCAAAAAATTTTATAAACCTATTGCGTTCTTTTAATATCGATTATGATTTTATTACTATATATTTTTTCAACCTATTTTACAACACTATTTCCTTAATTAAATATTTATAAATTTTCACAAAGTATATATAATCTCAAACTCGTTATTTCGTTCATAATAAATTTATATTCTATTAACGTTTTTATTAAAATTATCCTCCTTATTGCAATACTAAAACTAAAAATCACTTATTTACTCACAATAGCAAGAAGTTGTTCGATGTCTCGAGTTGGTTTCTTACTCAAGAAAACTTAGTGTTTATTCTCTCTAATGGAAACTACCTACGCCTTAATTCTATATATATATATATATATATATATATATATATATATATATATATATATATATATATATATATATATATATATATATATATATATATATATATATATATATATATATATATATATATATATATATATATATATATATATATATATATATATATATATATTTATATATATATATATATATATATATATATATATATATATATATAGTATAACTTCCATAAATCAAACTTTTATAAATGACATTACATTTCGTTCAATACTTTATATATTCTCTAAATTTATTAATAAACATATTTATTATTTATTCTGCGTGATGAATTAAGATAAAGAATTTATATAATAAGTATAATTTCTGTTTATGTACTCTTTTAAAACTTCCAATTTAATAAATAATATAAAATTAAATAAGTAGAGCTTTCTGTAAAATGAATAAATGTCGTTTGTAGATGGTAATTTAGGAAAGTTTAACTGTATATATGTCTGTATTTATACATATATAAGCCGATGATTGTGAATGTAGTCTAAATCATATATTTTTATTTTAAGATATTTCAACTTCTGCTTTTAAATTATTTAAAAATATTTTTCAATGATGATAAACAGTAATAGTAGGTGTATTTATTCTTGAAAAATAATTCTTTTATGTAATTTTAAGAATAACATGCAAGAAAATATTTTTTAATATCTCAAATGACTTACAACATTTTAAAATTTAATGAAAAGTTGAAAGTAAGTTATATATTAAAAAAATATTAAGAAAAGTTCTATTCCAGTATTAATTTTTAAGTTTAAAAATTATAATTATTCTTAATTATACTTAATTTTCCACATCGTTTCCAGTTTGTGATGTTTTGAGAGCTTTAAAATAGTTGTGATAAATTAGTGGTATTCAGGGTAACAAATTCATCACATATTTGTATTTGTCCTTCATCACTGGCTTGAAATCTTGATACTATTATTTTTTTATATAAATCTTTTTTTACTTTTTTATTAATTTTGAAAATGGTCTAAGTTATTTGAGATATTAAAAAACATGTTTTGTCACATATTATTCCCAAATTTTAAAATTATTTAAAAGAATTATTTTTAAAGAAAAAATACACTTACTTTTTTTATTTGTTATCATGGAAAAATATGTTTTAAAATAATTCATACGTAAAAGTCAAAATATATGTCTAAGACTACTTTTATAATGATAGATTCATATACATATATATATATATATATATATATATAAATTTATATTTCTATACACAATTACATACAAAGAAAGAAATTATTTCATAAAATAAAAAGAGATTGCAATGAAATGTATCAAAAATACATTATCACTGACAGTTTAATACCCTTTTTCGTAAAATTATTGAACAAGTATATAACAAAAAGTAATAAAAAATTAATAAAAACATCGATTTTTGTTATTGATTTATAATTACTTCATAAATATTTCAAATATCTAATTTACTATCTACATGCCATCTAATAACATAGGTAAATATTTTTATAGTACTAGTTGAAATATAATGGGACTATTAAATAATATCACATAAATATTAATAAAATATGATGAAAATTTCTAACGTGTCAAATCAGTTCAAATTTGAGTATAGTTTTCATAGAAATAATAAATTGTCAGCATTTATATTTTTCAGAAATATAATTGAAACATATTTGTTTTTCATTTTTTAAAATGACACAAATATAGAACTAGAAAAATACAGAATATTTATTTTTTGAAACTAGAGAAATATATAAAATATATTGTATACATTTTTTAAAATTATTTTGTAAAAAATACATTTTTACTATTAGTATCAAAAACTAGAAATATTTGTTTAATAGATCAAATAATATTTTGTGATTATTACTACTTTATAAATTAGAATAAAAAGTAGTGAAATAAAAAAAGGAAAAAATAATTAATATAGATAATTGAGTACGTTGTGATTTTTTAAAATGTATAATATATTAATTGAAGAAAATATTTCTATATAATATTAAATGGAAATTTTTTACATAATTTTTACAATAATAACATAAAATTTAAAAATGATCATTTATTAGCACGTCAAACTAGATTATTTATTTTTGAATTCTGAAATCTAAAATATGTACATTTTTTAAAAAATGCCTATCAAGAAATATTTTTTAATAATAATAATTAATATGAACATAAAAGAGAATGATATGTAATTAATAATTATATTACAATTAAAAAATATTTTTTTAACAGAAAACATAAAATATGTATTCTACAAAATCCTAAATTTAATTATAAAAATGATATTGTAAAACACAAGTCGTAAACAGCAGTAGATATATATATATATATATATATATATATATATATATATATATATATATATATACATATATGTACACATTATGAATTGAAATCAATAATTTACAACCACATTAGATTTTTATATCAGAAGATTATATATTATTAAGGATTTTACTTTTATAAAAAAAAATTATAAATGAAATCTTACTAACATAGAACGAACCTCTTGCATTTTACTCATAAAATAAGAAAATAAAACTTTATTATATATAAGGCGGAACAGGTCATTCTGAATTTCATAGTGTCGTAATAATAAAAAATAAGGTAGAGCTCAACATGATTTTTTTATGATTTAATATTATATTGTATTATAATATGTATTGAACCTTTACGCTCAATTATATACATATATATATATATATATATATATATATATATATATATATATATATATATATATATATATATATATATATATATATATATATATAGAAAGAGAGGAAGAGAGAGAAATGAATATATATATTTTTTATTTATTTCAAAAAAATATTAGATTTTTTTTAATGTATGTTTTATTCAAAATATTGCTTGATAACTCAACCAAATAAATTCAATTCTATAGTTAGAATTTTATTTTATAAAAAAAGAAAATTCAAATTCAATTCTTGTCTGTTATATTGTATTTTATTAAAGTAATGAAAGTTTCGATCTCTGAATGTGTTTACAAATATATGCTCTTACGTTCTTTATTTCCGACAAAAGTTCAACAACACTCGTAAAAATATGATACTTGTAAAACACTTTGTAAATGAGAACATTGGTTATACTCGGAGAAAATTGTAAAAAGGAATAAACAACAACAAATAAAATTTACGAACGAGAATATTAACGACACGTTCTTTTTATTAAAGACTTAGTTGATAAACATTTTCATATTTCTGATGGGCTTTTTCGTACCTAAAATGTTTTATTTGTGAAAAAATTATTATTTGCAATAGGATTTTATTAACAAAATTAAGTGGTTATTAATACATTTATTTTTTTAGTACTAAATCATAAATTAAGATAAATAAAAGCTGAGTTTTTATTTACAAGCATTTAAATATTTTATCACTGCTTCATTTAAATATTATTTATTAATGTACTCAATTTTTTTTAACAAATATTGAAGGTTTTATTTTTCTAACAAATAAAAATGTATATAATTTTTTAGGAACCTAACCTATACGTTATACAAGAGTTACCTCTCTCTCTTTATATATATATATATATATATATATATATATATATATAATACTATAATTTAATGATTTATAATTCTGACGTTTACAGTTTTTATGATTAATTTTCTTCTCAGATATTTTTTTTTAAGGGAAAACACATAACAAAGTCCTTTCTTTCACGTAACTGAATAGCACTTGTCAGAAATGATACATTATTTAATAGAATCTAAAAATAATACTAAGCATTTGAATATTATTTTATTTCAATAAAAATATTCGAATATTTTTTATCGGATAGGATTTTAGTACTAAAGTAACATAATGAATTTCAGTTTTGGAATTTTTCTAGAAAATATTAATATAAAGTTAATAATTCATTCATTACAGTTTCAAAAAAAATAGTCACAAATACCGTTTGTTAAAAAAATGTACTTGAATTATATGAATAAAATATATGTAATTTTATTTCATATAAATGATTCTATACATTTTTATAACGAACTCATCTTTTCCATTTGTATAAAACGGATTATTTGTGGAGATTAAAAACTTCCTTTACAGCCATTAGAGCATTCATAAATCGTGTACAAAATTCTACCAAAAAAAGAACACTGATTCGAGTAGGTAATATATTAAACCTTTAATTCTTAGAGAATATAATCACTGAAATAAAACATGTACGGTCAACTCGTTTAACTTTTGTATACAAAATTCATTGTAGCAATAAATAACATAATTTTTTATCTATGAGTTTTTTGTAACTAATGTTGATTTTATGAAAAATAAAGAAAAAAACGAAATCTGTAATATAAAAAAAATTTCGTGTATTGATTTCCACTAAAAACAAAACACCGATACGAGTAGTTGAAATGTTGAAAACTTAATTCCTAGAGAATATAAATACTGAAATAAAAATTTTCAGCTTAACTCGTTTAACTTTTGTATACAAAATTCATTGTAGCAACAAATAACATATTTCTTTTTATCTATGAATTTTTTCAGCCTATGTTGATTTTATGATTAATAAAAAAATGAAATCTGTGATATAAAAAAATAGGAACATATATAACAGTTACCTGTTTGTAACTGGTGACCAGGCAATAAAAAATATCAATAGTTTTTGAAGAACATATATATATATATATATATATATATATATATATATATATATATATATATATATATATATATATCTTATGTGAATTTATTTTAGTAAAATAAATAAAAAATCGTTACATATCTTTTAATACATAGAGTTATCCAAATGTGACGCCTAGATTTGTATTTTATTGAAAAGAAACTATACACATGTTTCTTTTAATAAAACACTAATCTAGGCGTTCTATTTGGATACCCCTATATATCATATATTTTAAAAATAATTAACTTGAATAATATATATAAAATATATACTTTATTAAAAAATTACATTTGAAAATATTTCTTACTTTTCAAAGTAAATAAAAGTCATGCAATATACACATTTCTTGTCTTTCTCTAGATTACAACATTCAATAAACGTAAAAACGTTTTCGTTTATAATTAGATGTCTTCAACATATAAGTACAACTAACCTGTCATTGTTGTTTTCAGTCGGAAGATATGGTCTTTAAGATGTTTCTGTCCCAAAAAGACATGCTAATTACTCGATTCTAGATAAAGGTTACACGCAGGATGTTCTAATATCTTCCACAGGAAACGTTGTCAAAGTTAGTTGGTTGTTGAGGCAGTGTGCGACCGTGCGTTTTCAACATCTTTCATACTTACTTGTACGTTTTGAAATATTGCGCATCATTAAACAACACTTAGTTAATTCTTAAAAAGGTCTTCTGTTAATGACATATAATATTTCTTACATTTTATACAGAATAATTGAACTTTATGTACTTATACTATCCCAAAGAAGAAATTGTTTAAGAAAGCTTGTTCTAAATTTTTTCATTTAGGAAATTTTTGAAAATTCAGTAGGAAATAAAAAAATTGAGTATAGCACAAATAAGTATACATATTTATTATACATATATATATATATGAGGGTCATTTGATAAGTATGGTAAAAAAAATTACCATAAAATTTAAAAATTTAATAAATTTTTAAATTTTTCATCAATTTTAAAATTTACCATACTTATCAAACGACCCTCGTATAACATAAATAAAAGTAATCGATATAAAAGAAATAGTAATAAAATTAAAATTAAAGATTTTAAAAAATCAACTGAATTTAAAATGGATATTAATGAAAATCGAATTCTCTTTGAACCACAAATGAAACTGACATTTAATACATCTTCAATTATAAACTCTAATTTGAATTACTGTAGAGTTGAATGCTTTCAATAAATATTTAAATTTGAAATATCAATTTTCTTAAAAATATTATATATATATATATATATATATATATATATATATATATATGAACCAAAAATTGATATTTCATAAATGATTACAAATAATAAAAAAGCATACTACTCAAACACTTAAAAATAATAGTCGTGAAATATAGTCTACTAAATCAATATTTTTCGTACTAAAAATAAAATATTCCAGCAATAAAACACATACATAACGATAATATTTTTTTCAAAAACCAATAATCGTATACATGCGAAAATCTTTCAAATCGTACATATAGACATTACGAAGAATATAGAATACGAAAAGAGAATAAGTAGAGAAGCTAACTAATTAAATTATTACATCAGTAAGTAAGTTAGAAATCAGTCTTGATGAGATTTAAGAACATTCACGTAAATTTAACAGAAACTTACACAGATATTAAATTTATGTTCAAAAAGTGTGAAAATTAAGGTACGTACTATTCTCATGTGAAAACATAATTAACGTAGGAACAATGTAGATGTGTAAATGTTTGGGTAAAGTAAGAATAACATTTCTGGTGACTCAAACTATATATAAAAAATAATAGTTATCAAAATACAAAAATAAAAAGGAAATAAAATTTTTAAATAATTTGTATTTCTTTAAAAGCTTAATTTTATTTTGTATCATCGTTTATAAATTTATTACTTTTATAAGTATTATTACACATTTTTTTACCGCTTTTATATATATCCATATAATATCTGTATGTGTTTATGTATGTTTAAATAACTATAATAATATATGAATAATGTTATAGTTTAAATACCAAGTACTACAATTTTTTTAGCTAAAATCCGCTCATTCTATTCTGCCGTACATAATTGGTATAAATACATTTTAAAGAAGTTGATGATTTAAAATATCGTTTTACATGTTTATTTATTCACATTATATAATGTACTTTTCGCAGAAGCTTATTTATTTTATCAACAAATATATTTTATACGAATATAGTTTCCCACATAGGTAATTTTACTTATATATATATATATATATATATATATATATATATATATATATATATATATATATATATATATATATATATATATATATATATATATATATATATATATATATATATGTATATATATATATATATATATATGTGTGTGTGTGTGTGTGTGTACATAAGAGGAAGCTATTTTTTATTTTTCCATTTATACAGTGAATTAGTTCCATAAAACAGGGAGTGGTAATTTGTTCTACGAAACAAGAATCCGTAAATAGAGAAATATAAGTCTATATAAAATTGGTAATTCATTTCAAGTAATGTATTTATTTTTTAGTTCGAACACTTGATATATTCATAAGTAAAAAAAATATACGTGATTATTATTTACAATAAAATTTAGTTGTTTCATAAATATTATAATTAATTTATTTACACTGAAAATGAAATTACCAGGCCAAAAATAAAATTAAAGGTTTACAGAAAACAGGTTGTTAACAAGTAGATATTTTACAGAAATAATTAAGATTAAATTGTTTTTCATTCTAATATTCTGGAATTAGTTTATTTTTCAATAGAACAGACAAAATGAACTGATATAATAAAGGATATGAAATTGTTGAATTGGGCATGGGCAGAATGCAAAATAAGAAAAGAAGACAGTGAATTAAAAGAAAATTATAAATTGATGACAAGAGACAAAAAAGAGCAAGGAAGAAACTCTGTCGAAAATAGAGGAATTAAATTTTAAAATGTTGTAGAAGTAAGGGTTGGATGTGATTAGCTGTGGCCAGAAAACAATATAAGAATCTTTGAAAAATATTTAAAAGTTAGTAATATTTGATAAGGATTTCGTTCAGCAGTGGAATGATGTGCAATTTTATGATAATGATGATTGATGATGATAAATATATATATATATATATATATATATATATATATATATATACATATGTATTTATATATCTACAATAAATATTTGGAAAAAGAATTCGAAAAAAGTATAAAGAATTTTCTGTTACTTTCAGGTACGTATAAACAGAAATATAATAAAATTGCACTATATCAATCGAAAAAAAGGTTTTTTGTTGCAAAACGTACAAAAGTAATTTCAGAACAAGCTTTTCACCAACTCTTTTAAAATCGAAAGTGTTATTCTTGTAATATTTTGATTTCATTTTATATATATATATATATATATATATATATATATATATATATATATATATATACTCGTAATAGAAGTTATTAAATAAATATTTTTTAATACTTTTATAATAAAAGTTAAAATTCAATTACTTTGATACAATTAATTATTATTTTCATCATACTTAAATATTCAAATTTCCATAATTATTGAAAAACAACTCAAATTTCAAATATACATTTGTCATTACTATTAATCTTTATGTGCAATTTTAGATATTCATTTTCATGGCTTCAAATACATCACTCGGTTTATACAATTTAGATTTAAATTGTTAAATAAATCTTTTTTTAATACTTTTTTATATAAATTCAAACTCAATTTTTCTTATCATTATACTATAGTATTTAAATTTCCCAAAGTATTGGAAAAAGCTTGAATTTCAAATATATGTTTACTATCACTATTATTATTTATATGCAATTTTGATCATTCATTTTCATCGCTTTGTGTTTTACATCGCTCGGTTTATACAGTTTAGTAATTTATGAGACAGGTCAGTAAAATTAATCATAAATTCCAACTAATGACAAATACCTTTTTATTACGAATACTTTCGACCTATGTATCAACATATCACCAAATTAATTATATTATGTGTAATTAGCATATTTATTATAACAGGAAATTACTGTCGCATTTAATTATATCAAAAAATTGATAAACGGGATTCTATACAATGTTTTGATTTTAAATTCCGGGATTTTAAATTAATATCCAAATATTGATTTTATGTTTTATTTTTATTTTCAGTAATTTTTTTCCAGGAATATTTGTAGTTTTATACAATACTCGTATATTATATATTAGAAATTTTTCTATCATAACAATTTAATACGAGTACAAAAGCAATTTAAGTTTAAATTAAATTCCTAAAAATTATTCCGTTAAAATTATATTAAATTAATGTATAGATTTTATGCGACTTTATATATATAATTTTTGTCAGCTCTATATCAATAAATTTTTTCAATATAGAATTACTTCATAAAAATATTTTTTTATTCTTTGATCAACTGTTTAAATAAAAAATTATTAATATAAAATCTAGCGTCGTTTTTATGTTCTATATTTTTTGTCTCTTGAATTTTATTTTAAAAATATATAAAAATTAATAAAAATTTCTGAGAATAAATTTCATTTCAAAATAAAATACCGTATTGTTGTCGATTTGAGATTTTATCTATATACTATGGATTTTTTAATATTTTTCAATATGTATTTCATATACATAAATATATATATATATATATATATATATATATATATATGTGTGTGTGTGTGTGTGTGTGTGTGTTTGTGTATAATTTCAGTCGAATTTTTTGTATCTAAAATATAATGTTATTAGAATTCTCCAATATAGAATTATTTTATAAAAACATTTTTTTTCATTCTTTCATTAAATGTTTAAATAAAAAATGATTGATATAACAACGTGTTATATTGTAAAGTTTCAGATATTAAAAAATACAACTAAATTTGATTTATTTTAGAAAATAATAGTTCCAATATCATATGAAAATTGATATTTTATATTATAGAATAAGTCAAATAAAACTAAAGAATAATAAATAATATTAAGAAAGTAAATGTATGTCTAAACCCTTCAGTCTCATTTATACCACCTTGTAATTCAACCTTAATCTTATTACAATTCATATTTTCAATTAAATATATTTTCTTCAATTGTAGTGAAAAACATAATTCACTATTAAACTTAGTTTAGATTGTTTGATAAGTTTAAAATCTAATTAAATAATTAAAAATATTTACTACATGAAAATATGAAATCATTATACATTTTTAAATTCAAAATTATATGAAATTTGAAACAAGTCCTTGAAAAATACCTTCAGAATAATTTTATTTTATGTGAAAAAAATAACAAAAAGTGTATGATTATTTCTTAAATAAAATATAAATGATTTTTCAATTAAATGACAGTTAACAAAATTCTAATAATTAATTATACGAATTTATAAATCTTTAACTAAAATACAAATGTGTTTCCAATTAAGAACATAAATTCAGTTTTATTAAACAAACCCAAAGTATTATTTAACTGAAACAAAATACGCATATAAGTTAATCCCTATAATTAAACTTCTTAATATTCGGTTACAGAAAAATTTACTTTTTTATAAATGGCTGCCTACGAACAATTCGGGAAGTCTTAAAAGCTACGAAAAATAAAAGAAAACTTTTTCAAGCTAGAAACTTTTAAAGATGTTTTCTGGTTTGAAATAGTATTAAGCTTCACTTTTTAACAGAAAAACTTGGTAAATAATCACTAGTACATCCAGTTTTCAACCAGTCACCTAAAGCACTCATTTATATCATTCACAGTTGCGATGGTGAACATTTTTTTGCTCGTTGAAGAAGAAGTGCTCTCATATTACATTACTTTCATTGCATTAATTTTTTAAAAAAGAACAAAAATAGATAACTACCTTAAATGTCTTCTAATCGACATGATATTTATCTAGAAAGAAGCTTTGTCATTTTTATAGTCTTAAGCACTTACAATGCCGTACGAAATTATATATCAAGATTAAAAAAGTTTTATAGCAATCTACTTTATACATATATTAACCACGAGATATTTTATTTTATATTACACAATTTAAAAGTGTGTAACATCACACTAAAAATGATAATTTTATTTTAAAATAAATTTCCATTAATAGAAATTTTCAGAATGCAAAGTATAAAAGTACAAAAAAATAAATTACTTCACAAACATGAAAAAATATGTAATAAAATTAAAATAAAACATATAAAATTTTTTGTACAAAATCAAGGACATTGTACGAAATATGTAGTCATAAATTTTCATTTTAAAGAGTTGAGAAAAGCTCAGTAATAAATTTTCTCCCTTAAAATGGAACTAACCATTTATTTTCAGCTATTAAATATGAAAATTTCCAATTTAAAGATAATTTTAAATTATATTTTTAATAACAGTTCATTTAACACTTTTTTTATTTCATAAATTAATAAATTTCATAAACGTCAAATTTAACACACTTTGTCACAAACTAGAGTGTATTATTATTATTCAGAATCTAACAAGCGCCTATAATTTATAACGTTTTATTTTCATTTTGTAAACAGTCTGACTTTTGTGACGGTCAGAATTTCAAAAGTAGGTCAATTAGTTAAACTTTCAAAACTTTGTTATAGAATAGTTATGTGAGGAATATTTGTAGAACACTATCATAAAATTATTCAAATATTTTTTAAATGTTTACTATAACAAAAGAATATTTATATATGCGACAAATATTTTTATTTTTCATTTAGTATTTCATTGTGTTTAGTACAAATTAGTTTTTTTATTAGTTTATCTAGGCATGTCGAGAAAATAATATCATCAATAAATCCTGAACTACTATCATCTCTCCATTTACTTTTATTCCATCAAAATTTAAATTCAATCTTTTAAATATTTCTTCTAACGCAGATGTAAGTAGTTTTGGTGATATATGATCGCATTGTCCCATTGCTTTTACAATTTTAATTTTTTCTTTATGTATTTATACAGATGATATATATATATATATATATATATATATATATATATATATATATATATGTTATGAACATATTTTTCCACTATAAAAATCAAATACAGGTAAAGAAATACTTTATGATATTAAGATAAGATGCAATATTTCTATACGTGCATTGAGAAAACAATGTGTTTAATATTTACGTTTATTGTGAACTAGAATGTTATGTCAGAACCAAAAAACAACAAAGACTGAGTTATTTTCTTTCGGAAAACTTGTATGTAAACAGTTTATGTGCATTGTGAAAAGGAATATGAATTCTGAGTAAATATATTACTGTCTGTCTGTAAATAAATCTTCACAGACTAAATCAATTTCAATATTTTAACAGATATATTCATTATTCTAGAATTCATATACATATAATTTAATAATATCGTTTAAATTCCAGTGAATTTAATCACTGAAATGAATGAAATAACATTGTAAAATTATTTATTCCTATTAACAAAATATTCATATTTTTTACATAAATTACTTCTAACTTAATTTTTTTTTTAATAGTAATAACTTTAAATTCAAATATAAATAATAAATAAATAAACTTATACGTTTCAGCTTCTTTTTTCCTTAATCCAAAATAGCTTATTTTATTTTTATTTTTAAGATATTTTAACAAATCATATAACTTATTACCATCATTTGGATTCCAGTGAACTTTAATCACTGAAATAAATTATTAACTTATTTAATAATAGAATTAGTATTTGTAAAATTATTTATTCCTATTTACGAAAATTCAAATTTTTTATACATAAATTACTTCTTACTTATTTGTTTTCTTAAAAGTTATAAATTAGAATTTAAATAATAAATAAATATATTTAAAAGTTTTATTTTAATTTTTTCCTAAATCCAAAATGGGTTTATTTTATTTCTATTTTTAAGATATTTTAACAAATATATTTATTAATCTAAATTTGAAACCATCTAATTTAATAATATTATTTGGATTCTAATGAATTTTATCACTGAAATGAATTAATAACGTTTTCAATAATAAAATTAATATTTGTAAAATTATTTTTTTCTATTAACACAAAATTCATATTTTTATACAATACAAAAATTACTTCTAACTTAATTTTTTCTTAATAATTATAACTTAAAATTTAAAAAGTAATTAATATTGAATTATATTTAAACGTTTTACCTTTTTTTGCTAGCTTATTTTATATTTATTTTTAGGAATAAATACAAGTACTTTACTAATTATCGAATCTGAGTTCAATTAAAAAAAGACTTTCATTTAGTTTCAATTCAACTCTCATTATCTACATCTTGTACAATTTATTTCATTTCTTATAATTGATTTCTTTCTTTCTTTTTAATATCTTTCTTGACTAAACTCAAATAAAAAGTGTTTTATAGCTCTTGTCATTCATTACTTATATACACATTTATTAAAAACTTCCATTTATATTGTCACTGAACAATGTAAATACTAATTTTGTTCATTTATATCGTACAATTCATTTCTTTTTTCTACTGTCGAAGACACTCGAAAAAACACTTCGCTTTCATTCACCAGTCGTTGTTGACAACTGTGTGTTGCAGTCGTACGTATATAACATTTCTTGAAAGCTACAACCAACGCACATCTTTTCAACAGACTGAAGGTAATATTTTGTTTCAAAAAACGAATTGTTTTTGTGTAACTTTATGTTTTTTTGTTAAATATGAGATCGGTTATTTAAAAATTACTTAAGTAAAATATTATAACTATGAGTAAACACTTTATAAAAAATATTTATTTTTCATAATCTCAATTTTTTGTTCAACATTTTAAATTAATTTCTTAAAAAAATATCTACACTTATATTGACAAAATATTTTATTTGTATTAAAAAATATAAAGTCGTTCAAAAAACGCGACTACATGTTTCATGGTCCATGTGTTTACATCTAGGCGTCATATTTTGGATGACCTTATATTTAAAATGATAGTAAAATTTGAAAATAACATTTTTTTTATTATTTAGAAAGTTTACAATATTTATTAACAAAGTTATCTTCCATATTTTAATTAAAAAATGTCATCCAAGCACAAATAACAGTTGTTTACTTAAATATATAAACAATATAGTTTTTTTAGTACTTTTATTATACAATATTTTCTAATTCTTATAATACCTGTTTTTGAACAAATTTAAACCGTTGGTTGCAAAATTAGTCTAAGTCAAAAATTTAAAAAAAAATAATTTATTGATAATTTCGTATTGCAATGATCAAAGTTATAATGAACGAAAATAATTTTTCTAAAAAAATTAAAATTAACGGTTTTATTAAGTAAAATTTTTTGGTCTAATAAAATTTAGTTTATTCTTATTTTAACAGTGGTCCAAGTCACTTTTTTATTATATTTTAATTTTATAAAAAAATTAAGTACTATTAGATCATTTGGGAATCGTCGAAATGCAAATGAGAAAAACAAATTACCTGTATGTTTCTGAAGATTATTATAAGCTAATATCTCAATTTTGTAATCTCCATTTATAGAACATAAGATGCTTTTTAATCAAAATGCTAGAAAAATCAATTACAACACGAACAATAAACACTAATTGGAATAATTTTAATTTGTTACAAATACAATGGATAAAATTTTTAAAAAAATCCCTTATAAGATTTTTTATAAAACATCATAAGATGATGAAGTGGAATTTCATATTTTAATTCTTATATCTAAAATTGAAAATCAAAAATCTTTAAAAACATTAAATTATTACCATTATATATAAATTTCAGGCCAATGACGATGGAAAAATACTAAGATATGATGGATTTGTTACCATATATACTCCATCGATTTAACACAACTTTTTTAAAACATTCAAAATTTCAAATATTGCAAATAATATGAAAAATTAAGCATAATTAATAATAAATCTAATTTTTAAATGTAAGAATTTATTTTGTTTTAAATAATTTCTATTATTTTTTATATATAACTTTTATTTTAACTTGTTCATTAATTTTGAAAATTGTTTAAGTCATTTGAGATAATAAAAACATGTTTTGTTACAGGCTATTCTTGTGATTTTTAAATTACATAAAAGAATTATTTTTTAATAATAAACATACTTACTTTTTCTATTCGTCGTCATAAAAAAATATTTTTTAAATTATTTAAACGCAGATATTAAAATATTTCAAATCAAAAAATATGTGACTTAGACCACTTTCATAACCATCGACTCATATGTCTAATATCTATACACCAATAAAACTGTTCTGTTTAATTGAACAAAACAGGAAATACTGTCTAGTAAATTCACTTACAGTCCATGTACTTCAGTATACAATTCATTGTTCCTTTATTTGCAATTCCGCAAAGTTGTATAATACTTCTATGCAAAAAAAACCATCTGCTCACTACATTCATTCACAAAGCACTATTTATATATATATATATATATATAAATAAATTAAAAAAAAAATTTTTCATTTTTCAACAACGTTTGAAGTAAGCAGGATGAAGTAGAGAAATTTTTTATTACACAAACATGATTGACTTTTACGATTCGATTACCTACAGTAGCGTTTCGCCTGCAGCACTTTATTGAAAATATTTATTTTTCCAAGGCAAATACATGAAGTGCGTTATAGTATTCCAGTCATATAAAATATATAGTCTACATTAGAACACTCGTTATTATTTTTTTATTAAATAAGTAAAATACATAATCCATTAACAAATTGTCGGGATTAAAAGATTTTTTTATATAAACTTAAACATGACGTAAAATCTATATTTTAAAAATTCTAAACAGATTATGTAAAGAATTATAGTAATTGCAAATACACTTTGTAAAAATTGAAATCCAACAACAGATGTTCACTGAACGTAAATCAGAAAAATACATGTATTCAATTCCCACAAACTTTTCGCTTTAATCTTATTCTGAAAAACTTGATAGAAAAATCTCAATGGTTCAAAGATACTGAAATTTAATTTTGTTCCAAGAAAATATATTACATTAATTGTTTATTTTGCACTTTTCTGTATTTTAATTTTTAAAGTTATATTTAATTTTGGTTACCAACAGTGATAGTATTTAAATAAATCTGGTGTGAAATAAATCCATTTATATAATATTTTTATATTGACTGAAATATTTGTATCATATTTTTTTAAAAAAATCTACTAATAAACAGTTCTACAATAAAAAAATGATATTTTTATAAAAAAATATTTGTGTAATTAAAATAAAAATTTAATATTTCTTTTTTACTTTTAAGAACGAATTTCAAAAATAACATAATAAATAGTAGAATCATTTTTTTAATTAAATTCATTTGTACTTTTTAACAGAAATGAATTATTACCTCCAATAACACAATATATTATAGTGTTTAATAATTATTTATTGTTCACATTGTTGTTTATACTAACAATAGGCTAATGCACATTTCAAAATATATATATATATATATATATATATATGTGTGTGTGTGTGTGTGTGTGTATGTGTATGTGTGAGTGTGTATGTTACTATTTATTTTAATCAATTTGAGATCTTTATAAAATATCGATTTTAAACTTAATAATAACTTTAATATGCAGTTGAAATAATATTATTCCTGTGGTTTGTGTTCTTGAAAGCATTCTAAAGTAAAACAAACAAGAATACGTACAACATACGTAGATACAAAAACAAGAAATCAAAACTATATTATTTATTGTCTCTAAGGTGTATTTCAAACTTATTTTCTAACCTATTTTCTTGAACTATTTTTTATTAAATAAACACAAGTATTTGACATTTCAATAAAATTTATGTGAAATATTTGTAATAACATTCAATCTTTTATTAAATCTTTACCGAAACAATGACTTCATGTACAATTAGTTTGTTAAAAATAATTTAATTCAGTTAATAATCAAACTGAGAAATATAAATAGTAAAAAAAACATTTTTTTACATTTGTTGACATTTTGAGAATCTGAATTTTTCTATACTTTACAGCAACAATTTTTTATACAATTATTAGATACTAATTTGAAATCATTAAATTAGAACAATTTTTAAATGATTTATTTTGTAGAAATTGTAAACTAAACCTAGTTATTATATCATAACACAATATGTATGAAAATTTGTTGAACATCTACAAGGATCACTCACTTATAAATATTAATATTAATTTTTACTTACAAAAATGATTAAATTATTTCGTTCAATTGATACTTCAATTATTCTAATACATTTTTCTTAAAAAAATGTATTGTTAATAGTTTGTATTCATACAAACTAATTGATAATCATTTAAAATAATTCGGAACCTCTGTAAAACATCGATTTTAAATTTATTCATAGCTGATATACAATTGAGTTGTTATTATTTCTTGTGTTATCGTCTTTGAAATCGTTATGAAGCAAAACAAACAAGAATTATGTCAAATATATAACAACGTCAATAATAAAGAACATAAGAAATATATAAGAAACAACACATCTAACTTTTATTTGAAAACAGTTATACATGTAATTCATGATTTTTAAAATATTTTTATTTTTAGAATATATATTTATATATGTATATATATATATATAAATATTAAATGTAGATAAAAATACTTAAATTAATAACTAAAGAGTGTAATTACATTTAATAAATAATAATTAGTTTTCATTTTAGTTGCAATTGAAAAATACTATTTTCAAAAATATATGTCATCATCATCAGTCTCTCCCAATTCACTACTAAATGAATATAGCTCCCAAAATTTTATATTTTATATATATATATATGTAGATATGTATGTATGTATGTACTAATGTATGTATTATATATTCCTTTTTCAATACTTTGACCTCAGTACTAATATCTCATTAATTCTCTGAATATTAAAAAAGCAAATATTTGTCATATTTATGAGTTATTCAATTGAACGCTAAATTTTTAACATTAATTCGCATTCATGTGCTATAACACTAAAATAAATATTTATGAAGAATAGTCAGATGCTTTGACTAAAATATTCATTACAAAATATCGTCGAAATATATAAGATTCTATTCATAAAGTGTTTGTTAAATTTATACGAACTTAATTATTTGCAATATGATCAAATTGAACATAAATATACGTAGGAAGTACAATATACAACATACTTGATGACTGATATTCTGGTATAAATAGATTAACTGTATATATTACACTTAAAAGATGAGAATGATTTATGTGTATACTTAAGTACATGCATTTACACGTATATATACATGTATTAAATTAAGAATTTTAAAATAAACGAAATATTTTTATCATGTTGATAAAATAAATTGTTGTGGATGAGTTTTACATTATGTCTCAGTTTGTGTAAACTGTTCAAATTATATTTACTCGTATTTGAATTAATGTCATTATTAAAATATCAATTTTATTTGAAATTATAACATTTTTTCCTAATAAATAATACCAAATTGTATACGAATTTTAAAAAACACACTGTTTCAGTGAAATTTTTGTTTTTGTATAATATTTTTAATTTCTGTTCATTTGAAACAAAAAAAAATATTTTAGATATTTTCTAAATTTTATTTTATATATTTTCATTTAATTATTTTTGTTTAATTTAACTAGTTAGGATTTTTTGTTTGAAATTTTATTTATGGTAGAATTTAATTCATTTAGTTCTTTCCCCACTATTTTCTAAAATATCTTAAAATAACAATTTTTGTATTTTATTGCAAGTTATAACATACACTCATATCAGAGATCTCAATGTTTCCTAATTGATTTGATAATAACAAAAATTATAAAACCGATCATTAAAATATAACGAAAATAATAATCTCGCTATTTGGTTATTTAATTATTAAAGAATTTTTTTTTAAATTTATTTATCATAGAATTTCATTAATTTTCTTCTATTTCCACTGTTCTATAAAAGGCTTTAAAAAAACCCTTTTTCTCTCTTAATAAAAGTTTTTTTACATATACAAATATCAAAAAACTTAATATCTTCCAATTGATCTAGTAATATCAAAAATCCTAAAACAAGTCCTTAAAAATATAACACAAATAATAACCCTATTATTTGGTAATTTTATTCTTATTTAACTATTGAAGAATTTTTTTGGAAATTTTATTTATTGTAGAATTTAATTCATTTGCTTTTATTTTCATACACCATTATTCTATAAAATAGCCTAAAATGTTTAAGTATAAAAATATATAAGACTCAACACATGCCTATATCAACAGCTTAATGCTTTACTACTGATCTGATAAGAACAGAAATGTTAAAACTGGTCGTTAAAAATACAAACAAAAAAATAATAACCCTATGAAATTTTATGAAACAGTTAAATATTTGGATTTTTTTCATGTTACAACAAAACTATTTTTATACTTTTCTCTATTTTCAAAAATGTCAATGTTAAAATAAACTAGTAAAATAGATATTATACAAAAGATAGAAATAAAATGTTTGTATATTTTAAGAATATAAAGGTTTATATTTTTTTAAAAGATTTTTAAAATATCAATTTAAATATGTAATAATAATTCTGTTGAATTATTTAAAATTTTATCGAATTTCTTATTAATATCAAAAAATAATATTTCTTAGATTTAATTTACTATGTTGTTATTTACACTAGAATACACAGAAGAATAATTTTTCATACATTTAACAAAATTGTATATATTATAACACAATATGTTTGCTGACGATAAATCAATCCGATATTAGAATTTTTCTCCTGAAACAACGATAATCTGTAGTGTATTTTTGATAACATTCGTACAGAACCAGAGTTCAATCTTCTACAAAACAAGAATGAAAAATGAATGTTTGGAATTCATTTACATCTCTCATACCTCTAATAAATATAACGTATTTTCTTTCTTTCTTTATTTTGATTTTACATTTTTAATTATTTTTTTCTATATCAAATAGAGAAAGTATTTTTAATGGAATTTATTTCTACACTAAATTAATGAATATTAAACTACGTGAATGTAATATAAATCAAATGAAATAAAATAACGTTTACAATAACAAAATGGTATGAAAATTGAAAAAACAATTAAAAAGACCTAATGATATTCAATTAAAATTTTGCTCAGAAATGGGATAATATTATTTTTAATGATAATGATTGTATAAATTATTAAAAATAATATAAAAAAATATTATTGAAATTTAACCATTAACTATAAGAAATTCTAAATAAAATATTTATGAAATAGAATTTCAAATTAAATTATTTTGTAATTTATTATTATACATAAAAAAGCTAATAATAATAATATTCATAAATATCAAATTAAAAGATTGCTCTTTATTGTTATTAAATGTACAAAAATGATATTTCTCTTGATAATAGAATCTTATATCTATATTACTATATTACAATCCCTTTTCGCGATTTATATAGCTTTGATCCTAAATGCAAAGATGACGATCTTTTTGTCATGTTATATCTATTGTTCTTGCGTGTTGATATCTCCGTAAATAATCAGATTTATAGCAGCATGTCTTAATGTATCATATTACTGTCGAAATAATATACGTCAAAGTTTCGTTTTATATATATTATATATACACATAATATAAAATATGAATCTTATAAACACTCATAAAATGTATTATATACTTAAAGCTTTTCTTTTCAAAGGTACGAAAGAAGTGTTATTACTCCTTATTGATTTCTTTCTAAAAATAAAATAAATAATTTGTAACTAATTTACAGTTTTTATAAAAAGTTGTTTACTGAAAAATATTTTTTTTATAACAAAAAAGCTCTGACGATAATGAAATCACTATCGAAATGCACCTAAGCCCATTATTGTTATAAACAATAATGTGGACAATAAGTAATTACTAAACATTTTATAATATATTGTTGAACTGAGGGTGATAATTCATTAGTGGTAAATTAAAATAAAACAAGAATTTAAAAAAAGTCATCTTGAAATATTTTTTTTATAAAAAAAATATTATAAGGAAAAATATTTAAACTATTCAAAGATAATTGAATTAAAAAAGTTTAAAAGAAATAATATCTGTTAAAGAAATTGTTACTACTAAGTTGATAAAGTCAAATATAATTATAAAATTATCACAACGTTTCTATAGTGTATATTTCACTATATAACAAATTAATAATTCATTACACAAGTTTTTATAAAGATATTTCAATGTAATAATTTAAATAAAGGTTCAAAAAAAAAAAACGTAACGATATTACTAAAAAGTAAGAAACATGATCCTCTATTTTTAATTACATTTTTTAAATTTAATTTATAAATGTATGTTTACAAAAATGTTAATTTTAATTTTTTTTTATAAAAAACTACAATTAAAATCCAATTAATATTAATAAATCATTAATAATAATTTATAAATGATATAGAGTTTACAAATAATAAATATTTTATAATATAGAGCCCTAATATAACAGTATGATGATTAAAATTCACATCAAAATTTTATCTAATAAATAAAATTAACAATAAATAATTAAAAATATTTTTTATATTTTTTTGGGGTATTATCATAAAATATAAAAAATAGTAACTTGCATTTTTCAATTCTATCACCACATATACAGGGACATTTATTTTTATATAATTTTTTATAAACTTTAGTAACCAAATTTTTCACTTTTAGTAACCAAATTTTTACACAACAAAATAATTAGAACAATTTTTTAACTTATAACCACTACAAAATTATTTTAAAACTTTAAAAGGAGTCATGTTCAGTCGGGAGATCAAAAAAACGTGACTTTTGATCTATATTTTTTAAGAACTATAAGAAGTTCTTAAAAAAATTCGAATATCTAAAAACGTATATTTAAAAGAAGTTTACATATTTTTTTAAATTAAAAATATTTTAAAATAAAAAATATATGGTCATTCTCCCGTAGGCCCTCTGAAAAAAATAACGTTTGGAGTGACTACTGCTGCTCAGACTTGGATCGTATGAAATCAACAAAAGAAGAAGATTTATTTTATACATTAAATTATGTAGTCCTTGAACGATCAGTTTTATGAAATTCTGATTTGGAATAAAATGACGGACATTTTAATTTTTGATAAAAAAATCGCTCTTTAGTCAATAAACAAGAAAATATACAACGAAAAAAATCCTGTTCGAAGACAAGTTTTTTTGTATCTATAATAAGTCTATAAAATTTAAAATAAATTGATGCAGTCGTTTTCGAGATATTTTAGTCAACGGGTTTGGAAACGCGATTTTCAGAAAAACACGTTTAAGGTTTCAAAACCAGTTTACAAAAGTATTTGTAACAAAATAATCTGCCTATACCCCCATCAAATTTTACACTAATAAATTTAAAACTTTCATACGAAATTGTCCAGATATTATAGTTGCAGAGATATCAAAATGCAAAAATTGAATTTTTCGACCTTTTGCCTGAACATGATCCCTTAATGAACTATTTTTACTCATCTTTAAAAACTTAAACTATTCAAATAAAAATTCATCTTTTTAAACTAGCGAAAAATATTATAAATTTACATATTTCTAAATTTTAGATATATTTACAATATAATGAATTAAAAATTAGGATTGTCTACATTTCTAAAAAAAATACATTCAAAAAATCAAAAGTAAACAACAATTGTCACGAAACATTGTTTATATGATATTCTATATGAAAAGTGTCAATAAATAAATATAAATGTATATATATAAACAAATAAAAATTTAATATAATATTCACAATAATAAACACAATAAAATTTCTAGCGAAATATAATAAAACTCAATCGATTATAAGCACGATTAGGAAAATACAAAAAATAAAAATACTAAAAGAATATAATCGAAAAATAACGTTAATACTAACATAAAAATAAATGTTGAAATTCCAATACGTGTTTATGTGATTGTGTAAATAATAATAGAGATGTAAATATGACATACCTTTATATATATATATATATATATATATATATATATATATATATAATAAAAATAAAAGAAATAAAAATTGATGTTGGAAATTGTGTCTATCTGAGGGAACTCATTAACACTAAAGAATATTTATAGATGAAATGAATAGAAGAACAAGAATGAAATTGTATCAAATCAGAAAAAATTCTCATACTACGAAATCGAATATTACTCTATGTTTAAAAAGAAAACTTTTTAATCAATGCATTTTGTCTATTCTCACTTGTGGCATTGAAACATGGATCTTGATGCCAGAATAATTCAGTGGATCGATACAATACAAACTAGAATAGAAAGATATATTTTAGGATCAGTATATAGAAATAAAAAAGGCAAGTGAATAAGAAAAAAAATAAAATTTACGAATATTACATAGGGTAGTCCAAATGGAGCTGAAATATAGTAAGGAAGTAAATGTATGGCTTAACCATTCAATCTCATTTAAGCTATCCTGTAGTAAAAGTGAAAAGTTTGAAATGGAAATGAAACGATTAGAAAGCAAGAAGAGAAGATTACTTATGGACAAGAGAAATTATTAATTGAAAATCTAGATATATAAAAAGATTCAAAAAATGATACTTAGATATATAGGACATATATATAAGAATTCATCACAGGTTAAAAACAAATAATAATCCAACAATAATACATTTCTTTAACACTAAATCAATATTATTCTTAAATAATGAAATTATAAAATAATTACAAGAGTTAAAGATCAATTCGTATTTTCTATAGTTAGGCTATCAGGTCATAGGTAATTAAATAACGACAACAAAATTTATAGCAAAAAAAGTATGTTTATATTTTTATCTATTTTAATTTAAAGAAGTAACCTTAAAAATATTATTAAATTGTATTATATATAAACATATTTTTAAAAAAATAATTATAACATTTAAACATTTTAAAACAATGCAGTTTGCTAAAAATATCAACATAAATGTAAAATGATTACATATATCTACTTCCTTTGTTAGTCTCTAGTTTATTATCTTCGTTCTCTGCATGAAACATAAATAATAATAATTTAAATACACTGTTACAACCGAAAATCCAACGACTTACACGTTGTTCCAACAGGAAGCACTGTTTAAATTTTAACTCTTTTTCTCTTAAATTTTTTATTTATTTCTTTCGCTAAAGAAAACATTCATTTAAAATGCGTTAACACCATTCATTGTACGCACGAGTATATTTTTTAATTTTTAGCATTGTCATAAAAATTTACAGTTTAGTTTGTTCAAAATATATCAACTTTATCAATAGAGAATTAAGTAGAAATAAATTTGTAATAGAAATTAATTCAAGCATTAAAAACTTCAAATCTATTGATAATTTAAAAATGGTCATTTAATCTTATCTACCGTTACTTACACTCGCCTAATATTGATTTTCTCGATATTCTAACGAGAATAAACTTTAATCTAGAAGATAAATTTAAGTTTTAATCAATGTTTAATTATTGAAAATTCTCGTCCTTTAAAGATTCGAAATTATACTATTTATTCCTTATATATATATATATATATATATATATATATATATATATATATATATATATATAACGAGTAGAGTATGTGTGTGTACAAACTTCAATTTAACAATATAAATCAAGTAATTGAATTTTTGAATTTCCATCGTAAAATCACTATTCATATTAATTTAGCCATTGATTTTTTTTGTGTGATTTTTTAAATTCATATAAACATTTTACTGTATACAATAAAAATATGATGTGACTTATTTATAATTATTCTCAATATTTAATTAAACTAATCATAGATTACCTTATTTAATTTAACTTTTGAATCATTTCTGTGTAAAAAAAAAATAGTTCGAGATTAAAACTTAACTATTTTAGTTATACTTAAACAGATTGCTTGAAAATTAATAATATTATACTTAACAATTTTTTTCAACCCACAAAGTATCAAATAATAATAATATTTAAATATGTATGTTTGATTGTATGTATATGAAATGAAGTATCAACAATTATCAGAACTAACTAAAATATACAAAGTATAAAAAACTTTCATAGAAAACTCCACAATTTAATTAAAATAACTTCACGAGCAACACCAAAAGGACATAGTCTGTACAAATGAAACTTTTTGTATGTTAATGAATAATTCAAATAGTCATGTATGTTTATTTATTATTATAAATTACGTAAATTCATATTTGTACGTACGAGTATAGCAATTAATTTTATCAAACGATGACAATAAATGTACATATTTATAGAATAAAAAAATATTCATCATAATAATATTCATGTAATACAAAAATACATCAGTTATTTATAAAAAATGAGTTGTAAAACTTTTGAAAACATAATTATTTGCTACTTTTAATTTAATGTATGTGTTCATAAAACTAGATTCAAGTTTTAATTTAACCACAAATATACATACACACATACATACGTAAATACAATATAAATATATATATATATATATATATATATATATATATATATATATATGAAGAGAGAAAAGGTAAAAAGTAGTTCAGCAATAAATTCCAATTATTGTACGAAATTGTTCCCATATATCATAAAAAAATTGTCACATATCACACAAGAGCTACAAATTTCGTATTTGTCTTTATAACTTATGGTCGCAAAAATTATACATGTCAAATTTAAAATAAAAAAAGCAGTTAACAGAGATTAAGGTCATGGTTAATCAATAAAAAAAGTAATTTAAGAGACAAATATTTTAACCACATTTACAAGAAAATACAATACACTTAAAATATAATTTTTCTTCCCTGAAAATCGTTATATATTTATATATATATACACCAACACACAAATATAATATTAAAAATTTTATTGAAAATACTTTTAATTTAATTAGCTCATTATCTGAATATCATTATCTGTCCTATTTATAAATTTACTTTCCTGCAATAAATTATTTATAATAATACATTCGTAACGATTGTTATTTTTTTAATGAAGTTAATGCTTATTGTAAAACATAATTAAAATTAATCACAGTGAATATTATTTTTTATTTCATTTTATCTCTTAAGACGCATATGTTTGATTTATTCACTAATAATTTTATTTTTAATGAATTTTTATTCAATATTTTTAAAATTAATTTTTAAATTAATACGTATTTTTTTAAAAAAAAATAATATAACTTCTGTGACGGTTATGTTTCATTAAATTATCAGCCCTAAGCACGATTCCAAATCTGAGGGCAATCCGACGGAATATATTCACTTACTGGAAAAAATTCTAAATATTTACGAGTATAAAGTCAAACATTACTTCGAATTATTTTTATCTTCAAAAAATCGTAAATTCTTTAAGTGACATTGAATTTTTGAGGACTATATGGAAAAATGTCATAAATAATAATGACAATTAAGATCATTGATTGAAAAAATAAAATCCTTTTGTTGAAACATGTTTATGTATTTCATTTCCAAAATATAATTACTTATAAAATACCTTAATATATTTATAAAAAGCAGCAGTTTCTTTTTTCCACTATTAAACAAAGGCATTTCAGAAAATTATTCCATCTAGATCGATCTCAGAGTTTTTACTTTCAGTCTTTTTTGACTAACTTGCTTATGTATCTGTATCATCTATCTATGAATCTTCTTCCTGGACGCTTTTGTATTTCTAGATTTCCAATCAATACTTTCTCTGGTTCATCGGTTCATGACTAATCCATTTTCATTTTAAACTTTCTACTTTTGCTTCTAACTTCTTTATTTTATATAACGTACATATATATATATATATATATATATATATATATATATAATCATTATCATCAAAGTCTTTCTTTCCATTATTGGATGAAAATTTTTCCCAAAAATCTTACGTTTCCAGGAATTAAATGTGTTTTTCTCATATTTCATAATATATATATATATATATATATATATATATATATATATATATATATATATATATATTCCTTTGTGTAGACACATCAATTTTTCTGGAAAATATTGTAAATTTTTATTTCAAATTTGTTTTTTTTGTATGTAATTTTTTTAAAAAGTGAATAAACTTTGTACTAAACTTAACAATTTGTAAATATTACTTTTTAAACAAATTATTTTGTTACTTCATATTCATTATAGAAGCATTTTTCATATCATTGTAAATTGGAAATAACTTTATTTATTGTAATATTCATAATTTTTATTCAAGGAGTTTAAAAATGCCTTCAAAAAATAAAATTCCTTCATTGAATTTTGAATTAAATGTTTATAATATTTTATTTTAATATATATATATATATATATATATATACATGTTTTTTAAGCAAATTATATTAATTATTTGTTCACTTTTATAATATTTTTATATTATAATAAAATTTGATTAACTATGTCAATATCTATAATTTTTATTTAAGATCTCTTAAAATATCTTAAAGAAATAAAATGAAAATATCTCAGTTAAATTTTAGTTTAAACATTTTTAATTTTATATATATATATATATATATATATATATATATATATATATGATACAATTTCTTAAAAAATATATATTTAATATAATTCTTTTAATAAAAATATTTCAATGAAATATATATGTTTGTTAAAAAATGTATACAAAAATTTATAAATGAATTTTATAAATATTATTTGAATTTGCATATATATTAAACTTATATAATAGTTTAATTGATTTTAATTTTATTGTATACTGAGTGTATGAATAAAATTGCAAATTATTATATATTTTTTGTATTATATTTATACCTTTTTATTTCATTCTAATACATTTCTTTATTCTATCTAAAATATAATTTATATGACATTTTTTGTATTGTTTAATGAAATATAACTTAAAAAAATATATTTTTATTTACTGAGCTGTATATATAATTGAAGAAAAATTTAATTCATTTTTTAACTATTTTCAATTGCAATAAATATTCAGCTGCAATAATACATTGCTTAAAATAACTTCATACTGAGATTTTAATTCAGTTCATTCTCTTTGAACCGAAATCCTATTTATTTTTATAGAAAAATTCACAAATCAAAACTTCTTTTCAACACAAAATGCAAATATAAATAAACGACTACTTACATAAATTCTAATTCTGTCAGAATATTCAGTACTAATTATAAACTATACGTATAAATCACTGTCGAACAGAAAAATTCACTCAACACTTAAATACATAAATAAATATTTTTATATATTTTCGCACGCGCAAATATATACAACCACTTACAAGTTCACTAAGCCCAACAAACATAAATAATTTTCTTAAATTTTTAACGGAACGAACGTCCACATACACATAATTCACATAGGCCGTACGAATAAAGTAGTTGGAAAACTTTTTTCCGTCTTGTTAGTACGTACGTGTATAATTCATTATCTCCGTTAAGGACTGAAAACGGCGGGAAACGATGAACCGAACGAGACGAAACGCGGTTACTGAATGATCGGCTGAACGCGCGCAACACCACAGCGTCACTTCGAAATGTACCTTTTGAGCAAACTCAGAACGATAAGGACTATATGAGTCTATATAAATATAGATAGATATGTTTAAGATCGTCGTACACATGTGAATATTCCCAAAGTACTACTTATTGTTTAATAAAAACACCTTTATATACTTTTCTTTAATCCAATTATACAACAGGAATACGAATTATTCATTAGAATATCAAACTCGTTTATATTTTATATCAGGTTATTTGCAAGAATAAGTAGATAAGCCACAATTTTTAAATATTTAATAATCTAATGTATCTTTTTCTATTTCACAATATATATATATATATATATATATATACACATACACATACACATACACATACACATACATACAGCGACTGGGTAGCACAGTGGTTTGCATCACCGCGTGTTATGCGGGAGATTGCATTCGATTCCCAGTCGGAGAGAGTCCCTCATTTTCGAGTCGAGGGTTGAGCATGAAGGCCGACAACCTCATCTTGTAAAAAAATAACTGTTGAGAAGGGAGTAAACCCCGAATAAAAAAATCTTCACCAATCCGCTTGGTCAGCGTGGTGAATATGACCAAATACCAATGAATGGTAGCATTCATTGTGGCTTTCGTTCAGTAGTGGACTGATATGGGCTTGATGATGATGATGATATATATATATGCCATTTATTAGCCAAATCGATTAAATTCACAAAATAAAAGGGAAAATAATTTACATTTTTTTAAAAAATGTCTTAAAATTCAAATAAGCATAATATGGAATTTTCAAATAAGAATGTCAAAACTTTGAGAGCTGGTTGGTGGCAGCCATTTTTGATTTTTTAAAGCTCATTTTGATATTTCAACTCAGTATAATTTGGAAAATTATCATGGAACATTTAATACTTCAACAACTCTTACAAATTTTAAAAACTTCAATAGACTTATTAAAACAAGAATTAATGAGTCTATTATTTCACGAAATGGATCCTTCAATTGGCCACCAAGATCATGTGATCTAATTCCATTAGATTACTAATATCTCTTTATTGAAGAAATTCAATTCAAATATACGTTAAGCACCAATCAAGTGCTTTGGTACTAAAATTTAAAAAAAATCAAAAAGTTGAGTTAATCACTTTGGCTTGTGAACCAGACATACATATATATATATATATATATATATATATATATATATATATATATATATTGTGTGGGTGTGTGCTTGTGTGTAGGTGTGTTTATCTGTAAACAGAACTATGCTCATATGTATAAGACACCCTAGGGAAAGCTCAGTAATAATGTTACTATTGAATTTCTCAGAAAACGGCAGTCTGACACATTTAAGTTTAGGTTTAATAATAAGATTTTATTGGTTACTTAATAAATACAGTAATAAATAAATAATTATTAATTAATAAAATAAATAAAAACGGTGGGTGTCTATCCATATGAGCCTATCTGTAGATTTCTTTGTGTAGATATAAGAATTTTTTTAAAAAAATGTTTTATATTTTCATTTTTAATTAGATTTTATTTTTTATTTGTCTTTAAAATAAATAACTTAATTTTCTAGAAAATTTTACAATTTGTAAATATTATCTTTTTAGAACTAGTTTTATTAACACTTCGTATCAGAAATAATTTTTGAATATGACTACTAATTAAATCAATACAAAAAAATATTTAAAATTAAAAAATCATATTTTCAAATAAAATTATTTTGTTTAATGAAATGACAAATAATTTTTATTTTCATATATTTTGTAATTTTAATAAAATTAAATTTAAAATAAGTATTAATGAAATAAAATAATTTCTAACAAATGTTTACTAGAGCATGTAATATAGTTGAAGTAAAATATAAATAAGGATTTCGTTCACACTTTCGATACCATTTTTAAGCGATAAGATGGAATAAATTCTATTTAACAAAGAAATTCATTTCTGAAGAAAAATTAAATACGTAAAAATATTATTATGAGATTTTAGTCCATTTTTTATATTTTTTATCTGACAAAATATTTATAAGTATATTTTTTAATTAAGAAACGACTAAAATTACTATTTTTTAATCAGATGAATATTCAGTAATAAGATTTTTAATCATTTAAACGACTAAGAAACTATTAGTAAATTTTTAGTCATATTTTTAATCGAATTAAAATTTATTTGGATAATGTTCTACTTTGCGTAGAAATAATTTTTCAATGTATTCATGAATATCTGAATGCTACTTATTTATATGTAGATTTACTCAAATATTTATTATTATTATTTAAAAGAAAACAAATTAAAAATTTATTCCAAAGTGGATAACGAAAAAATTTGTTTAATGTATACACATGTGTTCAAATCATTTTTAATGAAATAATAATAAATAAGAAAAATGTATCTTATTGTAAAAATAAATTCAGATGCATATATATATATATATATATATATATATATATATATATATATAAATTAAAACATAGAAAGACTTTTAGGTTACATAGAATAAAATCCGTTGTTGACATCCAGTGATAAATATTCTTTTGAACTAAAAACATTCACTGTATATCTTAACATAGAAAAACGAACGACAACGAAATAAGGCACTTGTAAAGTTCTGTATACATGTTTTATTAAGTGTTAACGATTTTAAAATTGACGTATAAAGTTTTTTTAATCAAACATTTAATTTATATTCAATAAAATGTTTGTTATAAATTCTTTCGAATAACAACGTTGTATTTTTTCAGTTTCAGATATAATTATTATTCAATATTTAATTAGAACGTGACAAAATTTACTTATCATTGAAAAAATTTTATAATTACAAATTGTGATATATAATAAACTTTCAGAATAAAATAATCATAATTATTTTTCAGTTTGTTAATTATTTAATTACAGGTAATTGTTAAAAATATTGATTTATTCATTATTAATATATACACATATATTGTATATAAACGAGTAAATATATATATATATATATATATATATATATTAGCAAAAAAAATACTTCTCTGATTTTATCTATTATATTGATTTTATGGAAAAATAATGTAAAAGATGATTTATCAATGTATGATAATTTAACCACGTAGTTACATTCCAATAAAAAAATCGCATGTTATTATTAATTCTACAAACATGCAATATTATTTCTAAAAATAGCTTAGTATAAATTATATGCAGAAAATATTTATTTTCTATATTAGTTTTTCATGCACGGAAACTATATTTTCCCACAATCAATGACAATTATTTTTCATATGAAAAACATTTTTTTTCTAAAGAGAACAGATCATATTTTTTACTAAAATATTTTTCTAACAATATGTTCTTTTATCTTTTACAAAGTTATTACAAAGTAAATTTATTTATTTCTATTTTTAAAACGTTATTTCCATATTTCACAAACTTTTAAATGTAACGTATTTTACGTTATTTATAAAATATTTTTCTAGAATAAATAATCTAAAAATAAATTTTCTCGAAACGAAACTCTGTTCATAATTTTTTTAGCGCAAATATTCAAAAATATTATCTTTTGTCGTTGAAACTTCAACAAAATATATTTTTTTAATAAAGTTTTTAATAACCTCCTTATAAATTATCACTTATGTAAACTATTCTTATTTCGCAAAATGATCATATATTTTTTAATAACAAAACCGGTACTTGAAAAATAAATCTTCTGAGTATCGTTGAATTTTATTTAAACTATTCTACACATACTGTTATTATTTAATAGAATCGTATGCTTTCTTTGGAAACATTTGCAATAAAAGGAAATGGTTTAGATGTGAACAGAAAATGCATTTTGAATTTATGAATATTTTATATGTATGAATTCACGTTGCATCGTATACAGGCTAGTCCAAATAAGACTGAAGGGTTTAGACATACATTTACTTGCTTACTATCATTTACTATTCTTTACTATTTTTCAGTTTCATTTGGGCCACTCTATATAAATTTGATGAAATTTTATCTTTTTCAGTTTTATATTATTTCAAACATTTCAACATACCTTTTCATCTCTAATCATTATTTTTGATATTACCTTTAATATAACTGAATTATATTAATAAATGAATTTTATATTACCTTTAATATAACTGAATTGTCTTCATTTTTCATTCTTTCCATTTAAAATTTTAATTGAATTTTATTTTTCTTAAAACATTCACCAACCAATTATATACTCACAGAGGTATTTTTCAATTTTCAATCACATTCAAACCTAATTAAAATAATACATTTTTTTCTCTCCATTGTTCTCTTATATTCTAACCTAATTCAAATAATATCACTTATTTCTTATTTCCATTTTTTTTAATAATTTCATTATTTATAATTTTTTTAAGAATATAATTTTTTTCAGAAAATAGACTTTTTATTTTTATTTAATATTATTTTTCCTGAATTTTTATTTATGGTAAATCAAAATAATTATTCTTTTAATAAATAAAAAAAATGTATTTTATAAAATATATTCTTATTTTTGTTATTTTTTTCATTTGGGATATTTTTAATTAAAATATTTTCTTAAACAATTTAATTTCATATTTTAAAAACAACTAAAATATTTCACCTCAACCAATTTTTATTTTCAAACATTAAAATATCAAATAACTAAATTACTACATTGAAAATTAATATCGGTAGGATTATTTTCCTTTAAATATTTTACCCAACACATTGCCAAATCGATTTTAAAACAGAGAAATTTATGCTTTACAATAATTTTAACGCATACCAATCCATTTAACTGTCAAAATTTGCTTGAGGAACAATCTTGTTTCCTATCGCTAAATTTTAGAAATGACATATTTTCTGATCCGTCAAGATTTAATTTTCTTAGATCGTGCATTAATTTGAATAATATCGTTTTCTCTAAGGTAAAGTTATTAAATTGTATAATTTTGATATAAATAGAGAGGGAGGGTGGGGTGGTAGGTATAAAGAGAGAGACGTATGAGCTGAAAAATATAAGTGTTCTGTTATATATTTTTTGTTTTGAGATATTTTGACTTCTGCATTTAAATTATTTAAAAAATATTTTTCTATAATGACAAAAAAGAAAAGTAAGTGTATTTATTGTTGAAATAATTCTTTTATATAATTTTAAAATTTTAAGAATAGTATGTTACAAAATATGTTTTTAATATCTCAAATGACCATTTTCAAAATTAATGAAAAATTCAAAAGAAGACTTGTATAAAAAATAACAGCTTTTATTTAAAAAAATTCAACAAAATAAATTTTCACGTTTGAAAATTATAATTATTGTTAATTATTTTCAATATTCCATATCATTTGCAATTTGTGATATTTTGAGAGCTTAAATACAATTGTGATAAATCGATGATATTCATATATGGTAACAAATCAATCACATCTTTTTATTTTTTCTATATCACTAGCCTGAAATCTTCATATAATAACAATAATTTAACTTTTAGATTTATTTTTCGTCTTCCTCTTTTAGGTATAAGAACTAAAATATGAAATTTCACTTCATCATCCAATGATGTTTAATAAAACATCTTATAAGATTTTTTTAAAAAAACTTTATCCATTGTATTTGTAACCATTCAATACAATTCCCATTTGTATTTATTGTCCGTTTTATAATTGATTTTTCTAACTCTTTGGTTCAAAACATTTTTTTGAGTTATCCTATGTATTATAAATGGAACTTTTCTACAACATTGAGATATTAGATTATGATAATATTCAGAAACATACAAGTAATTTGCTTCTCTCATTAGTATCTCAAGCACTCCAAAATAATCTAATACTTATTTTTTTATAAAATTAAAATTTGTAATAAAACAAATATTTTAGTCCAATATCAAAATAAGAATAAACTGAATTTCATTAAACGAAAAAAATATCACTTTAATAAAACTGTTGCTTTTTAATTTTTTTACTTAAACTACTTTCAAAATCACCAGATATTATATATAAACATACTAAATTAAACGTTATCCATTAATTTTTTTATAAAGAAATATTCAATTACATTCATTTCTTTTTACGTTAAAAATATAATCAAAAAGAATGAAATGAAAATAAAAAGTACATGGAATTTTTATTAAAATAATTTAATAAATAAATACTACAAATTATTTATATATATATATATATATATATAAATTTTTTCTAACAAAAAAACATTTTTAAAACTAAAATTGTTATTAGTCTTGTTATAAATTAATTCAAGCAAAAAATTTACACAAGCTTTCTATCCTAAAAAACGTAATTTTCTATTGTATAGAATTGATAAGTGGAACAACTATCTGTGCAGAACAAGCTCTTTAACAACTGAGTTATAGTGCGGTTTTGTATTGATTTCATGACATAAATTGTGAAATTAAGTGTGAAATAAACTCACACCTTTATATACTCGTATAAGAGTATTATATATATATATATATATATATATATATATATATATATATATATATATTGTTTATTTTTACGTTGTCGTATGTATTTTCATTTATTAAATTTAGAAAATATATGATCTATGAATATGTTTATTTTTTAATTTAAAATTTTATGTTTTTTTTATATAATTCAAATGCAGGTATCAAAATATTTTAAAACGAAAAATACACTTGGACCACTTTTATAATCACTGGCTTTTATATATATATATATATATATATATATATATATATATATAAAATAAACATGAGTATTTACATTCCTGCACCATATCATCTAACCTAAACGATGTATATAAACATAAATAACACACATGCCATTCCGAACTTAAGATGTCTACACGTTTTCAGACAAATTGTACGGACAGTGCTCTTAAGAGGTCCAACAGTCATATATTCTTTCCAGTACAATATTTACTATCATGTTTACATGTCATTTGCACACAAAATGAATTTTAATTTAAATCGAAATATATCATCAACAGACATTAATAACTGTGACATTTTTATATAATACAATCAAAATTAAAAATGTCATTTCAAGATTATTTGAATTTTCGTTTTCAAAATAAGTAATTTGTATTATATTATTGCCCAATTATATTTTTATCCCAATTTGCTATTGGTGTTAACTTTTCACAAAATTCACACATCGACTGTAATTATACCATCAATTACGAATATGGGGCAATATAATGAGAAAATTAGCATATAGTCTAAAATTCTTCATTAATGCACACATTGATTATATTGTACTATTTGAAAATATGTGACAGACTATTATTTAGTTAAAGGGTCTTTGAAATAATTATTGATTTCTGCTGTTACATTTACTACAGTAGTTTTATGTTTTTGGTGTGTAATTGATTTTAATCCATTGTAATTTTTAACCTGTATTTTTTATTTTTGTTCACTGTTTTTTTTAAAAGAAATGTTATTTCTCTATGGTTTATATATATTATCGTATTTAAGATTTCGTTGCTTTGATTTTGATCAATTATATTCCAGTTTTATTCAAGATGATTCAACTAAATATGTATCAATATTCAGTCCTCTTTTAACAACTACTAAGTTGTCTATTTTATAGTAAATATGAACTATTAATTAACGAAATATTTAATGTTTTACCAATTAGACTTCAAAATCATGTCATTAAATAATTTATTTTTCAAATTACTGAAATTAAAAAAAAATTTTTTAAGTGAAAGTGAATATTCAGAAACAGACACAAGCTGTTTATAAATGATAAATAAATATAAAAAGATAATTTTGTCAATCTAAGACCATTTTAAAGATTTCCTGATACATTTTCATGAATAAAATAAATATAGTGTCCATAAATCAATTACTTGAATATATAAAAATAATTTTTTAAAAAAAATTATATGAACAAAACAAGATTTATTGTTAATACATACGAATAAAATTTACTTGAAACAGGATAAATAGAAAAAATATTCGAAAATGAATGCCATTCAGAGGAATTTTCATTAAAGTTTTTTTTTATTAAATAAAATTATAGAAACTAACCAATTGAATTCAAAACCTGAAATTTATTATTATTAGTTAAATTTTCTAAACATCAAAGAATATTTCATAAACTATTGAAAATTTAAATTTGATTTTCTTTAACTTTTTTTATTATTATATAAAATAGTTCACAACAATTATTATTTGGCAAAAGAAAACTATAAAGTTTTTCAAACATTTTCAAATAATTTGAAATGAATGTTTGAGACATTAAAACGAAATACCTAATGGAATGAAAATCGTTTAGCTTTCAAATGTAGAATGACAAATTATTTATATATATATATATATATATATATATATATATATATATATATTGTGAAACCAACCTACCTCAGAAAGTAAATCCTAATTACAAAAATTCTCATCAACCCGCCTGATCAGAATGATGAGTATGAACAAATATCAGTGAATGGTAGCATTCAGTGAGGCTTTCTTCCAACAGTAGACACTAATGTGGGTTGGTAGAATGATGGTGTATGGATAGTTATTAATTATAACAATTTTTTTTCATATTACTCTCCACATGTAATAAAAAAAATATCGTTACTTTATCATATGCTTTTCTGAAATATTTTTGAAAACATTTGGCACAAATATTGTGAAAGATTACACACACACACACACACATATGTATATATATATATATATATATATGTGTGTGTGTGTGTGTGTGTGTGTTGTATGTGTCAAAAACAAACAAGACCTGAATTTTAATAATATATCAATTTACTAAATAACGTCACTTTTATCTAACTTTAATTTGATAAAGAACTGAAATCGTTTTTTTTATAAAACATATAACATATTGACAACTTTATTAAATGTACAAAAATATGACATTTTTATCTGATTTATTTAATCTTTTAATACCATATGTGTTTTGCATATTAAAAAAGAAATTTAAAAATATTCAAAAGCTTATTTTATTCAATATGTTTTTATAAACAATAGCACTTTATATAGATGTATATTCGAGATTATTTTATCTAAATTAAAATCATCAAATATTGACTTTATACAAATATTTATTTTTTCAATAAAAAAATAGAATATAATATCAGATAATCTTTTTTTTAATTTGTATTAATTAAATACATGATTATAAATATTTAATAATTTAAAAAAAGTACTATTTCAGAAATAAATAAAATTGTAAAAAACCCATATATATGAAAAAAATATCTATTGTATAAATTTTATTATTTCAATTTAATCCTTTTTGCTTTATATATATATATATATATATATATATATATATATATATTCATATACACATATATGTATGTATATATGTATTTATAGTACATTTGTATTGTGTATATATTCCCAATTAACAAAGAATATTGTCTTATATTCTAAAACTCGATTTCCATTCATTTCTATCCATTAATCTTTAGACCGCGTTCTCCATCATCTGATTAAACTATTGAAACGCCTGCCACATGGATTACAATTGTCTTTCTATCGAGGTCAATTTACTATAGCTTTTAGACGTTGTGTTTTATGTTATATATAATACCAGTACGAATACTTTAGATTTATCTCTTATTTCAAACCCTTTTTAACAGTCTGAAATATCTATCTTTTTTTTGTTTCATCAAATTATCGCTTCGGTTTAATTGTAAATTTCTTGAGAGTATTAAATGAACGAAGAGATGAAAAAATCTATTTTTATTTCACTTACAAAATCGTGATTTTAGTCATTTCTTATGTGTAATTAAGTTTTGATGATAAACGATTTAAACTTATTTGTTATTTAAAATGTGAATTTTGTCATAATTAATTCCAAAATTTTTTCGTCTAATAACATACATATTTTTTAGAGCTAAAGTCAATAATTTTAATTATAAATACAATAATAAAGATAACAATTAAAAAAACAAATAAATAAGAATTTCATTTTCACTGATAATTTAAAAGTTGCATTTTTTAAAAAAATCTTTATAAGAAAAAATTTAAAATAAATTTTAACAATACAAAATATTTAAAAAAATAATGTAATCGTATTTTTTTACGAAAGTTTTGTTCTTTTATATATTTTGAATAAGAAAAAAAAATTATCTGTGTCTTCCCCCAATATATATATATATATATATATATATATATATATATATATATATATATATATATATATAATTGAAAATTTAAATATATAAGTCCTTGGAGAGATGGAACAATTATATATATATATAACAATTTATAAAAAAAATACAACTAATTTTTTATTCATGATTTTCAATTGTAAGCAATTATTGTCAATAATATATCTATTATAATTAAACAATTGTGAAATCCCAAGTGAACTTATTTGTAATTTTATGGAATACAAAATGATTTATTAAACATAAAAGCAATTTTCTTGTTCTAAGAAATCAAGTATATTCTGTTCAAGTAGTGAAATGAATTTTATAACAAGAAAATATTCTCAGAAATGAAGCAGCTTTTAAAATATATACGTCATTTGATATTTAATGAAAATATACTTTCTTAACAAAGTCATATAAAATCAAAAGGCAATATAATTAACTATATATTAAAATACTTGCACCTGACTATAAAAGTATTTTTGTTTAAATAAAAATCAGTGAAACTCCATGGATATTTAAACGAAGGATAAAAAATATAATATTTTTTTCTCTTATAAAAAGGTAAATTAATTGAAATACTTTCTGGTAAATTTAAAAATATCTAAAAAATTAAAAGAAATTTCAAAATTTTTTTTAAAACTAATTTCTATATAAGAAAAAAATAAAATATTATATTAAAACCTTTAAAATATTTTCGTGCTCATCATTAATTTGTATATCTTTTATTTTCGTTTTGAAATTATATAAGATAATAAACTAAGTTTTAAATGAGGGTTTAATAAATATTTTTTAACACAGATGAATTTTCACCCTCTATACCATAATAAGTTATAAAGTGTTCAATAATCACTTATTGTTTACATTTTTATTTATAACAATAATCGGCTAATGCGCATTTCCACGGCGATTCCATCATCGTCAGAATCATTTTTCTATTAAAATCGAATAAATATTATCAATTAATAAAAATTAATAAATATTATCAGCTTGTTTTTCAATTCATATAGCCAATTTAAAATTGAATTTTTCTTTTCAAAACTTATAAGAATTTTTTTAATAATTCGAAATTTGAGTAAACTTTAAAAAAATATTTAAAAACTAATACATATAACTTTCAAACTTCAACACATCTAAGAATAATTATTCCATTTGTAATAAAATGTCAATAGATTTGTTTATACACACTTACATTTTCTGAATTACACAGAAATTCTATAAATCAAAAATTCAAATTCTTTAATTTTATAGAATTTTCTAAAGTTTGTAATTGGATGAATTTTATATATATATATATATATATATATATATATATATTTAAAATATTGAAATAAAACTTCATAAATGCTTCAATTTAAATCAATATTTTTTAATCATAAACACAAATATATTCAATTAACTTTAATAACTTCCACGAACAAAATAAATTATGTAAATATGTTAAAAACGAAAAATAAATAATTTTTGTATAGTTAATATTACGGATGCCATGTCAAACAATTTGTCGTGAAAAGAATGAATTTCAGTGAAAGAATAATAAAAAAATTATAATAAATAAAACATCTTTTTTCCATACAACATCATTCAAAAAATTGAATATAACGTACATAGAACTTCCATATTATATATATATATATATATATATATATATATATATATATATATATATATATATATATATATATATATATATATATATATATATATATATATATATATATATATATGATGTAAAAAGAATTTCGGTTTATAAGTATTGATGTTCACCATATTTCACATTTTGTGTAAAGCTTTGTTATATGTTTTATGTATATATGTGTTATTTTCTGTAAAGAAATATCCCTAAGGTTTTGGTTTTATTCTGGATTTGTACATAAAAAATGTTCACTTCATCGTCATCATTCCATATATAGATTTCAATTTTAGTTGAAGTTATAGATTTAAATATGCTTCATTCGTAGCTATGTAAATAGATATATCAAATATCCACTTTGTGTCAGATCATTCCGTGCATGAAATAAAACGGGATTATTATTGTTTTCAACTGAAAACAATAAAAATAAACTATGTAATATATCTACCTATATATAATTGTATTTTTTTTAAATAATAAACATTTTTACACCTTCTTTTTAACAAAAGTAAATATTTTTACTTATTTTATAACAAACTATTTATAAAATTATCTTTTAGAATTTTTTAGTTAAAATATCAAATATAAACTCAAAACATCACTAAGTTTCTTATTGGTTTGTCTTTCTTGTTTGATAATCTTTTTTGTTTATTTAATTTTCTGTGATAACGATTAAACTAAAATTAGTCACATAATTTATTGATCAATGACATTTAATAATTAAGCAGCTTTTTGTTTAAAATTATCGAGTTATTTAATTATGTTTTAATCTGACTGATGTTAATTTCCTAAGCTTTTTTTGTGTAATTTTCTGTAATTAACGATTAATCTAAAATTAGTCAAATAATTTAATGACTAAAACAACCTTTAAAAAAATAATTGAATTTTTAATTATATTTTAGTCTAACTGATGTTGATTTTTTTAGTTTTTTATTTTATTAATTTTCTTTCAAAATTAGTCACATAATTACTTAAATAGTGATTTGTATGAAATAATTAAATTAATCATTTATGTTCTAGTCTGACTGATGATTAATCATTAATCATTAACCAACGACAATTTTAGTAACTATTTTATTTTTTGAATTTTTAGTAAATGTTCTTTAAAGAATTTCTTGAAGAAGAAATTCTGCAAATAGGTAATAAAAAAATCAATGATTTACAAGAAGAATTTAAGACTGCCAAAAAAAATCTAAAATTAACTGACAGTTTAGAATATACATGTGAAAATCAAAAGGCACTGATTGTTGTTCTAAATTCCCATAAAAAAATATGAATATTGAATAATCGTTTACTATACAAATATTTAAAGATTTAAAGTAATTTTAAAATGTTAAAATTGAATGTATAATATTCAAATTTTACTTACGAGGGTCGTTTGATAAATATGGTAAATTTATTTATTGTTTAATTTAATTAATTAATTTATTTATTAAATTTTTCAATTTAGTTTTTTTTACTTTTTTACCATACTTATCAAACGACCCTCTTATACTAAACAAGTCATATATATGAAACGAGTAACAATTAATGCAGTTTAAGCTCTATTGAAATGAAACCAATAAATAATTGGTTACTATTTATTATCTGATATTTTATCGAATCGAAAATCATTACTAATGATACATATTCAACAATGTATCGAGTAAAGCACATGCTATAAATAAACACCAACTGTTATGAAATTTTTGTATAGTGTTAATTGTAGTTTTAGTTAAATTATTGTTACTAAATACAAATTGTTTATCATTTTTTATTTTATGATCAGATTTCGAGTAAAAATTGAAACATTAAAAAAACCTCTATTAGTTAAAAAAATAGATATAGAAAAAAAATAAGCGTAATAAAGACAGGTGAAGAAAATAATTTTATATTAAGAGTGAAAATGTATTTAATGAATTGAAAATAATTAAATTCGCAAATAAATTTTCGAAAATTAACTGTACTGGTAAGAAAGTCACGTACAATCTGTTCTATTAGAACGTGTAACCGATAACTTTTGTGGATTGTATCGTAACACGTATATCAGGTAGTAGTTAATAGGATAAGGATAAACTCTCTCACTGAAGTATTTATTTCAGTTTCGTATTTGTCGTCAGGACAAGTATACAATTATAAAATGAATAAAATATAGTGTGAATATTTTAGAACGATCTTATTTTATGGTCGCAAAAAATAAATGAAGTAATATTTCAAAAGGTATAAGAAGTTTGACATTTTATTAGAAAATAAGTAGAAGAAAAAGTAACACAAATCAGTACTTACTTCATCGAGGAAAACATTTATAAAATTTTTAATTTCGAATATAAATTTCTTTTAAATATTTTTAAAACTTGATATGAAAAAAATTAATAATTTATTGTTTTATTTTTTTCCAAATTAGATTAATTTTATATGACCTGATAATTATCAAAGTGGTGTAAATCAAAAATGAAAAAATAAGCTCATTACTAAATTTATATGGTAATTATCTAAGTTATAATAAACGAGAATAATTTCTTAAAAAAAAATAAGTAGCTATTTTATTGAAGTGATAATTTTTTCGTGTAATAAAATTCAGTTGATTCTTATTTTGATAGTGGTCTAAGTCACTTGTAATTAAAAATTTTAATATATATATATATATATATATATGTATGTGTGTGTGTGTTTGTATGTATGTTTTTTAAAAGATTTTTTTGTATAAAACACATCAAAAAAGCTTACATTCAAAACGAAACATATTTAAAACAAAATACAAAATTAATAATATTTCTTAATATCACATGAGAGAATATTTTCACAGAAAAAATCAAAGTAGATGATATCTTTTTGAAAATAACAGAAAAAAGAAAATAAGTACATGAGACATACAACTATGTATAAAACGTGCTATAAGACCAAAACCGAGAAAGTGAATGCCTGGATTGTGTAAAATATGAATAGAGTTGAAGGGGGAAAAAATTGAAAATACTACAGGTCATGGCACGTAAATGTCTTATCCAATACTTACAACGTTGAATTATTCGGCGTGTTCGTAAAAATACGCTCACTTTATTATATACAATCTTATACAGTTGTTTTCAAAGGAAGGATTTCGACTTTATAATATTTCAAACAGATCTCATTATTTATATGTGTTTCGTTTCTTTTCAATTAAACTAAGTAGAATTTTAAATGACTTCTTTTAGACGAATAAATGACACAGAAGTGTTTATAAAATCATTATATATATATATATATATATATATATATATACATATATAAAATATTTATAATTTTTTTATACTAATAAATTTCATGTTGATCGAAATTAACAATATAACATTATTATTTATAACTTTATTTTATAGATTATTTATTTTAGAAATTTATTACTTAATATTTTATAATTATTGTTTTATATAAAAAAATAACAATTACTTTTTTAAGAAAATTATTAAATGTATCATTAAAAACAAACATCTGTTCAATTTTCTATAAATTTTCATTAAAATCTTTTTATATACATTTGGAGATTAACATTTAAATATTTTCATCATGATATATTTATAAGTAGTTTATATTTTTATTTGAAACACCTGTCTCAGAAAATTAATTTTTATATTTGTACATTTTAAGATATAAAATTTATAAATTATATTTAACAATTTCTTATTCAAAAAAATATAGTTTTGAATACTAAAATTCTAAACATTATTTATTTAATTATATTTGTGTAATTAAAAAGATAATCAATACAATCTAAATTAACAGAATAAATTTTAAAAAAATATTGTTTATTTGAAAATGTAAAAACATTTAAAAATGGTTTTAAATACTGAATTTTTTAAAAAAAATATTCAATTATATTTGCATAATAGTAAATATGTAATACAATCTAAAAATGACAAATTAAATTAAAAAAATGTGTAGAAAAAATATTTTTTATTTGAAAGTAGAAGAAAGTTTTTTGGAGATTTTCACCACATCACTTAACAATTTTTTTTGTACATTTAAAATTAACATTATTCGAACGTACATGGATTTTAAAAGTATTTTATATGAAAATGTATTTCATTTATAAATTTATATATTATTTATCACATTACATTATTCTGAATAATATCATTTTATAAATTAATCTATCTAAGAAATTCAAATAATTTATTTAAAAAGAAATTCTTATTTATTTTTTTGTATATTTTCCATTAAAAGTTTTATTACTTACCATTTCATTTAAGAAAGACAGCTTATGAATAAGTTTAAATATGTTTTCATTAAAAATACTTATCTCAATTAGAAGGCTGATTTTTATACATTTATAATTTGAAAATATGAAATTATAAATTAAAATTAATAATTGAATTTTCTAAAAAAAAACAGTTTTAATCCTGAAATTTAATATATTTGTATAATAATAAATAATCTAAATACAATTTAAAATGACAAAGTAAATTAAAAAAAATCACAAAGTTACATTTTATTTTAAAATATAAGAACATTTTTTCACGACTATCAGTACATCTCTTAACAAATTTCTTATTTATATATTTAAAATTAAAATTATACAAATGTGTAAGTCTTCTAAAAATATCTGACATTAAAACGTTCATAATTTATGTATATATATTTATATTTATATATAAATTATTACCTGCGATTATTAAATAAATTTAAATCGTTTGTAAGTTTAATTAAACTTTATTTACAAACTCAAAATAAACAAGAATACTGAACGAAAATATTTTATCCACAATTCTATAAAACAAATATAATACCAAATCTCTGTTAATGTAACGTAACACAAAACTAATTCGTAATATTATTCAACAATACAACAGCTGCTGTGTACGTTTGTTTGCCTATAACCATTCACATACATTTTAATGGCCATAGTTTCTTCAGAACGCTTTTACTAATAGTAATAAACAGAATTTTCAAGCCAATGTTGAATAGATAATCGTATTATGTTAATAAACATTTCTAACAAATAGAAATTAATAAACAAGTAAATTTGTTTCTTCAAAGTAACTAAAATTTGGAATATATTTATTATACAGGATTTAATGAATATTACTCATTTAACATTATAATATTGACAATATAGGGTCGTTCAAATGTAACGCCTGATTTGTGATTTATTAAAAAGATTTATTAAACTATACACATGTTTTCCTATACACATGTTTCTTTTTAATAAAACACAAATCTAGGAATCATATTTAGATGTCAATATATATATATATATATATATATATATATATATATATATATATATATATATTAATTTGTGTGTAGGATTAAACATAAATCTAGGATTAGCAATGTAGTTTGAATTCCTAAAATACATTTAGTGGTTTTGTTATGTACACAAAGTTTGTACATAATAAACATAACTTTTAATAATGAACCGAAGGTATAATAGGCGTACTTTAATTAATATTATACCCTTTACGAAGAATTTGAATATATCTTTTATGTTTTCTACACGTGCCCATTGTTCTGAGAAAGTTGACAACCCAGGGTCATTGTGTTATTCTTAGTAATAAAAGCTCTTGTGTACTACTTGTCACACATCTTATTTCAGGTACAAACATTTATATACACAAGCACGTATAATATGTTTACAAATATTTTTATTTAAACTTTTACATATATATATATATATATATATATATATATATATATATATATATATATATATATATATATATTCTAAAATAGAAAAAAATAACTATTAGAATAAAATTTTTTTGCATTATTTAAAAGGCTTAATTAACATTTTTCCATTACAACTTTTTAAAAATATTATAATATATATATATATATAAATAATAAATAGATAAAGAGAGAGAGAGAGAGATGTAGATATTTATAAATATATAGATACTTATATGTGTATGTAAGTTTGTACATATTACTCTTTATAATTTTCAAACTTAATTTATAAAATCATTTTTTTAGGAAAAACTAAAATTCAATCTTTGATTCAATCTTTCTTCGAGTCGACAAAATAATTATTAAAAAATAAAAACTGCTGAGATAATAAAAAAAATAAAATTCAATTACATCAACTATACAATTTTTAATTCAAAGAAGAGTAATTTAAGAAATAATTAAAAAAATTACTAAGACTATTCCCATTATTATATATATATATAGTAGATTTTTAAAAAGATATTTTAATTACTAAACGTGAATATACGTACATTAAAATTAGAATATTCTAAAAATTTGAAAAATAATATTTCTAATAAATTTTAGAAATGAAATTGTCCATTTACATTTAAACGAATGATTCAAGGTTATAAATTCAGCAGGATATTATATGTTCAATATGTTATATATATAAAACCCTTGTCGAATATTCCTTTTTTATACATAAACATTTCCATCTTAAACCACAAAGTAAAATTTTGATTTACGATAATTGCTTTTAACCTAAAATTTCCTTGATATTGTATGTTCTATATCGTTCGATATAAATTTATCATCCTATACAAATTTTATCATTTTTATAAACGTTCCATTATCACTCACTTATATATCACAATTTTAACGACTATTATACGTATATTATATATATATATATATATATATATATATATATATATATATATATATATATATATATATATATATATATATATATATATATATAATGCTTCTTAAAATTATTTATTAATTAAAAGAAAATGTTTTTACTTAAAATAATATTTTAGAAAAACATTTTCTTTTAAATTTGGTTAAAAAATTTTCTTTTAAATACTACTCGTGTTTTTAATAATAATTCTATTATTATGAATTACTTCTAATTAATTAATATTTATATATCATATATCATATATATATATATATATATATATATATATATAATATATATATATATATATATATATATATATATTGCGGGAGATTGCGTTCGATTCCCAGTCGGAGAATCACTCATTTTCAAGGGTTGAGCATGAAGGCCGACAACCTCATCTTGTGAAAAAATAACTGTTGAAAAGTTAAGGGAGTAAACTCCGAATAAAAAATCTTCACCAATCCGCCTGGTCAGCGTGGTGAATATGACAAAATACCAGTGAATGGTAGCATTCATTGCGGATTTCGTCCAATAGTGGATTGATATGGGATTTATGATGTGATGTGTGATATATATATATATATATATATATATAAACAATTCTATTTCTGCAACAAATGTTTTATTAAATTTATCATCATTTTATTATTTTGATAATAAAAAGTCCTCTTTGCAAATGTACATAATAAATTTAATCTTTTAAAAACAAAATTTTTAATTTCATTTTAAATCTAATTCCTAACCAATACTTAAATATTTTTATGTCTATGATCACAGGAATGAATTATTTTGCTATAAAATATACTTAACAACAGTAAAAAAAATAAAAAACAACATAAGGTTCAACAACAGTTAAAAAATATCTCATTTTAGAATATTCAACAAAACTGAAATTGAAATAAAATTAACAAGAAAATATCAAACAATTATATTTTACGTAACTTCTATATTTATTCAATAATACTGCCAATTACACAAATAGTTTGTATAATAATATTAGTTTATTTTAATACAATTTCAGTTATATTTTATATTTCAGTCATATACACAAATTTTCTTAAATAGTTTGGTTGAACTTAGTAGATCGTTTCAAAGGTTTAAAAAATATCTATTAATGCTTATATTTTGTAGCATTTTTTATACAATTTTTAATAAAAAACAATATCAAAAATTGAGTATTAAACTATATAAAAAAAAATTGAAGATATGCTTGATAAATCAATAAAACAAATAATTTTGAAATTAAGTATTAAAAAAATGTAATAAAAATTAATTACACACATTATATATATAAACAATTAAATACAATAAATATTTGATAAAAAATATACACAAACACAAGCCATTCACTCATGGTCACATTTAACTAAAATTGTGAAGAAATTCAATCTACCGAATCAAAAACCACACAATTATTAGTAAAATACATACTATTATACAATAAAATGCCTCCTTTATAAATATTGTTATCAAACATTTTAATATAGACAAATAATGCAAGCACTTTACAATATAACAGAAAATAAATTTTAAATACGATCAAAGTGAGAATTTTTCGTTACCTATTGAACATTATTCAATACAGATATAGATTGATATATTCAAACATTAGTGAAAGAGGATAGAACTGTACGAGTATATGAATTATTAGTAAGTTCGGGATTTTTCGACTATAAACACAGTACTTGTACCTATGTTTTAAATATTTTTGTAAATAGGGATTATATTATTTTTTATTTAAGGTGTGAATTTTTAAATAAATAAAAACTGAAAGCATGTTTAACATCGTCCAATATTGGAATCAGTATAAATTATTTAGTTACCTAAAGACTAAATACAAACATTTGAGTGATTTTTTGTGTTAGTGAGAGTTTTAATGAAAACGAGTGCAGAGAAAAATCAGGCACGTACTTACAATATTTTTAAATGTTTTTAAATTTTTATTTTCTCTCTCTCTCTCTCTCTCTCTCTCTCTCTATATATATATATATATATATATATATTATTTTATTTATCATGTTAAACAATTTTTAGAAATAAAATTTAAAATCTGTTATTTCATATTTACTTTTACTTACATTTAATCATGTAACCCATTAATAATAAAATAATTAACCCATTAATAATTTAATTTTAACACTATTTAAAATATTTACACATGAGCACATATTTATAATCACTCAAAAAAAAGATGTATTTTATGTAAAATAAAGTTTCGTGCTTCGTATAGAACACCATATATATATATATATATATATATATATATATATATATATATATATATATATATATATATATATTTATTGTATAAGTGCTTGTGTGTGTATGTACCCTGTTTATTGTTAAAATCACTTTCGAAAATATTCATCTTTTTTTAAAAAAAATTCTTAACTTTACTTTTTATCTCTTGAATATTTTAAGAATAGATTCGTTTAAACCGAATTTTTATTAAGAAAATAAATATACAAGGTGTTATTTCAGACAGATGAAGTGCGTGTTCTACCGTAATTATTTGTTTTCCAGTCAAAAAATATATTACAAAAACTGTTTCGAGTGTAACTTCATTTCGGTATTTAAATAAACCATTTTATCGTACTGTTGGCCATTTTTCAGCCGTTTCATCTACTTTCAAGCCAAACGTTTACGTTCATCCACTTTTCAGCTCTCAATAAATTTTTTATACTATTTAAATATAATTTTATGAAATACGAAATATTTTTATAAGCTCTATGTAATGAATTTCGCTGAAAGTTTTTTTTTTACAATTTTATTAAAAATTACCTCCGAATATTTCATTTGAATATTTAAAAAAATTGATTAATTTATTTCTCGGAATCAAAACTTTATTTCTACCCTCGTATATATTTTATGTGTAATTGTATATACACGTGTATTACTCATATGCATAACTCTTTTTAATGTAATTATATTTTAGAATAATAATACACTATTGTATGAGAATTATATTAATAAATAGGATAACGTTAAAGCAATTCGTAACAAGTAAGCATAAACTGAAAAGTAATCTTGTATTTACTTGTCTGACACACTCATTAAACCTTTACATCGTTCCAACTATATAATCCCATCGAAATTTATTTCATTACGTATACTATTTACTTAGTACATTCATTCGATGCTGTTTAAACACATTTTAGTTTAATTTTCTGTTACAGTATACATTAAATATTTCATATAATTTTTAATCAGTTTTAAATTTCAACCGAAATTCGTTGACAACTGATATTATCACATAATAAGTATTTGTTTTGTACGAAATTCTTTATATAAATCTCACATAAAAATATTTCTATCAAATTACGTTCTTGTATATTAAATAAACAACTTTACATTAAGATACTCCTTTTCTCTGCCCTATATAATCTTCTTCAAAATTATTGCAATTTATTTTATAAATCCTGAACTTTTCTTCAGTGTCATCTTTTGGATTTACCAACTGATTTTTTTAAGCTATTTGTTGTATAAATTACTTTGTAAACATTTTTTTCAATTTTTATTTTTTTTATTATCTGAATGTATAGGGTAACTCAAATGAATATTCAAGAATAGTAAATGATAATAAGGAATTAAATATATATCTAAACCCTTCAGTTTCTATTCAGCCAGTCTATATTTTGAAAGATGTAGTGTTTTTTAATTTCAACTTATTTTTGTATTTTCTGACAAATTCATTCATCATTCATCATTTTGTATTTTCTGACCACACCATATTATTTTTAAAGATTTAAAATACATATTTTCTTAAATCTATTAAAAATTATAAAAAATAGTTGAATGTTATAAATACTCATTCTTCTAATTCTATTCTTAAATCTGTATTTAAATTTAGAGAATTTCTATATAAAACGTGATATATTGTTAAATTTAATAACAACACTATTTAAATTAAAAAAATATGTAAGTTATAAAACTTAATAATTATTCAAATGTCTAAAAACTTTTAAATATATTTGAAATTTATTTTTGTAATTGCTATTTTTTTAAAAAAACTCTGTTACAATAAAAATTAATTATTATGAAATTTTCAATAAATTCAACCTAATCTAAAATATTTTTTTAAATATTATCTTTTTTAATTAGTAATAATAAGTACTATATTTTTGAAATTAATTCATTTTAAATTTGCAATAAAACCAAATCAATCCCAAACAAATTTCTTAAATATTTTTTTTTTTAATTATTAATAATTTTTTTAAAACTAACATTAAAAAATGTCAAAATAAAAAAATAGTTTTTATCATATAAAATAATTATTGGATTGTATTAAAAACGATTTACATTTATAAAAGAATCTTATTTATTTAAAATAAATTTCATGATGAATAATTAGAGATACTGTTTTATCTCGTAACGCTTTTAGGAAATTTCCATAAATTTCAAACGAATTCAACTGAATTCGACAACATGTTAGTTAATATATAAATTATTCATTAATTTTAGATGTGTTTTTCCCATAGTTATATAGTGGAAGAACGGTGGATATTATCGTCATGTCTAATATTCACCTCAATAATCATAAATAAGTTGATGATCAGCTTTGGTTAAATTTAATACTCCACAAACAATATATAATTGAAACTTGTATGAGAAGTGTTTACAGATTTTATAGTAAAAAATCTCATTGAATAAAAACTATAATATTTTATTCCTCGACAACTGACAATTTTTAATAAATTTATTAGAACTCTCTGATTTTCTATGAGTGATTTCAATACATATTTTTTTGCTAAAGAATTTTTTTAATAATTGTATAATTAAATATAAATTTGAAATTTATACATAGATTTTATACTGTTGATTCAAAGATTTGATTCAAAATTTATTCTAAATATTAATCAAACTAAAATTAACTGTAATTACTTTCTCAATACTAAAATATTAAAAAAATCTATGAACAAACTGACAAATAACTATAAAATTATCTAGAAACTCTTATTATATAATTATTTCTCATATTTTATTCAAAATTAAAGTTATATTTAGAGTTTAACAAATTACTTACATGATTTTAATTTACTTTATATATATATATATATATATATATATATATATATATATATATATATATATATATATATATCAGAAAATTCGTCTAAATTTCTGGAAGAGAAAGACATTGAGTCGGTCAAAGTGAAAAGTTTTGGGAAAGACCTTCATCCAGCAGTGGGTATAAAGATACTACTGCTGCTGTTACTGATAATAATAATAATGATGATGATGATGACACACAACGTACATATATACATAAATATATATATATATATATATATATATATATATATATATATATATAATAGATGTATGTATGTTTGTACGAATACTGTTTGTAACTAATCCATAACAAACCTTTTATGTCCCATCTCGACATCAAAATAACATTTCGTATATCCATTAGTGTTATTTTCACATCAATACTTCAGTGAACCATTACAACTTCGAAATATAGTACTGTAATGCAAACAACTTAATCAAAGTGTTACTTCCATTATTTTCTTTTCTTCTTTATTTGCGAAATATTTTCAAAGAATGTAAAAATTATAAATATATACTACAACATTAATAATAAACTAATTAGACGATGATTTTAGATTAAAATCTAACCTTTGTAATTCAACTTATATCTTTTTCAGTTCGAATATACAATATATAAATCTTTTTATAAAAAATACTTTGATGTTAACTATCTATAAATTATTTACAATATATTTTTTATCAAAGAGAGTAACTGGATAAATTCAATATATAATATTACTGTCTTAATATAATTTGTAATTCATTAATATATTTCAGAGACGTTGTACTCCATATAGTTTGTTTAATTTACAATCGACAATTTTTCACAGTTATTAGGTTTTGTAATTAAAACTTTAACATAGAAAATCTTTTTTAACTTAATATAAATAATGATATACACTTCATATATTATATTTAGAATACAACAAATAAATTACGTAGGTCGTTTGATAAGTATGGTAAATTTATTTATTGTACAATTTAATTAATTAATTTAATTAAATTTTTCAATTTAGTTTTTCTTACTTTTTTACCATAATTATCAAACGACCCTCGTATACATAACTCGACATAATATATTACAATATAGATTAATTTTAATAATAATTTTAATTATTTTTAATTCGATATAACACTCTTTTCTTTGTGTTGATTTTTATTTATTTTTGTTAAAGTTTACATTAAAAGAAACTAACGTACTGTATTTATGTTTATTATTAATATAAGCTAGAATATTTAATTTATGCTTAATATGTTCATAATATTATTCTTTATATATATATATATATATATATATATATATATATATATATATATATATATATATATATATATGAAAGAACATTTAATAAGTCAAGATATTTTTTAAATTTATTAGAATACCATAGTGTAATAAATAAACTCTTGTAACAACAACAGGTACAAATATAATTTTTAAATCACATCTCTCATCTTATTTCTATTAATTATAATAAAAATAAAGTATTTTCAATTTTAACAGTTTTTTTATAAAATAATCATCACTAGTTTTCCTTTATCTCCAACTGGAAGAATGATTTTCACAAAATTTTCTATTTAAACCAAACCCATGCAACCTGCGACTCCTCTGACTTTTTTATGGAGCCCGCAGCACAAAATTGAATATTTAAAAAAATAAGAGCAAAAAATTGAGATAATTTATTAATATATACAATGTTAATCTCAAAATTTATTTTTATTTAAAAATGTAACGTCTTTCTCAACAAACTACAAATTAAATATACCGTTTTTTTGCTATATATTTTAATAATAATGTTTTTGTGTAGCATTTGTAACCAAAAGTGTTTTTTGTTAATTTTTTCTATGATAAATTTACAAATCTCAAGATTAACGCATTTTCATTTAATTATTTAAAATATCTCTGAACTCACCATACCCAGGAACATTATATCCTCTGCCCTTGATAAAAGTAGTGTGGCCCACTAAGATTTCACAAAACTTGTAATTGGCCCCTTCGCTTAAAAGATTGAATATTTTAAATGTAATGCAGGTTTTTTTTAAAAAAAATCCTGCGATATGTCTCATATCATACTTATCGCAAGTGAATTATAACCTACCAAATCTTGTCTACCAATTAACAGCACATTATCCACGGATAGTCCGCTGATGTATACACCAAACCATGTAAAACATGTAATATTTTAGATAAATAAATCTTTTTGAATTTGATTGAACTTAGACCAATCCAATGCATTCTTCTTCTAATCATTTCATCGAATTTTCTTGTACCTCTGTTCCATTTATGCGTAGGTCTCTTCCTAGACAATCTTTTATATCTAGGTACTTTCATAAAATAATATTTTTTATCAATATTTTAACATTTTTCTATTTAAATAATGAAAATTGAAAAATATATCTAAAAATAATTATTCAACTACTAATTTATCAGAGTATACGAGGATATTTCATAGGAATATAAAAAATTTAATTATTGAACTATTAATTTATTTTAATAAATTGTACAATTTTCATTTAGACACTATAAGTAATTAATAAAAAAATTACTAAAATCAGTTATAATAAAAATAATCTAGATTCTAATATGAATATAAAAAGGTCTGTCTTTATATATATATATATATATATATATATATATACATATATATATATATATATACATATGTATATATGTATATAAACTGTATAAAAAAGTATACAAATTATTTTATTTCTATGTTGTAAGTTTCGTGTGGGCAGTTTTAATTGTGTGTATGTGTGGCAGTTTGATATATCATTTGTGTATGTACTGCGTCGACAAGAAAACATTAAACGCATCTACAATAAAATAAAAAAAATATTAATAAAAATGTTATGAAGTAAATATAGCTTGTATTAAAATCTGCTGGAATGAAAATGTAGACTAAATAATCATAAAACATAATTTAATTATATTTTTTCATGAGTTGTAATTAACACATGTTTTTAATTAAATCAATTATTAAAAAATACGTATTTGTAATTTATAAAAAAAAGGATTTAATTATATATATATAAATATATATATATATATATATATATATCAAATATGTGTGTGTGTATTTATGTCTATGTATGGGCGTATATATATATATATATATATATATATATATATATATATATATATATATATATATATATATATATATATATATATATATGTAAAAGAACAACTCTGAATAATAAGTACGAATTCACTAATTTTTCTTAAAAAACACAGTTAATCTACCAGTAATTTTAAAAAGAACTTTTATTTTAAATTTAAATTACCAAAGTTATTTTTTTATTAAAACTGTCACTCTTAACAAATTTATTTACTCTGTTCATTTATATTTCATTTCATAATACTACCTACTTCGAATTTACTTTTCATTAAACAGTAAATGTTTTTAATTCTAATTATACACACCAGTTGAATCATTGTAAAATACATTAAACAACAAAATTATATTTTATAATAAACCAAATAGTTTCGTACGCGTCTGTTTTGAAAAGAAAATATAAAGATTACAGTACGAATTTTCATTTCTAAAGAATAATTTTGAATAGATCGAGTATTATTTTTGAAATTCATTGTAAAACATATTCAATAAAAACCATACATCGTATTTTGAAGAAAATTACTGAAATATCGTCAAAAATTAGATTATATTTTCAACTAAAATATTTTTTTATTTAACACATAATATTAGTTTATAAATGCAATAATTTATTTCTAATAATTTTTGATTTGATTAAAAAGTAATTATTTTCAAAAGTTTTTAAAAATACTCAGTAAAAATCTGTCGGTATATGCAATAAAAATATAAATATAAAAGTTATAAAATCATCAACTGGTGACTTTAAATCTTGTGCTAAATTTAAAAATATTAAATAATTAAAATTATTTAGAAATAATAATCTGGTACGACCATAATTTTTTATTTTTTTTAATCCGTATTCATATCAGTAAATATTTTAATTTTTATTATTATTATTTACTTATTTCATAAAAGATCAAAAGTGAATTATTTTATTAAAAAAAATCTAAAATTTGCAAAAGATATATTTTTAGTAAACTAAGAAATAATTTTTAGATCTTTTCTTATAAAATTATATATATTATTATTATTATTATTATTTATTCATCATAAATATTAAATTTTTGTTTTACAAAAAATATGATTGTTAAAAATGTTATAAATAAATATATATGATGCACTACATATGAAATTAAAAAATTATTATCTAAAAAAATTGAATAAACTACGATAAATACTTTTAAAGGACACTGAAATATATTTTTTTCTTTTGGAAAACCAAAAATGTAAAATAAAGTTGTGAATATATTACTGGTTTTTAAACATACCAAAAATTGATTTTTATTCACAATAATAAAAAGTCTTATTTTTCTTACTTCGTGTAACCCCTATATCCACTAACATACCTTGAACTATAACCGTACCCATTTCGAGATCCATAACCAGGGTTATCATAATAACCATACCACGTATTATCTGGGTACCGTCCGCCTCCATTATAACTATTATATCCATCATATGATCTCCAACCTCCATTTCCTCCATATCCACCATATCCTCCATACCCACCACCTCTCATTCCTCCGTATCCATCATATCCACGTCCTCCATAACCATCGAATCTAGTATATCCTCCATAACCACGATTGCCTCCCAAACCACCATATCCATCGTAATCTCTTCCATAATCCCTTAATCCTCCATATCCACCGTAACGGTTACTACCGCCATAACCACCATAAATTCCACTACTGCCATAACCACCATAACCTCCAGTTCGATCGTAACTTCCTCTATATCCACCATAACCTCCATAATTGCCATATGAAGGATATGATCGACTGTAATATCTCAATCCATAATCACTGTTTGGATTATATTTATCATTATTATAATCATCATATCTGTCATATCCATCAAGAAGGTTGTATGCTGTAATTAATTTAATTGTTCATTACTCATTTATTCAAACTTTATCACAATATTTACCATAATTATTGTTCATATTTTAAAAATTCATAATATTTATATACGTTGTTTTTTTAAGCGTGATGGAAATTAACATTGAATTCAGTTTAAATTTCTACCACGCTTAAAAAAAACTTCATATATATATTACTATAATTTTTATCAGAAAAATAAAAAATACCTCTATAACTGGAAGAAGTCTTCAAATCACCCGATCCCTTTTGATTTGATACTTCAGGAGAACCAGTATATTTAACATCAATTGGTTTATTAATTTGTATTGGATCTCCAGAAACGACAGTTGCTATAAAATATGCTGATAGTAAAATTCTCCATGCCATCTGTAAATAAAAGTTAGTTACCAAATTAAAACCAGAATTTTGCAAATGAATATTAAAAATTCAAATGGAAGCACTAGTAAAAAATTTTAATCAATATAACAAATTATCAGAAATAATATTTTTATAAATGATATAAAGACGATGGTATTACATATTTTTTATTTTATTCAGTTTTATTTAATGAATATTAAAAAAATTCGTAACATTTTAATTAAAACATATTTGTCATAATTAGTGTTTCATATACTTGTATAGAAAGAATATGAAATGTTATAAAATAAAAAACAAAAATATTTTCAATAAGAAAAACTTATATGAACTGTCACATATATTATGAAATAAATTAAGTTACTATTTGTATAGCTAAACAAATTCAATTTGTGAGTTAACTGAATAATATAGTATCTTATCACAATAGTTGTTCAGGTTATACTATTTCTCTCAACCCTGAGCCAGTTATAGAACAATGAAGATTCTCACTGTGCATCAACCGTGCATTTTATCAAGTTAACTTTATATGTACTATTTTGCATGCAATGTAATATTCATTTAGAGAATAATTATGATGTAATTTACATACATATTAATTGTGATAAATATGATTTCTATGGACTTTATTGGCGTACAAATAATTAAATTAATTAGTTTTATATACCTTTCTATAAGAATGCACGTGTATGACATGCAATTAAAATATAATCAACAACAATTTTGAACAATACTGAGTAAAGCATTTTTTTTTAATTTGAACAATTAGATTTATTAGAAATTTTGATCTATGTAAAAAATTTCAAATAAATAAATCTGATACTTTTATTCAATTATTTATTTATTTTTTTTAAATTTGAGATTATTAGTTTTTAATTTTGATCCATTTTATTTTTTATATTCACTTATTTCTATTTAAAAGTGTTTTATTAATTTTAATATTATTATAGTTTTAAGGATACAAAAAAAATCAATATATGTATAGAAACTCAAATCTAGTATTTTTTTTGTTGTATGATAATAACACAGAACTTTCAAAACATTTCTATTATATGGAATATTTTACCAATTCCATTCTTTATTTTAGATACTAAAATTGTATAAGATTTGATCATTCTTATCTTCAAGCAAAATATATTTTTTAAAATAAAATAATATCACATATATTATCTTGTGTATATTATTCATTTCATTTGCAGAATATAAATCAAGAAAATAATTAATTTTTCTATTTTTTATTACTGAACAATGTACTAAAACTGTAATGAAAAAAAATAATTTTTTTTGGACTATTTACATTTTCAAATATTTTTTTTTGTTGGCATAATAACTGATTATCTTTATATATATATATATATATATATATATATATATATATATATATATATATATATATACTCACCATTGTCTATGAACTTGAATAAAAATATAAAACATTTAAAAAAATCTGTAAATTCTCACACCTTGATAATATACTTGATAGTACAATACATTCTCTTATATGCAAACGTATAAATTTATTTAAATTTTTGTACATAGTCGTCATTTATTGCATTATAACTTTCAATTCAAATATGTTTTTATAAAATTTGCATATAATATAAATGTATCAGTGTAGATTAAAAATAAATTAATCTTATTGTTGCACATATTTTATATATATATATATATATATATATATATATATATATATATGTACAATATATCACTACAAAATCTTATATCAAATCACTGTTAGGCAAAAATCTCATCAAATATCATTAGGCCCTCCTTAATATTTTTTCAAGTTGTCTTCATTGTTTCCTGTCTACATTTTTACTAGAAATAAAATATTTCTATCATAAATAATCACTGTATAAACAAAAAATTAACTTATTTTGAATTAAAAAAAGTCGTATTATTAACCAAAAAAAACTGGATATATTTCAAGAAATCGAAAGTATCAAAAATAAATTATTTTGCACTAAAATCATAAATAATAACGTATCATTGACAAAAAGAACAATTTTTCATTGAAACAATAAGATTATTGAAGAATTTTTAAAAAATTTTCGAATTCCAGCCTGCGAAAAATATCATTATCAAAATTTCATCGTTGTTGAAGGAAAAAGTCATATAAAAGTTACAGAAAAATTTTTCCAAAGAAATATGTTTTTTTAATCCTTATAATCAAGTTTCACCATCACTCGACTTCATAATATTATCCCTCCATGTTCAATAAGATATCTTCATAAGTCTTTGTTGTCTCTTAATTTCCACTCTATAATAATTTATATCCATCCATTGTCTTCTCTTCTTACTATATGTCTTTTTCATGTCCATTTCATTGATTTTATTTGTTCTGTTTCATCAGTTACCTTTGTACAGATTTTCTAATCATATATAAAAATCCCTAACATTTTTTTCATTATTTGCTAATTTATCAAAAGTTTTTGCTTCGTTTTTTTATTTAATATCCAAATTTCTAATCCATTAATATAAGCAGGTAGTACATATTGATTATATACATTCCATTTTAGACTCAATATTTTACTTTTCGTTATATTATCCATTCTTTCAATATCGACTACATTTCCCTAATTGTCAATATAATCTCATACCATAAGTCAACATCATAATTTATCCCATGTATTGCTCCTTTTCCAAACATTGATTCTTTAACAGTAATTTTTTCTTTTCTACAAATTTAATAAACATGATTTTATTTTTTTCGTATTTATTTTTGATCTAATTCTTCTACTTTTTTCTGTTAACACTTCAAATAACATTTTTATATTTTCTGTGGTTTTACTTGCAAATAATAAGTTGTCAGAAAACTATAGATATAATAAATATTGCCTATTTATTTTTATAACTTTATTTTCGATGTTTCCTGATCTTGCTACATGTTCTATTATAGAATTAGATTAAATAATTTGGACTACAAACTGTTTCCTTGACTACACTCCTTTCTCTAGTCTGTTTTTTTAAAAAAATCCTTAATTTTGATTAGGATGTTTTATTTTTATACATCTTTTCTAATAATTCCAGATAATTTTTATTCTTTGCTCATTCATAGATAAAAAATAATAGTGCAATTTCAACTAAATCAAACACTTTTTAAAAATCTACAAATGCCAAATATATAACGTTTGTTTATGTTTATTATATATATATATATATATATATATATATATATATATATATATATATATATATGTATATTAATTATAATCACGTCATTATAGATGTGATTAATAATTAAATAATTATGAAAAGAAAAATTATAGACACAATGTCATGAACAATGTAAATAATGACTTATTTCAAGGAAAATATTTATCTCTTTTTTTCAAATTAATTTAGATATTTTCTTAATATATATATATCTAGAAAAATCAATTGTAAAAAATCTTATAAACTGGGATAAAAAATAGTCAACAGAAAAGAATGATAAAATAATTATGAAAATAAATATAATTATTTTTCAGAATAAATTTGAATACATTTTGAATAATAACAATTATAATTGTAATGCATTTGCTTAAAGCAACAAGAAACAAAAATCTGTTCTAGCAAGGAACAGAGATTTAATTTAATAATCCTTTTCATTTAATTTATGCTTAAACGTATTTACTAAAGAAACAATAGACCTAGCATACAAAAATGATGCTTGTTTCTGGTATGAATATGTCGTTAATAGATAGTATATTAAATAGAATTCAACCATTTTTTATATTTATTTTCATAATTATTCTTTCAAATAAATGGTAGATTTTATGTCATAAATTATTTATTAACATTGTTATTAATAATACTTTTACAATTTATTTTAATCATCAGATTTTCATTAAAAAATTGTTGAAAAAATATGTAAAGCATGGCATAAAAGTTTAATAAATTTTTATAAAAAAATATTGTATATTTATGATATTTTATACAAGTACGTAAATTTAATCACTATGTCAAATAATAATTATAAAAAAAATATTTGATGATATTATTAACTTTTAATATTATTAATAATTTGATTCAATTAATTTTTAAGGAAAAACAATGATCCCTAACTGCAACTCAAATTGTGGTCTACTTTTTTACAGTTATGTTTGGTAATGTTTATATATTTTTTTTAAAAAAATAAACATTGTTCAAATTGAAATTATTTTATTACATTAAACAAATAATTTTGTTAAAAAGATGCTGTAATTTTATTTTAATTCTTTATAACATTATTAAATATTTCCTGAAACTCATATATATATATATATATATATATATATATATATATATATATATATATATATATATATATATATATATATATATATATATATATATATATATATATATTCCATTTATATACCTATTAATGCCAAAATGCTGTAAGTGAAAATTATGGTTTTAATAATATTCTGCTAAAACTATGCTTATTAGTTCAAATTGTCTATCTAAGAGTTTCCTTAATGTTCATGATATTTAATATTTAATATTAATTTTCAAAGTAATTTCAAAAATGTCATCGACATTGTACTTAAATAGTAATAAATATTTAAATCTTTTTAAAGAATTTTTTTTTAATATTTCAATTTTGAATAATTTATTTTTGTATTATATTCTTATCTCCATTGCAAATTAAAATATATTTTTTAACTTATAATCAAAAATATCTTTTAACCTGTTCCTTAATAATTTTTGTTGTTTCTACATTTTGTAATTTCGTATTTTGATAATTTGGCAATAAATATAATTAATTGATATTATATATATATATATATATATATATATATATATATATATATTGTATGTATGTGTATATGTGTATAAGCAAATAATATAACTCATAATGTATTAAAGCTCAATATGCTCATATAATGTAATTTTTTGTAACACTAGATTGAATCAAATCCTATTTAATTTTTAAAACTGCACAATTGAATGAATTTTAATATTTTATAAAATATGAATATTAACATAAATACTTTTTTATTAATTTATATTATATTTTAATATTTTAATTTTCAAAAACTTTTTTTATCTTTTATTCTAATTTGAAAATAATTATTTTGTTACAATATTCAATCTTCATAGGTAATTTAGAAATATTCTATAAATTTATACAATAATAAAAAAATACATAGCATATAGAAATGCTATATTTGTAAATATTTCTAAAAAAATTTCTCCGCAAATAAATTTTATTGCAAAAAAATAACAAAATAAAATTAGAAAGATATATGCATTTTTAAAATACTGTTATCAATTTTTAGAAAAATATCTAAAATTATTTCGAAAATTTGATTTAGTTTTTTAAGTTTTCTTTACATATTAATGTATTATAATTTCAAATTTATATCAACATATATTTATGTAAACAATTAGGAAATAAATTTGAATAAAAAAATAAAATTACCTTTACGAGTAGACAAAAATCCTTAAACTATATCAATAAAAAATACAGAATCACTGTTTGAAGCACACTTGTAAAATAGCAAAGAAAATCTGTGTTGATTATGCGTATACCACCCACACTTTTATATGAAATGTCAACTTGGTTAGCATGTGGATATTACATGATACATTGTTATCGGGTATATGATGTGAAGGCCGTTTCCCTCACTTTTCCACCACGTCCATCTGAACAATTAGACTCAGTGATTTCAACGTATATAATCGTTTGTATTGCTCTTTGTGCACGCTTATGATCTTTAATTACTTCTAAATATTAAAATAATTATAAACAAATTCCTTCAATTTACTCGTGCTTTAAACTGTACGGAAATATTATTTTTTTATACGACATTAAAAAACTTATCTCTACATATAAACTTATTTTCGGTTTATATATATATATATATATATATATATATATATATATATATATATATAAGATCATCCAAATGTGACGCCTAGATTTATGTTTTATTAAAAGAAACTGTAAACTTGTTTCCCTATGTACCACCCCATACACATGTTTCTTTTTAATAAAACACAAATCTAGGACTAACATTCGGATGACAGTATAAATATATATATATATATATATATATATATATATATATATATATATATATATTCAAGAAATACCTTTATATGAATAGAATAATTTTTTTTTATAAATGTATTCATATTTGTTAAAATAAAAATTTTAACAAAGAATGTCATTTACTTATATTTTTTGTAATAAATACTGTATCTAACTCTATCAGTACTCCATTTATAATAAATAATTTATTCCATCCCATTACAAAAATTATAAAAATAAAAGCTTATTAGATGATAATCAATTTTTCAATAATATATGACATCTAAATGATAAAAAAATCCGTAAATATGTAACGTATAAAGAATAAAAATTAATTAAAAATATCAAAAATGTTTTAATGTGGATTAAAATTAATATGGGCATTTTATTTATAAATCTTTTTATGCATATATAAATATAGACATTTATTTATATATATATTTATTAATAAAAATAAAAATATTGAATTATTAAATAATCTGACATGTGTAATGAAGTGAACTGAATTAAATTTAATTACATATTCTCAGAAATCCCAAGCATATTGAATATATGTTTCATATATTTATGAATATATATATATATATATATATATATATATATATATATATATATATATTAGGTTGGCAAATATCTCCCTTCCGCCTTCTGATCTTTTGAATTTCGCGGCTATGTACATATATATATATATATATATATATATATATATATATATATATATATATATATATATAAGGTCATCCAAATGTGACGCCTAGATTTGTGTTTTATTAAAAAAAAGAAACTATACACATGTTTCTTTTAATAAAACAATTCTATGTGTCACATTTGGATGTCCCTATATAAACTCGTAGATTCTAAAACCACAGATTATTTCCGAATTGACATCAATTACAAATGTCTTATTTGTATATTTCTAAACGATAAACATTTAAAATGTAATTAATAATTGTAAAATACTTTTTAGGAATATTCCACTTTTTACAACCGACTACAAAACTTATTTTTTCAAAAATATCGTTTTTCTGTTATAAAATAATACATAATAATAGCAACAAATTTTACTAGAAATATATTATTTATATCATAAATCATCGTTGCAGATTTTTCATTTCTTTCATTTTGTGACTTCCAGTCTGTGAAAAATATCATTTTTCAAAATTTCATAGTTATTGAACAAAAAAATTTATATACCAAATAGAAAAAAATTTTTATACGTAAATATATGTTTTTTTAAATAAGTCCACATACATATAATTATTAAAAAAAATAAAGTAGAAATACGCCCATTTATAAAATGGATTAAAAAAAAAGATTTTTCTAAAATATGTTTTTTGTCTATAAAATTATTTAAATGGATAATAGCAACAATTTTCACTTGAAATACAATATTTTTATTATAAATGATAACTGTATTAACAAAAAACTTAATTATTTTCAATTTCAAAAAAAATCGATATTTTTGATCAAAAAAACCCACGACGATAGTATGGAAATTTTGTCAAAAAAATCAAAAGTTTTAAAAATCAATTATTTTGCACAAAAATCATAAATAATGACATATTTTTGAAGAAAACAACAATTATTCAACGAAACAATAGCATTTAATAAAGAAAATTATTTTTTTCCAATTTTTTGACTTGCAGCATTACAAAAATTCCATTTATCGTTATCTTCATAAAATTGTAACAAAAAGTTATATTTCATAGAAAAAAAGTTTTCTTCAAAATAAATTATGTTATTCTAAGTTAATCAATAAATATTCCACTAATTAAATTTATTTAAAAAATAAAAATATTCTAATTTTACAGTCGGTTAGAAATCGATTTTTCAAAAAAATCGTCTATAAAATATAATATATGTTGTAATAAATATTTTTGCTAGAAATACAATATTTTTGTGCTAAATAATTGGTGTATAAGAAAAAATTCCACAAATTTCATTTTTTAAAATATCTAAATTTTTGACCTAAAAAAATCATGACCTACAGTATACAAATTTTTTCGAAAAATAAAAATTTGAAAAATTGATTTATTCATTTATAAGATCATAAGAAATAATATATTATTCATAAAAATAATATTTATTTTTCAAAATATCAGTTTTTATTAAAGAAAATGATCTAACATCTTTCTTTTTTATTTATTAGAGACATTTTCCTCTTCTCTCTCTTTATGTATTTTAGAATATATATATATATATATATATATATATATATATATATATATATATATTCTAAAATATATAAAATTTTATTATTAATTCTATACATTTACAAATTTCTTAGTCTTGTAGAACATCTTTACATCACTTAAAATCGTTAAATGGTCGTATACTTAAAAATAAATATGAAGAGTTAAAACGACATATGAATGAATAATTATAAGTAAAACAGTTTTCAGTCGAAAATACGGTAGATTATTTTAATCTTGAAATTTTCAATTTAAATATTATATTAGACTACTTTATAGTAAACTTCATTAATATTAAATTTAAAGTTTGCGTTTTATATATCTTTTTCAACTGAAATAACTGCTATTTTTAGTAACAGATATTAAAAGTTGGGTAATTTTATTTTAAAATTGGGACAAATTTATCAATAAACTTTTTTTAATTTTTAAATATTCAAATAAATTTTAATTTGCTGTGTTTAATTAATTTTTTATATAATTTATAGTTATTTAGAAAGTTATATATCCCTAGTTCTGTTACTTATCTCATAATTGAACAAAAATTGAAAATTAACGAATTATATCCATCTATTAATTTTCACTAAATTGTTTTAGTAACTTTATATATCTTTTTCATTCATATATTAAATTTAGTAAATTATCATCAGAAATATATAAATGAAACAAAAAAAATATATTCCTAAAATACTTTTGCATTTTATGGATTACAATTAATCATCAAAATATAAGTTGTATATTTCATATCAGATTAATATTCCTTAGATACTCATATATCTTAATTTTCTGAAAATATTGCCAACCTACATATATAATATATATATATATATATATATATATATATATATATATATATATAAAATTCAATTAATTATAAAGGTGTAATAACCAAGCGACAAAGTATATTACGCCATACATTTTCCGTTCTTTTTTCTTGATACAGCATGAATAATATATTACAATTTTATAACACGGCATATAATATATATGAGTAATTATGTGAATAATGTGGAACAATAATTTCGTTATGCAAAAAAAATGCGGAAGTATGCAATTTTGATTTCGTGCGTTTCTTTTGATACGTTTTCACTCTTTAAACTTGACCTTTACCACAGTTTAATTATACATAGACATCGGTTAATATATTAATTGCATTATAATTGTTTGACTTGTGTTCATATTTTATGCTAGACTCGTTTTAACCCAATTACATATAATATCAAAAATTATTTCACTAGTAATTCATTTAAACGCAGATAAATTTTGTCATTATAATTGTATTATTTTCAAGGATCGCCGTGAAAATGTTATACTAGCTATATTTATTTTACTTTATTATTATGTTATTTCATACGCATACACATTATGTATATATTTGTGTGTGTATGTATATATATATATATATATATATATATATATATATATATATATATACACATTCTGATAAACAAATATTTAATCAACGTCATCAGCCTCTTTTTATCCACTGCTGGATGAAGACCTCCCAAAATTTTTTATTTCGACCAACTCAGTGAATTTTCTTTTTAAATCTATTTTAATGAAATCCATATATTTCTATCCCATATATTCATGGGTTTTATTCTAGACTTACATATATATATATATATATCTAATTAAAAAAATTTTTATCCATCAATGGTCCTCTGTTGTTACTATATAATTCGTCTATTTTCATTTCAAACATTTTTATTTTATTTTAATCCATTTGGATTTTTTTTTAATCTGTTAATGTTATTTCTAACATTTTTTTGTTGTCTGGAACTTTTGAACTATTCGTCCATTCATGAACTATAATTCACTGGTATATTATATATATATATATATATATATATATATATATATATATATATATATATATATATATATATATATATATATATATATATATAAATACGAAGGTCGTTTAATAAATATGGTAAAAAAATAAGAAGAACTAAATTGAAATTTTTAAATAAATAAATTAATTAATTTAATTAAACAGTAAATAAATTTACCACACTTATCAAACGACCTTCAAATATATGAATGTTACTGTTTCAATAAATAATTGTTGTTTTTGTCAGTGATATGTCGTTATTTGTGATTTTACTGCAAAATAATTCATTTTTAAAACTTTTGATCCTTTAACAAAATAAAAAATAAACTAATCTAAAGAACTACTACTGATTCTTTTTCAAATGAATATAAGTCTAAACAATTGTTAGAAGAAAATCTTTTTATTTATCTTCTAACTTTAATATTTAGAGATTTAACAATAAAAAAAATTGTTTTTAAATGAATTTTATAAAGTAATTATAAAATTTTTCATTATTTATGATTAGTAAAAAAAGATATTCTCTGTACAATATATATACATATATATATAGCTTTTAATATATATTTAATTACCTATTTTTTAAATAATATTCATAACATACTTGTATATAATTAAAAATATATTATTTAAAGTTAATCATGACAATAAATTAATTTTATATAATTTAAACTTTGAGAACAAACACAGATTAAAAATGTAATAAAAAATATTCTATTTAATTTTTCTAGATAGAAGTGTATTAAATACAAAATAGTATTTTAATGAAATTTGAAATCTTAAATTGAAAATTAAATTGTGTTTGTTTTTAATATATTTTTAACCTTGATTTATTTTTATGAATATTTAATAAAATTTCTCAACTTTTATGTTTCCATTGAAGCTTGATATTTTTATTCTATTTCTTTAAAATTGACATATTTTTATAACACACACACATATGTATATTTATTTATATATATATATATATATATATATATATATATATATATATATATATATATATTCATTTATATGTATATATTTAATAGTAAAATTTTACCTAATAGTGCCATTTTCCTTGTGCCATTTTCCTTTTTGTATATATTTATTGTTATATATTTTATATAGTCCAAATGTACACAAATTGTTTATTACTATATATGTGGAAAAAATAACATGAAATATTACAAAAAATAAATTTCATGTATAAAAATACACGAAAACTATTTAACTTTGTGTTAAATTTAGAATATGTATTTGAAAAAAATTCAAGTGTCAAGCTACATAAATTGCTTGCCTGCGTCAAATCAATTGATGTGGAATCCTGGCGTTGAGAAAGGTTCACGGTCAGAACTTACATTTAATCCCACAATTTTACGTTTTTTTTACAAAACGCATTTAAAGTTGATACTATTTTATAGGAAAAGAAAAAGTAAAACAATAAATGTTATTTTTATTTTTTTTAATAAAATATAATATTTATTTCAGTGTTAAAAATTATAAATGTTTTTCAATTGGTTCACATATGAGAAGTAGTAGAGTTATTTTTTATTAACTCAATTTGTTCATAAATTTTAAAAAATAAATTTAATATAGCAACTTTAGCATTAAATTTTTAAATTAATAAGTAAATATTGTTTAAATATTTTTTTACTTATAGATTTTTTTTATTTACTATGAAATAATTTTAACAAGTCTCATTTAATACCTGTCCTCTCTCACTTAATACTTATTCAAAGCACTACATTATAAAATCTGAAGATTATTTTTATAATAGAAAACTTTGACAATGTCATGGCTATTAAAAAAAACATCAGTGGATAAACTAAACAATAAGAGATTATTAAACACTCATAAAATCTTTAAAGTAAATTTTCCACAGTACCAAGCAAATAGTAAAAAATATTCCATTACTTCCTAATATGAAAAAAATAGAATACTATTTTTCTGAAAAAATATTTTTATATCGCAGTTACAGCAGGAAAAACAACCTTTTTCAATCCACAGATAGATGAAGGCTTCTCCCAAAATTTGTCATTTCTACTTATCCAATAAGATTTTCTTCCAATTAATTCAAACGATTTTCCTTATATATCTATTTTATCTATCCATGGATTTTTTTCTTGAGTTTTCTTACATATCTAAGTTTAAAATTAATAACTTCTCGTTTCCATCAATGGTTCCCTTTTCTTAATATAATACGAATAATGTGTTTTTAATCAACCTTATTAAATAATTTAAAAATACAAATTGCTATTCACTACTCATATTGCACACTAGTTGATTGACTCAAAAGATGTATCTTATAACTTGAATTAATTATTTTACATAGTCATTATTTATGTATCATAAAAATTTAAAGAATTATGATTAACAAAAATGGACAAGAATTTTTCTGGTTACCTGATATTTCATTAGTTTCTTAATTTTCTTTCAAGAATAAATACGATTTATAAATTTAACATATATGAATTTTCATCCCCAACAAAATGTTTAATCAGCTCTGATAATAATGGCATTGTCATCGAAATACACATTAGCCTATTATTGCCATAATCAAAAAAAAACTATAAATGATTATTGAACACTTTATAACATATTGTGGTGTTAGGGGTGAAAATTCATTTGTGTTAAAATAAATTTACCACAGCTTTGAACGAACAATGATTTATAGATATGCATGTTTTTCTTCACTTTTTCTCTTAAAGTACCAAATTAAGTATGTACTTTGTATTTTCTCATGAATTTTTATATCAAACTATAATTAAAATCTTAACATAGCAAAATATTAGAGGGGATAAAATTCACAATTACTTAGAAATGCTTTTAAATTTATATCCAATTTTTCAAAAGAATCAGAAATATTCAAAAATTGTCCCAAATCAAATAGCAAATGAAAAAGATCCAAAAACATCAAATTTTAGTTTGTATAACCAACATTGCAATTGATTGATCAAATAATAAACTCAAACAATTCTAACTACTTCAATATATGTTTCCAAAAACTGACTTCAAAATCTTTACTGACAATAACAAATATCTTTTCTTAATTACTTGTTAAAACCTCGCACGAAATCCTTAATCGCTGATCTCATTTTCTTAATCGATTCGTTGGTTCGTACGACGAATCAATTGTAATTAAGATAAAATATTTTTTCACAAATTTAATTTAACAACAAAAGAACAATAAATTTCCATTTCCTTTCGTCTTATACTTCCTTTGTCTTTAAACAATAAATGTAACAAAGAAAAATTCATGGTTTTTGCGGTAAATTGACTGAATAGTAAAGTAACAAATCAGTACCGTAAATTGTCATGTCGGTCGTCCTTGGACTCAACGGGTGTGTACAGCGTTTTGTAATTAGTTCGACCAAGGAATTGACAAAAAAAATAATAATACACTTATGACGAAATCTTAAGGTTCTGCGGAATATGACAGATTTGTTTAACAACAATTCTTTGAATTCGTATTTACTTTTTATGAAACTGACTTAACGGATAATTTAACCATGGCAATTTTATACAAATTATTTACATAGGTTTTTGTGTTAAATATTCAAGTTTTATACATATATATATATGTACTCTTATACATATTTATTGATTCAAGATAATATAAATATTAAATATTATGAACTATACAAAAATAAAAATAGAAGTATGATAATTCGATATCACCAATAATTTCATCAAAAATTCTACGCTGACCAATGTGTAGTCAATAGATTTAAATTTGACTTTGATTTCGATAACGTTACAAACATATAATTTAAATAAAAGTTAGATTTTTTTTCAAAAATTTGTTACTATATACAAGTAAACTGTTTTTTTTAAAAACAAGTATAATAAAAAAAACATTGTTATAAATACAAAAATTATAATAAATGAACGTATAAAACTTTTAAAAAAATTATAATAGTAATTAGAAACACTCAAGAAAATTTTAATCAAAATCCAGGTTTGATTTTTCTCTAATTTTTTTAAGTACCTTTTTTATACACCGACTGGGTAACACAGTGGTTTACATCACCGCGTGTCATGCGGGAGAATGCGTTCGAGTCCCAAGTCGGAGAGTCCCTCATATTTTCGGGGGTTGAGCATGAAGTCTGACAACCTCATCTTGTAAAAAAAATAGCTGTCCATTCGCGAGTAAAACCCCGAATAAGCGGAAAGCGTCGTCAGACGCTATAAAAACTGCATATATACCTTTTTTTATACACTTCCATTTTGTCTGAAATTTATTACCTTGTTAATACAAGTAAACAATATTTTTTTAAAAAAATGTAACAAAGTAAGGCATTGTTGTGAATATAAAAATTATAAAAAATTAACGTACAAGACTTTCAACAAAATTATAATTGTAGTTAGAAATTCAAGAAAACTTCAATAGGAATCCAAATGAAATTTTTCTATAATTCTTTGAGGTGCTTTTTTCATATACTTACATTTTTTAAAAAAATTATTACCACGAAACTGCAAGTAAACATTTTTTTTAAAAGAAGTATAACATAGTAAGACATTGTTGTAAATATAATACAAAAGTAATAAAAAATTTACTTATAAGACTTTCAAAAAAATTGTTATGGTAGTCAGAAACCCAAGAAAGTGTAAATAGAAATCTAGATGGAACTTTTCTCTAATTTTTCTAGTACTTTTTTAATAGTTTAATTTTTTCGAAAAAAATTTATCATACTAATAAAAAAAACATTTTTTTTAAAGTATAACAAAGTAAAATGTTGTAAAACAAATGTAACAAAAATTTAATATATAAGTCTTTCAAAAAATACGTAGTGGTAGTTAGAGGCCCAAAAAAATAGAATATAAATCTAGATGAAATTTTTTTCTAATTTTTGCAGTAATTTTTTTGTACATTTCTGACTACTCTTCAGTTTTAAACATTTTGGAAATAAAACATCGTTTATAGAAACATTTTTTTTTATATTTTACAATCAAAATTGTATTTTAAGACTTTAAATTCAATTAGCATTCAATTATATCATTGTTTATTAATATTATTAGACTTTATTCAAATATCTTAAAAGAATTGATCTATATAAATAAAATGTTTGAAAAAAAATTATAAAGTTTATCTAAATGCTATATTTTATAACTGATTATAAAATAAAAAGACGATTTTAAAAATGTATAATATATAAAATCATTGCTTATTATTTTTGTCAAAACCACATTTTATATTTTATGTATTAAAATTTTTAACCCTCTATACACACATTTATTTACATATACATACATATATGTATATATATATATATATATATATGTGTGTGTGTGTGTGTGTGTGTGTGTGTGTGTGTGTGTAGGTGTGTGTAAGCGTATCAATGCTCCAATAAATGACTATATTTAAATTCTACTCATATAATATAAGAATACTTGTATTATATGAGTATGTATCATATAATATAAGAATACTTATATTATATGATACATAATTTTTTTACATGAAATTTCACTAAAGAAAACTAAAGATATTTTAACACAAAAAATTAATATCTTATGTTTAAGTGTTTATATATATATATATATATATATATATATATATATATATATATATTCGTTTAGTGATATACAACAAACTACCAAAACATATTTGCACTGTTCTTCTTTAGACTGTTTAACAAAAGTCAACGAATTCTTTCACACGCGAATTCCTAAATTATGTAATTAAATTCAAAACAACGACGAAAAGAAAATTGTTCTTGTAAAATGAATTTTTGTTCAGTTCCCATTATCCTTTTTGTTTAAGGTGAGGGTCATAAACCTTTTCGTCTGGCAACCCTCATTATTATAACATTAATCATTTTTTTTATTTCGTTCTGTTACAAACGAATGTATATTTAACCACGTATATTTACTTCAAAGTGTATTTTGTCATTTGCACAAATGGACATTTAAAAAGTATGAAATGTTTTTCATTCTTGTTTTTTAATAACTAGGTTTGTTTTTGACATTTTTTTACAAATAATTCAATCATTGACGTTTTTAAATTAAAAATCTATATAAATCAACACACACACACACACACACACACATATATATATATATATATTTAATGTGTGTATGTGTATGTATAAATGTGTATATTAATACACTCTAGTTTGTGATACTGAATTTTGAAACAGATGGAATTATTTTAATTAAAATTAAAATTTAGTTATTATACAAGATAACAAACTATTTAATTTTTGAAACAAGCAAGCAAACAAGTTACATTATATGTTCTGTGCATGACGGTTTTGTTAAAATTTGAAAAACGTGTTTACTTTTTTAAATTCATATGCAGGGAATCTACTTTATTTGAATTTAATATAAATGTCAATTAAATAGTTTAAAATTAATTAAATTTATACGGTATATTTTATAAGATTAATTTTTCAGTATTAAAATTTGAAACGATCATTTAATTAATAATATTCAAATTAAAATAAATACAAATTTATATTGACTAATCAGTGTATATATATATATATATATATAAATTGTCTTGTAATATTTTGTATACAAAGGTCTTAAACACGTGTTACTCAAATAGTTTAGATGGGACATTTTCAAGCATTCCCGATTTTGCCCCTAGTGGTAATCATTTATTTCACCACCAAAGCAATTTTTGAACTGTCAGATTCTAGGAATCAATCAAAAGACAAATTTTGCAGTGAGTTTTGATGAAAAAATTGTCATAATATGATAAATATTTTTACAGGATGAAAAATGTAAAAAAAATCTGCTTTCAATATTTAAATTCGATCTGTTATGCTATATTTGTATAAAATATTATTTTTTATTACATAAATAGGATGACCAAAATGAAACTGAAGGATATAACCTTCAGTACCGGTTTATACTTCAATCTCATTTGGGTCAATTGTATATCTATATCAACCTATCTTGTTTAAATTCGTGCTATTCGAATTAAATACATAAAATTTTGAATTTTCATTAATTAACATGATTTATTTTAATACATATTCAACATAGTGTATGAATATGTTTAAACAAATTAACATAAATACGTCTCACAGGTATGACGCCTATAAGATTTCAAATACTTTTGGTTTCAATTATCGACATGTTTTACAAACAAAGCTTATTCTGTTTATATCTAATTATTATCCTAAAACACATGTTTGTTCGCATACTTCGTACATGCCTTTAGTCAAAACAACGCATTTCCTTGTTTTCATACAAAATTAATTATATATCTCTATATTAAGATGTTTTTGTAAATAATAAATATGTAAATATTATTATAATGATTTATATTTTTTTAAAAAATGATGAATTACTTTTACACATTAATATATATATATATATATATATATATATATATATATATATATATATATATGAAATACAGTAAAAAATTTCTTTTAAAAATAAATTCTATTTAAAAAATACAATATATTTGACATTTCACCACTTCAGTAGAAAGAGTAACAATGAGCATCAATATCACTACTTAAATACAAAAAAATTCGACCACCCTTCTAATAATACAAAAGACGTGTTTTCAACGTTCTCCACTTTGACAGTTCAATTTTTACTGTTAATAATATTTCGTGCAATAAAATTAATGTTGCTAATACAGTAAAGAATAAAGATCAGTTAAAAAATCCAGTAATCCATTGGTATTGTTTAAAAGAAAATTCATTGTAATCATAAGATAATATTTTTAAGTAGTGGATCTAATAATTTGGCCAGGTATTGTATTTTAGGAACGTGAATTATTATTTTTTTTAATTTATTAAATAAATAAAACGTTTAATAATATTAAATAAATTACAATACGAAATTTGTACCTAACTTGTAACATAGTATTTCACATTCATCATAACTCGTTTGTGAGAAGAAGAACGAAACTTTTTCAAAAAGAAATAATTGTATTAAACATACACACGTTTTTATTTAACGTAATTAATTATATTTGCATCTTGAAAACGCAGGTATGCCATCTCACGTTTAAGAAAATATACTTGTAAGACTATTATCACAGCAAATCTCATTTATATGCACGGTGATTTCAACTGTAGAATGTTAATTCGTTAAAACAGATGGCACTGTATATTACGGCAAAAATATATACGAGGAAATTTACGAAAAATATTTTTTATGTAAATTTTTTATTATTTACATATTCAAATGAATAAATTATGTTTTATGTAAGAGATCTCTTCTAAAAACATACTGTTGTATTTGAAACATGCAATTTTTAAGACACAATTTTGTAACGAGACCGAAAATGTTACAGAATTAAAATATTTTAAAAATATACTCCCTTAGTGTATAATTTAACTTTTCTATTTTACAAAATAATAATATTTTATTACTCAAATGATAGATTTGTGGTTTTAAGAATATATGTTTTTGTGGACCACTTTTTCTCTTTAAACATTAAAATAATATTTATTACTTTCAATGATTTAATATATGTAATTGTAATTACTTAATCAGTTTTGAATTTGTTTCAACTATCACTAGAATTTTTAACAATATAGGTAGTTTGTATATTAAATAAATTAACTAGAATTGACAAATAAAAAATATAAATATAGAAAAATCCATCAAAACAGTATTTTAGAAATTATTCATTAAAATTACAAATTTAATTTTATTAAAAAATTATTTGTATTTTTTTAAAAAAAAAATTATATAAAAATGTGATTTTCATATTTGAAATATTTTTTCGTAACGATTTAATTAAAATTCTTATTCAATTAATATTGCATTTAACTAATATTGCACAATTTTCAATATTCAACTCAATCTGATTATTAATCACTTAAAACGATTTATGATTAAAAAACAATCACGACTAATGATTAATTTTTAGTCTTTAGTTACCGATTAATATAAAAACGACTGATTTCAAATCAATCGCTTGAAACGACTAATGACTAATAAATTAATCGTAACTAACGATTAATTACACATTACTAACATTTTATTCGTTAGTCGCCAATTGGATCATTTTTGTCCTACTCTGTTATCTAATTATATATTTGATAAAAAAGTACTGAATAAAAACAATTACAGAAAAGTGGGAATGTGTAAAAAAATACAACTAATAATTATATTATAAAAAAGCACATTTATTATATTTTTTGGGGTTTTTACATTTATACCACTACAAGAAAATGAGTATTATTAATTAAAATTAAATCAATATTGAATCCAAATCCTACACTTAATAATTTCATATCAAAACTATAAGTATATAATCTATTATTACACTATTAGACTGGAATAAAATTGAGAAAAATTGGAATTATTTTCATTTTCTAACTCGCATTTTTCTCGATTTAAATATTACATCATTTTATGAATTCAATAAGATATCAAGTTCATTATTTCTAAAAATTATTTTAAAATAAATATAAAAATTAAATTGCACTTCTGAAAAACATCATTTTTACAACTGAGAACTGATTTTAATTCCAATTTTTATTTTTCTCTAAATTATTTTTTATTCGTTCGAATCGAAACTTACAAAATAAATACATATCAAAAGAAAGTTGTAATTAAATAAAAAAATCTTAAACTACTTGCAACTGCACCTGTTACAAAATCTTCCATCGTTTGTTAGTACACATTCAATAAAATAATAAATTTCCACGGCTATTCAAAAATTACGAGAATTTTTGAACGGGCGTATTTGGAAGTCTGTCTTAACCTTTTCGTTGAATTAATGGTATAAATGCAATAGTTTAGGCAGTGGAGATCAGAGTTATTTTTTTAAAAAAATCAACTTCAACAAAATGGAGAACTGACTTCCAATATAGCCAGATGATTCACTTAACACTTAATTACGATGACTTTATAAAGCACATCTCTACTAAAATAAATAAGATATCATTTTCGCTATGATTTCCTCTTAAATTCAGACTTTTAAGACAAAAGTATCTCCATTTTATATCGAAAGCAATCAATGATCAATCCAGTTTATGTTTTGACTCTCAGTTTCCGTACTCGCATACTTCTTCTATGTGGTGATCGAATAACAGCGCCGTTCAGAAATCCAATATTACTTTGTTCCAAAATTTGACTAAAAGTATTTTTTCCGTTAGGTACTCCATTTATCAAATTCTTGAAACCTCCATCAGCATTTGATTGATTACATTGAGAACAAGGATAAGGTACTGGGATAGCTGAAGGGAACATCGGTTGTACATTTTCGGGCTGTGTAGTATTTCCTGGACAATATGGGAAGAATATAACTGGTATAAATCCTAAAATTCCGTACGCCGGGACAAAGTTCGGAGGATTAGATCCCACTACCGACGGATAAGTTCCTATTTGTCCTACATTATTTGGATCTTGGGCATTTTGTGGCGGATGGAAAGGTTGGAATGGTTGTATAGGTTGAGACGGCAGGGACGGTTTGTCTTTAGATGTGTCATTTGCACCAGGTTGTACTAAATAACATGGACATGATCCAGGATTAGGCCCAATTGACAATGGATATGGTATTACATAAATAGGATAATAGTTTGGACCATCAGCTGTTAAATCGCCAAAACCACCTTGTGTAGGTGGTGGATGAACTCCAATAGCTTCTCCTCCTGGATTAACTTGACCTATTTAAACATTTATATAATATATGTATATATATATATATATATATATATATATGTATATATATATATATGAGGTTATTTTACCTGGTATTATTTGTAATATTGGTCCTTGAGGAGGTATACCGCCCCCAAATATGCCTGGTAGTCCTGGTTGTCCAGGAAGCACTGTTCCTTGTTGACCAGGTCTTGGTGGTCTTTCCGGTCTGCCCGGCTGTCCAGTAAAGTCTGGTTGACCTTGATTTGGAACTTGTATTCCAGGTGGTTTCTGCTGTTCTGTTTGTGATCCAGTTACAGGTTTACTTGGATATTCAGGCTTACCTTAAAAAATTAATAAATTTAATATTTTCTCTATAGTTTATATATATATATATATATAGAGAGAGAGAGAGAGAGAGAGAGAGCTTCACTTACTTATTTGTCCCGGTTGACCTATAGTCTCTGGAAAGCTTGGAGTTCCTGGTCGTCCTGGTACACCAGGTATACCAGATGGACCTCCTGGACTTAAAGGACCTGATGGACCTCCTGGACCTAAAGGACCTGATGAACTTCCTGGACCTAAAGGACCTGATGGACCTCCTGGACCTAAAGGACCTGATGGACCTCCTGGACCTAAAGGATCTGATGGACCTCCTGGACCTAAAGGACCTGATGGACCTCCTGGACCTGATAGCCCTCCTGGTCCTGATGGGCCTCCTGGTCCTAATGGGCCTCCTGGTCCTGATGAGCCTCCTAGTCCTGATGGGCCTCCTGGTCCTGATGGGCCTCCTGGTCTTGATGGACCTCCTGGTCTTGATGGGCCTCCTAGTCCTAATGGGCCTCCTGGTCCTGATGGGCCTCCTGATCCTGATGAACCTCCTTGACCTGATGGGCCTCCTGGACCAGATGGACCTGCTGGTAGTGGTGAACCTATTAAGTTCGTTTTATCTGGTTGTCCTGGTTGACTTGGTTGATAGATTGTGCTTGGTGAAGAACCTGGAGCTATGAAAATTAAAAAATAAATTTATAATTATTAAAAATATGAAATTTTTGTTCAATTTCGTAACTTAATCATACCTGGTAATCCAAGTTCTCCTGGTTGGCCAGGGTGACCTGGTTGTCCTGGATAACCCGGTTGCCCAGATATTCCAGGCTTTCCTGGTTTCCCAGGTGGACCAGCTATCAATAAATTTATTATTTTAATATATATATATATATATATATATATATATATATATATATATATATATATATATATATATATATATATATATACACACACATAATTATGTGAATAAAATAGCAGTGTTTTTTGAAGAAAAAATGATTCTTAAGAAAAATTTCGAAATATTTTGTAATTAGATGAAATAAAAGTAGCACTTTTTGGTTTTAAAAATCAGATATAGTTTGTAATAAGAGATCTAAATGCGACCCAAAGTACATAATTAAATTTGTAAAACAGGGTGGAACAAAAATCTATGTTTGGGGTTGTTTTTCATACAATGGCACATGGCCTATAATTTTCATCGAAGGTAACATGACAGCCAATTTGTGTGTGGAAATATCAGAAAATACAATACTCCTATACATTGAATAGAACATGCCATTGAAATTGGTACATCAAGAGGACAACGATATTTAGTATACAAGTAGATTAGCAAGACTGGTTTACCTGTAATAAGAATAAAGTTTTAGAGTGGTCAATGAGAGTCTATTCCTGTTGAAAAATACCAACAATTAATTGATTCAATACTATAAAGATGTGGTATAATATTTGCCAATAAAAGATATTGGACAAAACATTAGATTATAAGGTCTTAAATTAATTCTTGTTAATTCGCTGTTTTTTTAAAAATAATTAACAATGCTATCTTTTAAAAAAATTCAATTTTTTGCATTATAAAGGGATACATAACCTTGAATTTTATTAATAATCCTTTCAATTTCCTTTTAGTCTTAAAGTGCACAAAATATATTAAATTCATAATTGTTAAAATAATTAGAAATACCTGCAATAAAAAAATAAAAGGAAATGATCAAATACTGCTATTTTTGCACATAAATGTATGTATGTATGTATATATATATATATATATATATATATATATATATATATATATATATATATATATTCTTAGTAAAATTCTTTAGTATTGTTTTATTTACAATGTAAGTTACATAAAGATAATTAGTATATTAAAATAGCAATGCCAATGAATCTGATAAATGCTTCATAAAGTTAGTTCTCTTATGCTCTCTATGTACAAAATGATATATGTAAATATATATAATGAAATGAAAAAAATGTTTGTCATTTTTCAATGACTCTTTATTTTTGTATTAATAAATCGAATGCATTAAAATGAATTAAAATTATAGTTTATGATATTTATGACCAATTAAAAATAAATGTGTAATTATGATAATAATGTTATAAATAAATAATTTAAATAAATATTTCCTTCATACTAAAAATGAAATATTTTCATTTTAATTTCGTTTATAATAATAATCTGACCAACTGGACTCTTTGAGAACTCCTTGAAAGCTTTTCGAGAAAAATTATCGAGAAAATTCTGAATTATTTAAATTTATTAACTGAAATAATATATGAAAATAATCTTATATAAATAATTACTCTACCTGGATATCCAGAAGGTCCAATCGGTGATGTTGGATATTGACCTGGTGGTCCTGGATATTGTCCATTTGATCCTGAATTTCCAACTAAGTTATTACATACTCCATTCGAGTTATTTTCAGAGAATCCCGTATTTCCGGGATAACTTCCTGTACCTGTTTGCCCCGGATATTCATTTTGTCCTGGTTTTAAAGGAATATGGCCTGGTACTTCTGGCTGTGCTGGGAATCCTGGATGTCCCGGTGGCCCTGGTATACTTGGTTGTCCCGGATATAATCCTTGATTAGTAGGGTAACTTGGAACTCCAGGATGTCCTATTTGATTATCAGAATCTGGTCTAGCACCGGATCCAATTGGTGGTCTTCCATCGCTAGGTTTCTCTGAAATTCCACTTTCTAAATTCAATTCTGGGTTTTCATAATATGATTGATCTGGTCTACCTGGTTCGAAATATCCTGGTGTCCCTGGCTGACCTGGTAAACCTGGTTTTCCATGATCACCCGGTCGTCCGGGTACACCTGGATAACCTGGTTTATTTTGTTCTGGATGCACTCCAGTAATAGTTTGACACGGTCTATTAATTTCGTTTTGTCCCGGATAACCACCATTAATTATTTGATTGGAATGTCCACATTCTGGATATTGTGGCTTTCCACCTGAATGTGGTGGTTGTTGAGTACTTTCAATTCCTCCAGGATAACCACCCGGTCTACTAGGGTAACTTGTATCTCCGGGACTACCTGGTCGGCTAGGAATATGTTGTCCCCCATCACCTGGTACAATAGGTCGGCTAGGTTTTCCTCCATAATCTGGATATCCTGGGAACCCGGATGTTTCTGAAGTACCTGGTTTTCCAGGGATACCAGGTTCTCCAGCTACTCCGGGCTTTCCTGGCTCACCTGGTGATCCTGGAATGCCAGGCGATACTGGTTTTTGTGGATATGCTCCATGATCAGTAGGTTCACCTGGTCTTCCTGGTCTTCCAGGTTGACCTGAATGTCCTTGATCGGTACCCTGGTTTATTGGAAATTGCCCTGGATATTGAGGTTCTTGTGGTCTATTTTCACCAATTGGACGTTCCGGTCCACCTGGTTTTTCTGAATCTCCTGGCCTTCCTGGTTCGCCTGGTGTTCCTGGTGATCCAGGTTGTCCAGGCTCACCTGGATATCCGGGTTGTGCAGAAGAACTTGGTGTGCTTGGATATCCCGGATATGTACCTTGATTTACTGGAAATTGGCCAGGATATTGTGGTCCTTGTGGTCTTTCTACATAACTTGGAAGTGCCGGTTTACCAGGTTTACCTGAATCACCTGGCCTTCCCGGACCACCTGGCTTTCCGTCTTCACCTGGTCTTCCTGGTGCTCCAGGTGCTCCAGGTGCTCCAGGTCCTCCTGGTTGACCTGGGTAACCGGACTGTGTAGGATAACTTGGTGTGCTTGGATATCCCGGATATGTACCTTGATTAACTGGAAATTGGCCTGGATGTTGAGGTCCTTGCGGTCTATTTTCACCAATTGGACGACCCGATTCACCTGGTTTTCCTGAATCTCCTGGCCTTCCTGGTTCGCCTGGTGTTCCTGGTGATCCAGGTTGTCCAGGCACACCTGGATATCCGGGTTGTGCAGAAGTACTTGGTGTGCTTGGATATCCCGGATATGTACCTTGATTTACTGGAAATTGTCCAGGATATTGAGGTCCTTGTGGTCTTTCTACATAACTTGGAAGTGTCGGTTTACCAGGTTTACCTGAATCACCTGGCCTTCCCGGACCACCTGGCTTTCCGTCTTCACCTGGTCTTCCTGGTGCTCCAGGTGCTCCAGGTGCTCCAGGTCCTCCTGGTTGACCTGGGTAACCGGACTGTGTAGGATAACTTGGTGAGCTTGGATATCCCGGATATGTACCTTGATTAACTGGAAATTGGCCTGGATATTGAGATCCTTGCGGTCTATTTTCACCAATTGGACGACCCGATTCACCTGGTTTTCCTGAATCACCTGGCCTTCCTGGTTCGCCTGGTGTTCCTGGTAATCCAGGTTGTCCAGGCTCACCTGGATATCCGGGTTGTGCAGAAGTACTTGGTGTACTTGGATATCCCGGATATGTACCTTGATTTACTGGAAATTGGCCAGGATATTGTGGTCCTTGTGGTCTTTCTACATAACTTGGAAGTGCCGGTTTACCAGGTTTACCTGAATCACCTGGCCTTCCCGGACCACCTGGTTTTCCATCTTCACCTGGTCTTCCTGGTGCTCCTGGTGCTCCAGGTCCTCCTGGTTGACCTGGGTAACCGGACTGTGTAGGATAACTTGGTGTGCTTGGATATCCCGGATATGTACCTTGATTAACTGGAAATTGGCCTGGATATTGAGGTCCTTGCGGTCTATTTTCACCAATTGGACGACCCGATTCACCTGGTTTTCCTGAATCTCCTGGCCTTCCTGGTTCGCCTGGTGTTCCTGGTGATCCAGGTTGTCCAGGCTCACCTGGATATCCGGGTTGTGCAGAAGTAATTGGTGTGCTTGGATATCCCGGATATGTACCTTGATTTACTGGAAATTGGCCAGGATATTGAGGTCCTTGTGGTCTTTCTACATAACTTGGAAGTGCCGGTTTACCAGGTTTACCTGAATCACCTGGTCTTCCCGGCCCACCTGGCTTTCCGTCTTCACCTGGTCTTCCCGGCCCACCTGGCTTTCCGTCTTCACCTGGTCTTCCTGGTCCTCCTGGTCTTCCATGCTCTCCTGGTCTTCCCGGTTTTCCTGGTCTTTCTGGTTGTCCTAATATTTCTGTTTCTCCAGGTTGTACTGGTTTACCAGGATAACCACCTGATTCGAATTGTCCTGGATATCCAATATTACTTGGGCCTGGTGGGGTATCAGTGTCACCTGGTGCTCCTGAGCCTCCTGGTATTCCAGGTTTTCCTGGTGGACCAGGTCGACCAGGTAAACCTGGTTTTCCTGGTTGCCCCGGATATCCTTCTTGTCCAGGATATATAATTGGTCCCGTGTTTTGGGGAAATCCTGGTTTATTTGGTTTTTCATGTATTCCAGGATGGCCTGGATATCCGGGTCTTTCTGGTTGACTTGGTTGTTGAGTTTGTCCTGGGTATCCTGTTTCAATTTGTCCAGGTCTACTTGGATGTACAGGTTTTTGCGGTCTTCCAAGTTCTCCAGGATATCCTGGGTATCCTCCTTGTCCAGGATATTGTCCACTGCTACTTGGTTTATTCGAACCTCCAGTACAGACTTGATTTACTGTAGTGATTTGACATGGTGTCCCTAAAACATTGCAATTTTATACTAAATATGAAATTAATTTTTATTTTATTTTTATTTTAACCCATTCATTTACTCTTCATGTAGACATTGTAGAAAAAAATATATTATGTATATAAATATATTATATGCGTAAAATTATGTCGTTAAGAAATATCAGGCGAAAATAAAAATTTACTTGAGAAGAATATTTTTTTCTTAATTGTTATAAATATCTCATAAATAACGCATAAATAACTTACTAAACTAACTCATAAATATCTCACTATTCTGGCCAAATAGGTTAACCAAATATCTTTTTTCATTAACTTTTTTATTACCTCCAGATCCTGTTCCAGTACTTCCTGGTTGACCACCGATTCCACCTGGTCCATAAGGTCCATTTGATTGACCTAAAATATTTTTAGTAATTATATATATATATATATATATATATATATATATATATATATATATATATACACATTTATATACACACACATACATATTTATATATATATATATATATATATATATATATATATATATATATATATATATATATATATATATATATATATATATATATATATGAATTTAATGTATGTGTAAAAATATAAACTTCAACAGTTTATTAATTAAAATTAAAATTGTAATGTAATTGATGTTTTAGAAAAATATTTAAAAAGTAAACACTTTACCTGGTCTACCTGGTTGTCCTCCAAATCCTCCTGGTCCATTTGGACCATTGCTACCACCAGGTGGTATGCCTTCAGGAGCAGGACTTAACGGTAATCCTGTTGATGGTATAAATGTTTCTTGACCTTCTGAACCTGGAGCTCCTGCACGATGTGAAAATAAATATCAATTTCTATCAATCTTTGCCAATATTAATATTTATACTTATATAAGTTCCTTTATTATTTCAGTTAATTCAACAAAATAATTAGAAATTAAAAATGATACAAATGAAATTATAAATATACCATAATATTTTTTTTAAAAAAAAGTAACCAATTTCAAAAGAAATTTATTTATTGAATCAAAATTTAATTCAATATTTTTGATAATTTAATATAAATATTGTAATAATACTTATGAATTATTTTATATTTAAAGTAACATAAAACAAGTTAAATAGTTAAATTAAATTTTTCATTTTTAAACTATTCTCGTTTAAAACAAATAAAAACAATATTTTGATTTGATAGTTAAAATATTCTTTTAATAAGAAGTATTGAAATTAAATTGCATTGCCTAATTTAAAATTCAAAATACCATTTCCTCCATGTCCTCCATTTCCTCCTTGACCTCCTGATCCACCTTGACCACCTGCTCCACCTGGTCTACTAGGTCCACTAGGTCTACTTGGTCCACCTGGCCCACCTTGACCACCTTGACCACCTGGTCCACCTGGTGTACCTGGTGTACCTGGACTACTAGGTCCACCAGGTTTACTGGGTCTATTCGGTCCACCTGGTCCACCTTGACCACCTGGCCCACCTTGGCCACCTGACCCACCTTGACCACCTTGACCACCTAGTCCACCTGGTCTACTAGGTCCACCTGGCCCACCTTGTCCACCTGGTCTATTTGGTCCACCTGTCCCACCTTGACCACCTTGACCACCTTGACCACCTGGTCCACCTGGTCCACCTGATCCACCTGGTCTACTAGGTCCACCAGGTCTACTAGGCCCACCTGGTCTACTAGGACGTTCTGGTTTTCGGCATAAAATATACAGTATTATATATATATATATATATATAGAAAACTTAAATATTATTTTTAAAAACATATGTTGGTTTTTAATTACATAATAACACATATGTAAAAAAAAATATTACATTATGTAATTAAAAATCAACATACGTTTTTAAAAAATAATATTTAAGTTTTCTGTATATATATATATATATATATATATATATATATATATATATATATATATATATATATATATATATATAACAACAAAATCTTAAAAGAATCAAATTGACTCGCTCCGTAAATCTAGTGTAAATAAACTATTTTTTACTATATCATACCAATTTCACTTGGCACTAATCCTCCTGGTCCTCCTTGTCCTCCTTGACCTCCTGGACCACCACTTCCTCCAGGTCCAAAACCAATTCCAATACCACCACCAATATTACTTGGGGGTATCGCACCTGGAATTGTTCCTGGGTGAGTTGTTCCACTACCAATTCCTATACCGATGCCAATTCCAGGTCCACCTTGTCCACCTTGTCCACCCTGACCACCTTGACCTCCTTGTCCTCCAGTTCCTGGACCGAATGGTCCTAAACCACCTCCTATACCGGGTTTTCCTATACCACCTTGTCCACCTTGACCCCCTTGAATATTTGTTGGTCTTTGATCAGGGCGACCTGGTCCACCAAATCCTCCCGGTCTTCCAGTGTCACCTCCTATAATATATGTTTTTTATTTTAAAAATCGTTAAAAATTTATATATATATATATATATAATATATGTATACAATAATTTATAAAATGACAGATACCTGGTCGATAAGATCCATCTTGTCCACTTGGTCCGCCTGCACCACCACTTCCTGGACCAAATCCGCTACCTGTTACTGATGGTCTTTGGCCAGATCCCCCTCCTGGACCAAATCCACCACCAGATCCTGATGGCCCTTGGCTAGATCCCCCTCCTGGACCAAATCCACCACCAGATCCTGATGGCCCTTGGTTAGATCCCCCTCCTGGACCAAATCCACCACCAGGTACTGATGGTCCTTGACCAAATCCACCTCCAGGTCCAAATCCACCTCCAGGACCAAACGGTCCTTGTCCTGATCCACTTCCACCATCTCCTGGTTTTCCAGGTCCACCGACTCCGCCTGGACTACCATTTCCACCGCCACCTCCTGGTCCAAATCCACCTCCAGGTCTAACTGGTCCTGGACCACCTGGTCCAAAGCCACCTCCTGGTCCAATTGGTCCTGATCCACCTGGTCCAAAACCACCTCCAGGTCCAAATGGACCTGATCCACCTGGTCCGAAACCACCTCCTGGTCTAACTGGTCCTGAACCACCTGGTCCAAAACCATCTCCAGGTCCAACTGGTTCTGGACCACCTGGTTTAAAACCACCTCCTGAACCAAACGGTCCTTGTCCTGATCCACTTCCACCATCTCCTGGTTTTCCAGGTCCACCGACACCACCTGGACTACCATTTCCACCTCCACCTCCACCTCCTGGTCTTTGAGGTCTACCTGGTTGACCTACTTCACCACCGAGACCAGAAGGTCGTTGACCGATTCCATCTCCTGGTCCAAAACCACCTCCAGGTCTAACTGGTCCTAGACCACCTGGTCCAAAGCTACCTCCAGGTCCAAATGGACCCGAACCACCTGGTCCGGAACCACCTCCAGGTCTAACTGGTCCTGGACCACCTGGTCCAAAACCACCTCCAGGTCCAACTGATCCTGGACCACCTGGACTAAAACCACCTCCTGGACCAAAAGGTCCTTGACCGGTTCCATCTCCCAGCCCAGATCCACCTCCAGACCCAACTGGTCCTGGACTACCGGATCCAGAACCACCTCCTGGTCCAAAACCACCACCAGGTCCAACTGGTCCTGGACCACCTGGTCCAAAACCACCTCCTGGGCCAAAAGGTCCTTGACCGGTTCCATCTCCCGGTCCGAATCCACCTCCAGGTCCAAATCCACCCCCAGATCCAACTGGTCCTGGTCCACCTGGTTTACCACTATCTCCTCCTCCAGATGGTCCTTGTCCAGATCCAACTCCAAATCCACCTCCTATTCCTGGTTTTCCAAAATCACCGGGACCACCTGGTCTTCCAGGTTGACCTGGTTTTCCTAATCCACCAGGTCTACCCGGAGACCCTGGTTTTCCATCTCCCCCCGGACCACCAGGTTTTCCTCCTGGACCAAAACCACCACTTGGTCCTATCGGACCTCCAGGCCCGTCTCCTCCTCCAAATCCACCTGTACCACCTTGCCCGTCATGACCTCCCGGTATTCCAGGACGATCTATAGTCCCAGGTCTACTAGGAAGACCTATTTGACCACCTACGTGTATTGGTTTATTTCCACTTGGTATATTTATGCCTACACCTATTCCAGGTTTATCTCCTTTTGATCCACTTGTGAATGGAGGTGATGTTACGAATGGAGGTTGTGAGGGTGGTGGTATCACAGGCTAAAATATTTTTAAAATATAAATTTGTTTTTTACTTTATTGTTTTTTATGTTCATTCAAATTTTTATTCACTATAATGTCACTATATACACACCTTTCCTATTTGAATTCCTCCTGGATAATGGCCACAGCTTGGTGGAAAATATAACTCTTTCCATGGAGTAATATGTCCATGATGTTTATGATGTTCCGAGTCTGGGGACAATTGAGTTTCGTCGTGTGGTTCTGTGAATATTTCTACACTGTCGTTCGGTTTCACTGTACGATATCCCCATCCATCAGCCACATAATGTGTTGCTTGAAGATGTCCAGTCGAATCGATATAACCGTAACATCCATAAGTCACTCCATCGGGACCTCGAGTTTCATGATGAAACTGACCATCTGGATTTACTTCGTATCCAAATTCATAAGCGTCTACAGATAAAAAAAAATCGATCGATTATTTTTTTTATTCATTAAAATTTATTTTTATGACATTCATATACGGATATATATATATATATATATATATATATATATATATATATATATATATAAATGTATTTATGTAATCTTTGACACACTCATATAATTATTTAAAAAATCTTATATTTGTGTATTTTAGAAATAATTTTACCTAAAAAAATATTTATTAATGAACTGTAGATTATGAAAATACTTCATCATATACTTTTTATTTTGAAATATTAAATTACACAAATTTACTTAAATTTTATATATATATATATATATATATATATATATATATATATATTTATGTATGTATATTATCAATAATAATTTTTATCCAATGCTGGATGAAGGCCTTTTCACTTTGAATAATCCAATGTTTATCTCTCCCAGTTAATTTCAACGAATTTTGCTATGTTTACAAACGAGCCAGTGATGATGAAAGTAATTTAAGTCATTTATTTTTCATTTTGACTACTGAATTATTTTTAAAAAAATTCTATGATTACAAATAGAAAAAGTGAGTATAGTCATCTAAATGTGACGCCTAGATTTGTGTTTTATTAAAAAGAAACATGTGTATCGAGTTGTGCAAAGGAAACATGTGTATAGTTTCTTTTGTCTCTTGGTGTCACATTTGGATTATTCTATATTTATTTTCGATAATGAATTTTTTCATGTAATTTTAAAAATTTCAATGATAGTATGTATATATAAATTTAATCTTGCATAATTTTAAAAAACGATTTAATATATTTATTTTTTATAAAAACATTTTGTTAAGTTCTAAAATAGTTTATTTACTTCAACTTATTTAATTATATCTATAATTTATTTCCTATATAAATACGAGTGTCGTTTGAGAAGTATGGTAAGAAAATAAGAAAAACTAAATTAAAAAATGTAATTAAATTAATTAATTAATTAAATTAAACAATAAATAAATTTACCATACTTATAAAACGACCCTTGTACGAGTATGTATAAGGTGTGGTTTGAAATTAATACAAATATTTTAATTAATGAAAGTTTTTAAATTATTATTTAATACTATGAGAAAAAATATTTCCCATTCACAATAAATTTCTTTTTTTTAAAAAAAACTTAACTTAAAACTTGATTGAAAATCCAATTAAGTTTTTTTTAGCAAGAAAATAATGAATAAAGTGAAAAGATGTGTAGAAGATTATAATAAAAATGTTATGAAATAAGGAAAGTATAATTTATATATATATATATATATATATATATATCAAAAAAGATTAATTATCATTAAAAAACCTCACATGAGCCGGTAATTACAAAAATGGTTCAAATCATATATTTTTCAGTTTGAAATATTTTAAATTCTGCGGTTGAATTATTTAAAAAAATCTATGATCATAAATAGAAAAGAAAATTGTGATTGTTTTTGAAAAGGACTCTTTTTATGTACAATAATTTTAAACTTTTAAGAATAACGTATATATATATATATAAATTTAACCTAGAATAATTTAATATATATTATTTTTTTTAAAAAAATTGTTTAATTCTAAAATGGTTTATGCAAGAACGATAAAATTAAAATGAAAAGCCAATAATCAAATAAAACAAATCTCTCTGATCAAAAAACTTAAAAAAATAACAATTAATAAAAAATACCACTTACTACTAATAAAATTTTGTTCCAAATATTGTGTTTTATCTTTATCCTCGATTGCTACAACGACTTCCTTATCGTTGTCGGGATCTGAAGTTTGTCTCTTTAAACGCATTCCATTGTGTGAAGCATTACATCCTGCCAGCAGAATTACTGCCAAGACCTATAACCAAATAACAGAATTAATATTATATACATTTATTACATTTTGTATTTTTTTAATTATAAATAATGTTTACTTTGAGGTTTTCAACCAAAGCTTGATAATCATGAATATAAATAATCATTAACAAGAAATTCTTTCGAACTGAAAAAATAGACTTTGACAAATTGATACAAGATCGGTTTCTATAGTAACATCATCATGGCTATAAATAGATTTCTGTTGAAACTTATGCATAGAGTTATCTAGAAACAAGGATTTGTCTACTTAATAATCAAAGTAAATATTATATATATATATATATATATATATATAAATTTTTAGATCAACAGAATACAAATTTAATAATAATATTGAAATTCAAATTCAAATTCAAATTCAAATAGAAGTACAGTAACAAAATACAAAATATTAAAATTTAAATAAAATGTCAATAAAAATTTAAAACCTTAAGAAAATAAATTATTTACTGATTTTACAAAATTCTAAAACATATATAGGTGTAATCCAGATAACAATAATCTTATATATATATATATATATATATATATATATATATATATATATATATATATATATATATATATATATATATATATATATATATATATATATATATATATATATATATATATATATATATATATATATATATTCGGTAGTTGACCACAAATAACTTTCCAATTATACACGATACAAAATTACGTTATTTGTCAATAAAAATAATAATATTAAATTGAAATGAATTTTCCAAAAATGTTTATTACATACGAAAACAAATATCATACTTTTCTCTTACGAAATATATATATAGTCAAATAAAACTAAAAATAATACATGATAATAACAATTAAATGTATATTTAAACCCTTCAATCTCATTTGGGCTACACTATATATATATATATATATATATATATATATATATATATATATATATATATATATATGTATGTATGTATGTATGTATGTGTGTGTGTGTATACAAAAATCTATTAAAACAAAGTTGATTAAAACAATTCACGCCATTTAAAGATTAAATTAATTTTATCCTAATTATTCACCCTGTCGGCGAACCGATTATTTATAATTTTACCTACGTCTACTTCTGCTTCCCAAATTGAAACCGCTGAAAAATTAACGTGAAATCAATAAAAACGAATTAATTTCAAATGGTCTCATTAAGCGTGATTAAAACAATGAAACCGTGCACGAACATCCACTATTAAAAATAGTCGGTGTTGTTGTTTATTGTACTAGTGTTGCATGTAAACGCATAACACTAAAACGGTGTGAATTGAATATAATGGACACGTGTAATTAGTGTTAAATTGCACGTCAAACGCGTATTTCCTGGTCCGTGCGGTGAAACGCACACCTATTATTGTGTCCGAAACAATAAACCTCGATGCAAAATCTTAACAAATGGTTTTTTTGTCGAAATGGGATCCTAGATTAAGAATCCATTTTAAGAAACGGAATTAATGTTTTATCACAAATATATTTTTTTTCTTTTTAACATCGTTAATAATCAGGTAAGTATTATATTAATGTACAGACAACTCCATTATAATTATTCATATCTAATTCAATTCAAAAAGATCAAATGTCAAAAGATCATCCTGCGTTCAAAAATGACATTTTAATCAATTATTTATCATATTCTATACCCGAGCTTTGATTCTAAATGAAAAGAATTAATTTTTTTAAATGTTGATTTTTTCTAAAATTTTCTATACTATAAGTCGTGGGTTTTTTCGGGTCAAAAATTGAAAATTTTAAAAATCGACACAGGTAGTTATTTTTTTATTAAAAATAGATTAAGTAATTAAAATATAATCGTCTTCCAGCAAAAATTAAATTCATTATTAAGAAATAAGATTTTTGTAGTCGAAAATCGATTTTTGATCATTTCTGTTTTTTCTTTAAAATTTAGAAAATCAAAAAAAATATTTTTCTGTATTACATCATCACATTTCAATTCAAAATTAATCGTATAGACTCTAATAAATATTTTAAAAAGCAATAATAGACATTTGATTCCAGATTAATGCTCCAAAATGGAAAATATACATTTTCATTTGATTGAGACACAAATGGAATCGAATGAGCATAAATCAGCGTTTATTCTAAATAAAATTCATCCTGCATTCAAAAATGATTTTTTAATCAATTATTTATCATATTCTATACCAGAGCTTTTATTTGAAATGAAAAGAATTAATTTTCGAAAATGTTGATTTTTTCTAAAATTTTCCATACTATAGGTCGTGGTTTTTTTCGGGTCAAAAATTGAAAATTTTAAAAATCGCCACAGGTAGTTATTTTTTATTGAAAATAAGTTAAGTAATTAAAATATAATCGTCTTTCAGCAAAAATTAAATTCATTATTAACAAATATGATTTTTGTAGCCGAAAATCGATTTTTGATCATTTCTGTTTTTTCTTTAAAATTTAAAAAATCAAAAAAAATATTTATCTGCATTACATCATCAAATTTCGATTCAATATTAATCGTATAGACCCTAATAAATATTTTAATGGGTAATAATAGACATTTTATTTTATATGAATGCTCTAAAATGGAAAATATACATTTTCATTTGATTGAGACATAAATGGAATCAAATGAGCATAATTCAGAGTTTATTCTAAATAAAATTCATCCTATGTTCAAAAATGACATTTTAATCATTAATTTATCATATTCTATACCCGAGCTTTGATTTCAAATGAAAAGAATTAATTTTCGAAAATGTTGATTTTTTATGAAATTTTCCATACTATAGGTCGTGATTTTTTTTGAGTCAAAAATTGAAAAATTGAAAAATCATTAAAAATCGCTCTTTTTTATTAAAAATCAATTAAGTGAGTAAAAAATAATTATCTTCCAACAAAAATTACATTTATTATTAAGAAATACGATTTTTGTACACGAAACTCAATTTTTGATAATTTTCGTTTTTTCTTCAAAATGCGAAAAATCAAAAAAATCTTTATCTACATTCAAATTTAGATTAAAAATTAAATATATAGACCTTATGAAGTATTTTTAATAAATAATCCTAGTAATTTTATTCTATAACTCGTATTTAAAAAATAATAGTGCTCCTTATCAGGTATGACATAAAAATTTCGTTTCTGAACTTTTTCGAAGTTTTCCGAGATTATCAAAGTACAAATTTGACAAAAAATGGAAAAAAGATTTATTTTCAGACAGTCTTTTCGAACAAAATAAATTTTAATTGTATTAGCAATAGAGTTGAATACACATCAGACCGCCAATGTATAATAAAAATCATCTTCACAGAAGAATTAACATAGCTTTGTAAACGTTTTATTTTTTATAACTTATTTACATTATTAAACAGAAGCAAGTTCGAGAGTCAATGAGTAAAGAAAGCGGAGCACTCTTATAAATTAAAAAATTGATTTATTTTGATTAAAAACATAAAATGTACTTTATTGGACACAAATAGTAATATAAAAAATGTTCATTGATATTATATAATTTTAGTGTGTAATATTAAAAAAAATATTATTAAATCTTACATCAACGATGCTGAAATTAAAAGAAAATATCTCGATATCGTGTATATAATAAAATCAAGTCATGCTATATAATCGTTTATGTGATAATAATTCCTTCATCGTCAGAGAAGAGCAGATTTTTCTGTTCATCTTACAAAAATAATGCAAAAAATATTAAGTGTGAATTATGTTCTACTCTTGACTGACTACGACCTGAATGTTGAATTACAATTTTTTATATTCTTCTTTTGAAACATGTTTTAATCATTTTTTAATGAAAATTTCATTTTCTCTAAAATTAAATTCATATATATATATATATATATATATACTGTTTTTTTATTTTTAATTAGAAATTATTTTCAAACATAATATTTTTGAAATTTCTTCAACAAATAGTAGAATCATACATAATAATGTATACCACTATTAATTTCTTTTAGGTAAGAAATTTTGATATATATATATTGGTGATGATTGACATACATATATATTGGTATAAATGGTAATATATTTTTAAACCAGAAAAAAATGTATGAAGTAGTGTTGGAAAAAAATAGTTCAATTTACATATGTTAGTTATTTAAACATACTTTTTGAAAATATTAAAAAAGTATTTATTGTAGAAATATATATTAATTAAAAATAACATTTTCTATTAAAAGATTTCAATAGGAAATAATTTTTAAAAAGGAATATATTTTTATACCACAAGAAAATGTATAAATTACTGTTGATAAAAAAAATTAAAATCCTCATTACATGTGTATAATTATTTAATCATGTTTTTAAAAATATTAAAAAAATATTTATTGTACAAAAATATATTAATTAAAAATAACATTTGCTATTAGAAAATTGCAATATAAAATCATTTTTTAAAAGTAAAAAATTTTAAAACCAGAAAAATGTATGAAGTAGTGTTGATAAAAAATAATTTTAATAAATTTTACATATGAATAATCACTTAAAAATACTTTTTAAAAATATTATAATGTATTTATTGTACAAAATAATATTAACTAAAAATAACTTTACTTGTCACTATACATCTAAACGAGTTATAATTCTTTTGCATATATTAAAACTAATAAAATCAAAATTTATATGTTTTACTTGAATCTTCTACATTAAAAATACCATTTGATGATGAGCACAGATGTAAAACAGGTCCTTGACAATGCAAGGACGTTTTGTTTCCAACGATATCATTGTCGAAAAACGCAGAGAATTTGAAACCAGATTTTTAATATCGTATAACCTTGGAATAATTTTCAATGAACTTGAATTGTTGATTAATTGATAAATTTTATATGCAAATATATAAACATATGTAGACATATGTAGACACACACAACAAACAAACACATATACTCACATATATTAATCCCACGTAAGTATTTTTTTACAATTTGTGCTGTTTTCTTAATTTATTATAGGTTGAATTTTTTTGAATTTTAATACATGTTGGAACATTTTATTTTAATTTATGTAAATTTATATATATATATAATTTTGTTAAATTTTGAAATCAGTGAAATGTGTATAAGATATTTAAATAAATTCGAAAATATATAAATTTAACGTTTTTGAAACCAAACGAATAATATGAAATAAAATAATTTCTCTTCAATCATTCTAAAAAAGTTCGAGACATTTTTAAACTTCTTATTTGAACCATTTAACGTGATACTTTTTCAAAATGACATCTTTGAAAATATCGACACTTTACTTATATTACTTAGACATTCAGCACGTAGCCGTTCGTCAAGAAAAAGTATTTACTAACAGGAAACTTTACACGCCTAAATAAAACGTGCATAGAAAGGTATTTGATGGGAAAAGTGCAAAAAATCAATACAACCATCTCTTTAGCACATGATAAAAGTGTTTTAAATATATCAAAAATCAAATAATGGTCATTTTCACGTAGCCAAAATAAAGATTAGTGTTATATTTTATTTTCTCTTCTTCAAAAATGAATATTTTAAAAATTAATATTTATGTATATTATATAAACACCATTTTAATTTTTACCTGAATTTAGGTAATTGTAATAGAAATTTGAAATACTACAAAAAATTTCTAAATAATAATCCCCTAAAAAATAATATTTATTATCATACTGTTGAATTCATAATATAACTAAGATTGTCCAATACATAGATACTCAAATACATGAATAAAAAGTCAAAAATTTAAAGTGACAAAAAATAAAAAGATATTTTTATAACATCTTAGTTGAAAAAAAGTTACGTTAAAGGATTATGTGAAAATAGTAAAAATTCATTTGAAAAACGATATTTACAATTATGAAATAATTCAAATAATATAAATAGCTCGATGTCATATTTTTCTGTAGAAATACTTTTGTATTAATTACATCTAAAAAATTATTGAATGAAAATGTAATATGTGAAAATTAACAAATTATTTTAATAACTTAAATATAGCTCAATAATCAAAATTTAATCAATAACTAATTCATTTTAATTTTCAATAATTGATTTAAAAATATATGATCTTTTCTAGATTAAAATATTTTTTGTAATTTTTTTTTAAAAAAAATTAATTGATAGAAAAGTACAACTTTTCAAAAATTGTGTATAACAAATATTTCTTAAAATTAATATATATATATATATATATATATATATGTATGTATTAAATTGGGAATCTAGATATACGTATAAGAAGCAGAGTAGAGAAAAAAATATCCCATTAACTCTAGGAACTAAAACTTTAGTCGTTCGAAATTAATCATTAGTCGATTCAAATGATTGATAAAACGATTGATCTGTAATTAGTCGCTTTTAAATCAATTTGTGATTAATAAATTAATCATCAATTGTGATTGATTTATTAGTGATCAATCATTTTAAGTGATTAATAAAATGACTGATTTAAATATTCAAAATTATGCAATATCAGTTAAATAAAATCCTAGTAGAATATGATTATTAATTCATTGCAAAAAGTAATTCAATTTTAAAGATGAAATTTTCAAATGAAATTATTTTTTCAGATAAAATAATAAATAATTTTTAATGACATTTGATTTTAATTTTAATGGAATTTCATTTTAAATAACTGTTAATGAAATATAAAATTTGTAGATTATTGATATAAAATAGTTGAAATGAAAAACATATTAGGACTTTTCACACTTTGATCCCATTGTTTGGGCGGTGAAATAGGATAAATTCTGTTTAACAAAGAAATTCGTTTATAAAGAAGGAAGAATACGTAAAGTAAAAAAAACTTTACTTGAGATCGGTTTTTTACATCTTTTAAACTATTAAATTTTCTTTGAATTAAAATTCAAATAAATTTTTATTTGAGAAAACTCGACTAAGATGTCTTATTGAAATGATTATTTTTTATCACTCAAAATGATTAACTAATTTTTCTAATAATTATTTTTATAGTCAATTGATTATTCATATAAAAATTTAATTATTAAATTTTTAATCATTTTTATGATTATTAAATCATGATTATTATTTTTAAATCATATTTTAATCAGATGAAAATTTAATCGAATAACGCCCTCCTCTGAAAGAAGGTCCAAAAAGAAACCTATGTATAGATGTGAAAAAAATATTTGCGAAATTCGTGAGAATGAATTGAGAGATAAAGGCATTAGATCAGTTGAAATGAAAAATTTTAGGAAAGACTTTTATCTAACAGTAGATAAAAAGCTGTTTTTACTGATTTTATATATATATATATATATATATATATATATATATATATATATATATACATACGTATGTGCATATGGTTCCATCAACTTTTGTACCTTTTTAATGTCCTTTTTATGAAGCGTAATAGTGAAAGAAATATAAGGAAACAAATCTACAACCACACAAACTTTTATAATAACACAGAACAGAAAACTTTTCAATGTCTCATAAAAAGTTCAGAAACATAACTGAAAAACAATGATATGTGATTCAACTTAATACATGTATTATTTTTAGTTAACAAAAACATAAGTTTTTTCAATATTAAAAACTATATAAAACAATGTTTTAGGCAGATAATTAACAAGAAAACTTTATAAAAAAAATCTTATTTTATTATCAATAATGAAATTTATATATTATTTATATTAAAGTAGCATATTGAAAACTAAAAAGTGATAATATATCAATATTATGAATGAAATATGTTTAAAAGATAGATTTATCTTCTGTATAAAAACATACTATAAATGAATTAATTGAGAAACAAGTACATATAATGAATAATATTTCTTAAAAATATGTAATTATTCATTTTTAAGGTTCTTAATTATATTTCATTGAAAACTATTTATTTATTGTGTCAAATTTCTAATTTCTATAATATTTTCAAGAAAACACTTTTACTTCATGACCCTACTAATAGGGTGCCAAATAAATTCGAACAGCATGTTGAGGAGAAAGTTTTCATAAAAGTGAATTTATCTATTAAAAATACTTGCAACGTCATAACACACACACACATATATATATATATATATATATATATATATATATATATATATATATATATAAATGAATGCATAATTTATTCTGTAGTAACGACATTATGATAAAACTGGTAATGTCTAGCTAATAAGATAACAATTGTCACTGTTGATTTACAACAGGGTCATCACCTTAATTTATATTCACGAATTTAGTAAAAAGTTCATCTCAACATTTTCGTGCTTTCGTTGCACAATTAATAATTATCTGTAAAATGTATGTTTGTTTACATACAAAAACGGATTTATCGTTTTTAAACAGTTACATCGTTTTGTACAGAACGGCATGCTTCTTTTTTTACACATTTCTGTCATTTTAATAAAGTCGATTGCAACAAACACGGAAGATAAGATCATTTATTACGCAAATGTCAGTAGTTTCGAGTTACGTTTATTTCAAATAATATTATTTTGACAAAAAAATATGTATACAAACTACTCGCAACACAAACGTTTATAAATTATGGAATTAATTCTCGTTTAATGCATTCGATGTTCGCAAATATTATATCGTTATCTTCAAATGATTTAATATGCGTTTCCTCGGCTGAGATTTGAATAAATTAACGATTTGTTTGATTTCACTAATATTAAATTTATACAATTTTTGCAATTAACGGAAACTTTCCAATTGTCTTCAATTTAAATTTATGTACTCATCATATATATATATATATATATATATATATATATATATATATATATATATATATATATATATACACACAGTTTTTTAAAAAGAGAAAAAACTTTTATTCACAAATCTAATAAAATTTTTAAATAATTCATTAATAAAATAGCAATGAATTAACATACAAATTTTTCATTCATAATTTATATTAATATATATGTGTGTGTGTGTGTAAATCATCATCATTAGCCTCTCTTTACCCACTACTGAATGAAAGCCTGTCACACAAAGAATCGAGGAATTAAAGGAATACATATTGAGCTCTTAGAAAATATTTATACAGAGATTATACCCTCCGTACAAGTAGACAAAAAAAAAGAGAGAGATTAAAATTATAAAAGAAATGAAAAAGTACAATGCTCGGAGATTCAAAATTATGAAGGGAATGAGACAATACAATACTGTTTCCAACTGTGTTAGAAAAAATGTTTAAGACACTAAACTGGAAACCTGAAGGAATAAAAGTAAATGAAGAGGTAATTAATTACCTAAGATTTGTGATGCCCTTATTATTTTCTAAACAGATACTAATTAAGAAGAATTGTTTAAAGCAAGGTAAAAAATTGGTCTTATGAAAAGTATCAATAAATCAAAAATAATGATTAATGAATTTTTAAATGAAAAATTCGAACTAAAAGGAAAAAAATAGAAGAAACTGAAAACTGTGTAGTCTTAATCAAATAAAACTGAAGGGCAGTAAAAAATTTATCGTAAGTCTAAACTATTCAGTTTAATTTGGGACACCTTATACATATAGGACAATTCATTATCACTAAAGCAACATTTTAACACAGATAAATTTTAGTGTTGCTTTTAATAAGTGATTTTACAATAATCACTTATTGTTACAGACAAAACAATAGGGGATTATTTAATTGGTATTAGGGGTGAAAATTCATTTGTGGTGAAATGAATTATCCACAGTTCCAAAACAAACAGTAACTAAAGGAATATTTATAGATGAACTAAAAAAGAGAAAAAAATCAAATGTAATTATTATATTTACAAAGATATAAAAAACATTAAATATTATAATATTCAATAAATCTTGATAGAAAAAATATTTATATAAAAATCCATAAACATTATTTATGAAAATCACAAAATATTAATAAAACACAAATCTAGACATCGCATTTGGATGACCCTATATAAATTTAACTTTTAATAAAAAAAATGTAAATATTATATACCTAAAGAATAATTGTCTGAAAGTTCAATAAAAAAAATAATTATAAATTATATCTATAGGTCAGATTAAACATATTATTAAATAATACAAGTAAAATGATTACTTTTTACTTGTAGTCACGAAAAGATAAGATCTTAAAAATTGTTTAATCTTCTTTTCTCGTCGATGCTTTTTCTGGATCCGTTTTCAAATATGACATAAGTTACTTTCATTTTCGATTTAATCAAAAGTACAAATCCGTTTTAAAGCCAAAACTAGTTCAATACGACAATGGGAATAACAAATACGTGACTGTGTACGGAATTTTAACCTTTATTTTATGACTCTTCTATATAATAATTTCAAATTATTAAATTATTAAGGATGTGTTATTAAATAATTCATTCAAGGTAAATGACATTTCATCATCCGTGAAAGGTATTATTTGAGACTGATTGTTGTGTTTAATTAAAATAAGAAGATTTATATTACCGGGTATATTAGAAACCGTTTACTAAATATGATCACATCTGTTCGAAATTACATATACAAGTTTTGTAAATTAATCGATGCTTTTTTTACATTTAATCGTTTCGTGATAAAATGATCGAATGCGTAACTTCAACTCGGAAAAGATTATTCACTATGCAAAGGTTAAATGTTTTGAACTTTCACACGGCACAAACCTTTATCAATCGATCGGACGTTTATAGACGACGTGCTAAAATAATTGAAGTTGCGCAAGATAAAGTTGTCACCTACGTTTTGAACATTTTAATTCCAAAACAGTTAATAAGTCCGTGTTTCCGCGTCACAGTTGTTCAACGCGATAATTCTCTAAAGATGTTTGACAGGAAGTGCACTTGGTTTCAAATCCAATATCGAAAGTTACATCAGAATATTTTTTATACATGTACTGTTATACAAAACTGTATAACCACATGACGATAAACCTTTATAAAAAATTATATAATATTTAAAAAATACGACTATTTGAATAAATTTATTATTGGATATTTTATTATCATACCAGCATCAACATAAAATAATTATGAAAGATTGAAATTATAATAAACATAAAAAAATATTCAAATCATGTCATGCAAATAATAACAGTTTTTTTTATTACTACAAGTTTATAAAAATATTCATTTTTAATTTATATATATAAATATAGATATAGATATATATATAGATATACAATGGATCACAAAAATACTTGCTTCAAGATGTTGTCAGAAAATTCAAAACTAACAATTTGTTAGCGAATTAAGAGCAAATAGAAAAATCTAAAAATTTAATGCACGGGAAGAGAAACAAATTTTTAAGCTTGTATAAATAAATTCTGCTACAAATGCTAAAAAAATATAGATATATACAAAAAAGTGAATCATTGAAAAAATTCGTAGAATTATTAAAAAAAGAAGTTATTATATTCGGGTTTTGCGAAAGAATCCATGAATAAATAAACGAAATAGTAAAAAAGACTTAAATTCACTTAAAAAAACGTTTGGTATAAATGTTATTTTTGATGATGAGAGTATATTTGAAAATTTATTTCATTCAATAGAAAATTTGTATAAAAAACTGTGTAGCTACAAACAATGGAAAATTCTAGGAAAATATTAAAATAGATCTAATAATATTCAATGAAGTTTCTGTCCAATAATAGTATATGTATATATGTGTGTTAGTGTATATGTGTAAAAAAATAATTAAATTAAAAAAATCACGTTGAAAACACGAGAATCGTTGACATCACCACATTCATTCGTAAAGATCAAATTCCGGTAATGATTGATCACAACCGAATCAATATTAACTCTTGGTAAATATTAAATATATCAATACGATGCCACATAAAACATGATATCATAATTGAATATTTTTTTCGATTGTCCAGAGATAACTGACGAATGGACATTATAGAAACATTAAGCAAAGTGTGTCGACAAACAATATACCTACAAAAAAAATATTATCGTTCAAACTGACATTTGTTGATTATAAACGTTATAAATTATTGTTATTTAAATTTTGAATGTTATCTCTACAGTCAGCATTTCCTTAATTTGAAGAAGAATTTATTTTATGAGTCATCTTTATTTTTAATGATCCGAAATTAGTTTTATTTAATAATTTTATTTTTTATTTTCATGAATCTTTGTTCTGTTTTCACAATTTAAAAAAATATGAAGTATATGATTTTTTTAACTGTATATACATTTATACATACACACACACAAATAAATATATATATATATATATATATATATATATATGTGTGTGTGTGAGTGTGTATAGGTGTGTATAGGTGTATCTACAATTAAAAAAAATTACAATATATATTTCATATTTTTTTCAATTATATAATGTCATCCAAATGTGACGCCTAGATTTGTGTTTTATTAAAAAGAAACATGTGTATATTTTCTTTTTAATAAAATACAAATCTAGGCGTCACATTTGGATGATCCTATATATATATATATATATATATATATATATATATATATATATATATATATATATATTGACAAATTTCCACAAAATAAAATTATTTAAAAAACATTTTCATTTGCCAGAAAAATATTGATAATAAAAATGTACATTTATATTTTCATTTGCTTAAAATATTTATCAATTAAAAAAAAAAGTGTAATTATTCCAATATATCAAAACCAATATAAAAATATCTTACATTATAGAATTTTTTAAAAATAGTATTAATTAAAATAACTGTTGATAAAAAAAATATAATAACAATATTACAAAAAAATCTGGTCAGAAATAAAAATATAAAATTTTACAAATAATAAATATTGAATAGAATAAAAAAAAATTATAGTTTATGGAATATAAATGCAGATTCATATGTTTGTACAACTTTTGTGTTTGCTGTTTGCATTGAGTCATTTTAGATCTTTTACAGAAGTAACAAGAAAAAAACAAACCTGACACAAATTAAATAAATACTTCAAAATACCAATTTGTGCAAAGAGTATTTAAACGGTTAAACAGTTACATTACAAATATTAAATTATAAGTATATTTATTAATATCTAAATTATGACTTTTTAAAATCTACTATTTTTAATTAAAACATATTTATTTAAAAAATGTATACTTACAAAATTAAATATTTTTCCTTATTTATACAATTTTATTTATCTAGTAATTCTTAATATAATATTAACATGTATACTTCTACATATATATATTTATTTATATATATATATATATATATATATATATATATATATATATATATATATATATATATTTATATATATATATATATATATATATATATATATATAAAATAAAAAAAGACAACATTATTGGAATAAATAAAATTTTTAAAACCTTAATAGAAACTTGAACCTCTTTTCAAAGACGTTATCAAACTTGAAGATATTGATCTTGAATCAGTATAATTATATTCTGACAAGTTCATCTAAATGTATGTTCCTGTTTTTACATTTAAATGAATTATAATATTTGCAAATTAAAATTAAAGAGCTTGTTATACAAGATAAACAAAAAAACTAAATCAATAAAAAATATCGAAGGTAATGTAAATTCTAATTTTAAAGTAACTAAAAAATAAGCATATATTTGAAAACGACTTTTGAATAACTTGTAAAAAATATAAAGTTCACAAATAAAAAATTGTTAAATTTAGAATCTGTTTATCTTGCTGTTCCTTCTTGTGAATATCTTTTTATTCAGGCAGTTTAATATTATTTAATCATTTAAATATTGCTTTATATGATTTATAATTAAAATATTTTAACATATATAAACCCTTAAAAACTAGATGCCTTTATAAAATAAATTAATAGTTTAATCTTCTGTCAAATTTCCTGTCCTAAACAAATATTCTTCTTGTATCATTATTATTCAAATTACAAATATATTTTTATTTATATTAATTGTTAATCTTAACAATAATCTAAATCCCTAGTTGGAATTAATTGCTAATTTTAAAATTTTTTTAAATCCTTGTTCTGGATATAAAATAAAATCAAACATTTAGCAATCTATTTTTAAAACCTGTTAGAATTTTATAACTAAGTTTTTATATAAAATATGAATGAATTTAAACGAGGCAGTATGTTTTTTACCGTATACATAAATTAATTAGGCTGTTTTACATACTATAATAAAAAAAACAACTACAGAATATTTATAAAGGTAATCATGAAATGGGAAAAATATTAATATGTCAAAATGTATATATAATTCATAACAAAAAAATAGTTCTTGAATAGTAAATAAAAAAAATTAATAACTGTATGGAAAAATACGTATTTAAATCAAACTACAAATTAATTAAGTTTAAGTAAATCAAGTTTTTAAAAAATGTCTCTTAAAATTAAATCAGAAAAAAAATTCTTAATCACAATATGAAGAAATACATATTTAAATGAAACAACAATAAGAAAGGTTTTCGTTTAAGTAGATCAAGATTTTGTTCTTAATGAATATTTATTAACCTACATTTTATAAAAATCAAACTGATTTTTAATTGAAATAACAATTTTATCTAAAAATGTTTTATATGTAATCTTATATATATATATATATATATAAAAAAAGAGAAAAATAGAAATATATTTGTACTCTTGTTCTATTAAAACTAAAAAATGAATATTACAAAATCCAAACGAAAATATAAAGAAAACAAATATTTTTTAAACAGTTTAGTTATTCTTAGTTTAATATAAAAAAAATTCTCTAAAATTCCCTATTTTCAATATATATAGGTTGTCCCATCAGAAGCTTATAATTTAATTTTTAAATAAAATGCAACTTTTTTGGGTAAGCAATGATGTTTTTTTTAAGCGATGATTGTTGGAAATAGACATCAGACATATCGATATCATTCAATTCTGGTCATAAAAATATATTGCTCAGTATTCACAGTAACAGCATTTTTAGCATTATCTTCTAAGAAAAATGATCCATTGATTCCATTTATCCAAAATATACACCAAACTGTAACTTTTTGTGAGTGTAGAGATTTTTTCGTAAATAACATGAGAATTTTCATCACTTCAAATACAACAATTTTGCTTATTGTGAAATGAGCTTCATCACTAAATAAAATTTTGCTTGAAGACAATTGGGCTGTTGTTCCTTATTCAATAATCCAACTAGCGAAACTACCTACCCAAGGAGATTAACAGGAATTTCCTCGAATAATAAAAAAATATACCAAAATTAGTCATAAATACAGTATACACAAAAAATTGTTTTGCTCGGATTTCATTGTTATTGATTCAGTTGCAAAAAATATAAAAGTTCTGAACTAAGAAAAGTAAAAATACTTTTGTCACCAACTATATATATATATATATATATATATATATATATATATATATATATAATCAAACTTACAAATAGTTAACATATCAACAGATCAATAAATAGGCCAAGTATACAAATTTAAATTTTTATATTTTTTTTTATTCGTAAACGATTATCTGAAATGTTTAATAAGCTTCAATATTCAATGTTGATATCGTTCTGATTGAACAGCACACACACATGTATATATATATATATATATATATATATATATATATATATATATATATATATATATATATTGCGGACATATAAGGATAAAGATAATTAAAACTTTTTGAATCAAAAAAGACAACGTATACTAGTGATATTTACTGGCCCGTAAAGCCAATGACAAGACTTGAATAAATTTAGGACAACGACAAGCCTTCTCATTGTGGTGAAATGATATTTAAATAACTAATAGTTCGGTAGGCTAGCAAATAGATAGATTAGCATGTATGTACGTTTTGATCTATTATGGTTCGTTATGTCGTTGGCAGTGAACATGTGTTTTGTATCTTATTAAGATCACTGGTATTTACTTACAACATATATTAACATTTCAGAATACTTATTATTTGAAACATGTGTATTTAAAATTAAAAAGTTAGTTGTCAATTTTTATATTATTTATTTTAATAGAATGTGTTGTTTCTGATTTTTATAATTAAACGAAATTATTTTCATAATTTATTATTCTTATATAAAATTTTTCAATAAGAATGTTAGAAATTTGATAGCTGATGGTAACCATGTTTGAATTTTTTTAAGCTCATTTTGACATTTCAACTCATAGTTTAATGAGTCCATTATTTCACGAAATGGACCCATGAATTGACACCAAGATCATGTGATTTTTTTGGGGTTATGTGAAATCTTTGGTTTATGCTGATAAAGCACAAACAACAAAAGCATTAAAAATAAATATTAAAAATCATTCAAATAAATATTAAAAAGCATTCAAATAAATATTAAAAAGCATTCAAATAAATATTAAAAGCATTAAAAATAAATATTGAAGCGTCTAAATATTACATGTTGAAGAAAACAATTTTTTTCTGTAATTTATTATTTATTTTAAATTTTAAAATATAATATTTTGAAGGACACTAATAAACGATAATTAAAACATTTTTAAACATTTTCTTTTTACCATAAAGTTAATTTATCACCTAAACTATAATAAGTATGACGAGTGGCCATATAATTTTGTGACTCACTGTATATATATAAATGATGTTATACAATAATAAATCTTTTTTTCCTAATAATCGTCAATAATTTACTTTCGTTCTAACTTTCTTATTTTTCAGAATCGTGTATATATATATATATATATATATATATATATATATATATATATATATATATATTATTTGCAATATATTTGTACTTGTAACTTTTATGTATAACTATTAAAAACACAGCTGTGTCTTTTCTTGGGTTGAAAGAAGAAAACTCGTAAATCTTCGAACCTTAAACGGACATAGTAGTTTTTACCAGCCAATGCGTTCACGTTTTCGTAAATTTTGCATTGAAGTTTGAGACAGTGAATTTATTTCTTTCCGTTATTTGGAAAAAGAAAAAAATTAATAGTTTATATTTCCTCATCAAATAACCAAAAAAAAAATATATATATATATATATATACACACGTACAGAGAGAAATAATGATCGAGTAATAAAATATATGACATAACGTAAAAAAATTAGATGTGGATAATAAAATAACGACATAAAATAAAATAATTGTTAATACTGCAAATATACTATGCTATACATTTATGAAACTCATGTATTCTTTATTTTATTTTTTTTTATTATCAAGGGACTCCGCCCCCTACTTGATGTGTTCATCGATCTCTAAATGTGCTTCTATTTACCAATTTAAATAAATTATGGAAAATAACATATTTATAAAGCTATGTTAATGTTTATTATATATATATATATATATATATATATATATATATATATATATATATATATAATATGATATATAATAGTAATACAATTAAAATTTATTTTATACAAAAATCTGCCTGAAAATCTATTTTCTTCAATTTTTGATAATTTTCGATAATTCTTAGAAAACTTCTGTAAAATTTAAAAATGAAATTTTCACATCAACGTGAGGGTGGAGATGGAGCACCTTTCTTTTTCAAATTGAAAAAAAATAAAAAATATGACAATTACTATTTTATGACAATTAATATTTTTTCTAAAATTATTGAAAAAAGCTGTTTACAACAAATAGTAATATAAACTATAATTTATCTTATGATTTTTTTTAAAAAAATATATTTAGAAAATTTATCAATTAAAAATATTACTAAATCCAAAAATAGATACACATTAAGAGATATTTTTAAAAAGTATATATTATATTAAAAAACTTAATGATTTTTTAAAACTCCTTTTTTGACACTGATTACCTATTGATAAATATATGTTAATTGTTATTAGTATAAAAATGTTGAAATTTCTAAAATATTTCATATAAATTGCACGAATATTACATTTATGTAAATTTGATTGCCAGTAAATTTAGTAACATTTATTACATTATGCAACAATTTTAATTAATAATAATAATAATATATGTTTTAATTCTTACAAGTCGTATCTAAAAATATATGCATATTTAGTCAAATATTTCCTATTAAATTACAAACTCTGACAAATACATAAATTTCTTTGTTGTTAATGATTATTAAATATACCCGAATGAGCAATTTACAACAATTTAAAGATTTTGTAACAATTTCTGTTCATGTCTACATTATTTCTTTTCTTAAAAAAGTATATCACTTGTTTGAGTTCGAGTTATATACTAACTTAACTACAAATTAAATTACACGAACAATAAAACTTTAAATGGTATCCAGTGTACGTAGGTGTGAATTTGCAGTTTTTCTCTAGTTGGTTTTTTTATAGTAGAGCTTTGTAACAAAAATAAAATCTTCGTCTCAAGTCGTATTTTATTTTTTTACGAATAGTATTAACGTTAATAAAACGAAATTATACGTGAGTAATTAAATTCTGATTGAAAAAATATATATTATTTTTAAATTATATAAAAACCAAATTCAAGTTGAGGTATTAAATATATATGAAAATTATTATTGTTATTTTTATACATTTTACAGTTATTTTTTTAAGTGTTTTTGAAAATTCAATTATTCAAAAATAATTATTTATATTTTTTCCAGGTTCCACATCTGAATGCAGTTTTTAACAACGGTAAGTAACTTTAAAAAAAACGATTTCGTAATATAAAATGTTAAAAATTATACCTCTTTTGTAAAACTTCTAAAAATGTTTCATTTTATGTTAATATTACAATTTTTTTTCTGATAATATATTAACCCTGTAACAGTCTGATAGTGAAACTTCTATCAATGGTCTGGTAGAAATGTGATAAAACCAAATATTTTTCATTATTTAATAAATTATCTAGTCAATGTTTTATTTTAATAAAATTATAAATTGTTAAGTAAAAATGTTATTTTGTGATTCAAGGTATTTGTAGAATTTCTCAAAAATTTACAGAACATTTCTCATCTCTAAGATCGATAATTTCTGAGAAAACTAGTGAATAAGAAGTGTACAATCTTTCAGTCTATTGCAGGGTTAAAAACACAACTTATAATTTTTATAAAAAATTACATATTTTCAAATTTAGTCAATTCTCTTTTTCTCATATTATTATTACTTAACATGTAAACGAAAACTAAACATATGAATTATTCAAAATTGTGTCATTTTCGAAACTGTGGCAAATTCACTTTAATATGAATGAATTTTCACCCTCAGCACCACAATACGTTATAATGTTTAGTAATCTTTTATTGTTCACTTTGTTGTTTATAGCAACAATGAGTTAATGCGCATTTCGATAGCAATGCTATTATCGTCAAAATCTTTTATTATAAAATGAATACTTATAACATATTGTGATGTTGGGATTGATAATTCATTTGTGTTATTCAAAATTCTATTTAACATTTTATTACTACAAATAATAAACATTTATTTTATTATTACAATTAATGAATAAATATTTATCATTTAAAACTCATGTTTTATTAAAAAAAATGTACTGGAAACTAAAAATTAATTTAAAATATCGTTTTGATTTAATATCAACCAGACAAATATAAAAATCATATTTCCACTTATTGTTCTTGTTTAATCAAGATTTAAAATAGTATCTGTTATTTATGTCTTATAATATTATCGACTTTGAGTTTAAAAAATATATTAAATTTATTAAATTTCTAATTCTTAATATTAATTATTTTTTCGAAATTTTCCTAATATATTTCTATTTTTCTAACATAAAAACTAATTTTATATGAAATAAATTTTGTATAAAAAAAACAGTTTTTCTTTCATACATATGAATCGTTTCCAAGAAAAAATATAATTACAAATTGTTTTCAAAAACTGTCAACTAAACAGATGTTACATTACTGATTTGTTCATAATATTTGTTGACAGATTTATTTGCTAGCAAAATTCGTTACACGCGATGTTATTTTAATAAGACAGGTCAATTAGCGAAAGTCATTTCGCATTTACTCCTCAGTCTGTGTTAATTATGCACTTTGTTATTCAATGCACAGTTTCGTGAAATTGATCTAACGAGAATATACATTAGTACCAAATAATTTTCATGAAAATCAAGCAAACACCATGTATTAAATAACATTGTTCATTAATGAAAAATATATATGAAATTAATTAAAAAGTAATTTCAACTTGGTACTTTATGTTATATTGTGTAGCAAAAATTAATTTGTTAAAAATAATATCATTTGATAATTTTAATTCAATTACAATAAAAAAAGTATTAAAATGAAAAAAACAGTAAATCAAAAATGTCTATCGACACATAAATTTCTTAAACATTATCATATAATATTTAAATAAAATACTGCGAAGAAAGCTTACGAAAGTAAGCAGTAATTTTCTTAATTCCACAAAAAATATAAAACTTTCGAATGTAAAATTAGAGAACAATTTAAAAATGTTAATATTTATAAATATTATTTTGTAAATCTTTCACAATATATTTCACTTTTATGAAATACATAGACATTTATATGTACGTATGATGAATATTATATATATATATATATATATATATATATATATATATAATTTATTCTATTTTAATTATTTTGTATTTTATAAATATTATTCTATTACTTGTATTATTTCCAAAACTGATTTTAAATCCATATAACTTTTCTAAATGTTTTTTAAAAATTTAAATCGATATTTATTTTAAATTACAGAACTAAAATTATTTTTTACAAAAATTAACATTTTAAAATTAGTACCATTTCTAATAAATGTTCAAAATTAATTATTTTCTTTTTTATTTAAAAACAAAAAAATACATAAGTGAACATAAAATATATATTAACAAACTTTTTACTATACTTCTTATCAATTTTCTATTTATCAAGTTAAATTATTAGAAAAAAATGTCGTTAACAAATAATAAATAAGATAGATTGCTAACCAATATATCACTGAATTGAAACCTAGTTTTATAGAATATGTAGTCGTTCACTAAAAACCTATTATATCCAACGCTTCAACTAAAAAAGTATACTCTGGCAAAAAAGATGTGCTCTTTCAAAGAAAACCGATTTTGTTCAGAACTAACTCTGTTATAAAAAATCAATCGTTATTATTTGTTGATAGTTCAATACGATTTTAAGTTTTTAACAACTATATCTTTTCTTTAAATCTCTTCGAAATAAAAACGTGCTTTAATAAAAATATATATGTCAATAATCAATCTTAATAGGATTATAAAATAGATTAAATAAGAAAAATAAATAGATATATAATTACTCAATTTGTTATTTAAAATAATTGATTGAATTACATACTTTTCAATAAAATAATGGAAAAAATTGTTTTAGGTTGTTTAATCTAAATTTTCTCGTCACTGTAAAATATTTAAAAAATAATCCTCTAATGTTTGTTTATTCTCTTACTTCTTCATGTAAAAAATGAATTTCCAAACTCAATTTTATAACTCTACAGCGCGCAATGATTTATATATGAATTTTTATATTTTTTGTTAGTAAGTTTTTATTCAATATTTTAAAAACCCTAAATATATGACAGTTCGTGTAAGAAAAATTAACAAAAAAATAAAATAAAAAACAGTTTTTATATTATTTTTCTAATTTTAATCTAATAATTCGTGTTAAAAAACATAGTTTATTTTTTAAAATAAAAAATTAAATTAAATTATTTTCTATCTATTATACAATACAGGAGTATCAAGATTTTAAATTTATTTAAACTTTTTAATAAATTTAAATTAGGCCTAGTTTTGTATATTTAATTTTTGGAAACGTAATAAGAGAATATTAATATATTTTTATAATAAATTCAGACAAGATCATTATCTCGATTAAAACAGCCAAATTGTAATTTATCAATCAAATAAAAATCTATATTTTGAATTTTAACACAAGTGAATTTTCACCCCCAACATCACAATCTGTTATAAAGTATCAAATAATCACTTTTACTATTTTTAGATAAAATAACTGAGAATTATTTGATCAAGGTAATAAAAAACTAAACAATGATATGTAAAATACCTTGATAAATTCCAATCTATTAGACAATAAGTGATTATTTCAAAGAAGAGTAATAAAAAAATCGATAAAAGCGAAATGTATCTGTCTAGATTTCAAATCGATGAAATAAAAAATGCATGTTTTGACGCGCTTGTTCTGAGCTGGTGAATCCAAATTCGGTTACAAGAAAGAAAGTGGAAAGAAATCGAAACACACACTAAATATTACACAGGATGGTCGACGCCCACGAGCGTGTTGATGCTGTACGGTATTCAGATCTCGAGATAAATAGATCTCCGTGGCGTCTTATTGTTTTCTAATTTTATTATCTATTTTTTTGCTTATAGTTTTTTTTCGTACGTTCGTGTCAACTGATATGCGGTCAGGGATTTTTATTTCGCGAATAATTGTTTCGTGATTATTCCGTAATCGTGTTCTGTTTCGATAATAATAACATACATTGAAATTCAAAAGCTTGATTTATCGTTTAACGAAATCGATACAGTGTTCTTTTATGCAAAAATTGAACTTTGATTCGATGTGATTGCATGAGAATATTTTATGGTATAAATTAGTTTTTTTCCAATATTTTCTTTTCGTAAATATCCGAAAGACAGGCGATGAAGTATTAATACTTTAGAAGACGATTAGATATAAAATATTACCATTTTGGACATTAAATAATATTACAAAAACTAGAACTTATTTATAGATGATTTCTTATAAAATGACAGCTATTACCTAGAAACACGGTTTTTTCCAGTATTTAAAACAAAGTTTTATTTATTTATTCACACTTAGAACCAGTCGAATGACGGAATTTTATCATCATTTAAATTTCACTTGTCAATTCATTTTGTTTACATATTATTTACAATCAAATCGATGTCAATAATCGTTTAATATTCAACATTAAAACTAAAACAATATAATAATCCTTTGAAATTAAATTACGTAAATCAAACATTTCAGGTACGAGTTAAATCATTAAAATAAATCGACATAAATAAATAGATTATAATACAAACAGATAGTATAATTTTAATTGGATTATTTATAAAATTCAAATATTAAGTACGAATTAATTAGAAATTGTGAGTAATAAAATTGTATACTAGAAATCTTTTCATCTTACTATCTGATGTAAAATTTTGAATATTTTTCAATTCTGTTTTTTTTTAAATAATTAAACAAATAAAAATATTATATATCATTATCATAAAAATCTATATGACTTCTGTTGGACAAAAGCCATATCGAACTTCATTATATCTTTTTAAATATTTTTCCAACTTTCTTCCTTCGATTTCTGTTCGTGGCTAATCTCATCCAATTCTCACCTCCGCAATAATTTATAATATCATCCCTCCATTTTTATAATCTCTTTCTCAGTCTTTTTTTGTCTCTTTATCTCTTAATTCCCATGCTATAATAATTTATATCCATCTATTATCTTTTCTACTTGCTATACATCCTACTCATGTTATTTTTTCGATTTTATTTAATCTAATATATCAGTTATTTTTATTTATTCTCGTATTTATAAATATTATGTATATATATATATATATATATATATATATATATATATATATATATATATATATATATATATATATATATATATCAAATACTTAAAATAAGTGGATAAAAAATAGTTGAAAATTGATAATTGATATTTGTTTGTAAACAAATTATATTCATATTTTTTTTAAAATAATATTTGCCATAAAATCACAAACATAATATTTATTACATAAAAACTTTTAATTTGTTTAAAATTCGTTTTTTATTCTTCTGCATTGAAATATCTTGATATTCAATTATACACTATTATGTATACAAATATTTTTTTTAATCGAAAAATTCTCTCTCTATCTATCTATCTATCTATCTATCTATATATATCTATCTATCTATATATATATATATATATATATATATATGTACGTGTGTGTGTATGTAAGATAGAAAAAGATAATGTATTTATAAATAATCATATTTGAAAATGAATCATTAAATTTTCTACACAAACCTTTTTTAAAAAAACAACTTCAATTCTTATAAAATTCAAAATCACTGCTTGATGAAAGTCTCTATCAAAACTTTACTTTAACCCATCCAGTACCTTTTTCTTTCATATATATATATATGTAATCCTTATATAAACTAATTTTGAAACATTGTTATTTGTTTCGATATAAAATTTAATACTATAATTTATGTTCTAATTGAATCCAATTTAATTTAACTATAAACAATATAATAACCATGAACCTAAATATCCATATCTTTCTGTTAATTAAAGCAGCAATATAAGTTAGTAATTATGTACATAATTAAATGTACAGCACTATAAATTTTCTATACACAACAAATTTAAATTTCACACTTTGATATAACAAGTAACGATATTTATTAAAGTACAAAAAAAAATGTATAGTTTGTATAAAAAAAAAACGTTCATTAAACATCTTACTTGTTTTACGTCTCATGAAACAAAATGGAAAATTTCATTGTTTGCTCTCGTTTGAGTTTCCCTCGGCTCGTTATAAAACCAATTTCTCGGCAACTCAATTGCCACATTGTAAGTATCAATTATTTATTAAAGTATACAATACAGCTTACTTAAAATATATTTTATAGCGACACGTTTTTCATACTTGGAGTATTTGAGTGGAATTATGAGTTTAAATGAGATTGTAAAATATTTTTAATACTCCTTTTTCAATCAACATTTTCATTTTATGTTCTTGGGATGAAACACTCATGAATTATGTTTGATTTGAGAAACTTTTTAAATTATTTTGTGGTTTATTTTAAAATATTAAATTGGAATTGATTTATACATAAATATATATATATATATATATATATATATATATATACAGAAGCTGACAGTGTAAAAGTAAAAGTAACAGAGACATCATTGTTCCATGTAACTAATAAACAAATTACACATCATTTGCAATTGTTAAATTATGACCGACATATTAACAAGTGGCATCCAAAGCACAAATACAATATACTATTGAATAATATTAGCATAATGAAGGAGGTTTTGTGCATCAAATAATAAAACATTAACAATAGTTGTTCACGCCTCAACATACATGAATAATATTTTTGATCGTATATTAAAGGCGTAACAGTATTGACACCATTCTTTTACTTGAAATCAATGTGATTCCAGAAATAATATATTCATTTATTCTATTAGATCTCAGTACATCTGTATAGAGTGTACTGATTACAATCGAATTATTTCACTTTTTTGCTGATCAATTATGATTGTTTCATTTCACTGCATTGAAAGTTTGATCTTATTAATTTTTTTGTACTTTTTTTCAAGAGCATTGTCCTTTTTTGACGTCTGGCAAGTATTTACTTTCGACACGGTTATTTAATGAAGTAGATATCAGTAGCGCGTTTATTTTAATCTTATTTAAATTTGATTCAATTTTTGATAACATGTTTTCATATTTTATACAAATATCAAACAAAGATTTGACAAAGTATTCCTATATTGAAAATCTGTTCACTTTTAGAATTTTAAATTCAATCTAGTAACATATATTTATTTTAATAATGATATTTAATATCTCTTGAGAAAAATATAACTTTTTTTTATTTAAATACCTAATAATTAATTCATTTAAATTTATAATTCATATTTACGTCTACTTGTGTAATAAAAACGATTGTTAAAAATACAATCAATGTTAATCATATTGTTAATAATTAATTTATTCCACTTTTTAATTCTCAAATCTTTAAAAATTCATAACACTTTTCTTGTGTAAGAATATAAAATGGTATTATTTGTAAGTTTTTTTTTAAACTTGGACATTTATATGGAAAAATATAAATATAATCTGTATTAAAAGACTTTTAACGTAGTTTTAGAAATTCTGTGTCTTAAAAAAACATTTATCTGCAGATAATATAATTCATTACGTTAATTAATTAAATTATAATGTTTTATAATCTTTATTTTTAACATTCTAATAGTTTATATATTTTTCTCTAATAAAAATATAAAATGTTATTATTTGTAAGTCTTTTAAAAACGTGGAAATTTACATAAAAATATATAAATATAATTTGTGTTATAGTCTGTTAAGTAATTTTAGAAATTCTATATTTTTAAAAAAACATTTATTTGTAGATAATTTGATTTATTTTATTAGTCAGTTAAATTGAAATATTTTCTATAATTTTTATTTTAAACATTCTAATAGCTTGCATATTTTTCTTTAATAAAAATATAAAAAAGTATTATTTGTAAGTCCTTTAAAACTAAAAAGTGTATATATAAATATAATTTGTATTACAATTCTATTAATTAATTTTAAAGTTTATATTCATATAAATACATATTTATTTGTAGATAATATAAATTATTTCATTAGTTAATTAAATTTTAACATTTCTATAATCTTTATTTTGGATGTTCTATTAACTTGTATATTTTTCTTTGATAAATATATAAGATATATTTTTAAAAACATAAAGCTTTATGTAGAAATATATCGTATAAATATACTTTGTATTACAATTCTATTAGCTTATTAAAAAACATATTCTATGTGCTTATAAAAACATATTTATTTGTATATAATATAAATTATTTCGTTAATTAATTAAATTGTAACCTTTTCTTTATTATTAATTTTCCATATTCTAATATCCTTTATATTTTTGTTTAATAATAACATGAAATGTTATTAATTGTAAGTCTCTTAAAAGCTTGAAAATTTATATAGAAATATAATTTGAATTTAAAGTTTATTAACTAATTTCGAAATTTCTGTATTATTTTAATTTATAGATAATATAATTTATTTTATTATTTAAATAATTCACAGTATGTTTTATAACCTTCATTTTCAATGTTTTAATACCAACTATATTTTTTATCATTTAACCTGGCAGATAATCGTCCTTAAAGCTTAGAACAAATGATTTTTAAACTTCCTGAAATTCAAAAAACTAATTATAAAAATATATTGTAAAATGACTAAAACACAACAATTGTGTATAACTAGGAATATAATAAAAACCTTGTCAGTTCTCTCAATTTCCATCTATCCTCGACACAAGTGCTTGACCTTTCTGACAATTTAAACCAATAGGGATTTTCTTATCAGAATTCCGTGACGATTATATTTTTGCGAGATAAGATTATCAACCCCCATGCTCAACCCTCAGGTTGAGAGACTCTTCGGCCAAGAATCGATCGCAGTCTCATAATAGATTCAGTTTCCATTAGATCCACATTAAAATTTAAATCTAATATTGTACCCAAAGATAACAATTTATTAATTAATCAGTTGATATTTTTTTATATCAATTGGCTAAGTTACTGCTAATTCTCATCTAAGGATATTATTGTTTCAATGACACTTAACAGTCCATGAAAACAAATCAAATAATCAACACTACAAAGATTAACAACAAATTGTAAGTTATATAGGATAACTCAAATGATACTGAAATGTTTAGACATACATTTACTTGCTCACTATCATTTTACTATCCTTCATTTTAATTTAAATTATCATTTATTAACAATTTCATCAGATAATAATTTTCGTAGGTTTCATTATTGGATCCATTTTTATTTATAATGTCCAATTGATCAAACAGTTGAACTTTGATCATTTAAAAAATGATTCTGTGCTAAAACAATTCATTAAATTATTTTATAATATAAAATATAAAAATTTTAAATGCAACTGAGCTTTTTTTTAACTTGTTAAAATACCGTCTAATTATATATATATATATATATATATATATATATATATATATATATATACTCAATCTGTCAATATTTTTTGTATATTGAATGTATGTACCTTTAATGAATTTATTAGACAAGCCATAATAACTACAAATTAATTTTCTAATTACTATCTGAAGTTCTTGTAAGTAATACATTTTTTATGCATTTCATGAATTATTTTACAGCCGTTAAAACCTCAAATCATTTTTGAAACTCGAATAACACAATTCACCAAAAATGCAAATTGTCAATTTTCATTTCCAATAATTAGTCCTTCTATAAAAACGCATTCAGAACCAACCAATTACACGCTGAAATTAGGGTTGTCATCATTACCTTACAAACGATTTGTAATATTTATGTATTTGTATCAATGCTGTCACAAATATACGAGTAAAGAACTTTCTATTGGAAATATATAACAGGAATTTTACAATTATTTAATAAGTATTTTAACAACAATTTATAAATATACTTTAATATATATAAAATATATAGAAATTCTTTGTTGTTCACAAACAAATTTATATTTACTTTTTTTGAATATATTTTTATAAATAAATTATTTTTCATATAAAAATTGAATTGAAAATATATAAAATAGTTATTTTTCTTTTTTATAGTAAAGGGTCACATCTCTACACTAAAATTCTAAAATTAAATATAAGTGTATTTATGATGACGATTTATGGGTAAATTGATTTATGTATATATTAGGTCCACCAACAAATGTTTTATTAATATTTACAATATCTATTTTTTTAAATTATTTTTACACTGAAAATTAATTTGCATTAAATTATATACTTCAATTAAATAATCGATCATTTTTTTAATTCAAAAGTAGTCAATTTGTGAATTCCAATTATAATTACAAAAGAACAATTTCTATCTCAGGTTTTAACTAGTATTTCTAAATGAGTTAGGTGCGTCTGTTTTTACAACTGACATACTTAAGAATATGATTCAATTCTTGATAACATTAGCATACATGAACTATTGTTGTGTATAAAACGATATACGGATAAAGAAGAAAAAATTTTTTTCTTGTATTTGCAAACAGTCATAAAGTTTCCTTTTCGAAAGCAATAAAGAAAACTCGATCGAAAAAAACACGTGTTATATAAAATGACCTTATTATTCTCATGTTGATATTCAGATGACCTAATTCTAGACGTATAAATTTATATGGTAAAAGTGAAAAGTGAAAACAGTTTATTGTATTACATTTTAGATCAATACCCTTAATAAACCGTACAGAACGGCCTTCATTATTCTCAATTATGTGATGTGTGTATCGATGTTATATATGTATTTATATTTAGATACAGGTAATTACTTAGCGCTCAGCTCACGTCTTATATACCGTTTTTTTGTCAACTCGGTCATGATCATCGATTAAATCTCAAGCAAAACACAACCGAGTACGAACTAACCTCAACCGTTACATCTTTCTCTACTCTATTAACACATCGATATACGATTACTTTCTAAACGTGAGGTATCGTCTTATAAGCATTCTCATCAGTGTCAAATATCAATGATGATGTCATTGTCCTTGAAGTCGTGAAATGAAGTCTTCTTCTGTATGTAAACTGAACAAAAAAAGTCAAATAGCAGTTATAGGTTAGTCGGAATGCGGTGTTTTTGTTGCATCCATCATAACATATCTTCACTTTACCTACGGGAGATATTTGTTCAAGCAAATCACTGTTTGCTGATTGTAACAGTTAGATAAACGGACTTTCCTTTTCGAATACGTTTTTTTGAGTCAAGTTCCGCGGGCGGACGCCGGTGAACTCAAGTGGCTATTCAATAAATATCATTTACATAATTTATTGTGTATTCTTGTTTATTGTCGATTGAATATGTTTATCCAACATTTGCAATATTCGAATCGAATCGGAACAACGTTGTCAAGTGGAGATTAAATAAGTTTGTTAGGTGTTAAGGCATATTAGATTTGAATTATTTGTAAATAACGCAGCGATTAGTATTTAGATTTTCAGAATAATATTTAAATACATTAAAATTTAAGTTTATACTCATTTTTATCAAACGATACAATTGATATACATACATATATATTGCAAAAGTGTGAAGTTTGAAATTTAAATGATCCAGTTATATAACCAAGAGAGAACATCATCGATGGATGAGAAAAAATATTGATTGAGAATATAAATATATAAAAAAGTCTAGGAAGACCCCTATAGATAGACAAGAGAAAAATATAAAAAAAATCATGGATTTATTTGTCGAAGTGAAAAGTTTAAAAAAGACCTTCATTCATCAATTAACAGAAAAATGCTGATGATGACATATGATTTACAATATGAATATATATTAACTCCCAATTTTATTTTCAAAAAAGTTAAAAGAAATTGTCCTACGAAAATTTTTCAAAAATAACAAAATTGATACTAGTATTTTATATAAACTTACACAATTAAAAGAAATTGAATTTAAAAACATTTTAAATATTCATTTTTCCAATAAAAAAAATATATTAAATTTTAAAAAAATGTTTACTAATATATATTTTAATTAGAAATAAATTATATATTTATTTTTAACTTTTGCATAAGCTAGTTAAGATAAAATAGCAATTAAAAAAAATTAAAAGTTTTTTTCTATTGATAAAATTATTAATATATAATATTATTGATGATTAGAAATTATATTTCTAATAGTAAATATCAATCATACTAAATTTTATTTTTAGCACTATTTATAAAAATACCGATTTTTGCAAAATCTGTTAGTAGTTAAAAAAATAATTGGTGATTTAAAAATATCTTTCAAACAATGAATATTCATAGTCACAAAAATTTTCCTTGATTATAATCAAACCATTTATGTACATTAGTTGTAATTCTTTATAAAATAGATTACCGAGTAAAAGAGATAAAAATATAATCTAATATATGAGCAAATAACGTTAGTAAGAGATCTAGGATTATTTAACAATTTGAGTAGAAAAAAAATAAATTCAATATGTAGATTTATACATGATAAAACATCCAAATTGGTCTCTCAATGGGCGTGTTTTCTTATAGGTATTTACAATGCGAACGAGACGAAATCAATTTGCATTGCACTGGCCTTGAATATTAATAATTTAATAATCTTCGAAAAAGTGTATTACATAACACGGTTCACATTTTTCTGAATATTATTCATGTCGAGTTTTCTGTATAATATTAACATAATCAAATGAAATTTGATCGTTTTTATGGTCCTATCCAAAATAATGATCTAAATTGACTAAATTTATTCTTTGAAATATTTTTTTATATTCATTTAACATTATGTTATTTTTATATATTCAAAATTATGATATTTTTCTTAGATAATTATATATATATATAAAATTTTATGTTAACAATAAAGTTATTAGAACAGCTGCTCAAGGACAGTTATAAAAATTATTATCTTTTAATTCTTTGATCATAATATCTCACAAAAAATCTTTGATATAACAATCATTATTCTAAGAAAGTTTATTTATATTATTATTACAAAACCAGATAAATAGTATTTTTAAATATATTTTTTCTTTCAAAAATTCATATCAGTTTCATTTTTTTTTTAAATCAAAGCCTTATCTCAGATTGCATATAAGGAATAATTTTATTCAATTAATCAGCAAATCATCAAGTGCAAGGATCATTAAACATAAATATGTACATCGTGTTCAAACATACACACACGTGTAAACTACTATTTATTTTATTACTAACCTATTATCAGCAGATTGTTGAACAAATAGCAGAAGACAATTATTTATTCAATAATAAATTAAAATCAGAAGCGTTCAGATTTAATATGTGGGCGTTTCTTATTTGCCTTGATATGTCTATTATTAGTCATTTCGATGCATACTAGTATTAGAAATATTTCTAATAATATTACAAGAATAACATATGTATTATACATTTATTGTGAACAGTTTAAATATTTTCAATATAATATTATAGTATCACAGAAGTGTATTTATTTTTTTTATCAAAAAAGTCAATATGATTTTAAATCTAGATTTTTGTTAAAAAATAATTTCAGTTTTAAAAAAATGTAGATACAAAACTATAAATAATTATTGATTAATCATCTTAGACAGAATAATTCATAAATAACGATATTAAAAAAATAGTATAAATTGTAATTTTGTACCCCAATACTTTATTTTCTATAAAATATAAAGAATACAGTGGTCGATTATTTCTTTAAAATTAAAACATAACCCCAAAAAAATATCGTTTACTACAAGTCCATGTAGACCTAAACAACTCCACCACTCGAATCGTTTATCAAATTATTTCAATAAAAATTCATATTTCTATAACAAAAATTCTAATCAATCTAAATAACAAATTTCTCTTTATAAAATAACAAAGAATCCGAAATTCAAACATACATTATTCAAAAGTTATTCAGAAAAATAAACTGTCAAGTATACTTTTTAATGGATTACAAACATCAGATTTTCAATTTTGGTCAAAATGGAATACTTGTACAAATGGCCATATGTAAATTTTACCCTTATAAAATTATTGAATTCGAAAGCTGATTACCATTGACTGATTTTACAACATGAGCTATAAACACGAATGGGTGTACAAAAACATGTCAGGTCACTTTTATTCAAACTGACTTCTCGTATACTTGAATTAATCAGAGTATTCATTACTGTGAATGTTTTTTTAATGTATTTACAAAAATTCTATTCATATACTCAGATCGATACATATATATATATATATATATATATATATATATATATATATATGTGTGTGTGTGTATGTATACACATATAAATACATATAATCTCCTTTAAAATGTACACAAGTTGAGGAATAGTACATCTGATCGCAGAACATAATAGTTAATTAACCTATGTCACTAATTTTAATCCAATCATTTAAATACATATCTCATTAAGCAGAATATCTTATTACTAATGTTTAATGATCAGTGAGAATTAGCTCTCTAATTAGAATATTATACTGTATGTTTGATCATGATTTAAAAATAGTGATTTTCAAAATAAAAGCAATTTTATTTTAAAAATTAAAATGTAATTTTGCTATAAAAATCTAATTTGTACGTAAATTAATATACAATATATATAAATTATATTTTGTTATTAATTATTTATACTTAAATATATATATAATCATAATCATTATCCATTTTCTATTCAATACTGGATGAAGGCCTCTCCGATTCAAATAATCCAGTGTTTTTCTTTCCCAATCCATTTCAACGAATTTTCTTATTTTTATATAAAAGTCAATGATTATGAAATTATTTCAAGTCTTATATTTTTCATTTTGAGATATTTTGAATTCTGCGTTTGAATTATTTAACAAATATTTAAATAATTATACAATTTTCAGTTATGTTTAAAATATAATTTGAAAAATAGTTCAAAAATTAAAAATAGGTGATCAAATTTTTATTGTCCTTGTTCAGCAAACATTTTTTTAATCATCACTGTAACAACTCACAAACAAACATATCATACACTGTATAAATATAAACATAGTACATTTTCAGTATCCAAATCATTGTTCTTTACAGTTTATGTTTCATTACAAACATTTTAAATTAATGGAAATCGATTCTCATTAGCAGAACACTTAATGTAGATTCATTTGAAATAGTAATCACATTTTGTATAATTCAATTCGTTTATTTACATTTTTATTTTCACCTACAGTCCACTATTAATGTATCTACTTTAATATACAATCGATATTAAAGTGAACATATGAAAAAATATAATCATAATACACATTTATAATAAAAATATTTAATATATATATATATAAATATACGAGTATAATAAAATATATACCTTCTTAATATTTATGAATGAGTTTCATTTCCGTCAATGTCCATTATACATTATTATCATTTATATCGTCGAGTGTTGAAATCAGGCAATATTAAAGTTTATTGAATGTACTGGGCTTATATTATATATATATATATATATATATATATATATATATATATATATATTGATTTATAAAATATATATGTAATAATAACAAAATATCTAGTTTTACAACTAATTTTATGTTAGTAAATATATTTTTAAAATAACTTTTTATAAAAATTATAGTAGTAAATTAAAATATTATGATTAAAAATCTATATTTTTCAATCTAAGTAATTTTTAACATATATATATATATAAAATGTATTTATGTATAATCTTATAAATGAGGTTTTTTTAAAAAAACGATAATGAAACAAAAAATTAATCATTCTAGTCATTACATAAATTTTCACTTATATTTTCTTTATACAAAATGTATTGAAAATATACTGTTTAAAAAAACATTATTACTTTTTTCAAATCTTATATAAATCTACACAAATACCAATCTTAGTTTTTTTTTACGAAAATATTCAATAAATTCAAAACAAAATATTAAAACTTTATAGACATAAAAATGATTGTGAATAAAGTTGTCTAAGAACTTATCTCTACTTTTTATATGAATTTACTATACAGTAAGTATTCTTTTCAAGTCAATATATACTTTTATGAATTTGAAAAGCTAGACAATATTTCATAAAAATAAAAATATATAAAACCTTGTTGTAGAACAATTGTTACTGCACTTTTTGTTCACGTGAAACATTTCTGTAGATGAACGATGAACAATCGTTTATTTAGTTTGAAGTACATACATCCATTTAGAAGCGTTTGTGTGGAAACATTTGTTCCACTTGAACAATATTATTAAATGATTGATTAATATTACACGTTGAACAAAGACGTGTAAATATAGAAAGTCAATTACAGTTATTTTCCTTTTTTAAAAATGTTCATTAATCATTACCATAAAAACAAATATTAATAAAATGAAAATAATAAATTCAAATTTTTAAATAGTTTCAGTTTATTAACTTCAATTATTCCATAATTGTATTTCTTTGAAAAGATGTAATTTATTAGAATTTCTATTTACAATTTTTAATAGTACTTTTATTTTCAGTCTGAATTAAATCTGACTTTTCACATTTAATACTGTCTATAAAAATGGATAATATGAATATTTTAATAAATTCATTTAAAAAGTCAATAAACAACCTTTTCTAAAATATTTTTATATTGTTAGATACCTAATTAAAATTTCATTTATGTATGAAATCCCTTTTTATGAAATTACATAATTTATAGTTGTTTCTAATAAGTTACATTTGTCTCATTGTTGTTAACTAGATTTCTCTGAGAATTTTTAAATATATAATAACAAAAATTTAAATTTTTACTTATATATATATATATATATGTTTTGTATAATAAATGCCATTGTTTTTTAATTAAAATATGTTGTAAGATTGTTATAATTTACAAAGCAGCTCCTCAACAAAATATATGATTATATAAACAATAATTACCAACAAAATTTATTAGACAGTCTCGTTTAAAAAATATACTTGAAAAAAATGTATCACAATACGTTCCGAAATTGAAAGTATAATGCAACATGATATTATATGAATAAAACATTAAAAGATAAATATACTGAGAACGTTCACATTAACAAACATATTTAAATGTATGAGATTGAAGAAAAAACACACACTGTACTATTAGTGAAGAACGATGCCAGTTAAAATGTCACTGTATGTAAAACTTCTCGAATAATAATTATATTCAAAATATATCTGCTCGATCTTTTAACGGCATCAATTAAAATAAAGCAAGCAATTACTTGTCATATTTTAACACCTGGTAATTAGTAAATTTATGTGTAGTGAAATATGTCGATGTGAATTATTTATAAAAATAGCAATTAAAATTTGTAAAAAAGATACGATTTGAATTTTTTTATAAACGCCACGAGTTACAAATTAAAATTCATATATGCATACATATATATATATATATACATATATATATATATATATATATATATATATATATATATATATAAATTATCAAACCTAAAACCGAAAACATATAAATAGCCTGAACTACCTGATTGTAATTATGGATTTGAAACTTGGATACTGAATGTAAAAATGAACTAAAAACTTTTTACAACCCAATAAAACATTTACAAAATAATATTAGGAATTTCTAAATATGATTTAAAAGTCTATGGATGGATATAAAAACAGGCAAGGGTAATTGATAGAATAAATAAAATCGATGAAATGAGTATGGGCAGGATTTATAGCAAGAAGAAAAGACAGTTGAGAGAAAAAATCTTTATGAAATAATGACTAAAAGACAACAAGATCTAGAAAAAGACCATAAGAGGTGAGTGGTAGATGAAGTTAGCCATAGACAGGAAATAATAGAAGAATCTTGGAAAAATGTTTAAGAGTGCCCAATAACAATCTGGGAGGCTTTCCTCCAACAGTGGACTGATATAAACTTGTTTATGATGATGATGATATATATTATTTATGTTATGGATTGTAATATATGAATTAAAAATTAAAATCAACAGTTATTCGAGAAACAATTAACTTTTAAGAATTTATTACAGTAAATAAATCAATCCTCAAACATTTCGAACATCTAAATATAATAAATTTCTATAAATTGTTTAAAATCTTAGAATTACAAAAATAATTATTTGTTTACTGTTGCAAATTTTTTTATCCACAATTTAAAATATCTCAAACTAAATACTTAAAAATTTTTTTGGATTATTATTTGAATTACTGTTATTTAATTCAGTACAGAACAAACAGTTACAATTTTATGTATCATTGAAAAACAACATCAAAGAAAATGACCAAGTATTGTATTTGAAAAGAAGAGCTATAAAAAAATTTCTTTAATAAAAACAATAATTTCTCAAATATATTTATTTTTCTTAAAAAAATAAATACCTTTAAATAGTTTTCACTTTATTGTTTTTAATACAAATCTTTATTTAATTTAATTGTTCAAAATTTATTTTATATTTTGTGTCATATTATATATACAGAGTGTAATTTTTTAATAGATATTTAAACTGCTTCTATAATGATTTTGAAACCATGGCTGTCGAACGTCTCAACAAATACTCATTTCTCTAATTTTCTATGTTTACAAATTTGAGATAAATGCATTTTTTGGCAAGAGTTTATTAACCCTGCAATGATCAGATGTGGTCTAAGAAATCATACACCTTTATTAAATTAATTTTCTCAGAAACTATCATTTGTTAACATATTTTATTATCTTAATAAAAAAGCATATTTTTGTAACATTTCTTTCACAATTTGTTTCCTAATAATCTCTTTAACATTTTGTAATTTTACTGAAATAAATTATTAACCAGATAATTTATTACATAATAATAAACTTTAAATTCTGTCAGACCTCACTTGACCGTTGTTGGAAGTTTTACTACCCGACTATCTCAAAATTAAAAAAAAATATTTAATTTCTATTATGTTTTAAAGTATGAATTATCTAATAATGTAATTTTTATCAAGTAATCATTTAAGGCTTATTAGATTGAGAGAAAAAGATGACTAAATTGAATAAAAGAAGCGATCATGAAAAAATATAAAATCAAATTAGTATTCTGTTTTAGCAGTCCAATATAAGACCTCGTGTCTATTATTTTCCTAGTAAAAATTATATTTTTCTGAAATTATTTTATTTACCAATCATTCTAGTAATTTTAATAGTAAATAAAATCTTTAGAATTCATCAAAAATGAATTTTAAATGTTATTGTTTGTTTTGAAACTTTGACAAATTCACTTTAACACATTTTTTATAATAAAAATGTTCTGACTATGGTGGCATCGTTATCGAAATGCACATAAGCCCATTGTTATGAACAACAAATAAGTGATCAATAAATATAAGTGATAATATATTATATATAATAACAATAAATGGTTATTGAACATTTTATAACACAATAAGGTATTGAAAGTATAATTAAATTGTAAATATTCTTTAAAAAAATCATTTATATATCAGTGGAATAAAGAGTTATTAAAAAAATTAACAAAAATCATTTGATAAAAAAGATATCATCAAAAAATATATATTACTTTTAATAATTATTTTTTCCTATAATTCAAGCAATATTTTTTACCAGAACTCTGTAATTTCATATATATATTTTGCTAGCAATATACGGTCTTAAAATTAATTCAAATTTTACGAATTGTTTTTCATTATATTTTTATATAAAATTTTATATCAAACCTGTAACATCATTGAAATGAATCTAGTATCTAAAAATAATTTCAATACATTTATAAATTCATATATGTGAAGGTGTATGTAGTAATTAGAAAACGTTTAACATTTAACGACATTTCAAAACATCTCTGAATATGTAATTTTAGTATAAAGATTATTTTTACATTAAAAATATGCTTGAAGAAAGATTACGCAGTGTATGAATAATATATAAACATGAGCTTTATTCGATATTAAAAATAAAACAATTTAATATACGAATTTTAAATGTTTACCTAACTGTAAACAAAATTAAATGAAATCTTAAAAAGTAAACACCATTGAAACGAACATAAATCAATGTTTTATTACATTGACTCTCCTTTAAAAAAGTAACAAAAATTGTATAAATAGAATTTATCATCATTCCGAAAGACTTCGATTTAAATAACAATTTTAATGTTAGAAAAATGGTTTTGAAGCTTTTTTTGGTGATAAAGAAAAATTAAACAAACTATGCATAATTTTATTTCAATCTTCATTATTTAATTTTGCTAAAATGATTACTAAACATAGATAAGTGATCTTATCTTCAATTTTATTTGACTTTAAACGTTGTGCATTTCGTGTTTATAATTTATGTAAAATCACATTTGATCTACTAATAAAAACATGTTCATTATTTACTAAACATCGATTTGATGAGCTTTTTATATCGCTTTTTATCCCTTCTCCATTTTTGGAGGAATGTTCAAGTCAAAATATTTAATTTTGGTTATTTGTTTTTACTTATATTTTTATTTATATATATGCATGTATGTATATGTAAAATAAATTTATATAATAAAAATCGCAATATAACTCTCAGAATTAAATAAAATTGACTTCATCATTTTTGTCCAAAAATCACTGAAAACGTTATTTTGGATGAAAAAATATTACAAACCGATCAATCAATGTTTCAAAATAATCTTGTATCATAAATCAATCCGAAATAAAGAGGAGAAAGAAAAATATTTGTAACAAAAATATTATGAGGCATAAATGTAATAAATCAATTTTTTACTGTTTAATTTGAATTCGTACATTTACAAATTCGGTTTTAATTGGAATATAAGTTGCAAAGTTAGATGAAAATTATATTTCTTAATATATATTAAGAGAGAGGGGGAGTAGAGAATACAATGGATAAATAAATAAATGTATAATATTATAAAATTAACTGTAAAAACTAACACTACAAAAACACTTCTTCAGTATTTTTTAGTAACCAATATTTAACTATTAAAGATTATATATATATATATATATATATATATATATATATATATATATATATATATAATGTATAAAAATAAAAATATCACGATTTCTAAGTGAATAAAGAATATCAATTATGTATAAATCAAAATGTTATCTCGTTCTTCCAACAGGTATGATAGTCGCGTATTTTAATTATAATTACTTTGCGACGCGAATGAGTATTTATCCATTTTTTTATATCAATGTGATATCATACTATTGAAAATGTATAGTTGAACATGAGATCACAGGGCTAAAAATACTGGTCAATATAAAACCACATATCGAAATTCAATTGTAAAAAAATTCCATAAAAAGTTGTAAATAAATTGCAACTTTCAATAACTTTTTACGGGAGCTACTCTGGTTTGCCCGTTGACATTTTCAATTTATATGCATGTTTATGTGTGTGTGTGTGTGTGTATGAGGGTGTGTGTGCAATTGTGTGTGAAGTTATGTACACGTGTATAAATAATCAAATAGGGAAATAAATACAAAAATGTTATTTATGTTTGTAAGCATATTTCGTTTATAGTACCGTTAAGATATACAGAGTCATCCAAATGCGACGCCATGATTTGTGTTTTATTAAAAATAAACAAAATAATCTATACACATGTTTTCCTAATCACCACCCTTCACACATGTTTCTTTTTAATAAAACACAAATCTAGACGTCACATCTGGATGACCCTATATAATTGTATTTTTTATAAAAATTATAAATATTCCCAAAATATATAAATATTTATCAATACGTGGAAATAGAGTAATGAACATATTGAGATTATATTGAAGAATATAATATAATGTAAAACATAATAAATATTTAAATGTGATTAGAAAATGAAGCAATTGATAAAAATACTCATAATAAAATAAGTAAACAAAAATTTATTATTGAACATTTTATTAAAATAGCAATTTCTTTATTGAAATTGTATTAATCTCAATACTAAAATGTTAAAAAAAAATATCAGAAGCTTGTTATTCAGATTCTTTGATCTATTTTGATTTAGATTCTTTGTATTATTTAACACATTTTAACTTAATAATTATCTAAATTATTTATAGCTACTAAATATATTAATATTGATTAACGATTCTTCGGGATGTAACATACGCTAATGGGTATATAACATCCCAAAGTCTTACAAAGTTTCTATCACAGATCTTGACATAGATTATTCAACGAAAGGAAAAGCACCCAGCTGAAGATACTGTCATAACAATAAGAGAAAATTTTAGATAATTAAGAAACAAATCTTTAAACTTTAGATATGCATTCGTTTATTTTAAAATATGGAACAAAAATTATTCCTGTAATTAATACAAAATTATAAATGTTATTCAATTAACAAAAATAAATTTTAATTTCAAATACCAGGTCATTAGACAAATCCTCTCTCTCTCTCTCTCTCTATATATATATATATATATATATATAGAGAGAGAGAGAGAGAGAGATCAGCAACAATAATAACCTATTTCTATCTATTGCTAGATGAAGGTTTATCCCAAAATTTTCCATTTCGACTAATGCAATGCCTTTCTCTTCCAATTCATTACAATGAATTTTCTTATATCTATCTATCTATCTATCTATCTATCTATCTATCTATATATATATATATAAATACGTGTGTGTGTGTATGTAAATATAATTTTTTTAATGCACTTGAATGTATAATAAATATTATTTTAAAATTCAATTGAATAATTTAAAAATGATGATTTTAAAGTTCGTGTTTATACAAAAAAACTATGCTGAAAAAGCAATAAATAACATAAAATATTTAATAGTACACACATAACCTTTCATTATCTAAAATAAAACTATTTTATTATACTGTGAATATTGAATATATCATTTATATATATATTTTATTACCTGAAAATCTTTGCATAAAGTATTTATGTGACTATATGGAATCAGATTTACGGTATTTTATTTTTAACACCTATAATAATCTAACCTAATTGTTTGGTCATAAAATTTTCTTATCAAGTACATTCATCTTAAGTATATATTTTTTTGCAGTATGCATATGAAAATGTATGTATTTAGTATGATGCAAGGTTTTTTGAAATGAACGAAAATAAAAAATCATAATTTATTGTATTGTGCAAAGAAATTATTCAAATATAATCTTATTCGTTTTTATGTACACACACACACACATATGTATATATATATATATATATATATATATATATATATACGAGGGTCGTTTGATAAGTATGGTAAATTTATTTATTTTTAATTTAATTAATTAATTAATTTAATTAAATTTTTCAATTTAGTTTTTCTTACTTTTTTACCATACTTATCAAACGACCCTCTTATATATATATATATATATATATATTTGTGTGTATCTATGTACATCTCAGTACGTGTATGTGTAGGGTCATCCAAATATAACGCCTAGATTTTTGTTTTATTAAAAAGAAACTATAAACATATTTCTTTTTAATAAAACACAAAATTAGGCTTTACATTCAGATAACCCTATATATATACTCGTATATAGTATGATTCAAGTGATGATGAAAATAGTAAGAATAGTAAATAATAATATGAAAATAAATGTATGTCTAAATCCTCCAGTCTCATTTGAACCATCCTATATAATTATAAACTGCATGCATTAGTTGGAAAAAAATATTTTTAACTGCAATTAAACTGAAAATTAACTAATAAAATTTCAATTTCAGAAGAAATACTTATATATTTAATTTAGTACAGTAGCAAATTTAATCCTGTACAAATAATTAATCTACATAAATTAAAATAAATATCTTTAATCTGGCTTCTTTTAAATGAACTGCTCTGTCAATTATTCATATTGATAATTAGTTTTTATTTCATTGACATACAAGAAAAATAAATATAAGGAAATAAATAATCGGCATCCCTAATTAATGACATCAAAATAAAATAAATCAAATAAATAACATTTAATACATTACAATGAAGTATTTAAATGAAAATTAATTGAATCATCTTTTCACAAAGGAATCACTATCTCGATACCACAAATGGTGTTGCGGTACCGGATTCCTTTGTGAAAATTAAATTATCCACACAACCAAAGTCTATTGTGAATTTTGTGTTCTACTTATTTACATTTTGTTGTCAAAGTATCATAATTATTTATTTAATAATTGCCAATTTTAATTGTATTGAATTTACAAATCAGTTTAATGTGCCATTTTTTTCGAAAATGTGAAATAAAAAATTATAATCAAGTATAAAAGAATATCGATGAAAATTTAAATTGTATAAATAAATTAAATTCAAATATAATTGATTAAAACTGGAATTTTACCTCATAAGTGACGTAAAAAATCGGTTAATAATATTGAAAATATGTGTAAAACGAATATTTTTATTTAATAAACCAGGGAAATCACCCTCTACTCGTTCTATTCGTCGAATTTCGAACTAGTTTTTGTTTAACAATATAAATAATTTATCAAAAATAAAACGTTTAAAAAATAATAGATAGAATAATATTTCTATTATTATTCTCTAGAAAAAATTCCTATGAATTAATTTTCAATCGAAATTTTATGATGTTATTAAAGATAAATATTTTTTTATTTTTTTGAATTTTGAAGAATTAGCAAAAATTAACAAAAATCAAATTTCGGCTACTGAAATTGCATTTTTTAATAATAAATATAATTTTTACTAGAAACTAATTATTTTTCACCTATTTAATCGATTTTTAATAAAATAAAACGACTTGAACTAATTTTAAAAAATTTTAATTTTTAACCTCAAAAAAAGCACGACCTATAATATGGAAAATTTCATGAAAATTCAACATTTTCAAAAATCAATTCTTTTCATTTAAAATCAAAGCTCGAGTATAATATATGATAAATTGATGATTAAAATCTAATTTTTAAACCTTAGACGAATTTTATTTAGAAAAAACACTAAATTATGCTCATTCCATGCCATTTATGTCTCAATCGAATAAAAATGAATAATTTCCATTTTAGAGCATTAATATAAATTCAAATGTCTATTATTGCATACTAAAATATTTACTAGGGTCTATTGAATTAATTCTTAATCGAAATTTAATAATATAATATAGATAAATATTTTTTTTCGATTTTTTAAATTTTAAAGAAAAAACGAAAATTATCAAAAATTGATTTTCGGCTACAAAAATCATATTTCCTAATAATGAATTTAATTTTTGCTAAAAGACAGTTACTTTTTACTTACTTAATCGATTTTTAATAAAAAAGAACGACTTGTAGTGATTTTCAAAATTTTCAATTTTTTGCCTTAAAAAAACCACGACCTATAGTATGGAAAATTTCATGAAAATTCAACATTTTCGAAAATCAATTTTTTTTATTTAAAATCAGTACTTGGCTATAAAACATAACGAATCAATGATTAAAATCTCATTTTTAAACGTGGGACAAATTTTATTTAAAAACCCCTCAATTATACTAATTCCATGTCCCTATATTTTATAGAGAGAGAGATAATTATAATTAACTAGAAAATATTAATAAAATGATTAAAATATTATAATTCAAAATTTACTTATGAAATTATTTAATAGTTATTCTAAACAAAACGATGAAATTATAATGAAATATAAAGAATATTTTCAAACAGTGAAAGAAAATATATACACCTACCTAGTTACTGTTTATACTTTTTTTTCTCTTACGTTTTAACTTTTATGTGCTTTTAAATGTATATAAATACATATATAATTAAATGTATATACATACATATAAATACAAAATGTAATATAGTAAAAGCACACGAAAATAAAATTAAAATATACACAAATCTAATAAAAATAAATGTTTTCATTACTTATAATATGCTTACATACACACATATATACATGATATATATATATATATATATATATATATATATATATATATATATATATATATATATATATATATATATATATAATTGTCTGTATTTAAATTATGTAACTTATGTACATAGCGAAATAAAATAAAATCTACTATAAGTAGTTATTAATTGCAAAAATGTTGAAACAACTTTTCATATTTTTAAGACATTTTTATTCATTCCATTAAAAATACCATGTGAATTTGTTATTAGATTTATATATATATATATATATATATATATATATATATATATATATATATATATGTATTTTAACATATATACGATTCGTGTAGTCACAAAAAAAAATTAAAGCATAATAGTGCAATTACTCATATTAAATATATACAGTTATTTGACGAAGAATCCATTAATGTTTACACAAAGCGTTTTGCTGGCCTTTGACCTATTTTCTTATTTTAAAAGCACTTGACATTTACACTTTGTCATAAGTGTTCGATACTTAAGAAAACATCCGCTGTAACTAAATATCTCTTTTTAATTTCTTAACGAAATCAAATTATCGAACGAAACAATCTGATAAAAAATTAAATTGAATTAGTATGAAAAAAATCAAATATTGTATAATGTACTAAAAACGTAAACGTTTTTGCAAATTAACAAATATTAATGGTTTTAATTTTTGTTTTAAATTAAAACTAGTTTGTTTAATAAAGATATAGATGGTATTTAGAAAAATATGCTTTTTTCAAAAAAAATTGTTTAAAAACACAATCTTCAAATTTTTATTGAAAATTCATTACAATTAAATAAATATAAATTAATAATGATTTATACTAAACATTGTATATACGTTTAATAAATTTGTAGAAAAAAAAATGTATAGTTTGAGAGCCAAAGCGTGGAACAGGTAGATGAAATAAAAACACCTGGAAAATTTATACCATTTAATGGTAACCTATGGCCAGAGATTGAACCGAGAATTAGAGAAACATAAACAACGTTTGGAAAATCAATAATGTAATGAAAAGTAAAATGCCATTGAACCTGAAACCGAAAACATATAACCAATATACATTATTTGTCTGTACTTCTGAACCAGAAACTTGGATACTAAATGTAAAAATTAAGCAAAAACTTTTAAAGTTCAATTAGGCTTAAAAAAATGTCAGTAAATTTTAAATTTATATATATATATATATATATATATATATATATATTTAAGGTTAACTATAAATTTTTACAGAATTAATTTTAATGAAATAACCATTTATTTTAATAATAGTCAGATATTGATAAAAATATATTATGTGACATTAAAAATATACATCTATTGTATGTTTTATTAAAAGTAACTGTTTAAATTTGAATAAATCGAACATTGTAAAGAAGAAACTGGTTAATCGCATGATAATTTCCACGTTAACATAATTTATATATACTTTAAATGAATATATAGAAATATAATGTAAATAATAGAAACAAGCTCGTACAACAAATCATTAAAATATATATCTCTTGATAAAAAAGGTGTGGATTTAACATCATGCAAATGTATGAACATCTCTTTAGATTATTGTAGTTTCACCCACGGTAACAATAGAAATAAAACTATAGATTTGTTTATTTATACAAAAATGAATTTCAAATATTAAAAAATGATATAATAAATTAGATATTTTTTTTTGTATTTGTAATATAAAGATATTTTTCTAACAAGATCGAACCATACTTGTAATCAAGGACAATCTTCTGTAATATTTTATAAATTTTAAATATTTTTTTCAATTTTATATACTGATAAATTATAATGTACCAAAGTAAATATTTTGATCTTTGTTTTATATGAATTTAAATGTACGTTTAATGGAAATAAAATAAGTGTAGTCATTTATATAAATACCTTTTACTTATTCGCCTTTTCCAAAGATTTGTCTAATATATACGAAAAATGTCATATGATTAACCAGTTTTTTTAAAAGTATTTGATTTATTTACATTTTCAATAGTACTTTTCATATTATGTCTATGTAGTAATAATGTCACGCTGATATTTTCATCGATAAGTTGTTTTTGTACACCTACACGGTACTATAAATAGTTTTAAATAAAAATTACACTTTAAGCACACTGATAAGAACACTTATGAAAGAATTTTCATATAAATTATATTTTATGACCTGAATATTTGTTTAATAAATATATGATTTTATTGTGATCAATCTTTTCAATGTTCTATTTTCGAGATTAAGTTCACTTTTATTTTTATCGAAATATGAATATAATTCACTCTTTGTATACTTAATTCACTTTTATATAAACGAATCGATTACTTCTACTTTAAAAAATATATATAACAGAGTTGAATAATTATTTATTGTTCACATTATTCAATGGTATGCGTTTTTAATTCATCAAAGGATGAATTATTTTAATTATAATAACTTTATCATAGCTCGAATTTATTCATTAGAACGATTAAATAGAACGATGCAAAGTAAAAGAAACTGAATACTTATGGGGTTATTACTACTTGTTGCATTAATGTCAAAAATTGTAATAATATTTTTAAAACTTAATATATTATACAAATATATATATATATACATATATATAATATTTTTTTATTATTTATATTGACAGAAATTTATTCCGAGTAACATTTAACAATGCCACATATGTCAATATTATCATAATAATAATTAAATTAGACTATTCGTTCATTAAAATAGCACCTAACTTAAATATGCCTAATCTCTTCTTGTTATTAAACAAATATTGAATATATTATGGATGACATTTTAATTATTTTATTAATTAGAAAACACACAAAAGATTCACACATTATATATATAACCTCACAAATATTATAATTTATTTAAAAAGGTGTCAACGTTACACCATTCATTTCAGAAATATTTATGTTTATTTGAAAGAATATCAATGTAATATTTTTTTGTCACATTCCTTATGAAAAATGTATAAAAATGCAAATATTGGTCTCGTTTACAATCTTTTGAAATGTTTTTTTTATTTTTTTTACTAATTTTATCTCTGTATAAAATTAAAATGTTTTGAAAAATTTTTAAATTTATTATTGCATTGTAGTATAATTTTAATAAATTTATTATTTTAATGTCAGTGATATTTAGATATCTTTGAAATAAAATCCTACCATATAAATCAATTCAATGTCGTACAAAAATATTTTCATAATTGATATAAATTTTGTATTTTATCTTTAATAATTTTTAATTATCTCGTTTTGGTTAAATGTTTAGGCAAGTTACTCTTCTATTAGAATTTTAATTATTATTGTATTATTGGTACATTGATAACATAAAGATTTTAACAATTATTATTTAACTTTATTAAACCTGGAAAATTAATTAATTTTAATAGAACGTCCAGTAAATCATTAAACAGTCTGAATATTAAAAAGGTATACAGTAACATAAAAAATATGTATCACAATTAAAAATAAAAACTATTATACAACAAATATTTTATTATATTGATCAATATGTAAAAAAAATATAATATAAAAAATTGTTTTTCAGTTGGTGTTCCAAAATAACAATCCAGCTATCAGGTCAGATTTTTTTTAATTTACGATAATATTTTGAATATTTAGAAACGCTCTCATATTTTTTTTAAAAAATATAAACCACTTATTCTAATTTCAACAAAAAAAACATTAATGCCAATTTAAAAAAGCTATTTAAATAAAGTTGGCGATTTTTCCACTTGAATATAAATGAATTACTTATCTGAATATATGAAGATTTTATAAAAATATTCTTTAATTGAATTATTGAATTAAATGTTCAGTTATTGAATATAAAGAATCATGTAATGTTAAAATAAATAAATCATTTGTGTTCTAGTTAATTGATCAGATCAAAACTTTATAATTTCTTTGAAAATTATAAATCGATTATAAAAATCTTAAAAAAACTTTAATCGCAAATGAAAATAATTATTTACATAAAGTTGATGTTTTTTCACGAAAATGTAGATGAAAAACTCATCTAAACACATGAATTTTTTTTAAAAGTGTTCTTCAATTGATCGATTATTAAATTAATAATAATTTATTAAAAAGGAAAAATTATGTAGTATTAAAGTAAATGATTCATTTGTATTTTAGTGAATTGATCAGACTAAAGCTTTGTAATTAATTTGAAAAATATAGATGGATTATAAAAATCTCAAAACATTATTCACCAATCAAAAAAATCTTTATATACAGTTGATGATTTTTTTTCACTCTCATATAAACGAATCATTTATTTGAATACATAAAGATTTCTTATAAACGTTCATAAATTGAACAATCGCTGAATTCGGTGTTCAGTTATTGACCAGAAAAAATCATGTCGTGTTAGAGTAAATGGTTGTTGATTTTTTTTCACTTTTTTGTAAATAAATTACTTATTTAAACACATGAAGATTTTATAAAAACATTCTTTAATTGAACAGTTATTGAACGGAAAGAAGCATGTAATTTTAAATGAAATGATTCGTTCTTATTATAGTGATTTCGTCAGATTAACGGTAATGAAATTTTCATTTTTTAAATATCCAAAATTTGTTTTTTAAAGCAATTATTTCATTAAATATTGAATAAAAAAATACTAATAAAATATGTTTTAAAAATAAAGTATATATTAACAACCTTACTTTTGCCAAAAAATAGATAATTATATTATTAAATTTCTATTATCTAGTAAATCAAGTTTATTTAAACTTATTTTTTAATTTATGCTTAATTGTAATAATTAAATGTAGTATTTTATTTAGATTAGCATTATTTATCATCTTAAGGCAATTATTATTGTTAAATTATTCTTGTTGTTCAATTTCTTTCACCAGTGTTGAAAATATTTTCAATATTCATTACATTTATAAATTACTGAAAACAAATAATATTAATCTATATATTTCATACACTGTTTGTTTGTCTTCAACAATGAACATTTTTCCACCAACTCTAATCAATAAAAATTGTATCGTTTTAATATTAACATAAAATTTCGCAATACCAGTTGATACGTACATAAAAATCGCGTCCATTTATTCATGCAAAAACCATAATATTTTGAATTGAATCGATGATTCAAACCAAACAAAAATAAACCGGTACACAAGTTTGCATGCAGTCACGATCAAAACATAAATATTGATATAAAGAATGTCACAAAATCCGTACAACAAACACAACTATTGCATAAAAGAAGCTTATTGAAATTAAATATACTTTCGAACATATCTCTACAAAATATCAATGAAAATGTTATTCGAATCATTCCATTAGTATCCAAATATGATAAATACAAATATACAAATATTTGTCAGACGACAAGACATGTTTGAATAACAAAAACGCGAACAGGACATTACTAATGAATTTGAAGAGAAATGTTTTTTAAAAAAATAAACATCTTCGGATTGACTGTTATGAATAATAAAAAAGAATACAAGTATCAGATTTATAAATACGTGGGTTTAACTTAAAATAGTGAAAGTGGACGTAAGGAGAAAAAAAACTTGAAGAAATTAGTCTAAACAACACCCACGTTACAAACATGACTTTGACAACACTTTATGGATAGATCGTATTGTCTAAAAGTTCCGGCTGAATCGATGTGGGAGGGCGTTCAGCGTACTAGTTAAAATTAACATTGATTTGACACAGGGGAGTGCTAAGTGGATTTTATTTCGATATGCTCTCACTTTAGATTATAAAACATCGTTGTGATGATATCATATTTCGTATTGTATTCTTGATCTATTGCGTTAATTTACTCTTTTATTACTTAATCAGGTATTGTTAATGTCATTTAATATATGTATAGTACGTAGTTCAATTTATAAAAAAATATATTCAATAACAAACAAATTAGAGTAAATAATACTTTTCTTACTCAAATAAATCATTATGTAATGCAAAAAACGTATACAGATTTTTATTGATAAATCATTATCAGATTTTCTTAAAAAAATCACATGCTTATCGTCTAAAAATAATTTTTCGGCACTTTATATATTAAATGGTATTCCAAATTATTTTTCATAAACCTTTCTTCTTTCATTATATTGTAGGAAATATTTTTCCTTATTAAAAAATATAAAGATAATTTTTTTTCTAGATTTAAAAAATATTCGAATTGAAATTCATATAAATAGTTGTTTAAAAAAACAATAAATTAGGAATAAATTATATTATTTTTAAAAAAAATAAATCAATAACTGAATTAAGAACCTATATAGATTTTATACATAAATCACTACTAGATTTTCATTCAAAAATTGATATGCTTACCATCTAAAAATAATTTCTCAGTACTTTATATAATTTAATATATATTATGAAGTATTTCAAATTATTTTCCACGAAACTTTCTTGTTTCGTTCTATTATAGGAATTTTTTATATATAAATATATATTGATAATTTATTTTTGTTCTATAATAGATTGTAAAAATATCTAATTGAAGCTAATATGAAAAATTTTAGAAAGAAAATCTGATATAAAAAATAAAATATTAACTCTATTTGAAACAGCATTACTTCAATTTAAAAATGAACTTCAGTGATTTCTCTCAGTAATGTATAATTAATTAAAATTTAAAAAAATACAATTTATATTCTGTACTAATATATGAATATTTAAGTAAAATATCGAATTAAAATTGACTAACAAGAAAAAAAATGTAAAATTCGTATATAGATAATAACTTATTCAACATCATTCATAAAAAAACTATTATATTTTCCATTTTCTTAGTTTTACAACATGAATGTTTTATTTCCCAGTTCAATGTATAAAAAGTCTTAGCAAAATTTTTCAACCTACTTTATTGTTTGAAATATAACAGAATTTTAAATCGCGCAACAAAAAAAACATTAAAAAATATACTTAATTAAAATAAATTCAGAAAACAGACAACTCGTGAATAGAGGATGAAATTGAATAGAGAGTTTTATGTTCAGAGATTGAATACTACAAATGAAGTTCTGTACAAAATAAATTTAATTGAAAAAAGAGTCGCTTAATTTACGAGCGCACTCGTAGATGAATGAAAATTTCGATGATACGCCAGAATTACGTTGAATTATAAAAGTAAGGCATGTTCTGGTTTACGTTGAAATAAATACTTACAGTGTACACAATTTGACACTACATGTATATATAAGTGAAAAAAATATTGTCAAATTTAAAATTATTTTTTTTAACAAAAACTTCATGTAATTGATTTTTTCTTAAAAACTGAGAAATATGTGAATTAAAATTTTATTTATTTAATATACATATTTAAAATGTTCAAATTAGAAAAAAAGTTTTCAATAATCCAAAAAATAATAAAATTAGATTTCAATTTCAATTTTAGTGAAATTTATTCCACTTATAACCATAAAAATATTTTTTGTTAATAATATAAATAAGCTTAAAGAAAAAGGTTTTTTGTAAATATTTATATTAATTAAATACTGTTTTAAATCTATTTTGATAAAGTTATGCCTTATAAAATCTTTCAGTTAAAAAAATAGATATATTTTAAAACAATATTTTAATAAAAATAAACTTTTATCCTCTTATTATTTTTTTTTTCTAAAATGACTATATTTTGAAAAGATCAACTTATGAAATGATCTTTTATGAATCCTAATCAAAATTGAGACCAACAAAAAACATTTCACGTGAGCTTCGTTTAAAAATAGAACATCACCTGAACTTAAAGCCTCGTCAACAATTTATTTGTAATTCCAATTACGCAATGCACACAGCGTATCACACGACTATTTCTTCTCTTTATTCAATACTTTTACTTTGGAGATCCGGCTTGAAACCTTAATCCGCGAGTTTTGAATCGCTTTTTCTGTTTATCAAATGATGTAATTGTTTATAATTAACAAATAAATATTTGTATGAATTCTTTTCATTCACACAAATAATTCAGAATTAAAATATAAATTTATACACACACATATATTTATATTATATATATATATATATATATATATATATATATGTGTGTGTGTGTGTGTGTGTGTGTGTGTTTATAATAAAATATACTTCTTTAAAATATTACATTTATTATTATGGGAAAAATCAAATTTTGTAATTATGTTTTTATCACAATTCTCAAAAACCAAAAGTGGAGAACAAAAATTTGTTTAACATTAACATATATATATATATATATATATATATATATATATATATATATATATATATATATATGAAAAATGAAATTCAAAATTAAACTTTAATTTCAAACATAAAAGAAAATTCAATAATTATTAACGATCGAACCAAAAAATGATATCAATATATTTTTATAAAAAAATTCTAAAAATGTATTTTTATATGAAAATATGTTTTAAATATTTCCTTTAATTAATTTTCAGTTTTAAAAGTAGAATTTTTTTATGACATTTTAAAATTTATTCTTTTTTTTTAAAAAAAAAAAACAGTTTTCTTTGAAGACATTTTATCTCAATTCATATTAAATATATTTAGCCCTACAATTCGCAATGATTTATATATCAATCATTGATATTTTTAATCAGTAATTTTGTGTTTAAAATTTTCACGACTCTAAATATACAAAAATTGTTATATGACTTATCCATCTAACAAAATATTAAAATTTACAAATTTAGCAGCATTTATTAAAAAAAATGTTTTAATGTTTTTCTCATTTTTAGTCTAGTATTTTTATAAATAATAATTTTTATAGTTTATTTTTTAAAATGAAAAATGCTAATCTTTTATTGTAATGATAACTATTCATAGAACATTTTAATCTAAATTCTATACTACTTCGAGACATTTTTCTAAACATTTCATAAAAAACACTTATTCAATTCTCACACGTCTGTACTTTGCATAGTCAACTATGTCTTCCGCATTGTCTTTCCACTTAGGATTTTTTATCGTCATGTATTCAGATGTAAGCATCATAAAATTGAGCAATATTAATCTTCTTAAAGTGTATTTACACGTATACACACACATTCTTGTATCTATCAAAAATTGTTCACATGCAAGTGATTTACATACTTTACCAATTCATAAAAGTAATATCCATTAAAATTTGATTTAAAATTATTATAATAAAAATTAATTAATTGTGTGAACCCTGATTAATGGTTCAATTATTTTCTTGCATGCGTACATGAATTTCAAGTAACTAATAATATTAGGTTTGTGTATGTGTAATGTTATGAAATATATTTGAATAAATTTAAAACGTAATTGAAAAATCATGTCGCAATAGACTAGAATATTTAAAATTTCCAAATAAAAACAATTATTTTTCATATAGAATATAAAAATTGACTAATGAGAAATTGATACAAGTTTTTATGATGTTTAATTTTTGCAATATATTATTGTATCGAATTACTTACAAAATGTACAGATAAAAATTAATAATGTTATTTTTTTTTAAAAAGCAAAAATTAAATTAATATAATGTGTATATTTTTTTTTTAAAAAAAACGTAAATTAAAAAGAATTATCCATAAAAATAAACACAACATTTTTATTTCAAAAATATAATTGAAAATAATTTAAATTTAAAAATTAAGATAATAAATAGTAAATTTGATGTACATAAAATTAAAGGAAATTATTAAGTGTACAGAAAAAATTGCCAGATTTAATTTTTTTTTATATAATATGTAATCAAACATTCTATATGTATATTTTCTTTGCTAGATACATATCTGTTAATTTATAAAAAATACAACAAATTATTTTATCTTACTTGCATATGTAGAAAATTCAAGAAACTCACCTGAAATAAAAATAAATATATTAATCATACAATAAAATTAGTACATTTGTTAAAACTACTTATTTATTAATTAATAGTTAAATGAAACAAAGATAGCGTCTAACTTTTAATTTATTTATTATCAAAATGTCCTTAAAATATAATAAAATATTTTATATATATATAATATATAAATTTTTTTTTATAATTTTTTGTATAAAATACAATATTTTAATTCTTATTTTTATAACCAAGAACATAATATTTTCAATTTAATTTATAATTATTTTTTTAGAGTTTAGTACTCGATATTATTAAATTCTTTTAAATATTTATTTAGAAAATATAGTGATTAAAAATAAAATATCACATTAATTTAAAATTACTAATAATATGTTGAATTCAAATATTTAATATTTTTATTACATTAACCAAAATATATTACTTTTTGATTCAATCCGTTTATTCATCAGCATAAAACCACTTTTAGAATTAATTATGTTTCAATAATAAACTACTTTTTAAATCTCATAATTCTTTTTAAAAAATATTTTATTTTATCTTAAAATTTTTCACCGAAAATTGAAGATTATAGACTTTGCGTTTTCAATTTTTTCCCATCATATTTCTCTTTCTGTCTCTTAACATGTAGCATTTTATTCCTAACATGCAACTTTCCATATTTCTCTATGTTGCCTAGAGCTGTTGAATTATTTTAATAATTAAATCCCATATATTCCACAATTAGTTACATTAATTAATTTTCTGTCCTTCTTTCTTTATATATATATATATATATATATATATATATATAAACAATAAGTAAATAAAATACAAAGAACTCATTTGCAAAAATCTATGTAATCCTAGTAGACACAAATATCGCCTCAAGTTCCAAACGCAACACATTTTTAATTATATTTCTTTACATATTTCTGTTCGAATTATGCCTAAAGTAATATAAAGATATTTTCGATATAAATTAATACTTACCTCTCTATAAATTATGTACCAAATCATTTACAACAACATTTAACTATTGGTTTCTACAAGATGTAGAGAGAATTTGTAACCTTTCACACCTACACATTTTTTATCAAATAATATTGTGTTATATAAGAAGTTACAATCGTCCGTTACATTCCATCCAATTATAAAATAAAACATATCAACAAAACGGTTCATTATATTCTGTTCCAATGACATATTTTATATTCAAGGTCTGCACATTCGTCGATATTTAATATTTAGGTAATTAATTTTTATGGATTTTGTCAATGTTTTCAGTTAATTTTTAGCTTTTTTAGACGTGTCGTCTTCGATCTAATCGTATCAAAAATATTTTAATTATGAATATGTTAAATGAAAATACTTTTTAAAACACAAATGAAGTAGTTTTGTATTCTTTTATTGACTAGATCTTTATTAATTGGACGTATTTATTTTAATATAATTAAAATAGTATAGTTTTATCAGGTTTTTATGAAGATCATGTTTTTAAATTGTTTTATTAAAAATGACTAGTGTTAATTTCGTAAACATTTGTTTAACTTAATGTATAATCATACACACACACTTATGTATATATATATATATATATATATATATATATATATATATATATATACATGTTTTAAATACTACTTGATAATATATAATCTGTTAAATGATTAAAATACTTTCATTTATATCCAATATGATTTTATGACATTTCTTGACATCTGCATAAAATGTCAATTTTTTAAAAAATAATAATTTATTTTTAACTAATACTTTCAAAAAGTGTACAAGTGAATAACAAATATTTATTGAAATAAAATAATTCTTAAAAATATACCTGTTTGATTTCAAAAGTACTGATTAATATTTTGTCTACTAGTTTATGTTTTCTGTTTTTTTTTTACAATATTTATAAGGTATAAAAATCATATATATTATAAAATATATATTCTGTCTAATAAAATTTTAATTATATTATTTTTTTAAATAAAATAAGATTTTAAGTCTCGAAAAAAGTTCTTTCATTATTCAAGAGAAAAGATTGAATGGATTTTCATTTAATTTTTATTTTCATTTTTTTATCATTTCTTTTTATTCAGAAGAAAAATAGAAATGAAATTATTTCAAGTATATAAAAATTAATATCAAAATAAAATTATGAATAATCAAAATAATTAAATACAATACATTTCTATTGTGTTATGTTATTTATTGATTAATATTAATCAAAAAATAATTATAAAATATATGAAATACAAATAGACTATTTTTATTCATCATGCAGAAAGCAAATGAAATTATGATCAGTTAAAATAATTAAATTCAAATTATTACCACAGTTTTATATCAAATAAAAATTGTTAAATTATTCAAAATTAAAATAGATTACTCCATCAAATGAGAAATAATAAATCAAGCAAAAAACACAATAATTTTATTCCGAATAAAATTAATGATTTTTCACACAAATTAATTATCACCACCCAACACCCAATAATATTAGATGATGTTCAATAATCACTTATAATTCACTTTATTGTTTATAACAACAATAGACGTGGTGCTGGAGGTAATAATTCATTTGTGATAAAATGTATTTGATTCAATTTCAAAATAAATAGTAGTTATTGATTGTTCTACATTTCTTTATTAAACATTTTTCAACATCTCATTTTTAAATTGAAATATATTTTTTTAAAAAAAACTTTTCAACATAAAAAATCTTTTTTAAAATTATAAATATACTTCTCATACATTTGCAAATTTATTTGAAACGATTTCATAAATAAATCTAGTTACAAAACAATTTTGAAAAAAGCAATTGAATATAATTAAATTTTTAATTAAATTTTAAACAATCGTACGTGAATTTTTCGACTATTAAATTCCTTAATGATGTAAATATATAATTAATAAACTAAATTTTTATATCATTCAATTTCCTTATTCAATTCGTTTTCTTCTAGAATTCATTTTCATTCAACGTTTATTAAATATTACTGAAATCATAAAAACGTTCTCACAGAACCTATAACATTAAGTATGAAAACAATGCGATGTAAAAAATATTTTACTCGATATTTTTTATGATAAATTACTGTCTTTGTGTTTGATCATACATAATGTTTAAAATTAAATTATGATATTTCATTTATTTAGATAATTATTATGTATGATGAAATACGAAGTTATTTCTTGTAATCTCATCAATAATTAATTTGTTTGAGAAAAACATAAGTGAAAAATGTGTTCTAACATTTTTTTATCCATAATAACTTTTTAAGATATAATAAGTAAAAAAATAATACGACAGATAAAATATTGGGCATATATATGTGTGTGTATTTGTGTTTGTGTGCATTTACAATAACTTAGTAAAATGTAAAAAAGTTTTAAAGAATTTTTACTTTTCTGTTCAATTAATTATTTAAAAAGTATCAAAAAACTTCTCTGTTATTCATTCCTCGTCGATTTAATTAATCAATAAGTACACGACAATATATTACCTATTTTATATTTTGATATAATATAGATAAAAGCATATTAAAACAAATTAAGAACCGATGCGTGTACGTTATTTATACAAGTATAAATAATTCATCAACACTGATGTGACTTTTATTGATACGTCCTTCATATATTGACCCAGATTTTGAAATCTTCGAGCTGTCGAATACGATCAAAAGATGAACGCAGGCCATACAGCACATTGATCTTTACCATAAATTATGAAGTAAATTTATATACAGCGTTATATTCAGATATATGTAACACTTGTAGATGAGCTCGTTTAACACGGATCTACTTTTACTATCTATGTATGTATATGACGGAACTCAGCGGTATTTAAAATAGTTCCAATATTGTGCAACTCATTTTTATAAATATTTTTAAAGTCAATCTTATTATTTTTTTAAACTATTTCAAGGTTTATCGTATCACTGTCATGTGAAAATAAGTAACTCAAACTATTAAGATATATAATTATTGAGAGTATTTTGATAAATGTTAATAAGAGATATTTGAAAATATTTCTTAATAATATTCATCCAAATATTCACATTGTTTATTATTAGTATTTCTTAAATTTTTGATTTTTATATATTTTTTTAAATAAATTATATAGAATATTTCAAAGCAAAAATTGTTACTCTAATGAAAAAGAATACGCAAATTTTATACCATTGCCTAGAAAAAAACGTAATTTAAAAAAACTATGTAATAATCTTTTACTAAGAATCTAAATAAAGTTTGCGTAGTCTTTGTATCATTAGTATAGCAATTCTTTTTCAATCTGTTCTTTGAAGTAAAACGAAATTTTCATATCAAAATATATTTTATTTTTGTATATTCATTAAGTAACTTGTTTTTATTTTAAGAAATTTGATGAAGAGTGAATTGCTCTATATTTCTATTAATTAAGAAATGATTCAGTTAAGTTGTAATTATTTCGACAGAGAACTAATAAACTCATATTTTAAAACGAAAAATAAGTTTATATATATATATATATATATATAATAGGAGACTAGTCCTGAAAAATATTTTATTTCTATAAAAAATATGATTTAAAAAAAATATTATTATTAAAAAAGTGATACTAGTATACTTATAAACTTATTAACACATATGTTCTATTTGAATCAATTACATTTTTATTACAATAAAAATTAATCGTTGAATTTCATTTTATTATTTTTTTTAATTTGTCAGATTTTTTATAATTCTTTTTTACAATTAAATAAATCTCTACATATAAACAATGGATTAAAAAATATTTAATAATTACATATGCTTTTTACAGTAAATATTTAGTTTCTAAATAATATCAAATCTTTTTTTAAAAATTAATACTCATTTTAAATATGAAATACATTGAAAAAATACTTTTTATAATGTTTAATAAATTTACAGCGAAACATTTTTTTAGTTTCTTATTAAAATTAAAATGTATAAATAATTGTTTCAATAATTCTTATATTTGTTTAAAAAAAAGGAAAGAAATCTATATAAGTATTTTGTCATTATGTTTTTTATTAAAATTTGGATCATATATTTTTTAAAAATACTGAAAAAAAATCTGGAACTAAAAAATATATAATAATCCTAAAAAAATATAGATCTATTCAAAAGTGAATAATCTTAACAATTATTTAAAATAACTGAAAAAATTATTTCTTAAAAAAATATAATTTAACATACTTTATTACTTTTTCGATTATTATCAAAATTTTATATGAAATAAATTAAAAAAAAGTTCAGTAACCAATAAAGTTCTATCACTTTTAGATTTAAAATGGCAACACTTGTATATTTTATTTAAAATATTGACCTTAAATTTTTTTATAATGCATTATACACTCTTGGCACTTGTTGCTTAATATAAATATTTGCTATGAGAGTTTAACACCTTGCTTTGAGAGTTTAACTCTTAATACTCATTATGAATAATTCTTCTTCAAGTCCACTAAACAGAATAGAAATTTGTTCTTGAAATAAAATTTGCTTGATGTGTTTGTGTAAAAGGACCTTTTGATGGAAGTAAGTAGTAACTAAGTTTATAGTTGGATAAAAAATTTTACAAAAAGTAATAATATAGAAAATGTCAATTATTAATTACTTATTTATATTTTGTATAAAATGTTATTAATTTTGATATATATATATATATATATATATATATATATATATATATATATATATATATAAAACAAAAATCGGATTTAGATACCCTAGAATATTCCACTTATGAGGCCACTGACACTTTATGTGTAAGAAATGTCTATGACAGTGTTAAAAATAGTATACATTTTAGCTGGATGTCTCTGAAATTGTGAGGTCCTTTGCTTCAACCTGCAAACCTATAAATAAATTCGGCACTGGTTAACCGAACTCAGACTGAAGGATAGTAAAAAATAATAATTGATAACAAGCAAGTAAACGTATGTCTAAATCTTTCATTCCCATTTTATTATCTAATATTTTTAAAAAATAATTATTTAAATATTACAAGATGTAAAATTTATAAAGTTCAAATATTTCCAAATATATAAATTCTAGATATATTTAAGTAATTTGGAAATTATTGTAATCAATGAAACTTGCATTGAAACTCTAATGGATAATTACTTAGTTTAATCTATAAATGTCAATTTAATCAATATATTAATTGCCAGAGTTGTTTTAATATTTATGCTGTCAAACTGTATTAAAAAATAATACAAATAGATAAATGAACTTTACGATTGTCTACCATGTTTCATTAAACAAAAAAGTATGAGTTACTAAATGTAAAAATCAATAATTTTGACAATGACGTAATGTTTAAATACTGGTTGCAATTAATTACTATGATGATTTTTTCTCTATGAATTTTTTCTACTCTTTTTGATTAAACGTGTAAAGGCAAAGTTGAATTTGTTATTTTTATATAAAAATTTAAAAAATTATGTTGTCAATAAGATTAATAATAATGGTAAAAAATAATCCAAAAATTATTTTCCATGATATTATTTATGTTTAATTTTTTTTAACATCTATTCATAATAAATCTATGTATATTATTCTATGTTTGTTTGTAATTTTTATTTTGATTTTTTTTCTATAAACATTGCTACATTTTTGATATATTATCAAATATTACTAACAAGCAAAACATGACTGTTTGTAACAAATATATTGAATATTTTTTACAAGGAAATTTATGTTTATTATTTATTATTTTAATTAATTTTATTATTAAAATACTATCTATATATTCGGTTATATTACATGAATGTCAAATTTATAACTATTCATTTTTACACAAGTGCAAGGGAATTTTTTACAGCTGTATTTCTAATTGATCGTTATTTACTATAAAAGCTGCTACTTCACTTGTAGTGCTATTAGTATTAATTTGGTATTTCAATTGGTTTCTTTATTAACTTTCGAAAATATATTGTCTGTGGAGCAAGAGAGAACCTTTTTTGTACGATTTTGAATTGAGGAAGAGAGAAACAACAATTTAGTATTCAAAAAAGTAACTGTTGATCAATAAGGAATACGAAGATGGTTTTAGAAATTTTAAACTGGCAATCTGACACTTGAAAATAATCCACACGAAACACCCACAGCCGTTCTAAATAATGTCAGATTGAAAAATAGTTGGATTATAAAATTTTACAGCATCCTCCATACTCAGTCAATTTGTCATCAATTGATTATTATCTTTTCAAATAATCTTGGTCTCTTTTTTCGAAATAAAACATTTATAAATCAAAAGACCATAATTAACACATTTACAGATTTCATTTCTTCTAAAAATACTGATTTTTTAAAAAGTGTAGAATCTATAGTTTAGTCTTATATTGGGGAAAAAAACTCTGTGAATAGCGCATATTTCGATTAAATAAAATATTTTTTCCTTACAAAATTATATTTTAATTTTAACATTTAAAATCAGAGATTTCATGTGGTAAAAAATAATATTTTTAAAAATAACAACAATAACTAATTATTCATTTCAAATCATTGAACTATTTTTGAAAATAGTTTTGAAAGCCGATCGTTCTTCAGAAATTATTTTCGTGCGAAATTCTCTATAAAATTATATTTTATAATTAATATTGAACTAAATTAAATTTATTTTGTGTAGGCATGAAATGAGAAAGTTTAATTTATATAATTACTGAAGTAGATATGAACTTTAACAAATACAAATATTATTTTGAATGAAATACATAGTACAACTTATAATTTAAAACTTGTTTGAATAATTTGTAATATACAGTGTAAAATTTAATACAACTTTTTTTAATAATACCCTTAATAAAGTTAAAATGATTGAATATATGAATCTTTCATCATTTTAATCAAGAAGAGGATTATAAAAACTATGTTTTAAAAAAATGCTAAATGAATTTCAATTATTTTAAAATGTGTAAATAAAACACAAAATATTTTCTTTAAATTCTTAAATATTTTTTATACATTCACGCAAATGAGTTATCACCCCCAATTAAAAAAATGTTCAATAATTACTTATTGTTCACTTTGTTTGTTTATAACAACAATAAGCTATTATAAAATCTAGGTTATAAAATATAGATTTTATAACACATCGTTCTGTTAATGATGGCATTGCCATAGAAATGTGCATTAGCTTATTGTTGTTATATACAAACGAAATGAACAATAAGTAATTATTGAACACTTTTTCAATGAGGGTGATAACTCATTTGTATAAAAATGAATTCATCGCAGTTTCAAAACAAATAGTTATTTTATAGTTCTTATAGATAAATAGAAAATGTGTTGTATTTGAAATTAATTTTTGGGATCTGAAATTATTTCATTTTCTATTGATTTTGGATTTTCCTTTTTATTGTCTAATAAATATTGTAGTTAGTTTTATTATAAGTTGATTTTTTCTCGTAATTTCATAATTATCCCATTTGTGTGAATGTGAATTCCCCAATTTTAAAACAAATAGCATATTTATATTTTTTAGTATATAAAAAAATATGTTATTTGAAATTAATTTTGGGTTTTTCAAATTGATTCATTTTCTGTTAATTTTGAATTTTTCTTTTTTATAGTAAATACTGTACTAAGTTCAATCATAAGTTGGTTTTTTGACATTCTTATTTTAATCTCAAAAACGACAGAAGTTTCTTAGTTATTTATATTATTTTAATGAATTACATTATTTTGCAACGAACAAAATATCGACTATAAAATATAAATTTCAAATGCGAATTATAATAAAATTAAATGAAAGTATGCTTTTTTAATCTTTTTAATTTTATGTAATGAGGTTGGCATCAATAATCAATGAATCGAATAATTTGAGGATGTAAAATAAATAATACAATTTTAAACAACACACCCATAATAACCTTAAAACTAATATATAATTTTTTTCATTAATTCATTTTACGACCATAGTTAATCCTCACAGTATAATAGAAGACCTAGAAAACGAAGCTTTAAACAAAACAGCTCTCTGCGGAGTCATTGTAATAATACATAAATTGAGTTGCATAATAATAAATAACTAATACTGTATCTCTTTAATAATCCTTCTCTAATATAACTTCCTGCAGACTATAATTATTTATAGTCGTGTTCGTTTTTTAATTTCTAATAAAAAAATTTAATGAAACTTTAATTACCAAACTATTTTTTATATTTTTACAATATTTTTAAAAATTACTTCCCATTTAAATTCTTACATTTATTATAAACAAACCAAAAATAATTTGTATTCATTAAAATAAATCCAATACTACATACAGAATATTAAATATATTTTTATTATTTTTAAAATTTAAATATTATTTCATATAAAAAATATGTTATAAATAATAATTAATTTCATATGTTAATTTGAACTTTTGAGTTAAAACTAATAAAAACCAATGATTATTGATTTTACGAAAAATAATACACTGGCTTTTTAAATCCTTAAGAAATGTTTATTCAAGATTTTCAATAATATTAATTATTTATTTCGTAATATATTTAACATTTTTTAAATAATTTAATTAATAACGTATCTGAATTGCAACATAGAAAATATAATAAAAATATTGTAATTGTGTACGTGAAGTCAATTTCACAATTATATTCGACACAATTTTCATTCAAATTATTTTTGTATATGTGTGTGTATGTTTAGATATATACGTATATATATATATATATATATATATATATATATATATATATATATATATATATATATATATTATGTTAATATGTATTAGACACCCCCTGAAAAACCCAGAATTAATGTTACTATTAAATGTATAAGAAAACAGATGTGGGATACATTTACGTTTAGTTTCATTAATGAGATTTTATTTATTAATTATTAAATATGGTAATTAATAAATAATCAATAAATAATAAAAGACAAATACGGTGAGTTTCTAATACATATGAACATAGTTGTGTGTATATATATATATATATATATATATATATATATATATATATATATATATATATATATATATATATATATTTCGACCTGAGGAGTAAAGAACTTTCTTTTTTTATGACAGAACATGTATATCCCTCAGATTCTAATAGTTTTGCTAATAACTCAAAAAAACATTTAAAATTTTAATAGTCGAAAAAAATGTGAAAAAATTCAATTCGGAAATACTATTTAAATATTTTATAAAAAAATAATATTTCATAAACAATGAATATTTCTAATCAAAATATCATACTTGAATAAAAAATAAGGTTAAATTATGAATTCAGTTCAATTCTGAATTTATAATAAATATTGCATTTGAAAAAAACAAACATCTTCAATTATTTAAAAATTAAATATTTGCAACGTTGTAAAATATTCCAAGTTAGTAAGTAATTTTATTAATCAAAAATCAATAAATTTAAGAACATAATATATTTATAATTTTTATATTAGATTTTTAATTGTATTTAATTGAATATTGCACACACACACACTTTTATATATATGTATACATACGCTACTGATGGAGCACCCTATATATGTATATATATATATAAGGTGTTCCATTAGAAACACACACTAAAAAAAATCATCGTTCACCCAAAATATATGCGTTTTATTTAAAAATTAAATTGTTTGCTCCTGATGAGACAGGCTATATTTATATATATATATATATATATATATATATATATGTGTGTGTGTGTGTGTGTGTGTGTGTGTATGTATAAATTTGAATAGCGTATATATATATATATATATATATATATATAATTGTGTTGAAGAAATAATATTCACAAAATATTTTTTATAAACCCACACAATTGATAATTTTATTTTTTTAAAAAATATGGCTGAGAAAATTAAATTTGTGTTTTATATATTGACATAAATATATATAATATATATTTATTTCTTTGTGTATATGTACAAAATTTCATCAACCTTCGTTAAATGAAATATTTGAATAATAATATAAATGTGAAAAATATATAAAAATACATTATATTAAATTTCACAACGAAATTCAATAGAGAGAACATTCATTTCCAGTCATTCGAAATGATCTAAATTCACATTTGTTTACTTTAAACAGTTACGATTGCTTGACAAACCCGTAATATCTTTCCTGTTCGTTATCATCATTCAGATGTACAAAAAAAAGAACGAAATAAATAAATCCATTAGCGCGTACGCGTAACAAAATTACACCAATGTCCGCTAAATTTGCATTTTCCGTTCGCATGCCGAAAATTTTCTGCATCACTGAGCCGCCGCCGCACGCGAACGTACGCCGCACGGCTGTGATATAATTAAACTCGAGTTATGGTCGTTACAACATTACGCCGACTGGTCACGATTCTGCAACGGCCTCCGGTTCTTTTTTTTCACTGCGATGAAGATGATCCGACATCGTACGGTATGGGATCGCATTGATGAGATCGTTGCGTAATGGTACTTCGCTATCTCGTCGAAGAAGTGTAACGACGATCCAGTTTCACTCACACTTGTTATACGTGTTTACTAGTGAAGGTTGAACACGTTACCTTCTAAATACCAATATTTATATTCGCGTACATATGTTTTTAGACATATATAGGTAAAAAGATATTTTCATGTTTTACTTTTAGATTTTTTTAATGATGATACCGCTTATTATGGATTTGTTGTTCAAATGTCAATAGAAATTATGGTGTTACGGTTTATGCACTTATCTCAGCATTCTTGAAAATGTTACAAATAAACGCTACAGGTATATATATATATATATATATATATACGAGGATCATTTGATAAGTATGCTAAAAAATTAAGAAAAACTAAATTGAAAAATTTAATTTAATTAATTGAATTAAACAATAAATAAATTTACCATACTTATCAAACGACCCTCGTATATATTACATATATATATATATATATATATATATATATATAAGGTGACCAACTGTCCTCCTTTTGGAAGTTCTGTCCTTCCTCGAAAAGTGTCCTCCTTTTCGATGTGTAAAAGCTAATTTGTAAATCTCTAAATATTTAATAACAGAAATTTCCCATAATGATGAAACACCCACTTATTTAATTTTATTAGGCAGTAATTTTGTTGTGACTGCAATCGGGGAGAGAAAATAATATATATATATATGTATGATGGATTTTTTATAGCGTCTGACGATGCTTTCCGCTTATTCAGGGTTTTACTCTCGAATGGACAGCTATTTTTTACAAGATGAGGTTGTCAGCCTTCATGCTCAACCCTCGAAAACATGAGGGACTCTCCGACTGGGACTCGAACGCAATCTCCCGCATGACACGCGGTGATGCAAACCACTGTGCTTCCCAGTCGGTGGAGAGAAAATAATACTTCTCAAAAATGCAACAGTTGCCATTTTCGATTGTGTTAGTTTATTATTTGATTAAAATAAACTAGCGATATCCTCGAAAAATATTCATATTTAAATAATAATTAATCATAATACGCCTGCGTTATCTATTTACTATATTATAATGCTTTCTGTTTAGTTATTGTTGCAAAGAATATTTTTTTTATTTGCAATATTCGTTTCTTTAATTTATTTATGTCCTCCTTTTCATTGGAAAAATGTTAGTCACCTTAATATATATAAACATTTTAGTATTATGAAGTGAAAATTCTTTAAACTTTCGTAATTACTTCTAAATGATATTTAAATATAATTATATTTCTTTCCCTTTTATTTTTCAAACTTACCAACTAAAATATTTTTTCATAAAAATCAATATTTAATTATTACTCAGTATTTTAAAAAGGTTATACAATATAAATATGTATGGACATAAACAATAATAATATTTTTTTTCAATAATGTTTACTGTTTTATTCTTTTTTCTAAATTATCTACAAAGCTATAATAATTTTCTGTAAACTATTTATTATATATACAATATATTGTAGAATAAAATTAATTATAAATACATCACTATCAATAATAATTATTATAAGATTAGATAAAAAAGTAACAACATTTCTAATAGTGAACATAATTTGGATTATCACATAAAATTAAATTAAAGATCATATTTTTCATTAATTAAAATTAATATATATGGTCATCCAAATGTGACGCCTAGATTTTTGTTTTATTAAAAAGAAACTTTACACATATTTTCTTATACACCACCCTATGCACATGTTTCTTCTTAATAAAACACAAATTTAGACGTCACATTTTGATGATCTAAATATATATATATATATATATATATATATATATATATATATATATATATTTATATATATCTATATATATATATATATATATATATATATATATATATATATATATATATATAAGGTGTGTGAATGTACAAAAAATATTTTCTGTTTACATTACCAATTATTTCTACTACAATTATTTACTCTACTTTCATTCAATATAAATATTAGGTACAATATTTTAATAGTACTAGACAAAACTGGTTATTTAATTGATAATAATAATTAAGTATTAAATACAAATTATTATATACACAAACATACACACATACATACATATATATATATATATATATATATATATATATATATATATATATATGGTGTAGTTAAAATTATAAAATCATATAATTTATGAGGACAATGTAAATCCTTATGTTCATGCTACTTTATTATCTGTCATAAATTAACGATTTCATGTAATAAGATTAAAATATTCTATAATAAAGCAGTATAAGTTTGGCAACCTTTTGTACATAAATTACTTTATTATTCGAAGATAATGACAAGTAAATATTAAAAGATTTTTGAATGTGTTGAGTGATTAATTCATATACACTTTTTAATAATCAGATTCGATATTTTTATTTCATAAGTTATTATGTTCGAGTACATTGTCTGTTTGTGAATACGTTTATCTATAATTAATATCACCAATCAGTTTACTTTGTACGTTTTATATTTCAAAATGTATATTTTTGACAGTTTTTTATGAAATTAATTAATAAATGTATTCTTTTTGGCATTTTATAATAAAATGTCATGTTTGATAACTTTTCAGTCGTTTGTAATTAATCGAGTAGAAAATATATTTAATACAAGTAATGCTAGAAATTAATTATAAAATATTTTTTACAAGTTAATTTGTTATTATTTCATTTCGATTGATATTAATATGATTTTTAAAACATACACTTATATATATATAAATAATTATAAAATTGATATATTAATCATTCAGAATAATAATTTTAATACTGAAAAATTATATATATTTTTTTAAAAAATCCATCAACTGTTAAATATGATAATAAGTTTAATACTATTTCTATGCTTTTTCATTTTTCTGTTATCAACTACCAGAATCATTTACAAAAAAAATAAAATTGTTGGAATATTCCACTTTATATGACAAAGACTATTTCTACGACATATGTGAGTTACGTAAGTACATATAATAGAAAAGATTTTGTAATATGGAACATCAATGTATGTTTTTTTTAAAAAAAAATATTAGTCGACAAATATCATTTTATTTATGAATAATATGTTTCAATATCAGATACTTGAAACAACATATTCGACGTGTTTTTAGAGAGAAGATTATACAGTATTATATAAATAATTATGTTTTACAAGTTCTTCTACGAAATTGAATATACTTTTTCAAAGTTAATGCATATACCGGTAATCTTTATTTCATATTAAAGACTGTAAATAAATAGTTTATTTTTAAAATGAACGTTTTTATTATGTTTTTTTATTATTAACATTTTAAAAATTGAAATGACAAATAATAACTATGATAAATTATAATGAATCTTTTTAAAGATGCAACAATGTATATATATATATATATATATATATATATATATATATATATATATATATTAATATAATGTGTGTTTTAAACCTTCAACTAAAGCATTAATTATATTCCATAATGTGATTACTACATTGTAAAGGTTAGTAGTTGAATCATTTAAATAATTTGAACAAAAATCCAAACTTGTTTGAATATTAATATTTTAATTGTATAATTATGAATATTCTTCATTTAAATTTTTATTAAATTTATAGACTATTTATAACTGAATACTAAGTTTGAATTTATATTTGGATTATTTAAAAAAAACATTTTGGCCAATTTATAAAAACGATGCTGTAATATAAGAGGAAATCAAAGAAACATCAAGATAGAACACATCCATACTAAACATTATTTTGAACATTCGCGATTAATTTCAGTAGAGCAATTACTGACCTTCATTTTCAGACCATTAGGTACCCAAGTGACTATGACACACTCTTGGTTAAATTATGAAACCGCTAACGAAATCGTGTAATCAAGTTTATTTCAAATATATATTTTAATGTCTTGTAACAAATTTTGGTTGCATTAAATATATATATATATATATATATATATATATATATATATATATATATATATATATATATATATGTAATCAAGGAATGTATACAAGGGCATTGCATTTTTAAAATAAACATAAAATTATCATAAAAATTAACGATAACATCTAATACAAACTTTGGTTGGAATAAAATAACAATTCATGTGTTTAATAAATCAGAAAGACGAATATATTTGCATTTTTGAAATGACTCGTTGAGGTAATGCAATAATACGAAAAAATCTAAGATTGTAATCCATGTTTCTATTTAGATTTTCCATATTAAATGAATATTTCAAATGGAATGATATTACAAATTAAAATTAGTATATATTGTATAGAAATTAGCATAAATGTCGAAATTAACTGGAAGAATTGGACTCTGAGTAGAAAGTTTTAGGAGAGGTCTTTATCCAGCAGTGGATAGAGAAAATCTGGTGATGATGACATATTTCTAAATTAAAGAATTAAAATAGTTTATTAATATTGTTAAACTTGATAATTAATTCACATAAAATTAATTTATGTATTATTTCATTGAAATTCATTTTGTTACAAAAAAAAATCTTTGATTTAAATTTCTTGTTTTATTATACAGAGTCATCCAAATTTGATGACAAGATTTGTATTTTATTAAAAAGAAACAAAAAAAACTATACACATGTTTCCATGTACACCACCCTATACATGTTTCTTTTTAATAAAATACAAATTCAGATATCACATTCGGATGACCTTATATAAATAAATTTTGATTGCTTCACAGATATTTTTGTAATTATATATTATACTCATTCATATAACAGAATTTTTTATATTTTTTTATAACTTCCTCTAAACCATTAAAAACGTTCAATGATTTTGGAAAAACTCAGTTTCTTAGAAAATTTCAAAATACGTTATTTTACAGGATTACATCAATCTTTTTTAAATTAATAAATTATCAATGATAATTTAAGCAAGTTAAGTGAAGAATACACTCCTAATTAAAAAAATAAATGTTTCTCAATGTTCGAAATTTTTATTGGACATAAATTTAAAACCAAAAACGAATTTTAAAAACCAGTATCTGATTATTCCACATAAAAATCGAAATATTTATGTACAAATATAAAAAAATAAGTACTATAACAGTAAATTATTGTAAAGCAACAAAATGGCAAGTATCTTTTTGATTAAAAATAAAATTACGTTTTATTTACCATTTTTTTTAAAAAAAATAAACCGTCTTATCATCCCACAATTTTTTTACAACCTGTAAAAAGCTGTCTTGATAAAAATATGCACATACACAAGTTTATTTATTATTGGAATTGGGAATAAAAATTAAAATAAAATTTAAACATCCATACTCGATTATTTTTTTTAAAAAAATTTCAAATAAATTTATTACTTTTTCCTTGATACTACCACGTTGGATTTTATTGCTTAAAAAAGCTGTAAAAGTGCATTGATCTCCAAAAACATCTATATAAATTTTTAAGTATATCCATATAAATATATATATATATATATATATACATTTTAAATTTAGCACATGCAACCCATATGAAATGCTAATAAAAATGAATAGATTAAAAAAGTAACAGCGCAAATCCATCGTCAAATTGTTTGATACCCACGTACAGAAAACCAGTTTAATAAAAATAAATACGAAACCATAAAATCATTTATAATAATTTTATCAGTAAATTTAAAATTAAGATATTACTTATCTTTTATTTATCAAAACTATTTTTAAAATCGTATCTGTAGATAATTCATATATATTTTTCGGTTATTGAAACGGATAAATAAAAACACAAATAATTAACGAAAAATGATGAGTCATTAAACAGCCTTACTGTAAATATTTTGTTGATTTCGAACGAACGAAAATACTTGCACTCTTTTTTTAACAGTTATTTCAATTTTTCTTAAGGTCGACCACCTGAAATGCTCGAAACTGCATGCTGTTTTTAGTAACTTAAAACGATGCAACATAATTGCAGATTTTATTTAAATATTTTGTTTAATTGAGTTTAATAAAATTCAAGGATTTAAAATAGTATTATATATATTTTTTGTACGATAATAAAATGTATTTAAAAATACATTTCATAATTCACATATTGTCAAATTTGACAGTTCCAGACATACAATTATAATCAGTGAATAAAACAATAACAATAATAATTTTAGGCAGATTTGTGGTTTCATATATTTGAACAATCAACTAAAATGTCAGCAGAACATACATTATCATCAAACAAAACATAAATACGAACAAAAGTGCGTACTAGACGTTTAACATATCTAAACCCTTTTGTTCGCGCAAATTCTGGGAATTCTGTGAGACAGATGCTACATTACATCACTTACACAACAATGTGAAGAATAAATATTACGATTGATCAAATAGAAGTTTATATTTTATTCGAAGAGAATATTTTATTCATACAATTTAAATGTTCACTATTATAGTTTAATTATCTTTTTTCAGTGATGTTGAAATCTTAAATTCCAAACATTGCTATATAACAAAGTAAAACATAACTCGATTTAATTAAAACACCAATATACATTTACCTTCGAGTATTTTCTATAGATATTTTTGACAGATTAGACCTTTTACAATGATGCATTAGCGTAATCTATTAACTAAAAAATTAGGTTCTTTAACTACACTTTCAATCATTTTTATAATTAGCTGATACATTAACAAGTTTTTTTCATATTAAATAATTTATACATACATATATATATATATATATATATATATATATATATATAATCTGTTTAAAAAGTATCGAGAATTGTTAATTTAAAAAACGTGCATTAAAGGAATATTAATTTTTTGTGAGTAAATTGGCAACACTGCAATTAAACTTTATGTCAAGTTTAAGTGCGATTTATTATTTAGTTTATTTATATCAGTCGATCACAAGTACCAAAACAGATTTTCCAATAGATAAGATTGTTGAGCAAAGAATTTTCCTTAAATTTTGTGTCCCGAATAAAATTTCTTGTATCAAAACACTAAAAATGTTAAAAAAAATATGGTGATACTTGTATGTCAAAAATATGGGCATATGAGTAGTATTACATTCAAAAATGGTCGAAAAATCGTTGAAGACTTACAACGTTTGGACGTCCATCAACATCAACCATTGAAGAAAATATTGAAAAAGTGAAAAAATTAGTGCTTGAAAATCGGTATATGATTGAAAGAGATATTGATAAACATTTCAAAATATCTCTCGAATCCGTTCATATAATTTTAGTGGAAAGAAAATACATAGATTTTGCATCACGATAATTCATCGACGCACACATCGACTCTTGAACTCAACTTGTTGGCCAAACACTCAACACATGTCATCGTACAAGCACCATATTAGCCAGATATGGCACCGTGTGACTTTTCTCTCTTCCGAGATTAAAATTACCAGTATGGGGAAAGAATTTTTATACGATAGAAGTCATAAAAAAAAATTTGGTAAAGGATCTAAAAGTCATTCTTAAATGAAGACTGTTTCCAGAACTGAATTAAATATTCCCATATGTGTATTACATCCGATGGGGAATGAATATTTTTAAGAAGACAAAATAAATTTACTTGAATAAATATTTTATGTTTCATTTAACAATTCCCGATACTTTTTGAACAGAGTGTATATACACATATCTGCACGTATATTTATTTAATCGCATATCACTGAGTAATAAAATTTAATATTAATTTAATACTCTTTGGAATTACAAAATAAATCATTTTTTTAATTGAATTACGGGTATAATTACCATTACTTATAACCAACAAAATAATAATGACATTAAACAAAATGTATCTAAATCCACCATTAATTTTTTATAGATTAATAAAAAAATTAAATTTCATTTTATTGTACAATATAATAATACAAAATATAAAAATGGTACAATCGACTAATTATATATTTATTTAAAATTGTTTATTAACTTTTTTGTAATGTGTAAAATAAATCACGTAAAATTAAATAATTTAAAAAAATAATAATATTTTTTTTAAGACCCAAAGACTCTGATGATGGTGGCATATCCATCGAAATGCACATTATCCCATTATTGTTATAATCAATAAAGTGAATTAATGAATAATAAGTGAGATTATTGAACACTTTATAACATAGTCCAGTGTTGGAAGTGAAAATTAATTTGTGTTAAAATAATTTGAAATAACAGATCAAATTTCTTAACAACACAAAAATTATACAGAATATATATTTTTATTGAATATTAATCGATATTGAAAATCTTAAATTTAATATTAATAATATGTAGAAATATAAATGAATATAAAATATAATTTTTCTTTTTACATTTTTTAAGTAAAAATAAAATACTGAAATACATATAACTAATAAAATTATTCTTAGAAATATTTCCATAAATAAACTAATTGATGTTACATCGCCTATCGATCAAATTGAATTTTAACATAACAATTTAATCAAAGTAGTAGTTTTATCAAGTACAAAAATATATATACATAAAAGAAAGTTTTTTAACAAATATACAAAAAACTAACCAGACATATTAAATTGAAAACTATTCAAAGTATAATAAAAGTAAGTGCTTTAGTTAAAGATGAATGTTTTTGTATACAGAAAATATTCTTGAAAACTTCTAGAAAATTTATAACATGTATATATATATATATATATATATATATATATATATATATTTTGGTAACATTAAAAAAAACGTTGGTTAGATATATGTAATTGTAATTTATATATATATATATATATATATAAAAATTTGTACATAAATAATATTTGATCAATACTATATAATTTAATAATAAACGACATTCGTTTAATAATTAGCTAAAATTACTCTCGAGCAACAGAACAAACCTGCAATTATGCAACACGCGAATTTTAACCGTGCGAGCGAAACCGAATTAGTGATGAAATTGAATACACTTCATTCCAAGGAACGTTAATTGTATAAATATATTATGAGAAATAAACGTACAACGAACTTATATGTTCTCTTTTAGTGCATGAACTCGTACTAATTCTTATAGGATTATTTGACTAAAAATTGCAAGGTACTATCCACATAATCTATATGTTTTACTTTTGTTAAAAAGAATATTTAATCAAACAACATTTTAAAATTTCCTTAGAAATTTTTAGGTTTATTTTTGATATCAGAAGATTCCGCCTCCTATTCGTTTCTCTCGTCAAGCCCTAAACTCGCTTCTGTTTAACAATGTAAATAAGTTATAAAAAATAAAATGTTTAGAAAATTATGTTAATGCTTCTGAATAACCGATGTTTATTCGATTGGTTGTCTATATGAATTTAAATCTAATGCCAATACAATTTAAATTTATTTTGTCCAAAAATTTATTCGAAAATCTGTCCGAAAAATCTTTCTTATTTTCATATTTTATTAATTTTAATATTCCATAAAAGTTGTACTTCGGTAATTCTCGAAAAACTTCGAGAAAATTCGTAACCGAAATTTTTACATCACTCCATCAATTTTCACATTAAGTCGAAGGCGAAGTAATATTTTTAAAATAGAAAAAAGTACTCATTAAAATAATATTTGTAAAATAGTAAACTGTTTGTTTTCTTAAATTTATCTACCAAAAAAAAAAGTAATTTTATAAATCATTTCCAAACTTACAATATTCTATTAACTAATACATTAAGAAATATATTTTAGCTAAAAAATATAAATATATATACAGATACGTGCATACATACCAAATCTATTATATAATATAGCAATAAACAATAATGTAGCTAATAATTATTTATTATCGTTCTTCAAAAAAACCGTACCTAATTTAAAAAAACTTGCCCACGAACTCTAAACATTTTTGCAAAGACAACTAATGTAAATTGCAACTATTCGATATTACATCATATATTAAAATACACAACTTATGTTATTAAAAGTCGATTACAATCATAATTTTTATTGAATTGGTTTTTATAGAATATTCATTGAATTATTATCGTTGTTTTGTAAATACATAAGTGGTAGTCATAAAATAAATGTGGTTATATTATTACATTCGTTTATTGTACATACATATATCAAATATATAGAGTGGGTCACAAGAATATCAAGCCATACATCATACTAAGTATATTTTACGTGATAGATTAACTTTATGGTAAAAAAATATTTGAAAATATTTTTGTTATCGTTTATTTGTATATTTCAAAATATTATATTTTTAAATTTGAAACAGGTGATAAATTTCAAAAAAAATGTTTTCATTTAACATATAATATTTAGGCTTACAAAAAATCCTGCCATTCAAATTATGATATATAAAAATTAGTAAATCCACAAATATTTTTCATTGTTGTGAAAACAAAACTTTCTTATTCTTATTAAAAATATAAATTTTGACCTTTTTAAATCTTTTTTAGATTATATTATAAAAAGATGGATACTTCTGTATCTAAATGTTAAAATATATTTGTACGAAAAACATTTTTCATGGAATTTATTATTTATTTCAAATTTGAAAATATAATATTTTAATGGACACTAATAAATGATACTAAAAAGATGTTTAAATATTGTCGTAGCTTAAACTTAATTTATCACATAAAATATAATTAGTATGACGAGTGGTCGGATCTCTTTCTCTCTCTCTCTCTATATATATATATATATATATAATAGATAGTGGAAATTTGATCCCATCATCAATTTATGTTAGAAATAATAAAATATACAAGACAACATTCCAACAGACGAGTGCATAACGAATTTGTATACGTAAATCTATATAAATCATTAATGTGATAACATAGATCATTTAAATTTTATCCCAAATAGCCATTATAAATACCAGTACAGTGAATGTCGACATGCTTCGTTAGATTTTCACTACGGGATCTAATCAAGATTGTTATAGTATCTCGTATGTAATTTAGATTATGTATTATAAATCCTGGAAAGGAACTTGAGTAATTTTCTAGATGAAAGATTTAAAACAGAAAATCAAGTCCATCAGTGAATTCGTTTCGAAAATGTCACATTAAAATGTATCTAATATTGATCAACAATCGTGTACTATAATATATTTTTATAACTAAATGAATTATTCTTGTAAAATACATGCATTTAGTTGTTAATTTTAATTCTGAGAAAGAGAAATTTTGTATATACATTTTTATGTGTTTGTTAAAGAATATATATATATATATATGTTTATGTGTGTGTGTATGTACATATATATATATATATATATATATATATATATATATATTATGTAAGAGAATTTTATATTTTATTCTAAATTTTATTACCTCGTATCAAGAGATAATAACATTAAAAATAAAATGTAAAAAATATCAACAGAAACACAAATGTTATAAATATACTTTTTAATTAACTGAGCTTTTTTAAGCATAAATATACGTGTAGTAATTAATAATTTTTTTATTTTAACACCAAAGTTCATTTCATAATTAAATTTTCAATTAATACAATTTACATATATATATATATATATATATATATATCTGTGTGTGTGCAAAAAGTGAAACACCATCGGGTCTGATATAAAAATCAATAAGCATTGTGAATTAAAATATCTGATTATACTAATGAGTCAAAAATTTGAACACTGAATGTCAAAATAAATAAAAAATTTGCTTCTCATAAAAGCATGGACAGAATAATGTTAGGAATTTCTAAACGTAATCGTAACACCTGTAAATGAATACAAGAACAGACAAGAGTAAATGTTAAAATAGAAAAAGTAAAATGGGCAATACAAAGGAAAGGCATTCAGTGGACAAAAATAATTATGAAATGTAAACCAAGAGACAAAAAGAAACCAATACAAAGACCCTATCAAATATGGAAAAATGAATTTGTGAAGTATAGTTCATATAAAATCTTGATAAAATTATCCATAGACAGGATATGATGAAAGACTTTGGAAAAATATTTAAAAACATCTAATAATGAGACTTTCGCCCAGCATCGAACTAATATAAACTTGTATAATAATAATAATATATAGGATCATCCAAATGCAACGCCTAAATTTGTGTTTTATTAAAAAAAAACATGTGTATAGGGTGGTGTATAGGGAAACATGTGTATAGTTTCTTTTTAATAAATCTAGGCGTCATATTTGAATAACCATATATATTAAAAATTAAAAAATAACTATTCGAAAAAATTGTATATACATAAAATAGTTAAATATTTAACCCTTTTGTAAAAACAGATAAAAATATTTTATTGTATTATTAGACATAATCATGAAATATATAAAAATATTTTTGTTTAAATTTCAATTTAAAATACTATTCTGCATTTTTTTAAAAAAAAAATATGTTTTATTTTAATTTATTGATTTTTGAATTAAAAAAGAGAGTATTTTTTAAATATTATATATTTCGATTAATGTACAATTAATTGTTGTCATCTCTTTTGTACAAAACCCTATAATCCATATTTCTCTTGTGTCTACTCGTACTTGGTCTCGAGATTTAAGCTATCATCAAATAGCTTAACTAGACAAATATTCTAAGCTAGTAATTAGATTTTAATGAATATTAATATACAAATATTTACCAAACTAGAAACTCAAAAAGATTCACTTTAGATAACAGAGTAAAATATTTTAATAAATGCAACAATTTCAGTTCACTGGATGATATAAAAATGTAACTACACATTTAACATATATACTTATATATATATATATATATATATATATATATATATATATTCGTGTATGTGTGTGTATATATTTCTAACAAATCGACTTGTAAACTTGGTAATGAAAATGGAAAAGATATTTTACAAAAAAATATGGATTATAAAAAATATTTACTAAAATTAATAAATATTAAAATTCAACAAAATTAAAAACCTGAAAAAAATAGATTGATTAAATTTCAAAAATGAAAAACATTTTAAGAATTATTCTTTAAGACTACAATATATATATATATATATATATATATATATATATATATATATATATATATATACATTTTTATTTTTATATACATTTTGGTTGTCAAAAATTGTATAATTACTCGTCATATCCGTATGTAAAAATAAAAAGTCTTGTATGAAAATTTTGTCATTTAAATAACTTTTCTCTGTAATAAACTTGTTATAGCTTACACATATTCTCGCATCCACGTCATTTCTATTTTGAAAAATTATTCATTTTATCTAAAAAAAACTGTACAGTAACATTGACATTTTCATCAAGCTTGAGTCAATTATTTTCATTTGTTATTGTCACATGAGTTATGGATGCATGTTTTCTTTGACATCTTTTTATAAACAGTTTTAGGTTTTCAGTATTAACAGTTTTTATTATCTATGAAATGTTAATAAATTAAAATGACTTTTTTATTTTATTGTAATAACTCTATATTAAAATGGTTGTTTTTTATTAATCAAATATTTTGAAAGTTTTTATTATCAAGAAAATGTTTTTAAATTGAAAATACTTTTTTATTTTAATAAGTCTGTATCAAAGTGATTGTTTTTTATTAATCAATTTAAAAAAAATATTAATGAAATATTTTTATCTCTTAATGATTCTATAAGGAAATAAATGTTTGTCATTAATATCTACATTTCTAAATTAAAATATTATTCATTTAGATAAACAAATATTGAATATCTGTGTTATGTTTTTATGATATTTTTGCATCTGTGTATGTATAAGGTGACCCAAATGAGAGTGAAGGATAGTAAATAAAATAATCAAGTGTATGTCTCAACTATTCAGTCTCATTTGGTCCATTTATATATTTTGATAACAGACTGTTTATAATTAATATATTAATTTGATACAAAAAAATCATTTGTCTTTAACCTCACAAAGTTTTATAAAAATGTTCAGTGATAACTTATTGCTCATTATGTAATTAAAAGTTAATATTCATTACTATTTTCATGCCATCATATTGTTGTTTGATAAAATATAGAAATTACATTAAAGAATAAAAATGCCTAAATTTTATAAAGAATTTATTTAAATAAAAACACAAAATATTCTGTATTGTATTTTTATGATACATTTGCATTTATGTATATATAAGGTAGCCCAAATGCGACTGAAGAATAATAAATGATTGTAACCAAGCAAATGTATATCTAAATCATTCAATCCCATATGAGTCACGAATATAATGTCATCCAAATGTTACGCCTAGATTTGTGTGTTATTAAAAAGAAACATTTGTATAGGGTAGTGCAAATGGAAACATGTGTATGTTTTTTTTTGTTTCTTTTTAATAAAACACAAATCTATGTGTCACATTTGGATGACCATATATATTTTGATAACTGATCGTTTATAATAAATATAAACATATTTTTAAATTGAAAAATCAATACTTTGAAAATAAAAATTAATTTTAACAAAAAAATAAACATTGATTTAAAAGTAGGTATAAAAATTATTAGCACAATCAATTTAATGATTTATATATATATATATATATATATATATATATATATATATATATATATATATATGTATGTATGTATATGTATGTATAATTTATTGTAAAAATCTCTCCATCAAGTACATAAACAAACAGTCAGTAGATTGTTGAACAAATTATTCGTTGAAAATATACATATGCTAATAAAATGGCTAATCATTTAATCATTGTCGATGCAAATTAATTGATAATTAAATATATTTATTTTCATACCGATATAATTGCATGTCTTTATATACAAAATTACTATACTGTTATTGTACTACGAGATTAGATCACCACATATGTATTATACAACGGAATAATATCATGGGCGAGCGTAGCTCACCTCAGGCGATTCCACTTTCTCCTCATCTCGTAAGATGAGCAGATGCGGCCAACTAACACTGACACACACACACACATAATCAAAAATATCCATCGCATACAAATACCTCACCTCATTCACAAGGTCGCCGTCTCGTTATGGTTTAAAACGGCATTTTATTCTATTACAAAACAACGCTGTCGGCTCACATTAACACTCGGACAAGAAGGTTCGTCCGTTCTTTCAATTAAATGAATTGTGATTTATATTAAGGATCTGTCACACTCGTCATTCACTAATTATTTACTTTCGTTGCGGTCGTTGCATTCTTTTATGACTAACGTGGAAATTTCTATACGATTATTGTTATATTTTATTATCTGTCGTTGTTTTCTTCTTTTATTGAAATATGAAAGTTTTTTTCAAATCCATTCAAATCAATATTCTTAAGTTGATTATTGTATCTAGTCATTTGGATTGCAGTTTTCATATTTTATTTTTTAATTCTACTTTCTTTTGATGACATTATTTTAAATTCTGTTTTTTAATGATCAAAAGTTTTTTTTCATTTTTAAATCTAATTTGAGTAGCGAAAGTGTTATATAATATATATATATATATATATATATATATATATATATATATATATATATATATATATATATGTACATCAAATTGATAAAATTACGGAAATGAACACATTAAACGCATATATTATATTATATTATAAAAATGACGAGAAGAGATAACGTCTCAAATGAAATATATAATATAATCTTCATATAGGAAATATAATACACACACACACATACATATATATATATATATATATATATATATAATGTTTGAATTTTTTTTTCGAGCTCATTTTTAACTCAGTATAGTTTAGAAAATTATTATAGAACGATTAACACTTCAACAATGCTTAGAAATTTTAAAAATTTCAATAGACTTATTGAAACAGAAATTTAATGAGTCTATTATTTCAGGAAATGGACCCATCAATTGACCGCCAAAATCATGTGATCTAATTTCATTGGATTATTTTCTGTGAGAGTATGTGAAATTATTGGTTTATGCTGATGAACCACAAACAACAGAAGTATTAAAAATAAACATCGAACGTGTAATTCATGAAATTGAACCACAATTATGTAAAAGAGTGATTGAAATTGGACTAAACGAATGCACTATGTCAAGTGAAGTCGTGGTGGTTATATGAATGAAATTGTGTTTCATCATTAATATCATAAAATATGCTTAAAAATAGAAATAAAAAAATAACGAATTAATTAAATACTTTTTGTTGTATTTCCATTTAAATTTCTGAAACGCTTTTTGGAAACCCCTACATATTAACAATAGCAGTAAAAAATCTTCTTATCTACTTTTAGAAAAAACCATATTCCAAAACTTATATATATATTTGTGTATGAGAGTATAATAGACTTATTTTGAACAGCTAGTATATTTTTTTCAATTTTATACGAGATAATTTTAAAAAATATCACTATTTTGAAATATTATTCTGATCATATTAATACCCATATTTCCAATTTAAAATATTATTCATTTAGATAAAAACATATTGAATATCTATGTGTTCTATTTCAATGGTATTTTTGCATCTGAGAATGTATAATGTGGCCTAAATAAGACTGAAGGATAGTAAATAAAGTCAACAATAAGTGATTATTGGATATTTTATCTACCAAATAATAAAATGTATTATTTGGTTGTTCAAATTTCAAATCTTCATACTGAATTTTTTTTTCGGTATCACATCGTTTTCACATAAATTATCACCTCAAAATATTTAACCATGCTGAGATAGCTATTGTAATGAGATTCATCTTTTAACCAAATAAAGTGAATAATAAATGATTACTAAACATTTTTATGTAATAAACAGTGAAAAATATCCATTTTTAATCAAATACGCTGAAATTTCAAATCTTCACACTGAATTATTTTCCATATCAAATCGCTTTCACACAAATGAATTATCACCCCAACACCAATAACTAATTATTGAACACTTACTAATATTGTGATATTGGGGTGATCATTCATTTGTGTGAAAGTGAATTCGCCATAGTTTCAAAACAAATATCACATCGTTTTTTAAATCCACTTTAGTTGATTTCAGTCTTTTACTAAATATGTTTTAATTAAAAATAACCTTATGAAAATGCATGTTTTCATATTTTGTTGCATATGCTTATGAATATATTATAATAAAATTGAAAATAAGTACAATATTATTTTATTTCAAAAGATGACTAAACATTTCAAAGGTTGATTTTATCTAAGGCTATAAATATTTCTTATATTTGTCTAGAATATTAATATAAACATATTTATATATATATATATATATATATATATATATATATATATATATATATATATATATATATATATATATAAAGAAAAATATAATAGATAAACAGAAAGATAAAGAAATTTATTTGTGAGCAATACAATATATCTGACTTAAAAGAACTGAAATTATTTTAATTTTTTTAAAAAATATATATTCCTGTTTTCAACTGACAAATTATTGATCAACTTTATTTACACATTTGCTTAACTTATTGTAATTTTCAAAAATAATTTAAAAAATACAACTATTATCAAAAATTTTCCTCTCTCTCTCTCTCTCTCTCTCTATATATATATATATATATATATATATATATATATATATATATATAACATCAATCAATACCGTAATAATTACTTCTAAATATTTTTTTATATCATTACTTTCTCTACAAAAGTCATTTCTTGAATTAATCCTTGCAAAGATTACAAACTCTCTTTGTTATTCGACCACATCCATTTGTCTTAAATTAGTTGTAAGACCAATAGCTGTTTCTTATCGAAAACTTGTATAGTATTCGAGTTAATACTCTTAGAATACTTTACTGTACCACTTGGTAACTACTCGAACAAACAGACCATCCAAATTTATGTTTTTTTTTCTCTCATATATCAAATAATAATAGAACGTTTCTGTTGAAAATTCAATCTGATATAGATATTTATTTGTGTCATCAAATCTTAATTTATTATCAATTTATGATTAAATTAGGAAAGTGATCTAAGTCATATGTTTTTCGTTTTGAGATATTTTGATTTCTTCGTTTGAATTATTTAAAAAAATATTGTTCTATGACGATAAACAGGAAAAGTAAGTTTATTTATTCCTAAAGAATAATTCTTTTATATCATTTTAAAATTTTAAATACAGCATGTGATAAAATATGTTTTTAATATCTTAGATGATTTAAATCATTTTTAAAATTAATGAAAAAACCAAGCAAAGACTTATATAAAAAAATAATAGATTTTATTAAAAAAATTCAGTAAAAAAAATAAATTTTGATATTTAAAAATTATAATTATGTTTAATTTTTCACGTCATCACATTTTTGTATTTTTCCTTCATCACTAACCTGAAATCTTTATATGATGATAATAATTTAATGTTTTCATATATTTTTGGCCTTCTCTTTTGTGTGTAAGAATTAAAAAATGAAATTTGATTTTATCATCTAATAATGTTTTATAAAACATCTTGTAGTGGTATTTTTTAAAAAACCTTATCCATTATATTTGTAATTAATTAATGCGATTCTCATTAATATTTATTGTTCGTTTTTTAATTGATTTTTCTAGATATTTGATTAAAAAAATCTTCCTAGTTCATCCAAGTATTCTAAATAGAAATTTTCTATGACACTGAGAATTAGCTTATAATAATTTTCAGAAATTTACAAGTAATTTGATTTTTTCATTTACATCTCAACTACTTCAAAATAACCTAACAATATTTACTTTTTCATAAAATTAAATTTCTAATAAAAAAGTGACTTAAACCATTATCAAAATAAGAATAAACTGAATTTCATTAAATGAAAAAATTATCACTTCAATAAAACGGTTAATTTTTAATTTTTTTAAAAAAATGTTTTCGTTTATTATAACTTCAATTATTGCCATACGAATTTAGCAGTAAATTGATTTTTTTTATTTTTGGCTTATAACAGTTTCATAATCACCAGATTACATATGTAAATGTTTATAGGGTGATCCAAATGCGACGCATAGATTTGTGATTCATTAAAAAAAACTACACATGTTTCTTTTTATTAAAGATAAATCTAGGCGTCACATTTGGATAACCCTATATTTTTATTGACATACAAAAAAATATTATATCAAAACGTTTTAGAATAAAATTATATAGTAAACTACATCGATACTCTTTATACTATTTTTACTTATTTTATTTGAAAAATAACGTTTATTATTCTGCACGCAGCTACAAGCTTAGCTTAACATGCATTCAAATGTCATGCATTCACATGCACGTACATTATTATAAAATGGTAATAAATTGACTCGAACATTCTGAATATAAGCAAATATTGTTCAACTCAGGTATCTAATAAATCACATCTCTCGTAAGTAAATGCATTTTTTCATCGCGAATACACCCACTTCTGATTATTGATCACCGATTCGGCAATTTGATTTAAGTGAAAACACATTATAACTATATAAATATGTTTATTTTATTAAGACGGCCTTCGCGGTTTTTTTCTGCTCGAAAGATTCATACTTCATCGGTAATAGAAGCACATGTTTTATCCGGATCTAGAAACGTGACAAAGAACACAGTCTAGTTTCTATAGATGATAGATTTGCATGTCTCACTTCCACGTATGGATTTATAAATATATAATTCATTGGCATTTGCGTCAGTTATCATTTTGCATATATTTATTTCGTTTAAATATGGTAAAAATCGATTGATGCTACCTACGCAGTCACACACAGACGCATACATATGTATATATATATATATATATATATATATATATATATATATATATACATGTGTGTGTGTATATGTATGTATAATATATAATAGCAATACCATTAAAATTTATTTTGTCGGAAAAGTTTGTCTAAAAATCTATCTTTTTCCATTTTTTTTCATTTTAATATTCACTAAAATATTTACTTCAGTAATTCTTGGAAAATTCGGAAACGAAATTTTCATATCAATGTGAAGGCTAAGGCGGAGCATCATTTTTTAAAAATTAAAAGATATAAATTTACATTTTTTATTTACAAAATTAAAATAAGATTAATAAACCACCAGACGAAAATAATATCAAAATATATTTCACTTTATTAAAAAAAACTTCTGTTTAATAATACATTCACGTACAAATAGTTTTCATAAAATCGGTCACGTTTATAAAAAAATCTACTAATTATCGGATATGAATGTTCATTATATGTTTTTAATGAAAAAGAAGTTGTATTCTTAATGAAAGATGACATTTGGAACAAAGCCGGATGATAATTACAACTCATTCATTATCAACATACCTACTCATTTTTTATATAAATACTTATTTTTTATATATTTCCTTTAATTCTGTTTCTTGTTTTTGTTATTAATTTTTGTGCAATTAACTTGTACGATTTTCATTTATAAAATTTCACAAATTGAAATTTTATAAAATTAATATAAATATAATTATATAAAATTAATAAAATCTCATTTTTATATAACTGCTTTTTTAAATCTATTTCTCATTTTTGTTATTAATTTTTAATCATTTATTTTTGTGCAATAAATTTATATTATTTCATATATAAAATGTTACAAATTGAAATTGATATAAAATTAATATAAATAAAATAACTATAATATAAAATTAATAAAATTTGGTGTTTTAAATTCTATTTCTTATTTTTGTTATTATTTTTTAATAAATTTTTTTGTGTAATCAATTTATATTATTTCATTTATAAAATTTTACAAATTGAAATTGATATAAAATTAATATAAATAAAATAACTATAATATAAAATTAATAAAGTTTGGTGTTTTAAATTCTATTTATTATTTTTGCTATTTTTTATTTATTTATTATTGTGTAATAAATTTACATTATTTTTATTTATAAAATTTTACAAATTGAAAATAATATAAAATTATTATAAAAATAATTAGCTATAATAACAAATTGTTAAAATAAAATTTTGCAACATTATTGTATAATTTTCTTCAAAAAAATATAAAGCAATCATTCTTACGTGCTACAAAATTTATGAAAGTAATTAGTAATTAATAATTTTTTAAGTTAATACATATTTTAAGGTTTATTTCATGATCTTTAAAGCAAAATATATTAAAATAAAAATTGGTCATAGAATCAAATAAATTATTTATTCACAATAACAATTAATTTAATTCTAAAATAATTATTGTTCAACATTTTGTGACAAACGTAATATCATTAAATATTAAATAAGAAAACGTTAAAATAAAAATTATTTTTAATTACAAAGTTAACTAATGAATTTCATAGTTAATGTGCATTAAAAATTATTTAAAAAATAAAAAGGTATAAATGTGTAACTTACAGTAATAAAATTTGTACTTTTATATCATTAATTTTAATTAAATATAATTTTGTAGAAAAATTATATTTCTATATATTGCTTTTTAGTTTTTTCTTCAAAATTTTTAAAAAAAATTACTACGTATCTGCAATATTATATTTTTGTATTATATAATAAATTCTTCAATGCTCTTTTTCAATATTTTATTTTTTAAAAGTTAAGTAAAAATCAATATATTATAATCTTTCTTGTACCATAAAAAGTTTTTTATATTAGCAAAATTTCCTCAAACATCTACTATTATTTATATTTCCACACACTTTATATAATTCGAGAAGTAATTACAATTAATTTAAAACATGAATATTTCATTTAAAACAGAAATTTTAAATGAAATTACTTTTAATCGATACGTTAGCACCGTTACATACAGATAAATTCACAGGACTGTTTATTTAATATAAAACTGTACTGAAAAACAAATCCATTTAGCGTTTTGTGTCGAGATTTGAGGTAAAGAAATTATTTCAATTAACTCAAACGAAGTAACGAACAAAACGTTCAAAGTTCTCTTTTAATTTGATTCAGGTTTTAAGGAATAAGAAGTTTCACTAAAAACGTCAACACCATAAAGTTTATTATTTATTAGTTTCAACACAGCACTTCATTTGCATATTATTTAATAATATTATTTATCACATAATTAAGTCAAATATTGTATATATATATATATAAGATTAATTTTAATTTATTAAAATGTAATCATTATTTTATATTTACAACATTACAATTATTTTTTTAAAGAAATAATTAAAGTTTTACGAGTGAAATGTTATTTTTTTCTAACAAAAATTACAATTATGTAGAAAAAATATATAACAGTGACAAGTTAATTAATTTAAAATTGTGAAGTAACTTTATTTCATTTTACATTCTAAAGTAACATTAATTGAAATAATTCATTAAAGCAAAGAAATAATATTATAAATCGTATTTTTTTTAATACTAAACATTATATATATATATATATATATATATATATATATATATATATATATATATATATTTGATTAAAAACCTAGATATATAAGAAAACTCAGGAAAAGACCCATGGATAGATGGAACAGTGAAATAAAAAAAAATCAAACATAACTGTCACCTGCTGTCAAAATTCTGGCACTCTTATTGGAAAACTCTATATAACGAAAACTAAAATCGATTAATTAGATTATAGCAGTTTATTATTTTCGATTGATATATTTTTAAATGCAGAAACAACATTTAAAACATGTTAATAAAAAATTGTTGTTCGAATAAAATCAGTTACTTCTAAATACTGCATATTTCATTTAAAACAAATATACTTGATGTATTTCTAAATCCATGAAATACATTGTACACAAAGTAATTACCAATTAATTTTATGCGCACATCAACGTCTCGTTTAAAATTTATTGATTATTACTTGAATATTTCATAAGTACATCGACATTTCAGATCATAAACACGAACGTTTTTAGTAACAATAAACTTCGTTTGACCGACTTGAGACGAATACTAATTAAGGATAGATTGATTGAACTAGTCATAATGTCTTATTTTTATGTATACATTTATTGCGTAATATAATTATTATCAATTAAATAAAATGTTCGTTTTAATCTCTTTTAGATATGAATATAAATGAAATTTTCATAGCGTACCAATAGACGGATTTTGCGTTTTATCTCTAAAATTTACCAAATGAATAATCGAAAGGATGTATTTATTACATCATTGTACACAAACGTAATTTTAAACAAATTAATAATCATTTTTAATTATACATATATATATATAATATTAAATAATTATTTACAAAGCTTGATATCATATGATATACATTTGATCATCATTAATTTGGCCATTTTTAATCCAGTTCCACTAATATAATTCAGACATAAATTTCCTGAAATATAATGTAGTTTGTATCTAAATGTGTTTATTTGTCTGTATCTAAAAATTCTATTACTTCAAGTAAAAAGATATTATTTATTATTTTTTTTATAGCATGCGTCATGTACTTGGATTCGTTCTCATTTTTTTAGAAAAAGAAATTGACTTGACATATTACCATTCCATATTTCTTTTCGATAAAAAGTATTTGAAATTTTAATAATTTGAGAAATCTAAAATTAATTGAATATCTGCATGTGTTAAGTTTGTGTATTTCTTGATTGTGTGTTAGAGTAGTGTGTTTTCATTTTAAACTTCTTCCCATAAATAGAATGTAATTATCAAATTTCAATATTTTTTATTTTTTCAAACATATATTTTTGATTTTATTTTTTTAAAAATATATTATCGCATGCAAATGTAAAATATATTTTTGTATCATTTTTAAATTAATTTGTTTTAATTTTTATATAAGTATTTCCGATTTTATTTCTTTATAAAATAATTTTCTAAAACTTACCACACTAATGGTATTAAATCGGAAAGAATAAAAACTCACCTGAAACAAAAAAAAATATTATTAAAATTATTAATTCATATTACATAGTTGTAAATAAAATAACAATCATATCTTCTATCAGATTACTCTAAAAAAAATCATACATCCAATTAAAGGACCAGGTGTTGAAATGGAAACTTGTAATTATCTTTCAGTGTTCAAACTACATGAAAAAAAACACAAGTCCATATAAAGAATTGTATATAAAAATGAGGATCTAAGATCTGTTATAGATAATTAAATGGAAATAAAAAATCATATATTCTTAAATAGGACTATATAACAAGATAAAATCATATAATATATAAATAGTCTAAGTTCTATGAAACAAAAATCATACGTCCTTTTAAAGTGGTAAATTTTTAAATGAGAACTTGTAATTGCTTTTCAAAGTATTTCAAATACATGAAAAAATTACTAGTTCATAAAAAAATCGAATTGTAGGTGAAAATGTGGATTTAAAATCTGTTATAGATAATTAAATGGTGATAAAAGATTCGTTTGATCGACATAAATGACTGTAAAGCGAGATATACATCTGAAATCCCAAAAAAAATATTCAAATTATATGAAAAAAACATGTATCCTTAAAGGGAATTAAATTTCAATTATAAGATTCTCCAGGTTTTATAATTAGAAATATTCTTAAAAATGTATTTTAAATAACAAAATACACACACATATTACTTAGTTATTTATTTTGAGATTCATTTAATTTAAACAATAAAATAAAGTGAACAAAAAATACAATAGAAGAATATTTGTACTCAAGCTATGTTTTAAATTGAAATTTCATAATAATTTATTTACTTTTTGGATTATTTACTGATGTACTTAACATAATCAACAATACATGACTAAATATTTAATTTTAGATTTCATTTTGACTACATACATATTAACATATCTATATATGAATTTCAATTTTTGAATTCGATTGATAATAAATTGAAGATATTTAATGACATACGTTAATAAATATATCTTTCGCATATTTCCTGTATCATTGTTATAGAAAACCATTCAACGAATATTTCGGAATATAGTCATTGCCATTTTTACTAACCCTGAACTTTTATTTATTCTCAATATATATTTTTCTATAAACTTTACACACATCCTCCAAAAAGACATAAGTATCAATATGCACGATACATAAGGTCATAAATAGGTCATATTCGATAATTTCGCAAAAAAAAACGGAGATGCTACTAGCATGTGTAGTTATTGAAAGGGAGATTTTTAAAATCTCCTTATTTACTATACAAGATATCTATTTTAAAGGTTACTTCTGTTTAGTAATACATGACGTAAGGCAAGATTTTTACACGTAAGTTTTTGTCATCTTTAACTTTTTTTATATACATATAATGTTACTGTTTATTGATCAATAACATTAAAAATGAATATTACATTAGCGATTGTAAACAAATAAGTATAATATACAATTCAAATAAAAATAATTACTTATTTAATTTGAATTTATATTTTTCTAATCATTTTTAATTTTATATACGTAATTGTAAATACACTTTATCTGATTCGTAGAAAAATAAACAATTTATGTAAATTAAGGTGCACAGTAGCTAATAGCGTTTTCAAAATCACGAGTTTTTAATAATTATTTTAAATTTAATTTTAATATTATAACTCATTATCATTCATTATATATATACATATATATATATATATATATATATATATATATATATATATATATATATATATATATATAATCCAAGATGTCATTATATTAGAAAAACAGTTTTCTCAAGCACCTTATAAGACGACCTTGGAAGATTCGAAAATAACTTTATTAAAAATATATTTATGATATTTGTAAACGTTTGATTTATATATATATATATATATATATATATATATATATATATATATATATATATATATATATTTATAGGGTCATCCAAATGTGGCACCTAAATCTGTGTTTTATTAAAAGGAACAAAAGAAACTATACACCAACCTATACACATATTTCTTTTTAATGAAACACAAATCTAGGCATCACTTATGGATGATCCTGTATAATATTATCAGCTTCTTTTTATCCATTGATAGATAAAAACCTGTCCTAAAGTAGAAATAAAATTATAAATTATCAATTTAAATAATTTAATTTCTTATCTTTTTAAACCTTAAGTTTACTTATTTTTACACTTTATAGAGGATGGCCTAAATAAAATTAAAAGATATAAATCATAGCTAAAATTTCTATTCCCCAGTCTCATTTGGATCATCGTAAATTATTAATTATTTCGAATTTTTTCATCATTTAGTACTAATTAAAAAAAAAATAATTCCAAAAGATAATATATTTCGATATGATTAACTTGAAAATGCTGTATTATTAAAAGTCTAATTTTTAAATTATTTCATTAGTTAATTAATACTATTGTACATTCTTTTGTAATTATAATTCGAGAAGAAATTCAAATTATGATTAAGTCATTCTTTAGAGCTTTAGATAAAAATTCAAACAAAATAACACTAAATGTTAAACCTTAAATTATGAAAAAATATTGTTAATAATTTTATATCAAAAAAAATTATATTAAATTTTATATTAAAAAAAATGAAATAATATTTTTATTTTAAAAATATTCACTTATTGTTTTTTTTTTATTTCAAATTTATATTCTTATGAGATTTTATAGAAAATCTTTTTAAAAAGAAATATTTTTTTAAAGTCTAAAAATATTTTTCTAACTATAATAATATATTAGGGAGATTGAGTTTTCTAGTTAATTATAAAATTTAATATATATGTATAAAATATTTTAATAATTCTCAAGAATAAAATATATTATATTTTATAGTAAATATTTCAATATACTATTATATTTCAATAGTTTTAAATATATAATATTTAATAGCAAATGTTTCACTAGATTCTTTTCAAGTGCATGACGAACACTTTTAAACCTTAAATAATCAATCAAATTCTTGAACATTGTAAACAATTCAGAATAATATTATATATATATATATATGAAATTCCAGAAATTTCAAACTTGATTACATACGAAAGTTAATAATTGAACTATTTTGATACATTTCATCATCAATTTTATGACATCATATCTGTCATCATTAATTGATTTCAGATAATTAACAATGCTTTATGATTTTAATTGTTTTTAAATACAACACACCCATAAATGTACATATAAATACAAACATATATATATATATATATATATATATATATATATATATATATATATATATGTATGTATGTATATGTATGTTTGTATATATATTCCTCATCAACTCGCTTGGTCAGTGTGATTTATTGTATATAACCAAATACCAATAAATGGTAACATTCATTGTGGTTTTCGCCCAGCAATGAGCTGATATAAGCTGCTATATATATATATATATATATATATATATATATATATATATATATATATATATAATATATAAAATTTTTTTGTCGTGAATTAATATTTAACATAATCATATACATATAATATGTATGTATATTTTGGTTTACAAACGATTTTTACTCGTTTTAAAATTAAAATTCAACATTATATTTTGAAGTAATTGAAAATAATTTATTGTTTTCACAATTTCCAACACTACAAACTATTAGAAAATGTTTAATGTTTATTTACTGTTCACTTTGTTGTTTATAACAACAGACTTAAAAAAATTGTAAATACTAACGTTTACTGTTTTGCATTTGAAACTATTAATTTTTTAAAAATATATTTATTATATATCTGTGTATATGTATATATATATATATATATATATATATATATTAGGTTGTCAAATATCTCCCTTCCGCCTTCCGCTTTTCCGAATTTCGCGGCTATGTACAAAAAAAAAAAAAAAAAAAAAAGGAGATACTTTACATGACAATATATATATATATATATATATATATATATATATATATATATATATGTAATAAATACATACGCAATATATATATATATATATATATATATATATATATATATATATACATGTATGTATGTATATATACACACAAATGTATAATACGTACGTATGGCAGAATCAATATCAACATATTTTTTCAAAAAATATATATAAATTAAAACGATACAAGTTCTATATATAGGCATATTAGATTGAAATCCGGTTTATGATTTATAAATAAAGTCCTTAACATAAAAAAGATGACTTGTCATGCGGTCTTGGTTATTAAAACGTGGGTTTTATGTCGAAAATGAATGAGTAATGTATTTAATTTTAATATTCATTGATTGCATCGAACGATGCGTGAGTAACATTTTCAATTCACGTGTACTTTATACTTGCATTCTTTTCCTGTGTACGGCTCTATCTTGAAATTAATTAATAAGTGAATTTTAAGATTTCATTCCATTTATATTTTATAATGGACTTGAAAGTATACAACGTTGAGATTTATTTTAATTATGAAATGAGATTTTATAATTTTTATATATTGGTTATTAAATGAATCTTGTCTGAGTTTTATTAAAAAATATTTTTAGTTTGTTTGTAAACAATATTTTCAATTAATTCAACCCCCAGTTAGAGATGGATTTAGGAACGATATAAAAACACAAATTAGTATATATAAGCATTTTAAACAGGCTCAATTTTAACAAAAAAGCTCTGACGATGATGTTATCGCTATCGAAATGCGAATTAGCCGACATTTTTATAAACAAAAAGTGAACAGTAAGTGATTATTGAACACTTTATAGCCATTGTGGTGTTGGGAATAAAAATTAATTTATTTTAAAATGAATCCTCCGCAGTTCCAAAATAGACAATAATTTGTCTTATAATAAAATTACAAATTTCAAGATTATCGCATTTGCATTTAATTATTTCAAATATGTCTGAATCCACCGTACCTAGAAAATACCATATCCCTTGTTCTTGATAGAAAGTTATTCAATTCGTTTATATTTCACAATACTTGTAAAATTGTCCCTTTCGTTTAAAAAGTTGCATGGGTTTACTATCATTTATTATACTTTACTAATCCTTCAGTTTTATTTGGACTACCCTATAAATACATACATATATATATATAAAATTAAAATAACACGTTATGTTAAAATTATGAATAATTTTAATGTTCCGAATAAATAAATATTATTTAAATGGTCAATCACGACTCTGAAATAAATATTATCTTTTTATTAAATCTTTTATGTGTTTTAAACCAATATTAGTCATAACTAATTTAATTTTCAAATATATATGCTCTTTTATATTACTTTATAGAATTATATGTAAACATATAGACCCACAAACACACACACATATGTATATATATATATATATATATATATATATGTATGTGTTTTTATGTATTTATACGCGGAAGCGAATCCCTGAAAATAAATTCATTAAATAGCTATGAACTTTAACATTATTAATTAATTACTATACATAAAATATTATTAAACGATCCTTATAATCATCTATAAAACGCTTTTTTTCTCAATATTAATTAAATCTCAAAACGTACAATTATCTCAACCTTCTATTAAAAATTTCAAATCGGAACGAATCGCATCATCGCGTCATTTTCGTACATTAAATCGAGTCTAGTAAACCAGCAGCATCGCAATCAAATCTTGCGATACAAAAACTACGTTTACATCCTGAATTCGTGATAGTTCATATCCAGATCATCTGTAAATTCATATAAATGGCATCGTAGGATTTTAACCTTCATTGTAAATAAAAAGGCGAAATTCGATAATTATATTGTTTGAGATATTCGCCGTTTGCCTTGAAATATACAGTTTATTCAAAAAATTTCATATACTAGGAACACAATTATTTCTATTATATGTCTATTTCATTGTATATTTAATGCAAACTTAAATATGAATGTGATAATTTGTTATATTCACTTTTTCAATTAGAAATCGTCATCTTGACTCCGCTTAAATGACATTGTACATTCCTTATATGCAATCATATTTATTATTAAATGTATATTGTTCTTAGACATTGTACAAATATATGTATTTATTTTTTAAAATAATATATCTTTAAATATAAAATTATACTATTCAGGTGTGGCTATTTTCTTTGTAAATCTAACGATTTATTTAAATATCCTCAACATGCAATAAACCTTGCAATTTCACAAACAATGTAACTCATCATCATAAAAGCTTATCAGCCCACTGCTCGGCAAAATCCTCATCGAATAATACTCTTAAATATTTGTTCAACATTCTTCCATTGTTTCATGTCCATGACTTATTTCATCCAACCCTCACTTTCACAATACCTGACAATATCCATCCTTCTATCTTTGATAAAGTCTTTTCCTAGTTCTCTTTTTCTCTTGATCATCAATCCATAATAATTTTTGTCCAATTATTATCTTATCGTTTTGTTATAGTCATATACTTTAATGTTCATTAAATTATTCATTCTTCTAAAGGCTACTCATAATATCCTCATTCTTAATTTAATCACTGGTCAAATATAAAAACTATAACCTTCAATTTCAATTTTTTTGCCAATTTTTTGACATAGTTGCATTGTTAACTATCTATAAGTACGCATATAATCGCCAGAAATCGGAATCAATGCCTACAACGCAAGTGTTTGAACCTTGGGCAATTGGCATAGGCCGGCTGGCAAATATCAAAACTTCAAAACGTTGCTATTACACCATTACGTATATTAGATCGAAACCGACACTTAATCATTTATACAACGACCTTATAAAATAACAGGCCACCATTATATTCATCGATATTAAAAAAAATTTTTTTGGTAAAAAAATCAAAAAACACAAAGGGTATGACCTTCAATTTTTGATGAAAAATTTCAAAAAAAAATTGATGATTTTTTGGCATGGTCACATTGTTGATGGTCTATAAGTTAGTATATAAGCGTCAAAAACCGGCGCTGATGCTTACGACGTTTGTAAAAGAGCCTTTAACGTTTAACGTCAGCCAACTGGCAAAACGTTAAAACGTCAAAATGCTACAACTGCTACGTCATTAGTCGTGTTAAATCGAAATCGATGTTTAATTGTGTTCACAACGACTCTACAAAATAGTAGACCAACATTATATTCATCGATATTGAAAAAAAAATTTTGGTCAAAAAACCAAAAAACACAAAGGTATGACCTTCAATTTTTAACGAAAAATTTCAAAATTTTTTTTGACAATTTTTTGACATATTTGCATTACTAACGATCTGTAAATTCATGTATAAGCGTCATAAACTGGCGCTGATGCCTACGACACTCAGCAACGAGCCTTAAACATTTGACGTTATCCAACTAGCAAAATATCAAAATGTCAAAACGCTGTTGCTATGCCATTACGCGTGTTAAATCGAAACCGACACTCAATCGTTTATACACAGACTCTATATAACACTACACCAACTTTAGACTCATTGATTTTGCAAAAAAAAATTCGGCCAAAAACACAAAAAACACAAAGGGTATGACCTTCAATTTTTGACGAAAAAATTCAAAAAAAAATTTGCTAATTTTTTGGCACAGTCACATTACTGACGGTCTATAATTATACATATAAGCATGAAAAATCAGCACAAAAGCCTACGACACTTATTAAAGACTTTGAAGATTCATAAATAAATTACATGCACTATAAAACTACTAATTTCAATATATCTAATTAAATATAGAGCAATAAAACTTAATTAATTCTTCAAAAAAATATTTATATGAGTTATATTTTTAAACTCAGTAATAAAATAAAATTCAAAAATTAAGGATCATCCAAATGTGTCGCCTAGATTTTTGTTTTAATAAAAAGAAATCAAAGAAACTGTACACATGTTTCTCTATACACCATCCTATACACATGTTTCTTTCTATCATTTGAATATAAATATTTTGCATATTCTTTTTATAGTAAATAAAATAAAAATTATAGAATAACGAATATATAGAAAAAAAATGTACGTGACTCTTTTAACAAGAACTATATGAGTATTCTTTTTAAATCGGACATCAGTGGGTTCACAACTATATAATATGTTTTCTGCATGACATATAAGATTTTAACCTCCTACATTTTATTGAATGTCTAGACTACTTCACAACTATTGCGATATACATATTTATACATTCACACAAACGCATATATATATATATATATATATATATATATATATATATATTCATCCAAATGTGACGCCTAGATTTGTGTGTTATTAAAAAGAAACTATAAAATGTTTCTTTTTAATAAAACATAAATCTAGGTGTCACATTTGGATGACCCTATATATGTGCATGTGTGTATAAATATATAATATATAACTGAAACTATTGATGAGTAAAAATAAAATACACGTAGAATATTTATAAAATATAATTTGATTAAATGTTTTTTCTAAAAATGATAATTTATTATTTTGCATTGTTAGGTGAAACATTTAATAATTATATATATATATATATAGAGAGAGAGAGAGAGAGAGAGAGAAATAGAAAAAAGAAGAGATAGAAACCTGTGGATAGATGGGACACAAATAGAAAAACATACGTCGAAATTATCAGAAGAAATATTTTGTAAAGGCTTTCATCTATCAGTGGATAGAAAGAGGCTAATGATATATGTGTACATATGTATAAATGTTTCATTTATATTTAATTTTTATTTACTTTTACATTAATTTTTAAAATCCATTAAAGTATACTTAAAATAAGTATAAAATTAATTAATTGTCAAAACAATTCTACTGCATTTGAATTATTAATTTTAAAGTCATAAAATGTTTAAAATTCATTTTGTAAAAACTCCTTATTCTTACTTTCCTACATACAAAAATTATTCTCTTATAAATTTAATTACACAATATAGTTTTACATAGTGACTAATTCACTTTCCATAAAGAAATTATTACTTGGACGGCACAAGGTTTTATTAAAATGTTCAGTAATTACTTACTACTAACTTTTTATAGCTTATAAAAATGTCGATGCCAAAGCCATATCTTGAAAACGGAGGTACATAAATTCCTAACTACCTACGTTCCAAATATCTAGATTTTATGTATTTTTTCACTTCGAAAAAAACATTTCGATTGAAATACATTCAAGTGAAATAAACTGAACTTGTAAAGTAATGATTTGAACATTGATAAAATCTTGAAGTGTGAAAATGGTGATTCATTTAAATAAACGTTTTAATTATTTAATTATTTTTGAATAAAATATAAATAAAAATTCAAAATAAGTTTCAAAATGTTATGCTTCAATAGACTTATTAATTTCACACAATGTAATATCACCCTAAAACTACAATATATTAGCAAGTATGTACATATTGTGGTGTTAGGAGTGATAATTCCCAAAGATTCAGATTATGTATATTTTTTTACTTCGAAAATAAAAACATTTCTATCAAAATACATATAAGGGATATAAATTTAACAGGTAGAATAATTACTAAATACTAATAAATTCTTGTAGTATAAAAATAGAGATTCATTGAAATAAACGTTTTAATTATTAAAGTATTTTTGATTAAAATATAAATAAAAAGTTGAAAATAATTTTAAATTAAATACTTAAATAAACTTATTAATTTCACACAGTGAATTATCATCCCAAAATTATAATATATTAATAAGTATATATATATTGTGATATTGGGGTGATAATTTCCAAAAATTCAGATTTTATATTTTTTTTTATTTTGAAAACATTTCTATCGAAATACATATATTATGTAAATTTAACACATCAAATAATTACTAAACACTGGTAAAAATCTTATAGTGTGAAAGTGGAGATTCGTTTAAATAAATGTTTCAGTTATTAAATTATTTTTGATTAATATATAAATAAAAAATTAAAAATAATTTTAAATTATAAACTTAAATAAACATATTATTTTCACACAATGAATTATCACCCCAAAACCAAAATATATTTTTAAATATTTATACTGTAGTATTGGGGTGATAATTCATTATGTGAAATTGAATTCAATACGGTTTCAAAATAAATAATAATAAATTTATAAATAACTAAACAAATTAAAACTGCAATTAAAAAAATAAACAGAAATATTCATAAACAATTCGAAGAATTTCGCACAAATATTACAATGAATCTAAGACTAATTCGAAATATTTTTCTGAACAGTTCCAATATCCAAAAGGTTAAACCTATAAATTATAAAAGAAGATTCGAATACAAACTAGATGTGAAATTAATATATTACCTTTCGCTATGAGGTAACAGCATATTTGTTTATCATATATTGAAAAAAGTATCACGGTAAGACTTTCTTGATTATGATTTTAATTTATGGAAACATCTTCGTTGCAACTGTATCTATAATATACATACATATATAATTTATCACGATATTATTGAAGCGTAACATGTTAATTAATAATTCTCGATTATTATTTTTAGGTCAAATTAACATATATTAGATATTTCGTTCCTTATAAGAAGTCTCTTTAAAAGTGAATATATTTTCTTATTGAATGAAATAGAAGTCGATATATCGTACATATTTGTAAATTTGAAGATTCGCATATTGAATTGTTTGTTTAAAAATTTATCATGTCATTTTCAATGTAATAAGTGATATCATTATATATATATATATATATATAGAGAGAGAGAGAGAGAGAGAGAGAGTTTCAATAAAAATGTCAGAATTATTTTAAACTCATTTTAACATTTCAACTCAATATATTTTGGCAAATTATCATGGAATGTTTAATACTTCAAAAACGTTTAGAAATTGTAAAAAACTTCAATAAACTTATTCAAACAGAAGTTTAATGGATCAATTATTTCACGAAATGGGCCCATTAATTGGCTATCAAGATCTTGTGATTTAATAACTCCATTGTATTATTTTTTGTGAGGTTATGTGAAATTATTGGTTAATGCTAATAAGCCATAAACAGAAACATTAAAAATAAACTTTGAACGTGTAAATAATGAAATTACAAAATTCCAATCAAGTCTTTCCGTTTTTCTTTCGGCTATTTTTTTTTATTTACTGCAGACATTAAACCAATCCTTCTCAATTCTCTTTTTGTGGTTCATTCGTTAACGTTTTTATGCAGAACTTTGGGAGCTTGTTTGTTTATTTTAACCCTTTCAATTTTCATTAATGACCTCATGAAACGGCCATCATATTCTAATAAAAGTTTAAGACAGCTTCCCGTATTTATTTTCAGCAATAAATTCTTTCCTTTTCTTACCGAAAAAATAGTTCTATGACACACCTATCCATCTTAGCAATTATTTTTGAATAACATCACTGATTACTCAACAAAACAAAGTTGTTTTTTAAATTAATTGATTTTTTTTTTCGTTTTTTTCACTTTTTTAAATATTATTAACTTAAATTTTAAAAAAAAACATTTTGAATATAATGATCAGCTTTAATATGACTAACTACAAATGTAGTGACACTTATAAAGTATCGAAAATGTGGAATTCATAAAATAAAATAACCGAAATTGAAAAGTGAAAAAATATATAAATGACGATTAGAATGTTTCTGTGTTATATATTTTACTTTTAGAATGTTTTTTTTTAATTGTTTTGTAAATAACTTACTTAATATATTAGTAATATAATATGAAATAATATTTAATTTGATTCTTAATAAAAAAATATTTTAATAACGAAAATGTTTCAATCATGCATCCAGTTATATATATATATATATATATATATATATATATATATATATATATATATATATATATATGTATAAAAAAGCAAGTTTACGTAAAATATTTGGTAAAATGACATCCGGATATCAAATACTATATAATATCGTCCCACTTGGTTTGTCTCGACAAGCGAAGACCACGTCGGCACATTATTTAACTTTCTGCATTTCACAATAAAATGATCACAGACAAAGACAGTCACCGATAAGCTGCTCGAAACAGGCGTAAATACCGAAATTTCATCTACGTGTTCTTTATTGAACTTCACTTTTCTTGGGTTTTATGTGTTGTCTGTAAACTTGACTTACTTTATATGATTGGTCGATTTAATCTTTACCTTATATGAAAGTTCGATTTTCGTCAATATTTGTTTCATATATCTTCTTAAGTTTGTAATATTGTGATGTTTGTGGTACATTTTTAATATAATTTTAAATGAATATGTCTTATTTATTAAATATGTATGTATAAGATAAAAAAATACAATATAAAGAACAAAGAATTGTTTTTTGGAAAAAATGCAACTATTATAAAAGATAAATAAAAATCAGTTGTCCAAATAGCATATATACTCGTATATTTACAATTTTCCCAAACTTTATAATATTTTTTTATTCTTAATTTTTATAAATATTAATATTTTTAGTATGGTTGATTTCAATGTAGTTATTGATAACTTTTATCATAAATAATAGATTTATTTCAATTATTTATATTTTTTAGAAAACTAAACGTCTTTAAAAATTACAAATTAAATATTCATACAAAAAATATTTTTTTTAAATATATATAATATTTAAAAAATGAAAAAAAGATATGCAAAAAAACTAATAGATAATAATATAATTTTTTCAAGTATTAATTAAATATTAATAAATATTATTATTTTAATATCATTGTTTTGAATATAATTATTGACAACTTTATCATATAAAATAGATTTATATCCAATTATTTGTATTTTTTAAAAACTAAACTTGATAAAAATTACAACTTAAATAACACGTCTTAAAAAATACAGTAATAAACAAATTATTTCCTTTAAAAATATATATAAAATGTTTAGAAAATAAAAAAAAACTGTATTTACAAATAAGAACTATATTTCTCTCCATAATATTAATTTAGTTAATCAGTTCTATTTTCAGATACATCTTGTATATAATTCTGATTTTTATGAATTTTAAAAAATATATTATTATTTTGAAAAAAAATTATTTCAATTTTAAAATTTGTATTTTAATAAAATAACCAAAAATGTGATTTAATTTTAATTACAAATTATAATTTCAGCAAAATATATTGAAATTTAATTAATTCAAATTAAATTAATTATTCACAAATATATTTATAATTTTATACATTTACTAAATTAATTTAAATATTAATTACTTCCATAAATTATTTCAAATTAATTAAATTCCATTAATTTAATTATTTCAAAATAAATTTGAACAATGAAAAATGTTATATTTGAATTACCACATGAAGCCAAATTTATTTTTAGTAATAATATCTTTAACATCTGTAATTATTTAAATACTTATATATATATATATGTGTGTGTGTGTGTGTGTGTGTGTGTATGATTTGTGTATATATTGATATATTTGATAATTAAATGAATTAAAAAAAATAATTCAACACCTAATAATATTTTTTTTAAAAAAATACTGATTTTTAAAGTTTCAATAAAAAAGTAGTCATTTCATATTTTTTAAAGAATAATATCTTGTCATGAAAAATGTATTGCATCCAAAAATGCTTATTTTAAGTATTCAAAAATATTTTTTTAAAAAATACAGATATTTGAAATTTTATTAGAAAATACGTCATTTCATATGTAACAAACTAATATATATATAGAGGGAGAGAAAGAGGAGAAAAAAAAGAGAGAGACCATTCAATAAGATATTTTCGATATCGTTTCATTTAACGAATTAATTTAAAAATTATAGAAATGAATATGAAAAATTCTAAAAAAACGATTTATTAAAAGTTTATATAAAAATTCTATAAATATCTATTATCAGTTTTTAAAAATCCCCATTGACCCTCGAACCTACAAACTGCCAATCAGTATTATATACATTTAAGTTGTCAAAAAATATTTTCTTTTGTTAGATAACTTCTATTTTGTACCATTTATAATTATTAAACGAAAAAACTTCCTTTTCTTATATTTTCATAATGAGTAAATAAATATATCAAATAAATTACAATAATTTTATTCGAATAGTTAGAACTTTTATTTTTTCCGCAAATTACTATTTAACATATATATATATATATATATATATATATATATATATATATATATATATATATATTGTTAACATAATATATACGAATATCTAAAAATAATTATTATTCAATGTTATTAATGGAACAACTGTTAATTAGAAACAGACAACTTTCTCTATTTACGTTTCTTTTCAGTAAGTTATTTCAGTTCTACGGAACATGTTTTTCGAAACCGTTTAATAACAAAAATATTTTTTTTTATCAATTTACGATCCATATTGAATTTTGTACATTGCAAATTATGCATATATATTTACATATTTTTACATATTTCAGTGACATAACTGATTATCTGAACAGCTACCACGATGATCCTTCTAGATTTATAGATAACTAATGTTAATTTATTTAAAAAAATATTCTTGCATACAAGATTTCGTTTACTGAGTTTATTTGTTTATTTTTAAGTGAAGTCGATTACTTAAAAATACATTTTTTTAAAATATTTATTTTTGTTAAACTTTGATATTTTTATTTTATTAAAATCAATAAACTGGAAAATATTAACCATATTTAATATTTTTATTATTTAGAAATTTTGAAAAATATTTATTTTTATAATATATGAATCAAATTAATAAGATAAATAATAGATTGTCAAAGATTTAAATAATAAATTAATTTATAAAAAGGTTAAGGTAAAATCAATATTGTTAAATTAAAAATTGTTACAAGTATAAAATAATATATCACACATTTATATACTATAAATTATCAAAAAGTGTTTTTGAATAAAAAAACATCTTTTTGCACATCCATAAAATAAATTTAATCACATAAAATAATAAAGATAAAGAATTATAAAAAGTTTGATTGATCAAAAATTCATATTCCTAACACGGAAAATAATTAAAATACTTTTTTATAAAATAAAATAGTTTTAAATGTTGCATGATAAATGGTTTTTTAATATGCATCACATATTTTTCACCTTTAAATATATTTTACATATCGTAATTACACATGTCTACTTTATAGACAAGTGTTTTTTTACATATGATGAATTTTAAAAATAAAACTTTGAAAGATAATATAAATTTAGAAATACAGTTACTCGCCAAATAGTAGATAATTTTGAAAGTATTTGTTTATTTTATTTTTATAGATAATGAAAAATATTTTCAAATAAATTTAAAATCAAAAACAAGTTTTGGATAATTTACAGAAATTATTTTAGCTTATCAGTACGATTTTTTTATTTTTATTAATTATATACAAATTTATAACAAAATAAATAACATTAATACAAGGCCAAATGAATTTAAATTCGTGTATCGATGAAGAGAATTTGTTAAAATTAAATTAAATTATTTAAGAATGTTGCAAAAAAACATATGTTGTACAATAAGAAAAGAAATTAAAATTCGTTTTTTATAAAAATTTATTATCAAATAATTCTAATGGTAAAATATTAACCTATCATAAATAAAAATCGACTTTTTACAATTCTTATAATTTATAAAAAAATATTTTTTACAATAAAATATCAATTATCAAAATGTTAATAAAAATGATTTTAAATGCACAATCATTATATTTACATCAAAACAATTAAAATACTGTTTATATAAAAATCAATTAACATTCATATATTAAGTCTATCAAAAAATTCTATCCACTTAGAATATAATTATTTTAAACACGTAGAAAGGTGTTTTGATAAAATGTATATGACTCATTCTTTTTACTGTTATGTTTTATCATTGTTGCCCTTCAAAATATATTAAAACAAATGTTATATTATCAATATTTACTAAAAAATAATGAAAGAAAGATGTTTATCGACAAAAGTTCATTTATTAACAAGGAAATAATAGTGTAAAAGCATTTATAAATTTGTTAACAATTTTTGGAGCACCGCAGTATCTGAAAAATGGTTCAAGAAATTGAGAATAAAGACTTTAATCTTAAAAATATTCCACTCTAAAAGATCACCTATAATCAATGGTATTATTCTTCGCAACATTTTGAAGAAGACCCATTTTATAAATATCAGAAATATATGAAAATATTCAAAATGGATATCGTATATTTTGACTACTGGAAACAGACCAGATAGTGTAATCCAGATACTGTTTTCTCTACTTTCATTTCAAATAATTTTTTTTTTAGAACGGATCGTAATTGGAGATGTAAAGTGGATTACATATAAAAATACAGTGAGGAAAAAAAATTTTCAAAGCTGAACATTCTCAGACAACATCTAAACTGAATTGAAAATTTTAAAAAAAATGTCTGTATGATGGGATATAAGAGAATCAATTTATTATGAACTTCTAAAACAAAAAAAAAGATTAATTTTAAAAAACATTGTCAACAATTTGACAATTTGAACAATGAACTTAAAAAAGCTTCACCTTTAAATAATATAAAACAAATTATGTTACAGAAGGCAACACAAGATCGCATGTTTTCTTAGTAACCCAGAAAAAAATAGTGAAACTTGTTTAGAAGGTTCTTAGTCATCTAATATATTCTCCAAATATAGTACTTTCCAACTTTTATTTATTTTTGACGCTATAAAAAAAATTAATTAGAAAAATATTAAAGAAAATGCACTGTATTAATTTTTAGCTTTCAGGAAGGAGTCATTTGATAGGTGAGGAATTCAAATGATGGGAAGAAATTGTAATATTAATGAAAATTACATTGTTAATCATATATTCGTAACCAATATAAAAAAATATTTTCTTTACTTGAGAAATAGACAGAACTTTTCAATAGACTTAATATATAAATGTAAAAACATTTTTTTTTAATATTAAATTTCTAATTATATATTTTATATTTAGTAATTTTAATAATAAAGAAAAAAATTAAATTACCATATATATGATTATTATTTCTAAGATTAATTACACATCAAAAAAAATATACATTATTTTTATATAAATCGCAAATTTAAACAAAGTTACACAAAATAAATTTTTCATTTTAAATAAATACGTTTTTAATTATTAACATTTTATGTATATTTTTGTCGATATTCTAAAATTGTTAAATAAAATAAAAGTCTTAAATAAATACTCAAATTTATTTTAAAGTTGTTTGTATTAAAAATACTTAATAAAATATTCAAAACATATTACACAAACTCAATTAAAATTTTTAAATTTTATTGAAAAGATCTTTTGTATCATCTGAGTTTTTTTTAAAAAAAGTATTTTTTTAAAAATAAATCGATAGAAGAATAAATTAATTATTTCTTAAAACGTTTCGAGTACATATAATAAATATTTTTAAAATAAAAAAAATGTTTTCTTTAATCTACACATTAGTCAGGAAATAACATGCATGTCAGTTCCAAAATAAGAAAAAAATATTCCACGTTTCCTATTTACATTAAAATAAATCTCGTACGCACTCATTATGCCCGTTTTATCTGAAATTCAACGGAATTATTCAGCAAATTGCAATTTTATCGCAATAAATAATGATATTCTTCGCCAGCTGATACGTGATACGCAACAAGAAACGTTCGCGAAATGAGTATCCAAACAAACACAACTACTTTATATGTGTTAATGACGACATCGTAAACAAACAAACTATTTGATTGTTTCTTTTGTGTTGACATTGTCGAACATTTTATCAATATGTACGTTCATATTTTATGAACGTAATTGAAGAACACGGTGAATCATTCTAACATTGAATTAATGTGATATTTCGATTTACTGGAATTTTTGGGTTTGGTTCATTAATAATAATGTGGTTTTGATCATATTTCAATTCAGTAATAATGTTTTCTTGTTCAAATTGTACACGGTTTTTTGTAATAATACTTTTTTAATATATTAATTTACTTTTCTTAAAAAAATATTTAAATTATTCTATCATTTTGTTGCGTTTAAAAAAGACTTTTAACAATTATTTAATAAAATTATTAAAATGTTAAATTGCCTATTTTTAATAAGATTGTACATTATTTTTTTAAAAAAAACATTGCCTGTTTTTAATAATACATTAAATATTAAATATAAAAATATTTTTTAAAAAATAACTTCAAATTTTCTTCTAAAAATCTTAAAAAATTCTGTTTTATATTTTTCCTCAGTCAAATATTTTGAATAATATCAAATATTCCATTTAATTAGCACTGATAATACTTTTAAATTTTATGTCAATCTTCATTACAAAAATTAAAAAATATAATAGACATTTTATGATAAATTTCATTTATAATCTATTTATTTATATATATATATATATATATATATATATATATATATATACATAGGCACAACATGCATATTTCTTATAAAAGTGAGAAACGTGACTAGAATTTTTATAAACAAAAAATCTAAATAATTGACATTTTAAATATTCAAAATAACTTTAACAGGAATAAAAATCTATTTTAATTAATTTAAAACGTGCATTTATTTGCACATGTTTGTGTTAAATTCTTAATCATTATACATATATATATATATATATATATATATATATATATATATATATATATATGTCGAATAAATATGAAATACCAATGTTTTTAATACAATAATTATTAATATAAAAATAATATCTGAAATGAACTATACTTGTGATTGTATATTGGAATTAAAATATTTATTATAGATTATTAAATAAACGTGATAGAAATTTACATTGAAATAAATTTAAGTTTCTATCACGCTTAAAAAACCCTATATATAAAGTCTGACACAAATATGTCTGAACAATATAACCTTCAGTCCTGGTTTACATTCTTCAATCTTAATTAGGCCTTTTATACAATTATTTATCTGTTAATAATTGATTTAAATAAATTATACAAAATGAAAAATAAAAAACGTTATTTTAATATTAGTACATATTTACTGATTATTGTATTTTAATATATATATATATATATATATATATATATATATATATATATATATATATTATAATTATGATCAATAAATAAAATGTAAACAACAGTTAATTTGTAACATTTGTATTCAATGTTAGTAACTTTTATCATGGAAATATAAACAAATAACCTACTTTATTTTTCATGACTTTATATATATATATATATATATATATATATATATATATATATATATATATATATATATATTATTTAAATTTTCTATTTCTTGCAAGTTTCTACACAACTTAAAAAATAATTATAAAAAGATATATTTTTAAAATATCCTTATTAAAATTGAGTAACATATTAGACTACAACAGTTTTCATTCTGATAGTCATGAAATTATGAATAATTATCAAATTCGAAATTCTTTTATACTTAAAAAATAATTTTATAATGTCCTTTAAAAAAATAATAATAAATGCATATAAATACATATATATATATATATATATATATATATATATATATATATATATATATACGTAAGGTCATTCAAATGTGACGCCTAGATTTGTGTTTTATTAAAAGAAACTATACACATATTTCTTTATACACCACCCTATACATATGTTTCTAATGAAACACAAATCTATGCGTCACATTTGGATGACCCGTTATATATAATATACATATGTATACAATTTAATAATTTTAATAGATGTTTAAAATTAATTTATCAAAAAAAACAAGTAATAAAAAATGGTATGAGTTATTATTTAAAATTATATAACAGTAATAAAATATTCATAATATATATATATATATTGAAAAGTAAATATATAAAATATTATTTATTTCTACAATAATATTCTTAACAATAATTCGTTCAAATTTAACTTTTAACAAATCAAAAAAATCATATTTTTTTACAACTTTTAAAACAAGAGAATTTTTAATATATTAGATAATTTTTATAACAGATATATATTATTAAATTTTTTTCATTTATGTTTAATTTCAATTATTAATTAACATATAATAATTTTTGTATAAATAATATATTTTTCATTTAATTTTTTAATTTAATAGAAAATACTCATCATACATTAATAATAATTTAAGGCGTATTAATAGTTAACAAATATATAAAATAAATTTTGCATATAATTACATAATTTTATCTCTAAATCTCTTCAGAAATATTTTAACCTTTATAGTATTTTATATGTCATTACGTTTAAAGGACAACAATCGCATATATGTATAGGATTTAGTTATGTTTATACAAGTGCATATATACACACACACACACATATATATATATATATATATATATATATATATATATATATATATATATATATATATATGGGGTCATCTAAATGTGACGTTCAGATTTGTATTTTATTAAAAAGAAACTACACACATGTTTTCCTATACACCACCGTATACACATGTTTTTTTTAATAAAACACAAATCTAGATGTTACATTTTAATGGTCTTATATATGTATGTATGTAAAACTAAGCAATCACAATTTTTATAAAATTTTCTTCGTACGAACAATGAACCAATTAAAATGCATATAAATCTAAAAACGAAACATTTTTAAAATAGTACTGTCTTTTCAGTAAACAAAAAAAATATAACATGAAACATTTTTATCAAACATTTTTTTAAAAAAAAAGAAACAAAGAACTAAAATTCGCAAAACAGATTAACGTTCATGTATTCGTATGCGAGCTTTTGAAAACGCGCGGATTCGCACCAGCGACACACAATGAACACACAAAAAGCTAAAGCTGTTCGAGTAGACAGATCGTACGTGAAAAAAATGTTACACATGCATGTAGAATGGTTTCAACTGGGACTCACCATGCACAACATCATTCTGAAGTCCATGGTTTGTGTCGTAACTTAACGAAACTAAAACAACATTCAGTACACCATGCTTGCAATAGTTTTGCTAACTAAAGTTGTATCATCACAACAGTGGTTTTTATAAGCAGTCAACCTTTTGTGACCAACACATATGTAAAAATCTCTTCGAGAATATACACGTACATACATACATCGACTTACACACCTGAGAAGAGTATGCATTTCGTACGCGACTTATACGCAAATCTGTGTGTAGGACGCAGAGGATCGACTTAAGTGTCATTGGCAATAGAAAGAGAAAGTGATTATCATAGGCACGCCGGCAGATGAATCTTGATCTTGTATCCGTTGTTCAGTGTAATGTTAGTCAGCCGGTTGGTGGGAAAACGAAACGACTGAAATTTTATTGGCTGCTTTCTGCATAAAAATCGTACTGGATTTTTATTCTAACGGATTTTAAAAACGCGCGTTTATTTTTAGTTACGACTTTTTAAAAATCTGTCTGGATGATAGATATATAAGAAGGAATTTACGACGATAAATGTTCATTGAGAGATCGTAAGGCGAACATTAAAGAACAGCCGAAGCAATAAACAACCGCACGCATGCAACAGTAAAACTAAAACGTTGTTAAATGTCACGGTATCAAATCAGTAGAGATTGCAATGGAACTAAATTTCTATACAATAAATATTTATTTTCTAAACTAATTACATTATGATTAAAATCAACATTTTCGTTTTAATTGCAAGAAAATTGTAATCTTATTATTATTTTTATTTAATATATTTTTAATTAAAAAAATCCATATTTGCATTCTCAGGAAAATAATAATCGTTATTATTTAACTGATATATAAAATTAAATACTCAAATTTCTTGAATAAAATAAATTTCCTTAAAATAAAATTACCCAATGGCCAAATTAAAAAAAAAACTATATGATGTATTGTATATGGTCATCTAAATGTGACACCTAGATTTGTGTTTTATTAAAAAAAATGTGTATAGGATAATGTGTAGGAAAACATGTGTATAGTCGTCCCATTTGAATAACCCTATATATTATTAATTTTGAAACTGTGGCAAATTCACTTTAACACAAATGAATTATCACCCTCAATACCACAAAATGTTTTAAAGTATTCAATAATTACTATTGGTCACTTTGTTATTTATAACAACAATTGGCTAATATGTTAGGAATAACATATAGAAATTAAAAAAGAACTGAGTAAATTAAAAAAAAAGTTACATATGTTAGACCATTATATAGCAAGAAAAGAAAACCATTGATGGGCAAAATAAATTATTGATTAGAAACCTAAATATGTATAAAAAGCCTATAAAGATATTTACACATAGATGAAATAGAAATATGGGAAAATTCATAAAAATAAACTGTAACAAAGACGTTGAGTCGATCAAAATGGAAAGTTTGGAAAAAGGCCTTCAACCAATAGTGGAGAGAAAGAGACTGATTATAATGATATATTTATATATAAAAATATATTGTTATTAAAATACTTTTATTTTATCCTATAAATTTATGTAATTATTTATTTTTTTTATTTTACTCTATGATATTTTACAATATTCCATTTAAATGACATATTTCATTTATTTTTCAATTAACTGTTTAATTATGTATTTACTAAATTTCTGTATACTATGGAAAATAAACTAAATAATCGAACAAAAGTCCGATGAAAACCATTATTCATTTTTCCATCAATCGTATCCATTTGATACATGACATAAATATAATATGAACTACATTACATCCATTAAAATGAACTTTAAATATACAAGTTCACTCAAAATCAACTAGTTACATTTTAATTACACACTGTAACAGTCAACGTTTAAAGTGTTTTGTTGAAAATATTCATCATAATTAAACTGCATGCAACAAGTGCTTTCCATGAAAATAAAACATATTATGTTAAATCCTCCTGCAACGCTGGAATTAACAGGTGGCAGTTTCATATTTTTTTCCAACTCGGAAAACGAGTTGTGTTTAATTTGTAAATATTTAAATGCGTTCGTTGATAGTAAAAATAATCAGATTATAAAATTATATATTTTATGTATTATTTTAATTTCACATATTTACATACACACATATATATATATATATATATATATATATATATTTGTGTGTGTGTGTGTGTATATATATATATATATATATATATATGTATATATACCTCTCCCAAAACTTTACACTTCTAACGATCCAATAGCTTTTTCCCATTCCACATCGACAAATTTTCTTACATTTTTCCATAAGACTCTTTTTAGATCTTTTTACATTTCTAAATTTCTAGATAATTTTTTCACTCAATGAAATTCGATTTATTCCTATTTTTATAGTGGTTTAAGTTATTTGTTTTATTAGAAATATTAGTTTTATAAAAATTAAGTACTGTTAGGTCATTTTAGAGTGGCCTACGAGTAGATGTAAATGAAAAAGGCAAATTATCTGTATTTTCCTGAAGATTATTATAATATAATATCTCAGTGTCATAAAAAAGCTCCATTTACAGTACATAGAATGACACAAGAATTTGTTTTAACCAAATATCTAGAAAAATCAGTTACAATAAATACTAATGGGAATCGTAATAATTGGTTATAAAAATAATGGATAAGGTTTTTAAAAAATTCTCCATATAAGATATTTCATAAAACATTATTAAATGATAAAGTGAAATTTCATATTTTAGCTCTTACACCCAAAAAATGAAGTCTAAAAGTATATGGAAACATTAAATGATTGCTATTACAAATATAAAAATTCCAGTACGGTGATGAAAGAAAAATACAAAAATTTAATAATTTTTTTATCACATATACCACCGTTTATCACATTTTAAAGCTCTTAAAACATCACCAAATGCAATAAATATGCAAAATCAAACTTAATTAAGTATAATTTTTAAACATGAAAATCTCTTTTGTTATTGAATTTTTTTAATTAAAATCTATTATTTTTGATATAAGTCTTCTTTTGAATTTTTCATTAATTTTAAAAATGATCGGCCATTTGAGATATTAAAAAAATGTTTTATCAAACGCTTTTCTCATAATTTTAAAATTACTTGAAAAATATTTTTCAAAAATAAATACATGTATTTTTTCTGTTTATCAAAATAAAAAAATATTTTTTTTTAATAATTCAAACTCAGAAGTTAAAATATCTCAAAACGAGAAATATATGACTTAGACCACTTTCATAATCACCTGTTTAATGTATGAAATGTTTTTTTCAATTATTATTTTAAAAAAAATCAGTTTGTTATCAATAATTAATCTACTAATATTTAATTGGTAATTACTGATAAAAAATTCAAATATTTGTTTAAATATTTAATACTAAATTAATATCAAAATAAATTTTAATTTTAACTTAAAACAGCTTTAATTCAAATCATTTTCAGTTTCTCATGTATCACTTTAATACACATATGAATTATTTTTAAAATTAAACATTTATAAATACAATAATAAATTTTCTTCGTTTATCTTCATCTGATTTAATGCGTACGTTCGTTTTATTTGAATAAGATTAATTCGTTACGATGTATTTAAACTTGACAAATAACAAGCATTTAATTCAAATCTAACACGTCAGAGTTTCTAAATGAACGAGACGGATGATCAATCATTATCGATTCGAACACTTTTGATGAGGTATCAAAAACAAATAAATTGGTGAAACTTCATGGTATAAGGTGTTAAACAGCTTCTTCATTGCCTTATCTTCTACTATAATCAGTATTTAATTCAGTTTCAACATCGAATGTTTTAACGTTACTACAACTAAATACAATTTTTATATTTTAAAGAATGATGTAAGACTGTAAGTGTATATAATACTACATACATGCATATATATTGTATATATATATAAATCAGAAAAGAGAACAAAACAGATCTAAAAAATTATTGACCAAAATCACTCCTCTCTATATATAAAGAATTTAGTAAAGTACTAGTGAAAGGATTTAAAAATAATAATTAAACTGTCAACAATCTAGAAAACAGACAGATTTCAGATAAAATTTTAATATAATGGACCATCTGCAGACATTACTAAAATTTCAATAAATATACATCGAATATGAACAATTGTTATGTTTGGTGTTTGTAGATTTTGATATAACTTTTTGATTCAGTTGACATTTTATCATTATTTTTAATCTTTAAATGAGCAAGGAGTAAATAAAAATTATCTGGGGATATTAGAAGAGATATATAAAAATACAACTGAACTAAAACAAAATTAGCCTGAAGAATTAGGTCAGATATGAAAACAATTTGTTACCAAATTATTTAATGTAATCTTAAAGCAAAGAGTGAGTGAAAAAATATTCAGAAATAAATGGAAAATATCTGTCACATTAACAATTTTCTAACAACCTATTTCTTATAAGTAAAAATCCAGAAGAGTTAAAAATACTACTTTAAAAAAAGTAGAAGAACTGTATTAAAAATAAATATGGGAAAACTAAAATCATGTTTAATAAATTGTGAAGAAAGAAAATATACAGTTAGAGAGTCAGTACTTGAAACAAATGGGTGAATTAATATATTTGGAAAAAATACAGGATATGATGGTGACCTATGGCGGGCAATAGATTAAGAATTGGAATAATATGGCAACATTTGAAACAATAAATAAAATACCAATAATTTCTGACGACCTACTGCTATAAATGAAAATCCAGAATAGCTAAAAATTTTATTTGCAATGTTTTCAGAGAAAAGTAGAAGAGTTGGAATAAAATAAATATGTGAAAAAGTACAATCATGTTTATCGATTTAAAAAAGAAAATGTACGACTAGAGAGTCAATACTTGTTCAAATAAATTAAATAAAATAATTGGGAAAAATTATAGGAAATAATGGTGACCTTTGTCCGGGGATTGGATGGAGAATTAAAGAAACATTGATAAAATGTAGTAGAATGAATAAAATGTCAGTAATTTTTAATCATCTATGAAAGTTAAAATCCAGAGTAACTAAAAATTTTACTCGAAATATTTTTGTAAAAAAAGTAGATTTGAGGTAAAATAAATATAGAGAGAAAAATAAAATCATGTATGCAAAAATTAAACAAAAAAATTGAATCACCTAGGAAAATATGTAAATGGATATATTAGGGTTTAGGATAACTGATGAAACAAATAAAATCAATGTAATAGGAATTAGCAGGTTACATAACAAAAATATAAGAAAATATGAATAAAATATAATTTAAATATGAATAAAAATATTATTATTTATTTTTATTTTATTTTATAAAATGTGAAATTAATTTTGTTAATAAAAATTAATTAAAAATAACATTAAAATAATATTTTAAAATATATAGAAATTTAGTAAATATATTATGTATTTTTAGAAAATAACGAGGAAATAAATATGTACAATAAACTTTATTTCACATTAAGTCCATTATATTAAAAGTAAACCTTGAAGTAAATAACAAGCTGTTGCTTTTAATACTAATAACAGTGTCATTTGAAAAAAATCTTTAAAACGTACAAACCGGTAGTAATTATCTATAAATTACATTATCTCAATCATCGTCCACGAAAAAAATCGTGAGATATATGAGAAATTATGAAAAAATAAATATAATAAGATACGTTCTGTCATAGTATAATAAAATTCGTCAATACAAAGTCGATTAAAAACAATAACAATGCGTAAGTCCCTTTTTTGTATTACCAATTATATTTAAAATAAGTGGCCTCGCTTATAATTAAAATAATTGCTTGTAATCAACTTGTTTATAAATTATAAAGTAAATGAAAAATTTACTCCTATTTTTATAAATTTAAGATATTCTTCTTTTCAAATTATTTGTTGAAAAAATGTTTATAAAAAATGTCTCAATAAATGAATTAAATATTAAATAAAAAAATCTATTATATAAGAAAACAAAAAATACTTATATTGCGTGATGGAAAAAAACAGATATAAAATTAAATTAATAATATATATTTTCCCTAATTCAAAATCGAACATAATTTTTTATTCAATATCCGTATAAGTCATTTAGTTTAAACATTGAAAAATATCACACATGAATTTTGGTTAGTTTTCCTTTTTTTAAATTAAATATTTATTGAAGAATTTTGAATAAAATTAACAATAAATTAAAATAGTTTTTGTCTGCATTTACAAAAAATTGTTTATTCATATTTTAGATAAGAAATTTATTAATACATTTTTTTTAAAAATCAGTTGAAAATAAAATAATCATTTATTTAGATAAAACTTGAAAAGTATTAAACATGAATTTTGTTTAGTTAACTTTTTTTTAATTTCAATATTTATAAAAGAATCTTGAATAAAATTGACAATAAATAAAAATACTAATTTTATCTATGCATCCAAAAACTATTTATTGGTATTTTAAACAATAAATTTATTATTACATTTTTTATAAATTCAGTTAAAAAAATTATTTATTTAGATGAAACTTCTTAATCAATATCAGTATTAGTTATAATATTTGGTTTAAACATTAAAAAATATCAAACATAAATTTCGTTTAGTAAACTTTTTACAAATTAAATATTTATAAAAAAATCTTGACTAAAATTAACAATAAATAAAAATAGTAATTTTGTCTAATTGTTTATTTAGACAAATATTTTGTAAGCAGTGTAATATCATATTTCATTTTCTAAAAAGAAAAAACTTTGAATTGAATTTCCAAATATATTTCTATTTTTATAATACTTTAATTATTTATAAAATATATTAAACAAATGTGTATACTTTATTTATTATTATTGTTATTATATCTAAACACGAAAAATATGTACGTACATTTACATACTGTTTAAATAAATTTATTCATTTGCATTAATAAATGTGTTTACTTGTAAAAATTATTTAGGAATTTTATAAGGAACATAAAGTAGAGGTTATGTTTTGAAATATTGCATTGATAAACAAGATAATTAATTTTTACTAGTTTATTACTTGCATATATAAAAATATAAGGTGTGGCTATAAAAAAATGAAATTAATTTTTGAAAATCATTTAGTACAGAGAATAAATCAAAGATATTAATTGAAATAGATGTTTTTAAACAAGTTATCAATAATAATTTATAGTTTATTATAAATATTGCATGATTGTACTTCATCACGAAATATAAATTTGCTTTTATATATATATATATATATATATATATATATATATATATATATAATTTTTTTATTGTATATTTCTTTTACTCATTCTCAAATAACTAGAAATATTATCTAAAAAAAACATTAAAAAATAAAAAATCAGTTTTAAAAAACCTATTAAAAAATTGTAAACCATTTTCCAAAATCTGTGTGATTTTATGATAGAATTTATGTTTCTCTAATATTGTTAAAATGATATATCAAACATTTATTATTTAATAAAATGATGGAATATTTATTGCCTAACAATTACAACAAAAATCATTTTGATGAAAGAAAATTCGCTATGATAATTTATTTTCTAACAAAATATAATTTAATCTGAATGAATATTAAGAACTCAGTTTAAAAATTCAATTCGAAATTTTTACAACAGAATCAATATAAGCATATAAGTATTTACAAAAATTATAAAAAGTTTATATAGTGAAAAAGTTCAATAAAAAATATCTTTTAGACAAAATACGAGGTTTTTTTAAAAAAATTCTAAATTGCTCAAAATGAGAATTATGAAGAATATAAAAAGGCAACACAACTGCTATATATTAACATAATGAAAGATTATCAGTGTCATAAATCGCTCAGAAATGTTGAAGATAAGAAAATACTAATTAACATCAAGACAAAGAAACACAAAATAAAAAAATGAAATATTGAAATAAAATTTATATGCATTTTTTAACTAAAGAGTTTATATATATATATATATATATATATATATATATATATATATATATATATTTATATATATAAATTTAATAACAAATTATTTTTGAAAATCCAAATAAATAATAATTTCAATTATCTCTTAAAAAACTACATAATTGACTTAATTTATAACATGAAATAAAAAAATAATTTCTGTTCAAAATAAATTATATAACTCATTTGATTAAAACATATAAAATAGCTTTCTTTATTAAACATTAAAATAATATGTTATATTATTTTTTCCAAAATATTTTACGAAATATTTAGTAAGTAGACAAATATATACATGCATACAAACATACATATATATATATATATATATATATATATATATATATATATATATATATATATAATTGTGTATCTATGTGTGTAACTGCCTTGCTTTATTTAATGCTTGACAAAGGTCGAATATAATAATATTAACTATATATTATACTTTCAACAATTTTTATTCGTATTTATTTAATAACTTTTCAAACGATAAATATAATTAAAAAAATACATATATTCTGCTTTTAAAGAACTTGTTTCAATTTGCTTTGAAGTGATTTTATTGCATTTATTTTAAAACGAGAAATATTATAAGTTTCACAAACCAGTAAGTAAATTGAATTACTTATGGAAAATAAAATAAACGTTTGAAAAAAATCTGTTCAGAATATCACAGCGAACAGAATGAAAACATGTTGATTAATCTTCATCAAGACTCTCCTACACTTTTTTTATGAAACGTACATATTGTACGTTGTGGAAGTATTTGACAGATTTAATATGTTGTACTGCAATATTCACATCAAATATGTTAATTGATAAAAAGACAAGTAAATTAACTCTGCGTCTTGACATGTGTTAGGATCTTAAGTTATTATCATACCAGTATATATATATATATATATATATATATATATATATATATATATATATATATATATATATATATATATATATATATATATATGGATGGATGGATATATGGATAATGCATAAAGAATGAATTTATTGCATAGTTACTAAAAATTAAATCATTTTGATATAACAATTTGACTTGTTTTTCTTTATATTACAATTTATATACTGAAGCAGTAATTCTAATTTAAATAATACCATACCATAAACATGTTATCGTTACAAAACACGTTACCAATTTCTAATAATTTTTTTTTTTTTGGTCTATATAAAAACTTACAACAGAGAGATTCAATAAGTAATAAAGCAATACTAATAATTTCAAAATTTAGTTGAATAATAATATTTTTTAATTAGCCTCTAAGATACATATTTTTAAAATATGTTTTTATTCAGTTTAAATTATTTTTATATCTGATCATTTTTTATGTCATATATAATAATTACTTATGATTTCACTACCTATAACATTTTTAAATAATATGTAGAATTGAAAAATAGTAAATTTTCTAAAATCAGTATTAAAAAAATACAATTACAATAATTAATTTAAAATCTCACTTAAAAAAAATATTTAAGTATGAATGACAATGAATTAACTAACTAATATAATGGGGTGATAATTCATTTATGTGAAAATAATATTAGAGTTTAAAAATCCAAGATCAAAATTTAAAAAAAAGATATACTATTTTTTAAAAATACAAAATATCTTGGTAATGAATTCATGTATGAGTGATAATAAATTAATTTACTAATATAATATACTTTAGTGTTAGAGTGATAATTCATTTGAATAAAATTATATTAAAGTTTAAAAAATTCAAGAAGATCAAAATTAAAGAAATAGATAAACTTTTTTTAAAAAAATACAAAATACCTCATTAATATATTCAGGTATGAGTGATAATAATTTAACTTACTGATGTAATGTGGTGTTTGGGTGATAATTCATTTTTGTGAAAATAATATTAAAATTTAAAAAATCCAAGAAGATCAAAATTCAAGATTAAATACACTATTAAAAAAAATCTTATGAATGTATAGGGTCATCCAAATGTAACGCCTAAAATTGTGTTTTATTAAAAAGAAACATGTGTATAGTTTCTTTTTAATAAAACACAAATCTAGGCGTCATATTTGAATAACCCTATATAATATCCTACTACAAAAAATGATTGAAATAATAAAAAAAATAATGTTTCTAGTATAATAAATAACATAAAACCGCAAATCAACAAAAATTTATTACAATTGCCAAAAACTTAAATTAATTCCGAGAAAAAAATATACTTCATAGAAAAATTATTGATAATATCAATAGAAAAATAATATATGGCTCTCTTTTCCCGAGTCAATGTACTTTTACTGTTCATATTTACTCTCTGTCGGAATGTATTTTGATAAAATGACAGCATAAGTCACTATAACACAAGTCCAGAATTTAAAGCAAATTTAAGATTTGTGTAAATATGTATTTTCTATTCCATGTTCGTTTTATTTAAATATGTTTTTGTTAGTTTACATTAGTACTAATATATTCTATTGTTTGTCAGTTGAACGTATTCTTAATAACTGGAACTTAATACATCTTTTCTATTTTTTTCTTTATTATATTAAACTGGACAACAAAATCCATTACTAAAAAGTGTTGTGAAAATATTGAATTATCAATAAATATTTTTATTTTCATGTCATCACAAATAAACAAATACTACTACTTATATTTGTGTGTATAATATTTTATTTATCATTTAAATATTCTATAGTGTATAGTAAATATGAGTAATTTATATAATAGTACTTTATCTCCAGAATAAATTTATAAAAGTTATGAATAAGACATCTTAACTAATTCACAAAAAAATTTGTAATAAAATTAGTTTATCTTGTAAAATGTTAACCTTGAAATATATTGTTACATAGAATTTTTGTAGGAATTTAAAATATAAAAATATCAGACGACTTCATTTTTGTGAAAAATCCCTAATACAAACTTTTTATTTGTAAACAAACTTTCATCAATGTTGTATTTCTTTGTGTATTTTAAACAATTTCAATATATATATATATATATATATATATATATATATATATATATATATATATATATATGAGAAAATTTCATCTATTTAAAATTTAAACTCTATTGTTATAATCGTTATATAATAATTGATTTTCATGCTAATTAAAATTAAATCAATTACCGTGCATTTTAATTGTCTTTAAATACCAAATTGAAATTAATTTTTGAACAAATAAGTCTCTCATCTTAAATCCACAAAATTTAGTAATAATATTCATTAATCAGTTATTATTTTTACTCGTATTTTATAAAACATCACATTAATGATGAAACCATAGCTATCGAAATGCATATCAAAGAATAAAAAAATTATAAAATTCTTATATCTTAAAAAGAATTGTATTGTTTTAAAAAAAATGTTTTAAAAATTATTATATTATTGACATGAATAATTCATATGTACAAAAAAATTGCTAAAATACCACACAAAAATGAATTAAACTTATTTTGTATTTTTTGAACTCTGCCTTTATTTTCGAAAATTAAAAATACTTTTTTTATATGAAAAATTGAAACACAATGATTTCAAATAATTAAATAAATAAACAATTAATATTAATAAACCTAAAATAACTATGATAGTAAATATTTTTGTATTTTTTTCAATCCTGCCTTTATTCTAGAAAATTGAGAGTATTTTTTGTATGAGAGATTGAAATACAATTCTTAAATATAATTTTAAATTATTGAATAAATAAATAAATAATATTAATGAACCCAAAATAAATACGATAACAAATAATTTTATATTTTTAATTCAAATTAAAGGTATTTTTATATGAGAGATTGAAACACAATTCACCAATATGATTTTCAATAATTAATATTAATGTACCTGTAAATACAATAACAAATAATTTTATATTTTTCCAAATCTGCATTTATTTTGATATGAAAGTAAATTTTTGCATGAAAGATTGAAACGCAATTCTAATATATGATTTCAATAATTGAATAAATAAACAATTAATATTAATAAATCTAAAATGAATGCAATGACAAATAATTTTGTATTTTTTCAATCCTGCATTTATTCTTGAAAATTAAGAGTATTTTTTGTATGGGAGATTGAAATATAATTCATCAATATGATTTTAAATAATTAAATAATATTAATAAACCCAAAATAAATAAAATATCATTTTTCTACCCTGCATTTATTTTTGAAAATTGAGGATATTTTTTATGATAACTTGAAACACAATTCATCAGTATGATTTTAAATAATATGACTCAATAAATAATTATTATTCACAATATAGTTTTTACAATTTTTAAGCGTTGCTGGTGTATTAAACTTTCTATAATAATTTTCCAAACTATACTAAGTTGAAATTTCAAAATGAACTTAAAAAAAAATCAAACATAGTTGCCACCAGCTGTCAAAATTCTGACATTTTCATTGGAAAATCCTATAAACAAACTCGGATATTCTTTTGCCTAATTTATAAAATATGTGTTTATATTTTAAATTTTCCATAATTATTTATAAACGAATTAAATACATAAGTACCATCATGAAATATTAAATAAAAATTACACAACTATTTATCAACTTCAATTAATTTATTGTATATAATTACTTTTTTCAAAAAAAATCTTTCATCGATATACATTTGTATATTTTCTAATGCTTTTTGATTCACAAGTAAGACATGCATAGTCATAAAGTGGTACACATTTAGAATAACAAATATGCTGTCTCTTCGCCTACATTAAACTAAGTAAACAGCGCTCTATCAGTCTAATTGTTCATTACTTTTACTCTCATTTCCACTATCATGTTTCTTTAATCCATTGACGTACAATACAATTAAAACAATAAAATCGCAATTCGTTATAAACTGTTTATCGAAACTGGATTAGACGGAACATTAAAACAATACTACAATGCGTACACATCATTTACAAACATCCGTTGGCATATTTATTTATAGTCCGCTTAAACACTATATAAAGATTAGTATCGTATAAAAGTTGCGAAAATGAGGCGTTGTTTACAGATGATCTGACATTTTATTGTCTAGAATCGAATAACTTGTATTACAAAACGATCACTTTTATTGTTTGGCTATTTCAAGAACATGCATAATACTTGCTCAGTGAATATATTTACATTACTTTATTTCCTTTGAAATGCAGTTTTCCGTATCAGTGAAACACTTGTCTGATTTTAAATTAACATGCGTTTTTAATGCGAAATTCTTTGGTCGAATGCGTTAGTTATCTAACATAAATTAAGTTTTGTATTGAATTATATCATAAAATAATTTTTTTATTACTTACATATAAATAAACTATCATTTCAATATCACAAAATATTAACAAAATATCCGATAATTATTTACTATTTATTTTTGGCATTGATATCGAAATTTTCATGAAATTATAAACTAAAAAAAAAATAACAATAAATAATTACTAAGCACTTTCAATATTTTGTGCTATTAGGATGATAGTTCATTTGTATGAAAGTAAATTCGTCACAGTTTTAGAATAAATAATGATTTTTTATTCCTGTAGATGAAATTTCAATTTCTTAAATAATTCCTCATTAATTTATTTTAAATTAAAAAGTCGTTGTTAAAGAAAAATATACAAACAATAGTAATTAAAATCTTTATTAAAAATACCTCCATGTCTATTCTTTTTATATCTTACTAGAATTAATTTTAACACTTATGTCATCTTTAGATAATTTTATAAATACTTTCAAATATATTTACTACCTGACACATAAGTCACTATTGATTTGTCATTATGAGTAATTCACCTCTACATAGAAGAATTCATTACTTCATAAGATTTTATAAACTCTTTCAACAATAATTTATTATTATTTTTTTTAATTTCGTTCATAAACATTTTAATGTCTGTGTTATCTTCATTAAATTATAGAGTTACAAAGTTCAGATATTATAATTCAGAGAATGAATAATTCGTATAAATAAAAATAACATAAATACTTAAACTGTTTGTGGAAAATTAGAATAAAAATAATTAACCAGAAATCTATTAAAAGAAAATTAAATATACACAATAAAATATTTTCTATTTTTCTAGAATATCAAATTACCAAAAAATTAGAGATTAAAATAATAACACTTTTTTACCTAAAATATTTTTTTTTGTCAAAATATCCGCCTTGACATTTAAACTAGAGTAGGTAATTTATAAATTTTTATTTTCAAAAATTACAAAAATTGAAAATATTATTTATAAAATTATATAAGGCCATCCAAATGTGAGGCCTATATTTGTGTTTTATTAAAAAGGAACAAAATAAACTATACACATATTTCTTTTTAATAAAACAAAAATCTAGGCGTCACATTCGGATGACTCTTTACAAAAATATTAGTTATAAAAAGAAAATAATAATATTTATATAATAAAATATTGTGTATATTTTTTAGTTAGAATATTTAACTGTTTTTATAACATCGACAAAATATTAGGTAACTAAAAAAGTTTTGTCACGTTTGTATTTTTTATTTAAAATACTCTTATTTGTCAAAAAATCCCATTTCACATTAAATTATCTTTTTTTCAACAAGAAGGTAATTTATAAATTTTAATTTTTAAAATTCACAATTTTTATTTTCAAAAAAATAAAAACTTTTATTTCTCTATCACTTCTGTCACATTATACTAATTAAAAAACTATTATTGATAAAATTATAAAAAAATATTAGTTTTAAAAAAAATATTATAACAATAAACATTCATTTCAAAAAAATTCTTCACACTATATATATTTTCCAATTTTTATTTCTTTACCCTTTTACATTACAAACTGCACATAAACAAACTGAAATTGTTACAATAGTCACAGGAGACCTATAAAAATAAAATAAACTTTTTTGCAAAAAATATATTCGTATATTATTCCTATTTTTTGGATTTGTGCAATTTTTAAGCGAACATGAACGTTTTTTATCGAAATTTTTACTTCATTCGATATATATTTCATATGTAAATCAGTATTGTATTGTTCGTAATCCAAAAATTTATTTCTTGAATTTCCAGTTGCGGTTTTGATACTTGTATATTCTGAAAATAAACTACGAAACATTTGTCTCAAATCGTACCTCTGTTTACATGCAAATCGCTTCGTGATATGTTTACAAAAAAATATTGATTTTAATTCTCGGGTTTTTTTTTATTTACGAGTATGCTTTATAAGAAAGTAGTACATGTTTATTTTATATATAATCACTCAATAATTTTGTGAATTGAATAACTAACATTCGCTTCCATTGAAAATATTTATAAAAAATTGTATAGAATATTATACGAATACTTAATATCCATTTGAATATGACAACAAGAGAGACTTTTAATAAAAGTAATTAATATTAAATATAAAATTTATGAACAACAACAAAAATAACAATTTCCGTACAAAATAATTATATCAGATTGTACGATAAAAGATTAAATGAATGATTACAATGAATAATGAACGTTTACATTATCAACGAGTTTTTAATTATTGTATCTAACAATACGCACTCGTGCTTACAATTTCAGAAAGGAAATTGAAATAAAGAATTTTTCAATTTGTCTTTCGACCTTTTACGCATAAAATTATATGATTGTTTTAATTAAGTTTAATGGCATTTTGCCATTTTTTCCGTAATGATTAATTAAGGCACATGAAAGATTTTTATAACTTGAATACAAAATACACAAAGACATTTATATATATATATATATATATATATATATATATGCAATATTAACTTTTATTTATGTCGAGGTTAAACATTAACTACTTTAAATTTTATTTCTTGACATAATATCATCAAATATAACCTCACAAAGCTTTCAAGAATAACAATATTATTATATGTATATATATATAGAGAGAGAGTGACAATGAGATAAATAAAATGTTAATAAATAATAATTATATATAAAAATTCAAGGAAGTACTCTAAAACTAAAAAATAAATATTCGTGTATTAAATTTATTTTATCGAGGAAAAAAATCCACAAAAGTCACGTAAGTGAAAACAATTACTCGAGAAAATCCTATAAAATAAAGAGCCGTGATATATCACTGAAAATTTGGTTCATCTATTTTCACTTGAATCTCTTTTCATGAGGAAATCTGTCAGAGAAAGTAGAATAATGCAATGTTGACTGACTTTTCTGACTTATTACTGACTTACAACTGACAACTTTAAAAATTACCTTTAAATAAAAGATGTTATGCGTTTTAAATAAAAAATGTTTATTGTATACGACAATAAATGGAACATGTAGAATTGTTTCCATTTTTAAATTATTTTCTTTCTAATAATAAATAATACTTTTTTTAAAAAAAATCATAATGTTATATTTTTAAAATAATCAACAATATTTGTCAGAATTTGAGAGATGTGACATTTCATACATAGCTCAAAAAATGTCCATGAAATATATTTTCTAACAAAACTAAAAAAATATATTTGAAAAATTTTATTTTACATTCTTCAGTCTCATTTGGGTTACTTGTATAACAAACATTTTTTAAATCTCAATAAAGTATTCAGCAAAAATTTAAACCAAAATCACAGTAGCATTAAATCTAAATGATATAAAGATTTTTATTACAAATGATCTCCTAAGAACATTTTATGAAATAAAAAAAATATCCACTGTTATTTATTTGAACAGCTATTTGAATATTTACATTCACCAAAACATGATATCGTCTTTTAAACATTGAATTATTCATTCAAGTATCAACGTGTAGATACGGACTATAAACATGAAATGTCCATTAAAATGATTAAATCGCATCTTATAATTGTACAGCGATCTGTGTGTACTAGCAGATATTCATCGAATATCTTTACTGGCTTGTTTATTTTGTTCTTCCATAAACTTTGATAAAGATGCAAATATGTGCAGTAAAACGATATAAACTAAAATAAAAATGGGAAATAAATTATATTCAACGAAGTGTTATTAAATAATGTTCATAGAATATTCGTGCAAAATTTGAAATTATTCAAGGTAACATAAAGTAGTTGGTCAAGTATTTTTTTAAAAAAATATATTGTCATTCATGAATATGTCAACAAAAATAAATTTTTCTTAAAAAAATATAGATTTTGAGGTAGGTACTTCCTAACACACAACTTGATATTTAATTATACACTTGAATATTTCTTAATATTTAATTTTGATTTTTTTGTTATTTATATTTTTAATTAATTTGGAAACATGCACATGCAATCTTCCATATTACTCATATGAGACTGAAGGGCAATAATTGATAATAAATAATAGTAAACAAATAAACATATATTTAAACCCTTCAGTCTCATTTAATCCACTTTTTGTTTATATTATTACAAATTAATAATAAAAGGTCATCCAAATGTGACGCCTAGATTTGTGTTTTATTAAAAAAAAACATGTGTATAAGAAAACATTTATATAGTTTATTTTGTTTCTTTTTAATAAAACACAAATCTAGACATCACATTTGTATGATCCTGTACATATCTTCTACTACAAACACTTTTTCTTGAATAATAATAATAACACATAAAATTCTTATTAAATTTATTGATTCAAATTCCATCTCGTTTTTCAAATCATCTTTGGTAAGATTCTTTTTTAAAACCAAACTCTAACATCTTATATTTTTCACATTTATTTTTTTTATTAACCCTCTGAAACACGCAATTAGAAATTTTTGAAACGCCTTATTTTTTTAAAAAAATACATGTTTGAACTCCTAAGAACATGTTTTTGATTTTTTAATTTTTTTTTGTATGTTAATAATAATTATAGGGTGTTTTCACAGTCGTAAGGAATCTTAGAATAGAGCGAAACTAAACTACATAAAAAGGGTGGTTTCATAGTGAAAGATCTGTGCAATAATCTGAAAATAATTTTCATGAAATCACTATGCTTCAATAAGTTAAAAATTTGCATAAAAAATGTTTTCACATTACCAATTAACACTTAAATCGAGATTTATTTAATTCTGTTTAAAAGAAATTTTTATCCACATTCTATTGTAATTTTCTACTATTTGTTTTTGAACTGTAGTCAATTCATTTTAATACAAATCAATCAGCTATACAAAATTTTACATATTATAAAAGTTTTCATTGTTTACTTTATTTATTTTTTTAAAATATTTACTTGCAAAAACACCAAAAATATATAAATATAATCTACTTGTTTTCATAAATTTAAAATCAAAAAAAATATTGATATATTTAATAGAAAAATTAATTAAAAACTTTTAATAATAGACTTTAATTGAACAAAGTTTCAACTAGATCATTTCTTTCACAAGTTGTTATCAATAATTTCAATAAGTGACATTTAAATAAATCCTGACATTCATAGTTGACAAAAAAATAAATGCTTAAATTTATATTGACACACACACACAAATATATATATATATATATATATATATATATATATATATATATATATATATATATAATATATATATATATATATATATATATATATATATATATAAAAAATTTGAAAATATTTAGTTGCAGAAATATTACAAGTATAAAATATACAAATATAATCTACTTCTTTTACATTTTTAGAATCAAAAAGATTAATGATACATTTATTGGAAAAATTAATTGAAAACATCCAATAATAGAACTTTATCTGAACAAACTTTCAACTAGACCATTTATTTTACAAAGTATTCTCAATAGTATTAATAACTGACATTTAAATAAATCCTGACATTCATGATAATCAGAAAAATAAATGTGTACATTTATATTGACACACATACACACTCACATATATATATATATATATATATATATATATATATATATATATATATAAACTTATATTACATGTATAAAAAATAAATAACTAAGAACGGACTTAAATGTTACGTAACCCACTGGGAAAAAAATGAATTTATGCATTGCAATTAACAGTAATTCCGTTGGACAAATATTGGTTAATAAATTAGCGACATTTCATAAAAGGTCGTTGAAAGATGACGCTAAAAAACTTAAGTAAAAAAAATCGCAATTTGGCTATCCTCACGTTTAATATTTCGTCTGTGTATGTAAAATATGTATATACGTTTGAATGAGTATGAATTGTATGTGACAACGTATACTTTTTTTCTTTTTCTGATCGTCATTACGTGCATCGTGTCTGTACGTGCCGGCTGATTCATTTTTTAGTTCCGGGTTGGAGGCTATTTCGTTTACACAAGATATCACGAGTTACGTTTTATTAATTTACGTTAGTGTATCAATGTGTCATACACACACATATTCATACATGTATATTAAAAAAATAAAGAGAGAGAAAATTATATAATTTATTTACTTACAATATTAAATTAGAATATGTTTACGATATATTCGAAAATAATGAATAATAGAAGAAATAATCACTATGATTATTTCGTCTTATAAAAAGCACAAAAATACTATAAAAACTTTTTTAATAACAACATATATATGTATATAGGATCATCCAAATATGACGCCTAGATTTATGTTTCAATATTTTTAATATTTTGTTTAAAAGTCAATTATTCTCAACGATGAAATCAAATCTTCACCCCAAAGCTCATTATTATTTTTTCTGTATTATTTCTACCTGATTTTTACAGAAAATGATATTGAAATATAATATATTATGATGTCATTTTCACACAACACTCATTGTACAAAGTATAGAAATATATTAATAATTTCTATTCAATCTTTAACCCGTTCGCTTCCAACGTCACATATATGTGACAACCCGGTTTTCTTACTTGAGCCCAGCGTTACAGATATGTGACGAGTCTTCATTATCAGTTTATGATAACTGTTTGTACCAAATCATGCCGCAAACAAATGGTTTATGTTAAAAAATAATAAAATAGATACAGGATGTTATTGGTCTGCCGATAATTACATTTTTAATCATTTAAAACGTTATAAATGCATTGCAAAAAATTAATGAACATTTGTTAAAATATTTAAATAATAAAACGTTTGGGTTGTGGTGGCATAATTTCTTCTGGGGCCCTGGTAACGAACGGGTTAAATCTCACTAATTTCAACTCAATTTTTAATTAACCTCAAATTTCAGTACTTTAGAAAAATATAAAATTGCATTTGAAAAAGTAACATTATTTAAATCAAAATGATATAACTATTTTAAAATTAATTTATAAATTTTACGTACATATAATAAATAAAAAATTACAGCTTACAATTTCTTTGTATTGTAAAAAATTACAAAAAAAATGATAAAAATTCAGTGTTAAATTTCGTTCATAAAATTCATTGTATGAATTTTGATATGAATAATAAATTGATACTTAATTAAAATTCTCCTATATATTAACAAATACAATCCATTATTTTTTATTATACGATATGTAAATAAAAACATTAAAAAATATACAGTAATGTCTAAAGAATGTATGGAATTACCTCATCAATAGATAAACAATATTAATTATTTTTCTAAAATGAAATAAAAAAATTATAAAATTCATATTTTTAGTTATGTTAATTTTTTTTACTTTAAAATATTACTCGGAATTTAATTTCAATTCTACATTATATAAAATAGGCAACTTAGTCAATTTATACACATTTAAATTCCATTCTTGTATAAATTGAACATTTTCACAAGGAAAAAACGTACAGGAACTCGTATCGAAATGTCACCTGTAAACGAAACGTAAAGAAGACTATCTAAAATATGAATATATCGCGTCTCCACGATTCATCAATATCACGTTTTACCCTTGTGAGCTTCAATTTATCTTATAAGATTGAGATAAAGGTGACATGAAAAACTAGTTCTGCGAATTTTCCTCACTTCGTGCAACGTTCCTTCATGGATTCCGTGTAACAATGCGATTTTAATCTAAAATCCGGAGACATTAATAAACGACGACAGTCGAAAAAAATACAACAAATCATACGATTAAACAGACAAATAATGCGTATTGTTCTTAATTAAATTTAATACCTACTTTCCTTTTAATCATTAAAAAAATATACAGATTATGCGTTTTATTAAAAAAATATAATATAGGGTAATCGAAAATGTGACACCTAGATTTGTGTTTTATTAAAAATAAACTATACACGTTTCCCTATAGACATGTTTCTGTTAAATAAAACACAAATCTAGGCACATTTGGATGACCTTATACATTGAGAGGCACAAATTGATTTTTAAAATAATATTAATTTATATATATATATATATATATATATATATATATATATGTGTGTGTGTGTGTGTGTGTGTATGTATATAATAAAAATCTTGTATATTCAATTTATTAAAAATATTGTGTTTACTAAACCACTTGCCATACCATAACAAAAAAAAATACACAAGAGACATAAAAAATAAAATGGTAAACAAAAACATATTTAATCCAAGTACCATTAATGTTGAAAATGGTTTTAATATATTTTTTTAATGAAAATCTTCCTACATAATATTAATACGAAACATTTACATTTTTTCTCTCATATTCATACAAATGTTTACTTTTATTGTATTTAAGAAAAGTGTATTGATAAACAATAAGATTAAATTAATAGAATATTCCAAACAAAAATATAAGCTTTAGGGAAGAAAATAAATATGTGTCTGTATATATGTATATGTATATATATATATATATATATAGAGAGAGAGAGAGAGAGAGAAAGAGAGAGAGCAACACAGAATACATAATTCAAACATTTTAGTTAATATTGAAATATTTTATTATTAGAAATCAAATTAAATATAATTACTTAATATTCTTGTTGTAAATATATTAAGTAACTTATTGAAAAAAAACATTTAAAAAATAAAATATATAACACAAAAATATTCTAATCTTTATTTATCCACTTTTGTACTTTTCAATCTCAGTTATTTTATTTAAGAAATTCCAAATTTTCGATATATTATGACACTTGTATTAAAAATGATCAGTACATTCAAAGTATTTTCTTAAAATTTAAATTAATAATATTTAAAAAAAAGCGAAAAAAACAAACAAAAAAAATTTCAGTTTACTTAAAAAACAACTTTGTTTCTTTGAATAATCAGGATTATTCTTTAAGAATAATTGTTGAAATTATAAAGATGTATCACAAAATTTTATTTTTAAAAAAGAAAGAATTTATCATTGAAAATAAATGTGGATGTGGAAAATGTGATGGAGAATAACAGTATTTCTACAAATTAATCATTTTTTGGATTAAAAAAAAAATAAAAATTATTGAAAACGTGCAAGAGTGAATAAATGAAGATCAGAATGTGTTTTGTGTTACATATTTTATTTTTAAAATGATTTCTTTTTATTTTTGTAAATAAATTACTTAATATATTATCAAAAATAATATGAAATAAAAATATTTAATTTAGTTTTTAATAATAAAATATTTTAATATTAACAAAAATTTTTGAATGATGTACCCAGTTTTGCTCACCATTGTATATTCTTAATTTGTTTCTATGAATATTTTTCTATTATTATTTTGTACTTTTATTACATAATAATAATAGAAAAATATTTGATATTGTTAAAATAGTTTCCATGAGAAAGAAATGTATTTTTATGAATTCTTCTCTTTTAATTTGATCTTTGATATTTATTCAAGAGAATAATGTTTTAAATAAAAGAAAATAATTCAAAATACAAGCTCTGTTATGGAACAAAGAATATTCTACGACAATTTTTTACATATTTCCAATTTATTTCTCATTACACTTTAATGCTTTGTATAGAAAGAAATAAAGTTATTTTTTAATTATTTTTTTCTATACTCGTATATTATATATATATACACAAATACGTGTTATGTATATTTGTGTATTAGAAATATAGAAAGTTCTAAGAGGATAACAAACTCGTTTGCAAATTCGTTCCTTAAAACAATTTGGTGAAAACGATTTGAAAAAATGATAGTTCAATATATTTAGATTAGTCATATTCAAAGAAGAAGCTAACCTTTGACACTAAAATAATTGTGTATAAAATATAAATAAACTAATAGGATAATAATTGGAAATATGTTCATACGTGTGTTTCATCTTGAATAAGTGAAATTGTGTAATGCGGTTGTGGCAGATGAGTTCATGACATAAAACTGTAAGATTTCTCATAAAGTTGTATTTGACATATTTATGAAACGTTTTGTTATTCGTGCACGCGCTTAATACGTTTATTTATTCTCTAAAAGAATGAATACGTAAATAAAATTATATTTGTTTATGAGACATTTATTTTAAGCACGTATAAATACGTTTGCGGAAATACGAAATTAAATACTAGAAAGTGCAAAAATTTGAAATATTTGCTATTGTATTTAAGATTTAGTTTAAAATATGATTTTACAACATATTTTTCTGTTAAATTGTAATAAAATTACACTTATTAAAAATAAATGTTACTTTTACCTCAAATAATCCTCTTTTAATTAAGTACTTAATTTTTATTTATTGTCATTTTATTTATATATTTCATACAAATAAAATATTAATATAATTTAATAAAAAAATGTTCTTATAGCCATAAAACTATAATATTATTTTACATAATTTTGCATTTTTACTAATTTCAATATTTTTAAAAATGTATAAAATTGAATTTGAAAAATACTATTATTTTAATCAAAATGATCATCTTAAAATTCCTTTCTAGTGTAAAAGATAAAAATAAATAATAGAAATATATAAATATATACTGCATTTCTTAATCGGTGTTAAATTTCATTTCATAAAGTTCATTGTATGAATTTCGATATGAATAATAAATTGATACTCAATTAAAATTCTCCATTATATTAACAAATACACTTCGGTATTATTTATTTATTAATTATTACACTATTTATATATTCACTGAATAAATTAATTATCGTCCTATTTATATTGATCTTTAAGTGATTACCGAATAAACAATATTTCAAAACATCCAAGACTGTTAATATTATAAAATCGTGAAAAGAAGAACACACGAAGATCTCTATTGTCTTATTTTCATAATCAATTTAAAGTTCATTCAAAGGAGAGCATCAATTAGCTGATAAATCGCGTTATGCATCAGGTGTTACGTGCCCAACAATGCAGAATACTAATTCATTCTCAAAAAGTCATTCTTTTTTTATGATCGTACACGCGATTAGGTTTCAGTTTAAACATGCCGCAAATATCTTTGTACGTAAAACTTTTAATGGGTTCTATTTTTCGTGTCTGATTTTACACCTGATATCAAATTATAGCTACTGTGTCGACGCAGAAAGTTGTCTTAAAAAGGTACTTAAAATTAAATACACGCTATTATATAAGATGAATACACACGTTCTATTTTTCACTAAATTTTCAATATATATATATATATATATATATATATATATATATATATATATATATATATATATATATATACAATCGATCGCAATTGATCATACTAAGTATATTATATGTGATAAATTAACTTTACGATAAAGAAGAAAATATTTAAAAACATTTATTAGTATACTTCAAAATGTTATAGTTTTAAATTTGAAACAAATAATAAATTCCAGAATTTTTTTCTTCAACACATAATATTTAAATGCAAAAATGTATCCGACCACTAAAAAAAATTAAAAGAGTGCAAAATAATATTTTATAGAATATCCTTCAGATTTCAGAACAGTTTTGAATCTATAAAGTTTTCCAATAAGAATGTCAGAATTTTGACAACTGTTGGCAACCATGTTTGAATGTTGTTTCAAATTATTGGCCACCAAATAATAAATTTTAAGATAAAATGTTAAATATAAAATTTTAAAGTAAACTAATAAACAATAATAAAAATATTTTTATCTTTACTGTTAACTTAATTTATCACATAAAATATATTTAGTATGACAAATGGCCGGATACTTTTATAACCCACTATATATATATGTTAATAAGTAAATAATAAATTATATCAGTATTTCAAATTTGCATCAATAAATTTCAAAACTAACAAATTATTAACAACCAAATGCACAATATTCTTTTGACTATAAATTAAATATTATCTCCATTTTATTTCAAGTACAAGTTGTGAAATAATCTATTCAAACTATGACCATTATGAAAAAGTACACAGTACTTGTTACTATTTGTCATCATTTATCTTCATATAAAATTGTACTTGAATAAAGTCGTTCTCGAGATATTTTAAATGGGCGTTCATCGTTGAAGAGCTCCATAAAAGCTTTATATGCATATATATATATATATATATATATATATATATATATATATATATATATATATATATATATATAAACACTGGTTTGTAAGAATAAATGATAAAATACTAGCATTACTACTTACACAGGAACTTCGCTTAGGCACATAAATATTATTACTAACAAAATTTATTTATATATATATATATATATATATATATATATATATACAACATCGTATCGGCTTATATAAGGCCATTACTGGGCGAAAACTTCATTATATATTACCATTAGCTGATATTTGGTCATACTCACTGTGCTGTCAAGGCAAGTTGGTAAAAAATTTATTCAAGGTTTATTCCAGAGTAGGACTTTTTTCAATTAAATTTTTATCTGATTGAAAATGTAGTCAATTATTAGTTATAAAAATGATTAAAAATCTAATAACTAACTGATTAAAAAATTAATTATCATTTTGTTCATTTTCAAAATAAAAATTTAGTCGAATAAAAAATATAAAAAACCGATTAAAATCTCAAGTTGTTTTTTCTTTCCTTAGGTATTTTCTTCTTCAGAAATGATTTTTTTGTTAAACAAAATTCATCCTATTTTACCTCGTATTGTAAACGAAATCCTTATGTGTCTTAAATTTTAATTGTTTTATATACTTCTAAGAAAATAATTTAAAAATAATTATATAGAGTCATCCAAATGTAACATCTAGATTTATATTTTATTTTAAAAGAACTAAAACACATGTTTCCCTATACACCACTCTATACACACGTTTCTTTTTAGTAAAACACAAATCTAGTCTTTTCTTTTTAGTAAATCTAAATCCTTATGTGTCTTTAATTTTAATTGTTTTATATACTTCTAAGAAAATAGTTTAAAAATTATTATATAGAGTCATCCAAATGTAACATCTAGATTTATGTTTTATTTTAAAAGAACCAAAACACATGTTTCTCTATACACCACTCTATACACACGTTTCTTTTTAATAAAACACAAATCTAGGCGCCACATTTGGATGATCATATATAATCATAATTTAACACTTTGTCTATTATTAGTGTATTTAGACTCTCAACAAAGTGATTAATCATTATTTTGAGTACTTCTAATCATTCCAGTCAATTTTATTCACAATAAAACAAGTGATTTAAAAAAGCTCACATAATACAGAAACGATTCACATGTAACTCGCAAATAAATTCTCTCTGCACAACGTCGAGTAGTGCTAACCTGACGAACGACTTGCTCTTCCAAATATTGTTTAATTGAACGGTATTCTTATTAAACAGTCTTGTTTTTCTTCATTACAAAAATATTTAAAAAAAATGAATTTTCCCTGCGATCGTATATAACTTCCTTAATTAACATTAATAATAAAATTTAATTTAGAAAAGAAACCAATTTGAAAAATATATACATTAATGTACATTCGACTATAATGAAAACTTATCGAAATTCCTTTTTGTCTTTCTTTATTAAAATCTATGTTTTCTTTCTATATAGAAGAATAATCCATACAAGTGTTTTAACAAAAATCTTCACGATGTTAGTTTAGAAATAAAAATAAATATAAATCATAAAATATATAAAAATACATACATACACATGTCTATATATATATATATATATATATATATATATATATATATATATATATATATATCACTTAAAAAAAATTGATGCCATTTCACTCGTGATTCACGTATAAAAAAAATCTACGATATGGCCCAAAGGTCAACCAATATTTTATACGTCTTGTCTAGTATAACGTTGAACTTGTGTCTACAATATGATAGATGACAACGACCTTGTGTAATTGTTCGTTTGTCGATTAGATCTTGCGACTGTAGTGCAATATGTCAACGACATAGAGATAGAATCGACAAAAAATGGAATATTTATATAAATAGATAAAACTATTAAAACTAGTTATATTTTTTATACAATTTTTAAATAAAATATCAATCTCAAACATTTTTTTACATTTAAAATATTTTAATCACATAATTCACTTTTAACTAGAACACGAAGGATATATATATATATATATATATATATATATATATATATATATATATATATATATATACAAGTATATAGGGTGGTTGAAATAAGAATAAAAGATAGTAAAGAATAGTAAACGATAATAAGCAAGTAAATATATATCTAAACCATTCAATCTCATTGAAATCAACCTATAAAAAATTTTTCAAAAGAAATTGTTAATGAAGTGTATTATTTTTGTATACAATACGTTGTATTAAATTTAAAATATAACGTATTTTCCTTATACAATTATTTTCTATTCAATTCCCTATATTGTAAAAAAGTATAAAATATCAAATACAA